>JACEFO010001730.1:2400000-3124332 GCA_015342445.1 Digitaria exilis
GTTAAGAAATGACAACAGGCATTTCTGGCACCATTGCCGAGGACGACTTTAACAAACATTTACCTGAGCATATGCATAATTGCATAGTTATAACTCAGGGAGTGAATAGCTAAGACAAGCCAATCTTGTTTTAGTTTTCTCATCTGTGTCTGGAATCAGAACAAGTATTGGAGATTTTAGACACACCGGGTGGTTACATCAACTCCAGACCTTCTTTTTCGGTAATCAAATCCAGTTTGCAATGGCACTTTCAACCTCTGACATCATGGCCAAGAAGTTGAGCGGAGAATCCTCCTCCAAACTTCAATCGTTTTACATTGAGAGTGTCACGTGCGGATGATTTAAACATCTGGGTATGTGTCCTTGATGCACAACTCTGGTGCAAACAAAATCTTGGAATCCTTCAGGTCAAAGACAAAACGAGTATCCACCTGCTGCAGTGCGCCGATCATGGTCCGACGTCCCAGCACAATGGCAAGGCATGTCATCTGTCCCACATGTCCGTCGTCAATCATCAAGAACAACTGCTCTGGAGATACTGTAAGCGTTGCTTCTTCCTCGTCGGCGAAGCGAAACGACATAGATGGAAGGTGGCCCTTTACCATTTTTGACACAAAGGCCATAGCAGCGCTGCTCCACACGCTCCGCTCCATGCTCCTTGAGCTGTGACCACATTGCCTCCTCGATAACACGGTACGCCTCTTCTGCCATTACAGTCACCGATGTTCCAAGGTCGATCACGGTTCCGCTTTGCCCACCCTTTTCTTGGGAAAACATCTCAGGGTGAATCATGTCAAGCCTGCGTGCACCTAGGCTGACGCCAACGAGGCCGACATAGTAGGCCGCTGAATCATTAATGTCAAGCACCGGTAAGATCCTTGTGGTTTGGTACCGTGGGTTGTGTGGGACATCGGCGCCGAACCGGAGGAACCCTGTCTGCTTGTTCCCCCAGTGAGGCAGTAGGAGAACCGAGTTAGCCCACGCGCCGCAAGCTGCATGGCGAGCGATGTCGGTGCCTGGCTCAAGGTAGCAATGCCGGCATATTCGCCTTCGCTCTGGAAGTTCTCGGTGGAGTGGGAGCAGCCGAGGACGAAGTTCGGAGATATTTTGTTTGTTTCTAAGTCAACAACGTGCTCACGAGCGATGTATCCATGGACCGACAAGCCTCCTGGGCCGGCGACATGGAAGGCGTAGTGCGCTCCGGCAGGCTCCATCCCGTGCTCCGGCATGCAGATTTTGTCACTGCCAGTGATGGGCCTATAGATCGGGGAGCGCATGGGGCTGCCGTCACCGATGGGGTTGTAGATTGGCCCCTCCTGTGGGGCATGCGGAACGCATGGCTTGCACTTTAGCCATGTAAGGTGGCTTGTGGTGTCCACCTTGAGGGTATAATCTTCTGGTCTAAGCATGATATTCGCCACCGAGGCATTGCGGTTGTGCTTCAGGTATAGGAAGCTGTCACTACCACGACGGGTGCTGTAACCAGGAACCTTCATGTCTGGAGATCATCTGGAGGCTTAAGCCACCAGCCGAGCTAGCGTTGGACGCTCTTGTGTGGTTGGCAATGGCAAGCGAGAGGTGGTGTGTGAGTAGGGCGGTGATGAGAGCTAAACCAGCTGTGAGCTTGGTCTCCATGACAATAGACGATTGGTGTCCTAGTTCGCTGATGACAAGTTCACCTGGTTAGGTGAGATTTATAGACTGCTTGGGCTTCATTGGGGGTGGAATTCTATTATACCTTGGAGATATGGTTCCAAAGCCTTCAAGGTAACATCTTAAAGATATCATTGAAAACAGATAATATGACTTCTCTCTCCCTCTCTCTAAATTTTATTTATTTGTTTATGGCATGGGCTATTCAGATATTATAATGTAGTCAGATTTAGGTTAATTTAATTGTTTGAAGTATTGCTAGAATGTTTCTATCTTTATCTTTGAGAAGTTAGTTCACGCAATCCTAAAACAAATTTGGCAATCAGGATATCAGTCTTAAGCTCTTCGCCATGCTAACGCCTTAGAATAAATAAATAAATATTGTCTCAAAAGCCATAGATGGACGTTCAGGAATAGATTATAAATAGATACAGTTATAATTATTGAAAAAAAAAATCTCAAGCATCTTCCATCGCGGAGGCTGGTACATATGCATGTTTTTTTTCGTTATGTAAAAAATGAGATTTGTTGTATTCACCATCTCAACGACTCAACCCCTACATCTTGATTGAGTCAAGATTAAATCCATCTAGTAGACCTGCTGTTCTCCACCTCAGACGAGAGAAGCAGGCCAGCCCATTCTTTCTTGGACGGCCAGCACTCCAATTGCGGGTGCATTTAGATTCAAAATATTTGGTCTATAGTGTTTTTTTTCAGGGAATCTTCCCCAATCTAAACACACCCGCTAGCTTCTAGCCCACAAAAACGTTGTTCCCTCGGTAGCCTTCGCCACCTGCCTCTACGGGCTGCCGTGAGAGGAGGTGCTTGTTTTAGTAGGCAGACTTAGCTGGCCCACCAGCAGTCCCGCGCACATCTCTTTTCATATAGCACCAGGTTGCTCACCTTTCTGCAATGTTTTTTTATGTTCTGAAAGGTACTCGGAAGGGATATTTTGAATGGTTTTACAAATGTCGGGGGAGGATTTAAAAGTGGGGTGTTGTAGTTAATCTTTGATACATTTAGGAGGTTATATATGTAGACTTTTATAATGAATGATATTTTTATATTTGAATCGCATTAAAAAAAATTGAGTTTGCCTTCCGACTGGCCTACTGCCATGACAGTCCAACATTTAACTAGAGTAAGCTCTACTTGATATTCTGCATAGCGGCTTTTTGTGCCAACATCATGACATGCCAATAATGCACGTGCCAAAATCAAGACATGCCACTATTGCATGGCGGCGGAAGATCGAATCTACCAAAGCATACAACAACGAATGTTACCCTCTACAAAAAGAAGTTGCATGATCTTGTTGAGCGGAATAGTACAACATCAGTTTTGAATGTTGATATAGAAGTGTAATGAGTTAGTTATTTTGTTTTCACGGATCATTTGTGTTGTTTGTACAAACCGCTGTCAGAACTGCATTGCTGTAGTTTTAGACCGTCCCAGACCTTCGTTTTTCTATCAGTCACATATAACAACATTTTCAAGCAAGATTCATCATTTATTCATTTCGAAGATAATCAAGACACAATGCCTATGGAGAATTGCTCTCATTTTACATTGAGAGCATCATGGGTGGATGATTTAAACATCTCGGTCTGTGTCCTCGATGCACGACTCTGGTGCAAACCAAATCTTGGAGTCCTTTAGGTTGAATACGAGACGCGTATCCACCTGCTGCAGCGCGCCGATGACAGTTCGACGTCCCGGCACCATGGCAAGGCATGTGATCTGTCCTGCGCGTTCATCTTCCATCATCAAGAACAGCTGCTTGGGCGAAATTACGAGGGTCGCTTCCTCCTCCTCAGCGAAGTGAAGCGACAGCGATTGGAGCCGCCCCTTGACCACCTCTGTCACTCGGATACAGAGGCCGTAGCCGTGCCGCTCCACTCGCTCTGCCCCATGCTCCTTCAGATCTGACCACATTGTCTCCTCAACAACACGGTACGCCTCCTCTGGACGTGCCAAGGTCAATCAAAGTCCCGCCTTCCCCGTCCTTACCGCGGGCGAACATCTGAGGGTGAATCCTGTCGAGCCTGCGTTCGCCTAGGCTGACGCCGACGAGGTCAACATAGTAGGCCGCCTCACTTGCATCGAGCGCCGGCAGGATCCTTGTGGCCTGGTACCGCAAGTTGTGTGGAACGTCGGTGCCAAACCGGAGAAAGCCGTGGCGGCTTGTTCCCTTGGTGAGGCAGTAGGAGAACCATGGCATCCCCCGTGCCGCGAGCTGCATGGTGAGTGATGCCGGCGACTGGCTGAGGGCGGCGACGCCGGCATACTTGCCACGGTTCTGGAAGTTCTCGGTGGAGTGGGCACAACCGAGGATTAAGTTGGGAATCACTCTCCCTGTATTTACGATTACGACATGCTCAAAAGCTACCTCGCCGTGGTCAGACATGCCCCGTGGGCCAGCGGCATGGAAGACACATCGCCCCCCAGCAGGCTCCATCCCGCGCTCTGGCGTGCAAGCACTGTTGCTGGCTGCGATGGGCCTATAGCTCTTGGAGTATATGTGTCCACCGTTGGGGCTGTAGATTGGCCCCCACTGTGGGGCATGCGGCCCGCATGGCTCACACTATATCCATGTAAGGCGACTCGTGGCGTCCGCCTTGAGGATGTACCAATGCTGCGCTAAGCCGGTACCAATAATGAGACCCATGAGTCCGCCTCCAGAGTTGTCTTCTGGTATAGGCGTGATGCTAGCCACTGAGGTGTTGAGGCTGTGTTTCAGATATAGGAAGCTATCACTGCCACGTCGGGTGCTGTAGCTAGGGCCCTCATGGCTGGAGGTCAGTCGAAGGCTTAAGCCACTGGACAAGCTAGCGTTGGTTACTCTTGTGTAGTCGGCAATGGCAAGCGAGAGTTTGTGTGTGAGTAGGGCAGTGATGAGAGCTAAACAAGTTGTGAGCTTGGTTTCCATGGCAATTGATTGGTATTCTAGTTCGCGGATGACAAGTTCACCTGGTTAGGTGAGATATATAGAGTTCTTGGGCTTTGTTGGGGGTGGTGGTGTTCAATTCTATTATATCTTGGAGATATGGTTTTACCTTGAAGATAACATCTTACAGATATAGTTGAAAACATATATTGTTGGACTTCTTTATATATTTATATCTGGTATAGACTATTCAAATATTATATTGTAATTGGTTATTATTATCTTTGAGAAGAGTTGGTTCATGCAGTCATAAAACAAATATGGCAATCTGGATCTCAGCCTACAGCACTTCGCCATGCCACTATCATAGATATTACTACAATACTAGTCTTCAAAGCCATGGATGGATGTTTAGTAATAGCTTATAATAAGATACAATTACAATTATTGCAAAAAAAGGGTCTCAAGCATTTCACGTTGCGGAGGCTGGTACTTGTTCTTTTCCGTTATGTAAAAAAAATGATATTTTCTATATTCACCACACTGCATCTCAACCCAATATCTTGATTAATGTTTGTTCCGTAAAAACTCGAGATCAGACATGTCTAGTAGACCTGCTGTTCTCCACCTCCGACGAGTAGACCTGCCATTGGGGAGGGTGTGGATACACCCGCGCTTGTCCATATCCACACCCAAGTTTTGTTCCCCAAATTTGTTCATATCCAATCAAAGTTCTTAAAAGATCTATCCATTTGCTGCCCTCCCCTGTTTCACGGGAAGCGTGTCGATCAGCCCTGCCTTCGTCCGCGCCTGCGATCTCGGCTCCTCTGTGGACCTTTTGCAAATAGACCCCTCATTTTTCCCAAAATCAACCCGCACTCCAAATTCCAAACCCTAGCACCTCCCTCTCCTCCCTTCCCTCCCTGTGCCGCCGCCACCCCCGCACACGCCGCGTGCTCCCTGCTCACTCCTCCATCGCGGTGCGGAGCAAAGCGTCCATGGCCCGTGTTGCCTCCGGCGCTCCGCGTGCCCATGCTTCGGCTTGCGGACGCTCCCCAGGCTCGGCAGCTGGCCGCACCACTGCCGCGCCGCGCCGAGCCCCACGGCCGTTGAGGGCTCGAGGTTCTGCAGCGTCCGGTTCTGGCTCAGCACCTTCCCCTCCGCCCCGCACTCTCCTCTCCGCCCTTGCTGCTTGTCACCGCCGCGTCAGGCCGGCGCCACTGCTCGCCGCCGTCGCGCCCTGCAGTACCCTGCTCGCTGTCTCCTGCACCTGCCACTCCTTCCCTTCTCCGGATCCGCATCGAGGAGTCACCGGTGACAGCAAGCGAAGCTAGGTTCGGGCCTTCCTTTCCTCTGTTCTTCCCTTCATCTTGAGTAGAACACCATGTCCTAATGCTTTTCTCCCTCTTTTCTTGCAGGCTTTTGCAGCAGGACGAATGCTTCTCTCTTTTTTCTTGCGGCAGGAAGGAGGTTCTCTATTGATTGAATTCATCCTCTACTCGGGCAAGTACTTGATCCAAAATGCCCCTCCCTCCCTCTCTCCTTACAGCAAGCAATTGATTTTGTTTTGGTGTGATTCATTCTCTACCTTATAGATCTGAGGAATTCCTCATTGTATTTTGGATGTGGACTGCTCATCGATCTTGGATTCTGGTGTTAATTTGTTGTAAAAAAAAATGAAGCTCTGACCTTGAATATGCTTGTGCGTTTATTTTTTTTTGCCAAACTGATTTATTCAGCATGTTAGATCTTCCCTGATGTTTAATCTTTTTCCTTGACAATTTAGATACATATTTACATGGAGCTAAAAAGGAGAAAAATGTTGATGACTGTTTGTGCTGCGGCTGTATACACTACTACATAACAGAGTTATTGTAACACCAACTCGTGTTACTATATCTCAATAATGTGTTAGTGGGCATGCTAGTAACACATCTTGTTAGTGTTACTATTTTCAATGTTACCACTACATGATCTATTGTAACAAAACACGTGTGTTCTTTTATTTTCAAAAAAGTGTTACTATTTTCTTTTGTGTAACATATTTTTTTTTAGCTCTTGTAACACTTACACACTTTTGTAGTAACACTTTGTGAATAGAAAACACCCAAAAAATAGCAAAAATTATTGGTGCTACATGAGATTCGAACCAACAACCTCGTCTTTTCACACATGTAACCACATCTACCACTACACCACACTCCAACTTGTGTCAAGTTTCTATTTTGAATTCTCAAATATTATACAAACCAAGTGTAAATTACTTATTTGAGCCCTTCAAAAAATTTAAATTAAAATATTATCTACTACAAAGTTTCATAACTTTTCAAGACATACAACTTTCATTTTGATAGTTTTTCAATCCAATGTTGTTTGCAAAATTTTGAATTTCAAATTTGAGAAATTTGAACTTAGTTTTCATTGACAACATAAATTCAAATGAATAGTTGTCAACTACAAAGTTTCACAACTTTTAAAGATGTACAACTTTCATTTTGGTAGTCTTTCAATCCAATGTCGTTTACAAAATTTCAAATTTTAGAAATTCAAACTTAGTTTTTGTTAACAAGGTGAATTCAAATAAAAAAATGTGTCAAACTAAAAAGTTTCACAACTCTCATTTTGTTTGTTTTGCCATCCGTGGTCGTTTGAAAACTGAAATTTCAAATTTGAGAAATTCAAGCATACTTATATGTGTTACAAAATATTTTCATTTTGTGTTACTATAAATTTTATATGTGTTACAAATATTGTCAGTTTGTAACACTTAGTTGTAATATTAATTTTGTGTTACTATAATTGTTTTCTGTAACACAACTTTACAAAAGAAGTGCAATGTGTTACCGTGGTCATCTGTAACACATAGCTTTGTGTTCCTATAAATTTCCTTTGTAACACATTGATGAATATGTTACAAACATGTGTTACTAAAAGTATGTTCTGTAGTAGTGATATACAGTTTATGTGCAGTGGTAAAATTGATAGGTCAAAATAAAATTGATTGATATGGTCAACAAGGCATGCATGTCTCTAAGTTTGGTACTGCAATTTCTCATTTTCAGGTCATATTTGGCTGCAATAAGAAGGTTGATTGTTGTAGTCTGCTCTTTTGTTCGCAAGGCCTTGCAACGGTGGGTTCAACCTCTTTACTTGCTACACCCTTCTCTTTCTATATATAATTTCGTGTGCTATATGATTACATATTAACAATAAGGCTTTGGATAATAAATGGTATAACCTTCTTTTTCTACCTCTAGGTATAGTAGCTCTCATACTGATCTTTATGTTTTTGAGTGAAGGAGATTTTGATCCTGCAGTGCAGATCACTAGGGAATGCATCTATGCTACCTGCTTTTATTCTATAGAAGAGCTGGTGTTTAGGTTTCCTTAAGAAAATATAATTTTTGCAATTGGAGTGTGATGGTCATTGTTCATTAATTTTTACTGCAATGAAACTTGGTTATCTTTGGTGGAATTGAGTACTGTAGCTGCTGGCTTTCAGGTCATCACAGGCTGCAGTAAGAAGGGTTCACTGTTGCTTTCTATTGGTACCTGAAGCTTGAAGTTATTGCGCTTGCTTTTGTATGTGCTTGCGGAGTCTTGCAGAGGTGAGCTTAACCTTGGTGCTTATATTATGTAACTTGCTTGTGAAAAAATAAATGGCCAGAAAAAAAATACTTTTGCAGTTGGAGTGATGTTCATTGCTCATAATTTTTTACTACAATGTGATTTGGTTATTTTTGGTGGAATTGAGTGATGTAGTTGCTGCCTTTTAGGTCATCATTGGCTAGACTAAGAAGGGTTCGTCGTTGCTTTCTATCGATAAATGAAGCTTGAAGTTATTGAGCTTGCTCTTGTATGTACTTGCAGAGTCTTGCAAAGGTGAGCTTAACCTCTTCGCTTCATACAGCATTCTACTTTCTATGTTCTATTTGGATGTGATGCTTCTGCATGTTAACGAGAAGGCCCTTTACTTCATTATTATGGCAAAAATATATGAGCATATGTCTGCTGATGATGTAATAATTTAATCTTAGAATATGTCATATATGCGATATCATACTATTAATCTGAGCTCATTTGTTTCTATGTATACTTGACTGTTATTGCTAATATTATTTGTTGCTGTTTAACATCATAGTGGTTACTTTATCTTGCATTGGGGAACAATCTGGCCCTTTTTACTACTATTATTACTACTATTACTACTACTATCTCCTTTCTATGCTCCATGAGACTGTCACTGGGTTTCACCTCTAATGGTGAATGGTGTAGACTACTATTTGTTTGGACAACTTACTGTTGTATTTTTTTTAAAAAAAAACTCAATGAACTACAGGTGCCTTTTAAATAAAGGACTTGGCACCCAAATTCGCCTCCACGAGGACTTGAACTTGGATTTGGGTGCCACACACATCCATGCTCTCAGTGTCAAGCCACGAGTTTGCACTCTACAGTTTTATTGCTGCATTGTTAAAGCTAACTGATCTGATTTTTTGGAAACTGTAAAAATGTCATGCATCTAGAAGTTCTCTGCTGCAAGATTTTCCAATGCTATTGATATATAACGTTGGAGCTCTACGCTTTTTCTTTAGCATGCAAGTGGTTAAATCCTGAGGTCCCAGAAACAAATGCTCTTGTGGCCAGGTAATGATTTATCTGAGTCTTGCTTCGTTGCATACAGTAGCCATTTGTGGCTTTGATATAACAGATGGGCTGCTCTCTTTTTGCTGTAGCTTGACATTTCTTTAATTTGCCTCTGTATTTTTTTTTATCTGTGCAGTAATTGTCCTGGCAAAGAGAAAATCTGTGTTGTTAATTGTCCTGACAAAGACAAAATCCGTATTGTCCTGACAAAGACTAATGCTCTGTAATGTTGATGCTTTTTTATTTAATGGTTGTTGCATTTCAAGTAAATCTGTGTTATGTTTTTTGATGGTTGTACAGAAGAAATCACCGTACATCAGCATTTTTTGTGTGGATGAGCTGCATTGATATAACTCTATTCCTTTTTATTTTTCTCTTGCTATTGAATAACTGGTAAAACTCTATTTTCGAGTCCATTTATGTACTCTTTTTTGTGTTCTAGTTTATCCAAACTAACCCATGGGTAATTGAGTTGAAACAGACGATGCACAGGGGCGGGGCAGAGCACGCAGCATGCCGTCGTGCACTCCGCCACCACCACATCGCTCCCGGTGACGCTGGGCGGCTCCGACCGCCTGAGCTAGGAGATCTTCTCCATCCTCGAGACCACCTTCCTCTTCGGCGTGTCACCACTGGAAGCGCCCTACAGCTCGGCCGCCGGCCATGTCCGCGTCCTCTCCATCGACGATAGCACGGACAGCGGCTTGCTGGCCGCGGCAGCCCTGGCCCGCCTCGAGCGCAAGCTTCAGGACCTCTCCGGCAACCTGGACACCCGTGTCGCCGACTTCTTCGACCTCGCCGCCGGCTCCAGCGCCGGCGGGTTCCTCGCCGCCGCGCAGTTCGCGTGCTGGATGCCCGGCGACCGGAGGCCGTGTTCGGGAAGGTGTTGGCGATTTGACGGAGGGACGCCGGCAAGCCGCTGCTACGACATGGCGACGGCGGCGCCGTTCGTCTTCTCCCACGCCGATGCTGTCAAGGCCGATGCCTTCGACTTCCCGCTCTAGTCGGTCTGCCCCGCCCCGCCGAGGTTGCCTCGCTCGACGACCGCAGTGCGGCGACGGCCCCGCTGAGGTCGCCTCTCGCGAGCTCCTGGCGAGTAGCTCGTACGCCCGCCGCTGGATCGTCTCCGGAGGAAGCTTGCTCGTACGCCCCCCTCTTTCGCCGTACAATCTCGTCGATCTGTTTAGATTGGGTGTGGTGGGTATACCCTACCCATTTCCAAACTTAAATGGGCAAAAAAAATATCCATACCCTACCAAATAACATAACATGGGTATGAGTTTGGGCGTGGATGATGGATACCCAGCGACAGGTCTACTGACGAGAGAAGCAAGGTGGCCCATCTATCCTTTCCCGGATGCCCAACCCTCTTTCCGTCGTGTGCTACAGATTGAAGTTTCCATAGTTTCCATGTGAAGTTGGTTTCCACCAGATATGTCTCCTTCTAACAATAGCTTCTACCACCACAACAAATGTTCCAACGGTGGTCACCGGTGCCAGCTTCCTCTGCCGGCTGCCGTTAGAGGAATTGCTTGTTTAAGTAGGCAGGGCTTCTGGCTGGTCCACCGGAGGGCAGTTCTTCGCATATTGCACGTCACTCACCTTCTTGCAACATCTCTTTTAGTGTTATGAAAGATCCAAAGTCAGAAGGATCGATCCTTTGAACGGTTTTCCAAAGGTTAGGAGAGGGTTTAAAAATTGGGTATAGTAGTCAATCATGGATACATTTGGGTGTGGGTCCATCGGGTGAGGGTGGTATGCCTCTTGTAATGACGACCGATATCTTTATATTTGAATCACCTTAAAATTGTTCGAGTTTGCCTTCTAATTGGCCTACTGCCATGACAACACAACATTTACCTAGAGTAAGCTCTACTTGATATTGCAGGTGGCAGAAGATCGAATCTCCAAAAACATGCACCATTGAATACCACCCTCTAAAAAAAACTGCATTATCTTGTTGAGTGGAATAATAGAACCTATAAACCTTTGAGTCTTGATATATAGAAATGTAATAATGAATTAGTTAATTTGTTTTCCCGGACCATTTTTCTGTTGTTTCTAGAGACCGTTGTTGGAATAGCATTGATGTTGTTTTAGACCACGTGCGACCCTAACTTCTATACTGGTGACTTTTAACGGTAGTTCAAACAAGATTCATTATTTAAAAGATAAGGAAGGCACAATTCCTATGACGAATTTCTCTCGTGTAACATTGAGAGTATCCTTGGCCGAAGATTTAAACGTCTGGGACTGCGTCGTTGATGCACAAATCTGGTGCAAACAAAATCTTGGAGTCCTTCAGGTCGAAGACGAAACGCATATTCACCTGCTGCAGCGCGCCGATGATGGTCCGATGTCCCGGCACCATGGCGAGGCATGTGATCTCCCCTGCGTGTTCATCAACCATCATCAAGAACAACTGCTCCGGCGAGACTACTAGGGTTGCCTCTTCCTCCTCGGCGAAGTGAAGCAACAGAGACTGGAGATGCCTCTTAACTGACATTGTGACACGGACACAAAGGCCGTAGCCGTGCTGCTCCACTCGCTCCGCCCCGTGCTCCTTGAGCTCTGATCACATCGTCTCCTCGACGACATGGTACGCCCCCTCTGCCATCACCGTCACTGTCGTGCCAAGGTCAATTACAGACCCGCCTTCCCCGTCCTTACCGTGAGCGAACATCTGAGGGTTAATCCTGTCAAGTCTATCCCCTAGGCTGACACCGACGAGGTCAACATAGTAGGCCGCCTCACCTGCCTCGAGCACGGGCAGGATCCTTGTGGTCTGGTACCGCGAGTTGCGCGGAACGTCGGCGCCAAACCGCAGGAAGCCCTGTCGGCTCATTCCCCTGGTGAGGCAGTAGGAGAAACGTGTCATCCCGCGCGCAACGAGCTGCATGGTAAGCGATGCCGGCGCCTTGCTGACGGTAGCGACGCCGGCGAACACGCCACCACTCTGGAAGTTCTCAGTGGAGTGTGAGCATCCAAGGATAAAGCTGGTTAACACTTGCCCAGTTTCGTGGTCAATGACGTGCTCACGAGCGACATAGCCGTGGACCGACATGCCCCCTGCACCAGAGACATGGAAGGCGCACTGCTCCCCGGCGGGCTCCATCCCGTTCTCCGGCTTGCAGAATTCATCGCTGGGTGTGAGGGGCCTATAGCTTGGGGAGTGTGTGTGCTCACCATTGGGGCTGAAGATTGGCCCATTTTGTAAGGCATGCGGCACGCATGGCTCACACGGTATCCATGAAAGAGGGCTCGTGGTGTCCAACTTTAGCGTGTACTACTTATGCTTCGCTGTGCCGGTTCCGATAGTCAAGATGGCTAGTTCTGGATCGTTGTCCTCCGGTGAAATCGTCATGTTCGCCGACGAATCGCTGAGGCTGTGCTTCAGGTAGTACAGGAAGCCGTCGCTACCGCGACGGTAGCTGTAGCTTGAGCCCTCATGGCTGGCGAACAGGCAGAGGCTTAAGCCACGGGCCGAGCTAGTAGTGTTGAACGCTCTTGTGCGGTCAGCAATGGCGAGCCAAAGGTGTTGTTGCAAGAGTAGGGCGGTGATGAGAACAAAACTAGTTTTGAGCTTTGTCTCCATGGCGATCAATCAATGATGTCCTTGATTGTTAATGGCAAGTTTGCCTGGTTAGACGAGTTATATAGACATTGCTTGGGCTTCACATAGGAGGTGGTGGTGTTCAGTTCTATCTTTGAGATCATCCAAAGCCGATTTTAGCAGATATGGTTTGTCTTGGCGATACCATCTTACTGATTTCTCAAGTTAAATATTTTCTTTTAACTATGGCTCTGGGCTCTGGCCTACATCTAATTGCTAGAGGAGTTTCCGTCTTTGAGAAATCTCTGTCATGTTGCCCTCGGTCGTAGAAACCTGGCAATCTGGATCTCAGCTTTGCCATGCATGTAAGTGCCTGATTACTACAACAGAGGTCTTTATCAGCCATGGATAGATGGAGGATTAGCGATAGATTATGCTCAGAAATGGCATCTCACGAAGTCACGATCCAAAGGCTGGTACCTGTTCTTTTGAACTATCTAAAGCTGATATTTTGAACCAATTGATATTTTGAACCAATATATATCTTGGGGGTTTTGCTAAAGTACTCTCAAATGACTATGCACCATAGATCTAAAAACATATTATCTCCTATGAGGTAATATATTTAATATTTATTATATATATTTTTAAATATGAAAGTAGGAAAAAATATTTCCCTATTAGATCTAACTTGATTGCACTGGATTTAACTTTATTTTTTTAGTCTCATGGATTTACTTACATGCTGCTCACCTGTGTAAAGAGACATGATTTGTGTTATCGTGACATGGGTAAAATTTAATTTAATGGTTGTTCGTGTGTGTCAGGTAAAAAAATGTGTCATGCCAAAAATAAACGTAGCGTGACATGGGTAGAAATTGATGGCTATTCATGTGTGTAAAAAAAAATTACATGACGTATACAATGTAACAATGGTGAGTTGTAACAATTCTTTTTCCAATATGACATGGACTACTTGTAACATTTTTGTCTTAACGTGTCATAGGTGTGTCATAATATTACCTGACGTGACATATAATTAAGTTGTAACAATTTTTTCTAACAAGTTCTAAAATGACATTGCTGATATGTAACATTATTTCCCTAATCTGATGTGTTAAAACATATTATTTATTTAACAGAACGTAATGGCAAGTTAGGACACCTTCCATTAGATTAGGAGGAGCATATAAGGAAATGAGGAAAAAGTGGCTTGCATGAGGGAAGGGATGCAGAGATCCATATATTTTATCTTTTATATAAATATTTTAATTATCAAAATATTTTATTTATTCTAAAAATGGATGGTTGAGATTTGTTTGAAATCCTACCTCTTAAAGGTGAATGGAGTACTTTAGCCTAGTCCATATCTTGGTTTCTTTATGTTTGTTTTCTGTTAACACTTAGAAATAGACCTGTTAGTTTATACTATTATTTTTGTTGAATGTGGTTGTCCATGCGCTTTGCCCGCCTCCCCCCCACCCCACGGCCATGGTTGAGTGCCGCCCAACCTGATCAAGCCACCATGCTCGTTGCATCCCGCTCTTCCTGTGCAGGCCGAGCCTGACATTTGACCTCCGTCGCCAGCTGACCCGCTGCACACGTGGACACAAGGTTTTGGAATTCGATTTGGAAAAAAAAATCAGTCCCAACCAAAATGGGTGAATTGCAGTCAATTTTTGTCGGTTTTCGGATGGATACCTAGGAATATTCGAATTTTGATGCACTAATTTTGTTTCGGACCCTTCCAAGATGGGTAATTTTGGTGAGATTCGATCATTCGGACCGTATCCACGATGGCAAGTCACAGTTGGCAAGGCCGTAGAACCTGAGACTATGTAAGGGAAGGGGACTAGGAGAGGCAAGGAACCCCTCCAAGTTATTTTATCGACAACCCGACATGAGAAATACGCGACGGCGCAGCGGAGCGCAAGGAGGCCGGATCCCTCACCTGCTGCTCGGGGAGGCCGCGGCTGCATCATGGTGTTTAGCTCTCTCCATCTCATTTCTCTCCCCATTGATGGGTTTGTGTGCTCGACGTTTTGTCTCAAACTCTCCTTGCAGGAGGAGGACAAGCTGGTTTTGCGGAAGTAGTGTACTATGCGTTCTTCAAGCAGGATTAGCCCAACGCTTGGTGCTACAGTTTAATTGTGAAATAGTTTATTTTTTAAGCAATCTTCAAATCTATTCCACATTTGTGTTGGGCACTGCAGTTTAATTGTGAAATTATCAACCTTTTATCTCAGTAGTTTCTCGGAATATCCATGGTGCTTTTGCTAAAGATTGGATGTATGAATGAAATGTGAAAAGAGGTAAGAACACTAATGAGTTATTAGTTAACGTATGGAATGGTTGTTTCATGGGTTAGGAAATTGTGGATGGACTGATGGTTTGAGATATTTTTGGTTGGTAATCTATCTATAAAAGAACGAGTAGAATTTAAAATGTTTCTCACCTAATCTGGGCCCGCGGTACCCCTCACGCATGACCCACATGTAAGGGTCAATGGAGGTGGGAAAGGTCAAACCAACTAAAACTAATATTTAGAAAATGTTTCTGCCAAAATCGATTTTCTTTTCTCACCCATATCTTTTTTACCCACTGAAATAATTTGTTTCTCTTTTTAATCGGACATGGACGCCCACGCGGGATCCCTGCGGCTTCGTGGGGTCACCTGCGGCGGACCCCACCGGCTCCGGCCCCTTTGTGAGGGTGCGCTCCCAGAGTCCCCCTCGTGTGCCTTCCGCGTAGAGCCGTAGAGTCCTGGACTCCTGGCCTCCTGGGTCTCGTCTGAAGTCTGAACCCATCACGGTCACCGGAGCTCGGCGCGTGGCTTGTGCCTTGATCGTTCTGGTTCTGGTTTGTTTAACGTGCATGCAGTGCTATCTTGAATTGGTGATGCAAATGCAGGTACAGGAGAGCAGCAGCGATTAATACTTTAATAGACAGAGCAGATAGTAAAGAAACATGCTGGACACAAACACGGGGAATGGAATTCTTTTCCGAGAAGCAAATTTTCCGATGTCCACCGAGTTTAATGAAGTTTAGGTCGTATATCGACCACACTTTTGTAATTCAGTTGCCGCTAGGCTTGCTGACTATGGTTCCGAACTTGCTAGGTGTTGTGATAACCTGGCCCGAAAAACCTTGCTATTATCTATCTATAAAAAGAACGAGTTGAATTGAAAACGATTGTCACCTAAATTGGGACTATCTTATCCCTCACGCTGGACCTAATTGTAAGGGTCAACAAAGATGAGAAGAGAGTCAAACTCACCAAAATCAATATTTAGAAAATATTTCTACCAACGGTTAATTGTTTTTCTCACCTCTGTTTCCCGTACCCAGTCCCGGTACCCGTCGTAAGCACCTAACGAAACTTGTTTGGCCACGGCTGCTGATCGGCCTCAGTGTGAGTCGGACGCCGTCGTTTGGGGCCTTTGGAGTGCGAAATGGACCCAGCCCCCCTGTCGGACACTTGGGCCGTGGAGACAGATTGCGCCGTCGTTGTCCTATGTCGTGTGGGTGATTCGAACACAAAACGTTTCTCACGCTGGCATCGTCGCTTCGCCGGGGAAAAACGTCAAGAGAGATTTATGTTAACCTCTTCCGTAGGAATTACACGAGGCCTGATGACGTCCACGCGTTTGTGGCTTCGTGCTTGGGCCTACGCCGATCTCTGTGGCCGCTCCCTGTAAATATCTACTGCGTGTTCACGTCCTCTTGCCGGTGAATTGGCTATCTGGGACCCAAGTCGCCTCGGCTCTCCGCACCTTTGCTGCCCAGCGTCCGTCATCCCTGACTCCCTGTGGTGATTAGCATGTGTAGCCAATGGAGCTACGTGTACCCCTACTTGATGTTTTCTGATGATTCTGATTATGTCCTGTGATTCTAGACAGTGAGTCAACAGTTGGGAAGTTTGCTTCTACATTGTGCTAATTGAACCGAGGTTTAAAAGTACTGCCAGATTATTATCATGTAAATAATTTCTTAAAGCGGAATCATCTTGCGCGGTGGACGGTGCTCTTCCAATCGATGTGGGTGGGTGTCCTCTCATATTTATATTGTTAGCATCGCCTTTAATAGAAAAGGTAACTGGTATATGTGGGTAGTATCTCACATTTATATTGACATGAATCACATGATCATCTCTAATGAAAAAGAAAAAAATATTTTTGAATCACGTGCGTGTCGCACATGCGTCTTTGCTAGTATTGCAAATGATTTGGTTGCCATTGACTTCCAGTCGGCTTCAAGTTTTGTATACAACTATCGGGTACCAAAATCAGGGGTACCCCAAATATGGCCCAGGACAGCTAAATAGGCAGGCCGCACACACAGCTAAAGCAGGCCCGAAGCTCGGCAGCCCAACATGGGCCCGTTATAATGACACCCTCGGGGTCGGGGGGTTCTCCGTCTCGTTCGAGGGCATTCTTTACCCTCGAATGCGAGTCTCCGTCACGTTCGAGCCCCCCGCGGTCGAGGCTACCGGCTAGCCTCGAGAGCCCCTGTGCCGGGACCCTGCAGGGGCAATGAATGCGGGACACGACTGGACGCCTCACTACGCCACGCCTCGGATGGGACGCCGGTCGACTTCGACTGAGCCCGGCACAGTGGCCCTGCGCCAGGCACTACGCGGACAGGGTTTGTGCCAGGCAGTGCCACTGTGTCAACAACCCCACGACTAGTTCCATCCCGGGCACACCACAATTCTCGAGGAAGGACCCCAAAGAGCAACGGGGAGGGCTCAGCACCGCCTCCACCCTCGAGTATCATTTCTCGAAGCAACAGTCAGCTACCGATGAGTCAACAAAGGTGATGACCATGCCGTCAGCCGGAGTAGGAAGGTGTGATTCCTGCTCGCATAGTGCATGGTGTGAGCAGCACAACGCATCGCGTAGCGTCAGCACACGATCACACACATGTACATCTTCCCTCACCCTTGATCTATAAAAGGGGGGAAGCCCATGCAAACGAAGGGGATGAACACTTAGCCTACTCACTCGATATTGGCATCCAGCTCAATCACCATCTTAGGGACTTGGGGGGTTTTCCTCCCTCTCCCACCTTGCTTGTATCCCCCTACTACGAACAACACGAAACTCGGTGCTACGCACCGCTACTGGACGTACGGCCGCATGGCCGGAACCAGGATAAACCCTTGCGTCCCGAGTCAGAACCCCAAAACAGCCATCAGAGCGAGTGGTTAGCAGCGCAATCACTTGTTATTGCCGGTGTGACCAAATCAGGCACCGATAGTTGGCGCGCCAGGTAGGGGACCGCGCTGTGCAACCCTTGCTTCACTCCTGGTGGCGGGTTTCGACTGAAGACGACTCCCAATGGGATTGTGCAATCCGTTCCTGGTGGGATACGAGATCCGGTTTAGAAGCCTCCACTTCCAGGCGACCGGTAATGGCTACCTCATGCGCATCCTCCCAGGAGGATCCGGCGGCCATCCGGAAGCCCCACCACCAGCACCGGCGGCTCCTCGACGGAGGAGACGCCCAGGGCCGCGTACACGACCCGCGCGAGCCACCAGGCGTGTGGCCAATGCCAACCACACCCCTCCCACAAGGGACGGAGGTGTCCCACAACTCTTGGTCCCAAGGATGGAGGCTGCACCTTCGCCCTCGGCGAATGCAGCGACGGTCACACTCTCCGAGCAGCTTGCTGCTCCAGCGCCGTGCTTCGCTTACGGGCATGGCAACAGCACGGCCGTCTACGCCTCATCAATTAGCATAGGCATGAGTGCGTACGATGACCTGCCTGGCCACCATCTGGTTTCGATCCGAAACCTCGTCGCCTCGACGCCCGACGACTCCTATCCGGAGTCAGAGGAGGAATGCACACCCTGGCTGGAACGTCCTGAGTGGGATTATTCCGGTCTTCAGGATCGCTGTGCTTTCTCAGACGACAACTATGATCCCGCCAGGGAGTGCTTCGTTATCGACGACGAGCGACTCAGTGACGGGCGCACTACTGGCGACGAAGACGATGACGACGCCAACGACCTAGTGGGCGCGTAGCCACCGGACCTGCAGGAGCACTCACCTTCAAAGGACGAGTCGTACCCACGTCGCCAAACGCGAACTACCCACACCCACAACTTGGGGGGTGGCAACGTCTCGCCACCGGCACATTCCGACCGCATCTTGCCGGACGAAGACGGCAGGCGTGATGCGGGCACATGGCATGCGGGACGCATGGCTCGTGCTCGCATCCTCGCCGAAGGAGAAAATGAAGACCTCGTCCCTAGGACAAGTCAAAAGCTCATCGCGGCGGCCGTGCTACTCTGAGCTATGCCGGAGCCGGCTACCCCCGAAGGGCGGAAGCTACATCTCGAAGCGCAGAAGCTGGTCGAAACCGCTGCACGGCAGCACGCCGAGAGCTTGACCTCCTGCCTACGACGCTCCTCAACCTCGAGGGGGCAGGCGAAGGGGGGAGTCATCGGTGCGCTCCCCCCGTCAAAACGATGGAATGTGGGTACAGTCCCAAGGCGATTTGCGTCTGGACACCACGCACACGCTTGCAACAGAACCACCCGCCACGAGGATACCCATGAGGTCGCACCTCCGGGACACCCGAAGCACCCTGAACGACGGCGACGCCTGGAACATCCTTAACCGGATGAGGCAACAAGAAGAAACCCGGGCCCGCCAGCCACGGTGCGATGGTCGCGACGATGCTGAAAGGGATCGGGACACGACGCCGGAACCGGCAGGGACGCGCGTGTTCAGCCGCAACATCCACACCGCCCCGATTCCCCCTCGTTTCCGGCAGCCTACTACCATCACCAAGTACTCTGGGGAGACGGACCACAGGGTATGGCTGAACGACTACCGCCTTGCATGCCAGCTCGGCGGTGTGAGGGACGATGCCATAATTATCCGCAACCTGCCGCTCCACTTGGCGGACTCCGTACGGACATGGCTCGAGCACTTGCCCCCCAACTGAATCTACGACTGGAACGATCTGGTTAGAACCTTCGTGGGGAACTTCTAGGGCACCTACGTGCGCCCAGGAAATACCTGGGATCTTCGAGGGTGCAACCAAAAGCCTGGCGAATCTTTGAGGGATTTCATCCGACGTTTTCCAAACGCTGCACCGAGCTCCCCAACATCACCGACCACTAGATCATCCACTCCTTCCTCGAGAGTACCACCTGCTATAGCCTGGTATGCAAGTTAGGAAGGGACCCTCCTTCTGATGCAAACCGGCTGTTCGAGGTGGCATCCAAGTACGCCTCGGGGGAGGAGACGGCCAACGCTATCTTCAATGGCAAAAAGGGGAAGCGCCACGAAGAGACGCCCGCGGAGGGCAGCAAGCCAAAGAACCCCTCGAAGAAGCAGAAGCACGGCAAGAAGGGGAAGAAGCCTCGAGCCCCCCGAGAGAAGGAAGACAACGATGACGAAGCCCTCGCGGTGGACTCCAACCACAAGGGGCCTCGAGGTCCCCCACGTGGAGGGTGCGTGTTCGACGACCTCCTCAAGAAACCATGTCCGTACCATGAGACCGCGGTCGCCCACACCCTCGAGCAGTGTGAGAAGCTGCGGAAATATTACAACCGCATCCCCCGAAAGGATGGCGGTCAGCGGAAGGACGGCGGTGACAAGGACGACGATGGCTGTCCCGAGGTAGAACATGTGTTCTTCATCGTGGGAGGCCCCACGGCCAACATGATACCTCGACAATGGAGGCGGGAACGCAGGGAGGTCCTGCTGGTACAACCACGTCCCGAACCCTCTCGTACCTCGACTTGTCTTCGGACACCATCTCATTTGGCCGTGAGGACCACCCCGACCACGTCCCGAACCTCGGGCAGTACCCTCTCATCGTCGACCCTGTCATCGGCAACACACGCTTCTCCAAAGTGCTCATGGACGGAGGCAGCAGCCTCAACATCATGTACGCTCCAACCTTGCAGCTCATGGGAATCAGCACCAGCGAGCTACACCCCAACAAGTCATCATTCCATGGAGTCGCGCCTGGAAAACGCATCCAACCTCTCGGGAAGATCGACCTACCCGTCTGCTTCGGCACCCTGGCAAACTTCCGCAAGGAGGTGCTTACCTTTGAGGTGGTGGGCTTCAAGGGGGCTTACCACGCCATCTTGGGATAGCCGTGTTACACCAAGTTCATGGCCATCCCAAACTACACCTACCTCAAGATGAAGATGTTGGGGCCCCACGGAATCATTACCGTTGGCCCGACGGTCGAGCACGCCTACGAGTGCGACATAGAGAGCATCGAGCTGGCGGAGGCGCTTGCTCTCGACGAGTCCCTCGTGACAGACCTGGAGGCCATTGCCAACAGACCCCCCGACACCAACGAACGGCAAGCCGGGAGCTTCACGCCTCCCGAGGACACCAAGACGATCCCACTCAACCCCGACAACAACGACGGCAAGGTGTTGAGGATCAGTTCCACCCTCAGCGACAAATAGGAAGTGGTGCTCGTCGACTGTCTCCGCTCCTACGTGGACATCTTTGCCCCTTGGATACGCCAGACATCCCGAGGGAGGTCGTCGAGCACTCCCTTGACATCCGCCCCCACTCCAAGCCCATCAAGCAACGTCTCCGCCATTTCGATGAAGTGAAGCGGCGGGCGATCGGCGAGGAGGTGCGTAAGCTTCTAGAGGCTGGGTTCATCAAGGAGGTATTCCATCCTGAGTGGCTAGCTAATCCTGTACTAGTAAAGAAAAAGAATAGAAAATGGAGAATGTGTGTAGATTACACTAGCTTGAACAAAGCGTGTCCAAACGTCCCTTTCCCTTTACCATGTATCGATCAGATAGTCGATTCCACTGCGGGATGTGAACTTTTATGGTTTCTTGATGCGTACTCTGGCTACCACCAGATCAAGATGAAGGGGTCTGATCAGCTTGCGACCTCCTTTGTCACTCCTTTTGGCATGTTTTGCTACGTTACGATGCCCTTCGGTCTTCGAAACGCTGGGGCCACCTACCAGCGTTGTATGCTCCATGTGTTTGGAGATCATATAGGTCGTATCATAGAGGCATATGTCGACGACATCGTCATAAAATCTAGGAAGGCGAACGACCTGGTACACGACCTCAAAGTCGTGTTCGATTGTCTCAAGGCGCATAGGGTAAAACTCAACCCTGAAAAGTGCATTTTTGGCATGCCTTGGGGCATGCTGTTAGGTTTTATTGTCTCCCATCGAGGCATCGAACCTAACCCCGAGAAGGTCGCTTCCATCCAGCAAATGGAGCCGATTCGAGACCTAAAGGGGGCATAGAGGGTGATGGGGTGCATAGCGTCCCTAAGCCGCTTCATCTTATGCCTCAGAGAGAAGGGGCTACCTCTGTACCGACTTTTGAGGAAGTCCGAGTACTTCACCTGGACCGCGGAGGCTCATGAGGCTCTCGACCGACTCAAAACAGTGCTAACGAATGCGCCGGTCCTCACCTCACCAAAAGAGGGCGAACCTCTCTACCTCTACGTAGCAGCGACCACTCAGGTTGTTAGCGCCGTCGTCGTCATGGAAAGAACTGAGGAAGGGCACTCCCTGCCCGTCCAGCGCCCGGTGTACTATGTCAGCGAAGTTCTGGCTAAGACCAAGACGAGGTATCCCCACATCTAGAAGCTCATCTACGCCATTGTGCTAGCTCGACGCAAGCTGCGACACTACTTCGAAGCGCACCCAGTAACCGTGGTATCGTCCTTCCCGCTGGGCGAAATCATCCAGAACCGGGAAGTCTCCGGTCGGATCTCGAAGTGGTCGATGGAACGGATGGGGGAGACCCTCACTTACGCACCAAGAAAGGCTATCAAGTCACAGACACTGGCCGACTTCGTGGCTGAATGGACGGACACTCAGCTCCCTCCTTCGAAGGTCAACACTAACTGCTGGGAGATGTACTTCGACGGGTCGGTGATGAAAACAGGCGAGGCGCCGGCCTGCTTTTCATCTCACCCTGTGGGGAACACCTTCGATACGCCGTGCGGCTCAACTTCCCCGCATCCGACAACATGGCAGAATACGATGCACTTCTCGCAGGTTTGCGCATCGCCCTCGAGCTCAGCATCAAGCGCCTGGACATTCACGGCGATTCCCAGCTAGTCGTCGACCAGGTGATGAAGGAATCAAGCTGCCATGATGAGAAGATGGCGGCCTACTGCCAGGCGGTTCGCAACCTCGAAGACAAGTTCGACGGCCTCGAGCTCCACCACATCGCACGAAGATACAACAAGGACGCTGACGAGCTGGCGAAGATCGCGTCAGGACGAACTACTGTTCCTCCGAACGTGTTCGCAAAGGACGTCAGCGAGCCCTCGATAACCACTGCTGGTCCAGCCAAAGCCCCAAGGTCCACCGACACCCAAGATGCCGGCTCCGACCAAATGAGCATGGACCCCTCGGCGGACGAGGGTGAGCACATGGGGTACAAGGCCTGCTTAGGGGACGAAGACGAGGCTGAAGCAATGAAAATCGACAAAGTCCTGACACCTCGAGACTGGCGGAGTCCGTTCCTGGACTGGCTCGAGCGAGGCCTTCTGCCTTTTGATCGCACAGAGGCAAGGCGCATCGTTAGAAGAGCCAAGCTTCCTCATCATCGAGGGGGAGCTATACAGACGAGGAACCTCGGGGGTCTTGCAATGCTGCATTCCGATACCCGAGGGGAAGGAGCTGTTGCGCGACATCCACGCATGCGTGTGCGGGCATCACGCAGCCCCGCGCACTCTTGTAGGCAACGCCTTTCGACAAGGTTTCTACTGCCCACCGCTGTGGCCGACGCCACGGAGGTGGTACGAACCTGCGAAGGATGCCAGTTCTACGCTCGCAAGACGCACCCTCCCCGCCCACGCGCTTCAAACCATCCCCATCATGTGGCCTTTTGCCGTGTGGGGCCTGGACCTCATCGGGCCTGTGGCAAAAGCACCCGTGGGCTTCACGCACCTGCTGGTGGCCGTCGACAAGTTCTCAAAGTGGATCGAGGCTCGACCCATCAACAGGATCAAGTCCGAGAAGGCAGTGCTCTTCTTTACCGATATAATCCATAGGTTTGGAGTCCCAAATTCTATCATAACCGACAATGGTACTCAGTTCATGGGTAAGGACTTCCAAGAGTTCTGCGATAACTTCCACATCCGAGTGGATTGGTCGGCGGTGGCACATCCGCAGACAAATGGCCAAGTAGAATGTGCCAACGGCATGATTCTACAAGGCCTCAAGCCAAGAATCCACAACAAACTGAAGAAGTTCGGGAGCAAATGGGTACAAGAACTGCCATCCGTGATCTGGAGCCTGAGGACGACCCCAAGCAGAGCAACCGGGTTCACCCCGTATTTCCTTGTCTATGGGGCAGAAGCCATCCTCCCCATGGATCTAAAATACGGGTCCCCGAGGCTCAAGGCGTATCAAGAGCGACAAAATCAACAAGCGCGAGAGGACTCGCTGGACCAAGTCGACGAAGCACGAGACGTGGCCCTACTCCACTCAGCAAGATACCAGCAGAGCCTTCGACGACACCAAGCTCGAAAGGTCCGGCGTCGAGACCTCAGCAAGGGTGACCTCGTGCTGAGGCTTCGGCAGGACAACTAAGGGAGACACAAGCTCGCACCCCCATGGGAGGGGCCGTACATCGTCGCTGAAGTGCTCAAGCCTGGAACATACAAGCTAGCAAACAAAGAAGGGCAGATCCTAGCAAACACTTGGAACATTCAACAGCTACGTCGCTTCTACCCCTAGAGAGGCGCTTCAGCCCTCAAATCCTTTGTACATACTTTCGATTGCACAAATTTATGAAGTGTTGGCTCGAGCTCCCGAATGTTGTAAACGAATCAAATGGACATGAGTCCACCCTCGACTCAAGTGAGGTTTGGTCCTACCCTCGCTAGGACCATCCCTCCCTTGGGGGCTACAACGGGGACGAACCCCCGAAAAAGGCCATCACTTTTTCATTTTTTATGCGCAAAACTTTTTGCTCTTTCCTTCCGCGAATACTTCTAGAGAATGACATGAGGTGCACGAACAACTATGGCAGAGGGTAGGAAACGCGTACCTACTCCCTCGAAAGGGATACGAAATTGCTAAGTCCCCCAACGCCCAGGCTTTCCACAAAAGATCCTAGGTGCCAACATCTACGAGGTGTACGCGAAAGGAAATCAAAGGGCGCGAACTCGAAACAATTTTTATGATCAAACGAAATTGTTCATAACAAAAGAATTCTCTAAATTACTATTTACACTCGGGCTCGATGGCTCGAGACTTTTAGGGGCCACTCCCGCTACCAAGGCTATCCCAGCCGCCGCCGGCTTCGCCAGGGAAGAGGACATTGTCGAAGTAGCTAGCCAACACCCGCGCCGTCTCATCAACGGCAGCATCGGCCTCATCGATGGCTGCCACTGCCTCTTCATCGTTGAGGTCGTCGGCGACAACATACCCAGTGGCAAGCTTCGAGAGATCCGCTTGGTAATGGGTCAACACTACTCCAAGCACCTTTCGGATGCCAAGCAGGAGGGCGTCCTTCAGGCGCGAGGTGACATGCCCCCCAAGTGCTCGGAGACGACTGGCGAGGGAGCTACCGGACTGCATGTTGGCGCCAGCGATCTCGTTGCAGGCAGCCAAGGCAGCTTGCTCTAGTTCGTCGAGCTCGCGCTGGGTGGCTGCGTGAGCCACCTGCAGAACCTCCCTCGACTCCGCCTCAGCTTTGAGCGTTTGCTTTAGCTCTACACCAACAAAAGGATCAGAAAAGAAGACGAAGTAGAAAACAGGGGACCAGGCACAGATAAACAAACTCACCCTCGACCTAGCTCTTCGCAGCCTCGATCGCTGTCTCCCACTCCCGGGCTCGAGATTCCGACGCCTCTCGAGCCGCCAGCTCCTGCTCGAACTGGTCTCGGGCCTCCACCAGCAAGCGTCTCTCCTGCTCCAGCGACGACTCCATGGCCGCTCAACATGCGTGGCACGGATCGAGTCCGCGTCACGCTCACGCTCCAACCTAGCGTTGGCAGTGGCAAGCTCAACATGCGTGGCACGGATCGAGTCGTTCAGGCAGGTGATGACCACGCCCTTCCCTTGACTCTCGCCGATCGCACGGTCCCGGGCAGCCTCGAGGTCAGCCAACTGATGGTCTCGAATCTCCGAGCAAGGTGGCGGATATCCTCGCGCGGCCGCTGCTCGTCCTCCAATGCCCCCTTGGCGTCGAAAAAGGCAACGAAGTCTTGAACTTCCCGTTTGTTGGGCCCAGGAGCTGCGAGGACAAGTGGAGCGATGAGCTTGCCCCAATCTTGAGAGCCTTGGTTGGGGCAAGAGGAAGCGGAACCCGTGCGCCAGACCGAGTGCGCGTGGGAGAGAAACAATCAAAGGCGATTTGAGATATCAAGCTTCGACGAGCAATGAAGCGATCAAGAAACTTACCGAACGACGGGTAGTTTTTGCTTCCGCATCTAAGTCGGGGCGGGGGCAGCGCTCGGTACCATCACGCCACCCGCCGAAACATCGACCCCCGCTGGGGGAGTCTCTTCACCTGGCCTGCGTGCCAGGGGTCCCTCGATGACGCGCGATCGCTCACGTGCCTCAACACCATGGTGACCCTCGAGCAAGGCCTCGACGGCCTCCGCCACCTCGGTCGTCGCTGGACGCCCCCTCGGAGGATTCACAAGAGCAAGCACCGCGCCGTGCTCTGCCTCAGCAATGTGCTGCTGCTCTGAGGGATCCCCGATGGTGCCGTCGTCTGCAACGTCGAGCACCACGTCGGCAGTCTCCGCCGACGGCGCAACGGAGGCAGGCCGCACCATGGGATCCCCAAGGGTGCCGTCGTTTGCAACGTCGAGCACCACGTTAGTGGCCTCGGAAGGTGGCGCGAGGGGGACAGGACGCCCCATGAGAACCTCGAGGGCGCTGGCCTCCGTAGCACCGAACGCCACATCCGGAGCCACGCGCTGCTCCTCAAGGGCAACGACCCCTTGATCCTCACCCCCGGGCGTAGCAGTGGGTGCGATCCCGTGATGGCTGGGCACCAAAATTGGAAGCTCCTCGAGAGGGGATGGGCTCCTCGCCGCATCAGCATCGTTGGAGTCCTCGCCGTCATGCTCCAAGGAGCTCTCCGGCGTCGGGAGCGGCGAGAGGCCTCGCCTCCGCCGATCCCGGTTCTCCTCCTCGAGTTTCCTCCTCTTCCGCTCCTTCCGCTTCCGCCTCTCCTCCTTCCGGTCTTTCTTCTGCTTCGCCTGCTCAGCACGAGCGCGATTAGCAGCTCTGTCCTCAGGAAGGGGAGGCTGGGATGTGTGGCCGCGAGAGAGCCCCTGCACGGTATCAACAACAACGTCAAAGCAAAACAAAGAAGATTGACAACCTAAAGACGCAAGGGCAAAAAACGCACACTTACGAAGCTCAGGTACCCATCCTCGGGTCGTATACACACCGCCCACGGATTCTCCGACAACCGGCCGATGGCTCGCCGCGTCCGCTGGATGGCGACGTTGTCAGACAAGGGCTCCGCCGCCATTACCGTGCCGGTGAGGTCGATGCCTGGCACCATCTCGTACAGCGAGAGCTTCCTTTCCATGAGAGGAAGCACTCGCCACCGCTGGAAGTTCGCAATGACGCCGCTAGCGGTGAGGCCGTGCCTTGTGAGGCGCTGGAGGGCCTCGATCAAGGGACCGAGCTTCTGCTGCTGCTCCGACGGTGACACCCCGTACCCCCAAACGTCCAGCTTCTGCGTCAGCACCTTGCCCGTGTAAGCCGGCAGACACCTCCCGTCGTTGCGGAGGTAGAACCATCCCTTGTCCCAATCTTGGTTGTTGGTAACCATGGAACAAGGAATGTACATGTCCTTGTGGCTCCCACGAACTTGGAGCATGAAGCCACCGGCGCGAACGGGGCGACGAACGCCTTTGGTGACGTCCTCCGTGTAGAGCTTGCCATGGAACAGATGCCGCCATAAGTCCCAGTGGACTTCAATGCCCAAGAAGCCCTCGCAAAGGGCGACAAACACCGCGGCTTGGGAGATCGTGTTGGGAGAGAAGTTGTGCAACTCCACGTTGTAGTGGAAGCACAACGCCCTCATGAACCGACCCACCGGCACGCTGAACCCCCGCTCATGGAGGCGCACGAGGTTGACAACGTAGCCTTCCGGCGGGTCGGGCTCCGAGGCGTCTCCCGGCGAGATCCAAATCGGAGGCTGACCGTTGACGTTCGGCGGCAGCTGCCAGGTCTCCACAAGCCCCTCCAGGTAATGCTTGGAGGCGGTCGAAGGATTCCACGGTGTGGGGTCAACGAGTTGAACCATGGCGGCAGGTGGAGGTTTGCACGCGAAGCAAAGAAGAAGAAGAAGAGCAAACGATGCAACGGGGACATCCCCCATGGCAGCTACCCTACCGTACTATTTATACTCCCCGAGTGGAGAGAGGTGCGGCAAAGATTCCGGCTGCGAAATGCCATCTCGACAAAACTGACAACCGGGCCCGCCCTGGGAGACGTTAACCGCGCCACGGTAATCGAGGAATCCGGGCACCGCAGTCATGTGGTCGTGTTGCCCAGGCCACGCCTGCGTGCCAACCTAAATAGGCGCGCCCACTCCCCCACGTCAGTTGTAGTTTCCACGTTGGTCATCATGACCCCGCACGAAACGGTTTGCGTGGAAGAGGCATTCAAGGCATCCCCCTCGCGGAGGCTGCCACCGTATCAAATCCTACTAATCAGGGGTTCGAGGCCTGGCCCTCGAGGGCTAGACAGGCACCCCAGATTGACCGAGTCAGGGGGGCCGACAGTAGGAGCGAGTCATTGCCTCGAACCCGTGTGTTCGAGGCAGCTGTCGGCTGCACTCGAGGTCGGATAAAGATACCTAGAATGAAGGACCCGTCGAAGGGGAGTATCGAGCACTCGACCTCTGTCGAAAGAGGTCGAGCCCTATCTAGCGTGCTTTGCAGAGACTTCAATGGACGTGTCTCGAGACCACAAGCCATCCCTCGTCGGAAAGGGCCTGGACGTCCACTCGAACTACCCGTTATCAGCTCACCCAGGCATCTGTCGCTCGATCCCAACCGTGGGAAGCATGGACCACCTCCTTCTCAATCCCTCGAAGGGAACCCTGAAGAATAAAGAAGAAATTAGGATGCCTCGAGCCGCATCTAATGAAACGAGGCTCGAGGACCCTGGACGCCGTGGACGAATCCACACGAAGAGAAGCGACGAAATCTCCTCGCACCGAGCTAAAGCATCGAGAGATTGTTAATAACTCTCCTAAGGCCTCAGGGGCTACACCCCGCGAGTGCACTAGCGCGCCCCCACAGATCCTCAGAACCCACGAAGGATACAAGGACTCTGACACCCTCGACGAACACGAGCCCCCGCAGGATTGAGTCTCATTCCTACGGAGGCTCAGGGGCTGTCAGGTACCAAAATCAGGGGTACCCCAAACATGGCCCAGGACAGCTCAGCAGGCAGGCCGCACGCACAGCTAAAGCAGGCCCGAAGCTCAGTAGCCCAACAAGGGCTCGTTACAATGACACCCCCGGGGTCGGGGGGTTCTCTGTCTCGTTCGAGGGTATTCTTTACCCTCGAATGGGAGTCTGTGTCACGTTCGAGCCCCACCGCGGTTGAGGCTACCGGCTAGCCTCGAGAGCCCCTGTGCCGAGACCCTGCAGGGGCAATGAATGTGGGACGCGACCGGACACCTCACTACGCCACGCCTCGGATGGGACGCCAGTCGACTCCAACGGAGCCGGGCATAGTGGCCATGCTCCACGCAATGCACGGATACGGTTTATGCCAGGCAGGCACACCACAATTCTCGAGGAAGGAGCCCCAAAGAGCAACGGGGAGGGCTTGGCACCGCCTCCACCCTCGAGTATCATTTCTCGAAGCAACAGTCAGCTACCGATGAGTCAACAATGGTGATGATCATGCCGTCAGCCGGAGTAGGAAGGCGCGATTCCCACTCGCATAGTGCACGGCGTGGCAGCACAGCGCATCGCGTAACATCAGCACACGATCACACACATGTACCTCTTCCCTCACCCTTGGTCTATAAAGGGGGGGGGGAAGCCCATGCAAACGAAGGCGACGAACACTTAGCCTACTCACTTGATATTGGCATCCAGCTCAATCACCAAATTAGGGACTTGGGGGGTTTTCCTCCCTCTCCCGCCTTGCTTGTATCCCCCTACTATGAGCAATACGAAACTCGGTGCTACGCACCGCTGCTGGACGTACGGCCGCATGGCCGGAACCAGGATAAACCCTTGCGTCCCGAGTCAGACCCCCAAAACCGCCATCAGAGCGAGTGGTTAGCAGCGCAATCACTTATTATTGCCGGTGTGATCAGGCACCGACAGCAACCGAAACCATGTCGCGCAGTATTACAATTCTAAAAAGATTAATTTGAGAAATATTATTAAGTATATACATATTTGTTATTTATATTATCTCAATGTAAATATTTCAATGTTGAACAATTTTTTTAGTTTTCTTTGTGTTTTAGTGTTAATATTACTCTATGTCCAAGGAAAATGTTTTTTAATACTATATTTAAGAAACACATGTGCTTCGCACGGGTACTCCACCATATATGAAACTTATGAAGGTAAGTATCAATATCCATCTTCTATATATGTACTACAAAGCATGAATAAAATTGAAAACATTTCTCACTCGGTTGGAGCCTACCACAATCCTCCGTTGCATCCACCTGTAACGGCTTAGGGAGGTGGCCAAATCCCAAGTTAGAGAATGTTTATGTAATACTAAATATTTTTTTCTCAACACTCTCGTACATTACCTGCAGCTATACCTTTGTATCACGTGCGTGTCGCACGTGCGTCTTTGCTAGTTGTAATAAAGAATCTGTTGTTTGTTTCATAACTCCTAGAATACCCATATGGTATAGAAGTGTATCTTGCCTCTGTTATTTCAGGCAGCGATGCTTTAATAAATCATTATATATGGGTTCCAAACCGTGGTTATATGCTTTTAGGTAGCTTCTACTTTTTAAAAATTTAATCAAGCTATGTGCTTTGCGGATTGAATAAACCACTTGTCACGGAGGCAATTGATGTGCATAATCCAGAGGTATGACATACTCTGTATGGCTGCCTATGCAAGTTTCAAGGGAATTAAAACAGTAGAAGCAAAGCATTGTAAGCAACTTTCTATATTCATATTGAGTCTATTACATATACCATGTAAGTCATGCAAGGGGATTCTTTGCTTCCATGGGCCAATGCTTTACAAGCATCCATTGACGCCACCAGCAGATATGTTGGTGCTCATGTAGGCTATCGGACCATGCTTGACGCTCTAATTCCTGCTTCCGAAATTCTCAGAGAGGTGGGCAGGTGCTGTACAGCTATTCTATTCTGTTGGCAAGTACAGCATTTACCCAAGAAGCCTTTCGTACTGGACAGAGACTTGAAGCTGGGGATGATCCTCTTGATGCATTCTTGATATCATCTGAAGCTGCTATAACTGGTGCGGAATCCACAAGGCACATGCAGCCCCAGGTGAGATATTTTGTCATTTCAACGAATTTTATAACAGAAAAAAAGTATGCATTTTAACCATCAGTAGGTCTCATTTTCTGAAAAATAGAATCAAGAAGATTTACCAGATTGTGTCATCTGTGACTATTGAATTGTTGTTAGATGATGAAGCTCAAACTTCTGCTGTTTATCTTTACTTTGTAAGCCTCTATTGTAGAAAGGCAACATGCCAGATCATAGCACTGAGGCTGTGAAAATAGAACCATCTACTGGATGATTAAATTTGAACCTGTATATTTTTACATCTTTTTTTTAACCGGTTTATTTTTCCATCTGATAAGTGGTACTGAAAGAAGCATGCAATGGACTTGTTGGCACTGATGGCATGAAAGCATAATTTCAGGCTGGTAGATCATCCTATGTTGCTGCTGACAAACTGGCATCGACTCCTGATCCTGGAGCCATGGCGGCTGCTGCTTGGTACAGAGCTGCAGCCCTTTCATTGAAGAGCATATATGTCGAGCCATTCAAAGCAATAGCTGTAGCTTGGCCTCAGTTTCAGCTTAACCTTTTTCTTAAAAAAAAAAAAGATGTTTCAGCTTCACATGCCTACCGAAGTTCTGCACGCACCTATACAGGTCAGCCCTTGTGACTTCGGCCTATTTCATTGGCTCCAGTTTTCAGTGGTGTATATATTGTGCTTGGCCTTGGCATCGAAGTGTTGTACATGACAATAATGCTCCAGTTACAACTTACAAGACATCTGGCCAGTTCTGTAAATACTGCAGTGCTAGAGTATAAAGAATGTGATAAACCGCTGAATGCTCCGTTGTCCTCAGCTTGTATCCTAAAAGCAAAATACACATCTTGCTGTGCATATGTACCCGTGAGTGGCATAGTATACTACCACATATGATTGCATTATAATTAATATTCTGCATCGAAGTACTGCAGTTATCCGCCACAAACCTAGAACAGACACGTGCTACTGTTTATGAATATGTTTTGTTTCTTTATTGTTTATTCTCTTCTGTTGATTTAAAGATAGCATCCATTCATTCTTGAATAGTCTTCAATGATAGGGCGCGCCCCTTGTCTAGTCTCTTTTCATATAGCAGCAGGTTGCTCACCTTTCTGCAATGTCTTTTTTATTTCCGTGTTCTGAAAGGTACTCCGAAGGGATCTTTTGAATGGTTTTACATATGTCGAGGGAGGGTTTAAAAGTGGGGTGCTGTAGTCAATCTTCCATACATTTCGGGGAGTTATGTAGACTTTTATAATGAATGATATTTTTGTGTTTGAATCTCATTAAAAAAATTTGAGTTTGCCTTCCGACTGGCCTGCTCCCATGACAATCCAACATTTAACTAGAGTAAGCTCTCCTTGATATTCTGCATGGCGGCTTTTTGTGCCAACATCATGACATGCCAATAATGCACGTGCCGACATCAAGACATGCCGCTATTGCACGGCGGCAGAAGATCGAATCTACCAAAGCATGTACAACAACGAATAATGTTACCCTCTACAAAAGAAAAGTTGCATGATCTTGTTGAGCGGAATAGTACAACACTACTTTTGAATGTTGATATAGAAGTGTAACGAATAAGCTATTTTGTTTTCACGGATCATTTGTGTTGTTTGTATAGACCGCTGTCAGAACTGCATTGCTGTTGTTGTTTTAGACAGTCCCAGACCTTCGTTTTTCTATCAGTCACATATAACAACATTTTCAAGCAAGATTCATCATTTATTCATCTCGAAGATAATCAAGACACAATGCCTATGGAGAATTGCTCCCATTTTACATTGAGAACATCATGGGTGGATGATTTAAACATCTGGGTCTGTGTCCTCAATGCACGACTCTGGTGCAACCAAAATCTTGGAGTCCTTTAGGTCGAAGACCAAACGCGTATCCACCTGCTGCAGCGCGCCGATGACGGTTCGACGTCCCGGGACCATGGCAAGGCATGTGATCTGTCCAGCGCGTTCGTCTTCCATCATCAAGAACAGCTGCTTGGGCGAAACTACGAGGGTCGCTTCCTCCTCCTCAGCGAAGTGAAGCGACAGCGATTGGAGCCGCCCCTTGACCACCTCTGTCACTCGGATACAGAGGCCGTAGCCGTGCCGCTCCACTCGCTCTGCCCCGTGCTCCTTCAGATCTGACCACATTGTCTCCTCAACAACACGGTACGCCTCCTCCGCCATCACTGTCACGGACATGCCAAGGTCAATCATGGACCCTCCTTCCCCGTCCTTACCGCGGGCGAACATCTGAGGATGAATCCTGTCAAGCCTGTGTTCACCTAGGCTGACACCGACGATGTCAACATAGTAGGCCGCCTCACTTGCGTCGAGCACCGGCAGGATCCTTGTGGCCTGGTACCGCGAGTTGTGTGGAACGTCGGTGCCAAACCGGAGAAAGCCGTGGCGGCTTGTTCCCTTGCTGAGACAGTAGGAGAACTGTGGCATCCCGCGCGCAGCGAGCAGCATGGCGAGCGAGGCCGGCGCCTGGCTGAGGGCGGCGACACCGGCAAACTCACCATGGCTCTGGAAGTTCTCAGTGGAGTGGGCACAACCAAGGACAAAGTTGGGAATCACTTTCCCTTTTTTTACTATTACAACGTGCTCAAAAGCAACCCGACATGCCCCCTGGACCAGCGGCATGGAAGACACACCGCCCCCCAGCAGGCTCCATCCCGTGCTCCGGCTCGCAGGCACTGTTGCTGCCTGCAATGGGCCTATAGCTCTTGGAGTATATGTGTCCGTCGTTGGGGCTGTAGATTGGCCCCCGCTGTGGGGCATGCGGCACACATGGCTCACACTGTATCCATGTAAAGCGACTCGTGGCGTCCGCCTTGAGGATGTACTGATGTAGCGCTAAGCCGGTACCAATAAGGAGTTCGATGACTTTGCCTCCAGAGTTGTCTTCCGGTATAGGCATGATGCTAGCCACTGAGGTGTTGAGGCTGTGCTTCATGTATAGGAAGCCATCACTTCCACATCAGGTGCTGTAGCTAGGGCCCTCATGGCTGGAGGTCAGCCGGAGGCTTAAGCCACTGGACAAGCTAGCGTTGGTTACTCCTGTGTAGTCGGCAATGGCAAGCGAGAGGTTGTGTGTGAGTAGGGCAGTGATGAGAGCTATACAAGCTGTGAGCTTGGTCTCCATGGCAATCGATTGGTATTCTAGTTCGCTGATGACATGTTCACCTGGTTAGGTGAGATATATAGGGTTCTTGGGCTTCGTTGGGGGCGGTGGTGTTCAATTCTGTTATATCTTGGAGATATGGTTTTGCCTTCAAGATAACATCCTACAGATATAGTTGAAAACATATACTGTTGGACTTCTTTATATATTTATGTCTGGTTATTATCTTTGAGAAGAGTTGGTTCATGCAGTCATAAAACAAATATGGCAACCTGGATCTCAGCCTACAGCACTTCGCCATGCCAGTATCCTAGATATTACTACAATACTAGTCTTCAAAGCCATAGATGGATGTTTAGGAATAGCTTTATAATAAGATATAGTTACTATTATTGCAAAAAACAAGGGTCTCAAGCATTTCACGTTATGGAGGCTGGTACTTGTTCTTTTCCGTTATCTAAAAAAAATGATATTTTCTATATTCACCACACTGCATCTCAACCCAACATCTTGATTAATGTTTGTTCTGTAAGAGCTCGAGATAAGACCCATCTAGTAGACCTGCTATTCTCCACCACTGACGAGAGAAGCAGGGTGGCCCATCTGTCCTTTCTGCCGGATGCCCATCCCTATTTCCAACAATAGCTTCTACCACCACAACAAATGTTCCATCGGTGGTCGCCGGTGCCAGCTTCCTTCTGGCTGGTCCACCGGAGGGCAACTCTTTGCATATTGCACGTCACTCACCTTCTTGCAACGTCTCTTTTGGTGTTCTGAAAGATCCAAAGTCAGAAGGGATTGATCCTTTGAACGGTTTTACAAAGGTTAGGAGAGGATTTAAAAATTGGGTGTAGTAGTCAATCATCGATACCTCTGGGTGTGGGTCGGGTGAGGGTGGTAAGCCTCTTGTAACGACAACCGATATCTTTATATTTGAATCGCCTTAAAATTGTTTGAGTTTGCCTTCTGATTGGCCTACTGCCATGACAACACAACATTTACCCAGAGTAAGCTCTACTTGATATTGCACGCGGCAGAAGATCGAATCTCCGAAAACATGCAACATTGAATACCACCCTCTAAAAAAAATTGCATTATCTTGTTGAGCGGAATAATAGAACCTATATACCTTTGAGTCTTGATATATATATATAAATGTAATAATGAATCAGTTAATTTGTTTTCCCGGACCATTTTTCTGTTGTTTCTAGAGATTGTTGTCCGAATAGCATTGCTGTTGTTTTAGACCACGTGTAACCCTAACTTCTATATATACTGGTGACTTTTAACGGGAGTTCAAACAAGATTCATTATTCCAAAGATAAGGAAGACACAATTCCTATGATGAATTTCTCTCGTTTAACATTGAGAGTATCCTTGGCGAAAGATTCAAACGTATGAGACTGTGTCCTTGATGCACAACTCTGGTGCAAACAAAATCATGGAGTCCTTCAGGTCGAAGACGAGACGTATATCCACCTGCTGCAGCACGCCGATGATGGTCCGGCATCCCGGCACCATGGCAAGGCATGCGATCTCCCCTGTGTGTTCATCAACCATCATCCAGAACAACTGCTCCGGCAAGACTACTAAGGTTGCCTCTTCGTCCTCGGTGAAGTGAAGTGACAGAGACTAGAGGTGCCCCTTAACTGACTCTATGACACGGACACAAAGGCCGTAGCCATGCTGCTCCACTCGCTCCACCCCGTGCTCCTTGAGCTCTGACCACATCGTCTCCTCGACGACACGGTACGCCTCCTCTGCCATCATCGTAACTGACGTGCCAAGGTCAATCACAGACCCACCTTCCCATCCTTACCGCTAGCGAACATCTGAGGGTGAATCCTGTTGAGTCTGTGTTTGCCTAGGCTGATGCCAACGAGGTCAACATAGTAGGCCACCTCACTTGCATGGAGTGCCGGCTGGATCCTTGTGGTCTGGTACCGTGAGTTGTGTGGAACGTCGGTGCCAAACCGAAGAAAGCTGTAGCAGCTTGTTCCCGTGGCATCCCCTGAGCCGCGAGCTGCATGGTGAGCGATGCCGGCGCCCGACTGAGGGCAGTGACGCCGGCATATTTGCCACGGTTCTGGAAGTTCTCGGTGGAGTGGGCACAAGCAAGGACTAAGTTGCGAAACATTGTCGCTGTATTTACAATTACGATAGGCTCAAAAGCAACCTCATCGTGGGTGGACATGCCCCCTGGGCCAGTGGCATGGAAGACGCACCTCCCCCCAGCAGGCTCCATCCCGCGCTCTGGCTCACACTGTATCCATGTAAGGCGACTCGTGGCGTCCGCCTTGAGGATGTACCAATGCTGTGCTAAGCCGGTACCAATAATGAGACCCATGACTCCGCCTCCAGAGTTGTCTTCTGGTATAGGCGTGATGCTAGCCACCGACGTGTTGAGGCTGTGCTTCAGATATAGGAAGCTATCACTGCCACGTCGGGTGCTGTAGCTAGGGCCCTCATGGCTGGAGGTCAGCCGGAGGCTTAGGCCACTGGACAATCTAGAGTTGGCTACTCTTGTGTGGTCGGCAATGGCAAGCGAGAGGTTGTGTGTGAGTAGGGCAGTGAGGAGAGTTAAACAAGTTGTGAGCTTGGTCTCCATGGCGATCAATTGGTATTCTAGTTCGCTGATGACAAGTTCACCTGGTTAGTGAGATATATAGAGTGTTTGGGCTTTGTTGGGTTGGTGGTGTTCAATTCTATTATATCTTGGAGATATGGCTTTGCCTTCAAGATAACATCTTACAGATATAGTTGAAAACATACATTGTTCGACTTCTTTATATATTTGTATCTAGTATAGGCCATTCAAATATTATATTGTAATCGGTTATTATCTTTTAGAAGAGTTGGTTCATGCAGTCATAAAACAAATATGGCAATCTGGATCTCAGCCTACAGCACTTCGCCATGCCAGTATCATAGATATTACTAGAATACTAGTCCTCAAAGCCATGGATGGATGTTTAGGAATAGCTTATAATAAGATATAGTTAAACTTATTGCAAAAAAAAGGGTCTCAAGCATTTCACGTTACAGAGGCTGGTATTTGTTCTTTTCTGTTATTTTTTTGAATCGAGGCTTATCCCCATTTCTATTGAGAACAGAAATACAGGATCCGAGACAGAACAAGTTTTAGATGGAGAAGGGAGATTAGGGAAGGACGGCCTCGAACTCGAAACCTCATTCAGGATAAAGAAGCTAGGCAAGGCCTCGCAGGGCAAAAGTACACAAACAGTACAAACCGCAAGGACGAAACTAGAGTGATCATGCAAGATCAAGATACGGGAATTCACAGCAATGGAGAGCAGCAGGAGCAGGCCTTCAGTTGTCGGCCCTGGTTCTTGAGTCTTCGTCCTCCTGTCCATCTTCTTCAGGTACTGGCATCAGCCTGAGGGGAGCCAGTGGCGCGCTTTGCTGGTTCACCAGGATGCGGCAAGCAGTCGTGAGCAGGATCTTCATTCCATCCTTCAGTTGTGCTTGTAGATCAACCTTGTGAAGACCTGTCCAGAAATCCATAAAAGAGCAAGCATGACAGATCTCAGCCGGGTGTCTAATTAGTTTTTTATCAAAACATCCTCGGTTTCTTGCTTTCCAGATTGCCCACCATATGGCTGCCAGGCCAAAAGAGTGAACTTGTTTATTATTGGGGAAATATTTGTCAATCCACTTCCAGTATTGGTTTAAATTACCAGGAGCGTCATTAGCCCCGGTGGTCTGAGCCACAATTCCGCAAACTACTTTGGTAATTGGGCACTGAAAGAACAGGTGCTCTATAGTTTCTATAGCAGCACAGAAGCGGCAAGTGGGGTCACCTTACCAATTTCTCTTTGATCATATTATCTTTGGTTAGAACTGCCCCTTGCTCCAGCCGCCATAGGAAGATTTTAATTTTGTAGGGGACTTTTGCTTTCTAGATTTTCGTGTGTGGGAGACCTGTTTCATCTCTAGTCAGATAGTCATATACTGACTTGACCGAGAATTTCCCATATTTGGTCCATTTTCAAGCTGTTGATGACAGAAAATGGCAAGAATGCCGATCTGGCTCAACAGCCGGTCTAACTGCCTGTAACAAGCGGTCTGACCGGTTGTATCCTATTGCCGGTATGGCAATGTGTCAGGCGGTCTGACCACATGTACAGCCGGTCTAGACCGCCTGTAGGAAAGTGCTCAAAATATAATTTTGACTCCACCATTGCGTAGGGCTCGTCGAGAAGGTCAAAATGCATATGTGGATCGTCTGATTTGGACTCCGGATGAGGAAGTTATGGCTCTGTCAAGGATCAACCCCGGGCCCAGCCGGTTAGACTGCTTGTACAGGGGGTCAGACCGCCCGTAGCAGTTCTAATCCAAACTAGAGTTGTATTTTGATAGAACTTCATTAGGAAATTGACTCCCCACAGGGAAAGACCTCCCAACCCTATATTATGAAGGGTCGTGGCCGATTGAGGGTATCTACCCAATCGTACATACACATTTAACTCTATTTTTTATCTCAAACCCTAGCTTTTCCAATCCCATCTTCTTCCTTCTTTGTCTCCATGGTGTTTTACGATGTTCTAGGTGGCCTTGCCGACCTTAGAACAACACTAGGTTCGCCGCCTCTAACGGGGTCCCTCCCGAGACGATGATCGTAGGCTTTCGTGGCACCCCTGCCTACAGGCGGTCCGAACCCCTGTGACGAGCGGTCCGACCCTCTGTGACAGGTGGTCTGACCCACTGTACGGGCGGTCTGACCCCTGTCTAGGAGCTCCAACGAGGAGATTCCGGCTACAGCGCGATCTAGCGCTTATCGTGTGTTGACCCGAAAAGGCGTCAACATATTTTGGCGACTCCACTGGGGAAGAAAAATATGGTTATCATAACCGATCTACTCGATCCTAACCCGATAGAATCCAAGATTGATAGAGACGATATCCATGCCAACATAGAAGATCTCGATGAAGAAGGACGCCAGAAGTATATGATGGTTATAGCACATCTCCAGAACGAGTTCTTGAAGGGTTTCAAGAAGGATAATGACACGGTCACACGCGTTCAAGAGTTGATGCCATCCTTCAAGATGAGCGATGATAAGATTGAGGTAATCAACACTGTAAGTTCATCTTCACAACCGTCTTCCCCTATTCATACGGTTAGCCCGATTGTTGTTAACATTATACCTAGTCTTGATGAACTCTTTGCACGTTTAGATCGATTAGAGATACTTAAAAAGAGAAAATCGGTTCATGATAGCGATGTGCCTGTCATACCATGGTCTAATATTGATAATACGTTATGTGGTATGTTACCTAATTCCTTTGATGGTCGGACTACGCCGTAGATCTAGTTGCCTAGACCGAACACGGTCATTGCAATTGGATCAACGCTTGCAGGCGGTTAGACCGCCGGTACAGCCAGTCAGACCACATCAACCGGTCAGACCGCCTATACAGTCGGTCACATCTCCTTAGTGGCTGGTCAGACCAGTCTTTATAGTACTATGACAGTTGTTCCACAGTGGATTACACTGTTGTTGACAGTCGTTAAAACCATTCGGTGACCGTCAACATTTCGGGAGAAACAAGGGTTTCATGCCATGTTCCATACATAAAATGTTTATTACTAACAAATTCCACAAGTTTTGGATGATTTGTGCCTGCAGGGACTAGTGGTGAAATTTCACCCAAATTGGGCTCAGACCCAGGCCGACAGGCCTCCCCTAGCCCGGCCGGCCTGGCCCTGGCACATTTGGGTGTCAAACTTCGTCCATGTAGAGGAAACACAATGAAGATGATCAGGGACGTTGATTCCAATGTCGGTTTGATCAAAGGACCCGAAAGGCCTAGGATGCTTTGTACAAGGATTGAAGGGCCCACCTACCTAACTTACCGGCCGTAACCGCCAGAGAAGCACACTTAACCGTCATTGGGACGTGATCATGGCCGTCCAGAGCGAAGGCGGTGGCCAGAGGCGCCAGGTGGAGGCCGATCGGCCTCCCCTCGGCTCCAATGGCCCACCTCCTTCTCTCAAGGGACGGTTATGACGGTTAGGAGGTGGGGCCAGCTGCAACCGACGTCCAAGGGCTATATAAAGGCCCCTCCTCTACACTACACACACTACACACCACTACACATTACTCCACTTGAAGTTTAGGAGCTCTTTCATTTTTCCCTTTTCTTAGTCTAGGATTAGAGTTGGGAGTAGAGTCGAGTCGAGCTAGTTCCGGAGTTCCTCGGAGTTCTGGTAAAGCTCTTGTATCCTTTCCTTCGTTTGAAGAGTTTAATATATATATATCTTCTATCTTCAGAGCATTTATAAGCTTATCTTTATTTACCTTCCCTTTTTGGGTTGTTTCCTATAGTTTTAGGTCTAGAGTGTAGTTTAGCTCTATCGGGATTTATCTTGCGGGTTTTCTAGTCTCGACCAAGGCCGTAAGACGCCTTGGAAGGATGGGGTTTTCTTCTGAAGGTACCCAGAGGAAATCCTAACATTAAGTGCAGACGTGGTGTCTGACTTAGTGTTAGCTAGGAAGTGTGTTGCACCCCACGGAACTGATGTGGTAGGCGGCAGGTGGTGACAACCCTGTCCGTCCTTTGTAGTCCACCACGTCCGGGTGTATTCATAACAGTAGTTGCTGGGCCTGAGGGAACCCCTCTCTCATCCCAGTCTGAGTTCCCCCCACTGCAGTCGTCGAAGCAAGCTCTGTTCCCGATATCTAAGCTAGGTTCTGGGTTTAAGGTTATAGTGGCTTAGCTCTGAGTAGAAAGCCTAGTAAGACCGGTCTCTCCCAGCGTCTTTCCTTTTCTATAGATTTGAGGCTCCTGTGTGTGTGTCGCTGGTCGTTCAGACCTTCTATTCGGTCATTCATTTGACCATTATCCTACACTTAGGTGTATTTATCCCCCTGAGATTAGTGAGTGTTTATTTCTGGAAAGATCTATCTCATTATTCATCAATTCTCTTTAACCAAGGCTTCCCTGCGGAAATATAAATATGATACCATGGGTTTCCCCAAGGTGAAATGCTACACCGATTTATTCTGTGCGCTTGCAGAATCTCTTTCTAAGAGCGACATTATAAATCGAGTACCTTCTTACGTTGATTTAAGAATTGACGTTAAGAAGTGCCAACAACTGTTAGCCGTTACGCCAAATTCGGCTGCTGATAGCCGTGCTGGTATGCTGGATGCGGCCAATGCCACATACGAAACAACATTGCAGGATTTAGCATTGGTTACACAAGGTCATGATGAAACCGTCTCTCAATATTTTAGAAGATTTAAAGAGATTAAAAACTGTTGCTTCAATTTATCAATTTATGATGTTGATCTTGCTCGATTATGCTTTAGAGGATTATAATCCTCTATTAGAGAGAAAATTGATAATTGTGATTATCATTCGGTTGCTCAAGTTCACATTAGAGCTGAAGTAGCTCAAAACCGAATGAATAAAGAAAAGGAAGGTCTTAAATCATGTCGGTATAATGTGTATGCTATTGATTGTAAATCCGATGTTTCAACCAATAATGATAATAATGTTAATGCTACTAAATTTACTTGGCCTTCTAAAGTTAAAGCTTATTCTTGTTCATCTCTTAGGCCAGCTCATAAGAGTCAGCAAGAAGAATTGAAATTTATATTTGATGTATCTAAATGTGGTCGCATTTTTGATGAATTGCATAAACATAGATACATTAAGATTTCTCATGTTCTAGCTTCATTGGAAGAGTTGGAAAGCCATGCATATTGTAAATTTCATAATTCTTATGCGCATGCTATCAGTGATTGTCATGCTTTCCGTCGGTAAGTTGAATCGGCTATAAATGAAGGCCGTTTGAGATTTCATAACATGCAGATAGATAAAACTTTTTTCCCGGTCAGTACCTTGGACTTGCAGCAACCTAAGGTTTTGATTCGGCCGCATCAAGTCGAATCGACCAAAGGGAAGAATGTGGTGGTAGGAGATGAAAGACCCACTTTGATAGGAAAGGAGTTGATCCGTGAAGTGAGATGTGAGAAATCTTCTGATGGAAAAGAGTCATTCAAATTTACATTGAGAGCCTCTGGACATGGGGGGCAAAAGTCGGTCGTTTCACCTGGACCGCAGCCGTCTGGGCCTGCTCCACCACAGGTGATCAGACCGGCTGCAGCAGGCGGTTAGACCGGCTGTAGCAAGCGGTCAGACCGGCCAACACCGTGGTCATCCAAAGGCGCTGAAAATGAAGCGCTTAGAGATTGGAGCTTTGAAAGTGAGTTTGGCTAATGACAGAGGATCTGGTATAAAGCCAAAGGTCACATTCGATATGCTTCTTCACAAATACTCCAAAGAAAAGGTCGTTCCAAGCGATCGGCCATTACAAAAAGTAGTGAGATCACCTAAAGGTGGATCTTTCAAGACAGTGCAGCATTATGATGTGTCTTCAGAATTAAGTCCGATATGGGATGATAATGGTGTGATGTGGGTGCCGTATCAGTCGGTGTCACAACATTGTTTGCATTCTGGATGGAGGGGACCAAGAAGACATATTTTGGACAGGATTGCACTACCCATTCATGACCGTTTGACTGTTCATCAATCTGGTCAAGGGCATCGGGCCCAGGCGATGAGACTGCTTGTTACCAGCGGTCTAGACCGATCGTCCCAGAAGAAGAAGACACCTCCTCTAAAGCAGGTGTATCGGCTTAAGAAGATGGAGGAGAAGGTTTAGGAGAAGAATGTGGACTCAGAAAAGGTTACTACACTTGATGGAGACAGAAGACCGATTGTTTTGGACAATCTGGTTGAGAAGTCCATTTCAGGGACCTCCATTGCTAATGGTCATGAGGTTAGCCACAATAAGTCTAAATATATTCTTCCTACATGGTGTCCTCCAGGTTTGACTCGTACGCAGAGAAGAAAACTTCAAAGGCTGCGTTTTTAGGAGAGAAAGAAACAAGAGCCAAAGAAGCAAGAGCTAGAAAAGCAAGAGCTTTTCAACAAGCATAGACCTATGCTTCCTCAGAAGAAGGAGTGGAGAGTCAAAAAAGATGATCAGCTGAAGCCAGCCGTATAGGCGGTCCAACCGGTTGTACAGGCAGTTCAGACCGCCAGTGCTACAGAGTCGACCGAGAAGGCGGTCAGACCGCCTGCACAGCCGGTCAGACCGATTGAGGCAGAGGTATTTCCTGATGATGCTTCTTTTGCTCCCATGATTTGTGATTACGAGTTGACACCGGTTCCCACTGCTGAGGATGATGAACAATTTGTTGATTACAGTTCATCTCCGGAGCACATGGATATGGATTCTAATGTTCCGTACTTGGGTGATTATATGCTTATGGAGGAAGATCCTGATCATCCTGATTTTGATCCTGAGGAAGCTATGTAGGTGCTTTTACTCCTTACTTCGGTCGAAGGATGATGCTGAATTTACTCGGGGGGGCAAAACAGCAAGGAGCTTTTGAGGTAAAACCTTATTTATCTTCGTCTCTGGTTCTTCGGGCACCTAGGAGAAGTGTTTCTTTTGAACTATATATTACGGTCAAAGAAAGCGTTATTGGAGCTGTTTTGGCCCAAAAGACCGAAGAGAAGGATTATATTATTGCATATGCAAGTAGAAGATTATTGGACACCAAAACGAGGTATGCTTTTAGTTTTATACATCATGCCTATACTGAGTTGAGGCATTATTTACTATGAAATGCTTGCATAAGTTGTTTGTTAAGCCGACATAACTAAATATATATTGTGTAGCTTAATATTGAGTGGTAGAATCGGCAAATGCTTATGCTTTAATTGAATATGATTTAGTCTTTGATTCCTTGAAATCTATAAAAGACATATCATTGCCGATTTTACTATTTAACATTGGTTAATGAGCAACTTAATTTAAATGTCGGCTATGTTACTTTTACTCCATGCAAATTGCATTTTGATGGATCGGTTTGCAAAGGTGATTGTGGTGTTGGTGTTATTATTATATCACCAAACGATATTGTTTTTGAAGCTCTTAACCGAGTATGAGCCTTATTATTTGGGTTGGAGATTTTATATTACGTGGGAGTAAAACATGTAGAAGCTTGTGGTGATTCTTTTCTATTGGTACAACAAGTATCCAAAGCATGTCAATGTTTATATGAATTTCTAAATGTTTATCTTGATAAATGTTTAGACATTATAATTTGATTTGATAAATTTGTAATTTATCATGTACCAAGAGAAAAGAATCTTAGAGCTAATGTGTTGCGCAGCAAGCATCAGGCTATAATATTCAGAAAAGAAATTTTTGAGAAAAGAGGCCGATGTTTTGCGAAGCCGACATGCTTGCTCTAGGACAGACGGTCCAACCACCTAGTGCAGCCGGTCTAACCGGCCTGGCCGGTCTAACCGTCATGACAAGCGGTCTAACCGCCTATGCCTCTGACAAAACCGATTCGGCTGTGGATGCTTCTCAATCTGTTGAGGCTGATGTTAGTGTTTGGAGGAAGCCTCTGGTGGAATATTTGCAAGATACTAGTAGGTCGATGGATCAAAAAGTCCGACGATGGGCTTTAAAGTTTGCTTTGGTTGATATTGAACTATATCGTCGTACCGCGGATGGTTTGCTCTTAAATTGTTTAGATCCTGATCAAGCTAGGTTGGCTATGACGGAGATTCATGAAGAAATTTGTGGTGCGTATTAATCGGCTTGCATGATGAAGTGACTCCTTAAGCGAGTTTACTCTTATTGGCCTACAATAATTGCCGATTGATTTCGTTACTACAAAAGAGGTGATTGAGTTTATTATCGAACATATTATACATGGATTTGGGATTCATTGCCAATGGACATCATTCATATCTAAGGAGGTACGTGACTTTATTGAATCCAATGGTATTAAATTACTCAATTCATTTTCATGTTATGCTCAAGCTAATGGTCAAGTTGACTCTAGCATTGAGGCATATTTCTAGACATGGAGCTACCAAGGTTACTCCGTTTGAGCTTGTCTATGGTCAAGAAGCCATTTGCCCATTGAATGACCGGCAAATGTTTGAGGCTTTTGGGCAGGTTGGAGGATAGCTCAAGCATGTAGCAAGAAGGTAAAGGTAAAATCCTTTCAAGATGATGATTGCATGGCTCAGTTGCCAAGAGCTTTTGAAAGTATTATCCAAGTGTTTGACAAAGTGTTTGAAAGGATTTGGCCGATATGTTGATATTGCTCTTAGAACAAAATGATCAACGATAGAGGGTCGCCCTTAGACTGAATTAATGTTTCTTGATACACAAGCTTTACCAAGAAACATGGGGCATATGTTGATGACAGAAAATGGCAAGAATGCCGATCTGGCTCAACAGCCGGTCTAACCGCCTGTAACAAGCGGTCTAGCCGGTTGTATCCAGTAGCCGGTCTGGCAATGTGCTAGGCAGTCTGACCGCCTGTACAGCCGGTCTAGACTACCTATAGGAAAGTGCTCAATATATGATTTTGACTTAACCATTGCGTAGGGCTCGTCACGAAGGTCAAAATGCATATGTGGATCACCTGATTTGGACTCCGGATGCGGGAGTAATGGCTCTATCAAGGATCAACCCTGGGCCCAGCCGGTTAGACCGCATGTACAGGGGGTCAGACCGCCCGTAGCAGTTCTAATCTGAACTAGAGTTGTATTTTGATGGAACTTCATTATGGAATTGACTCCCCACGGGGCAAGACCTCCCCACCCTATATTATGAAGGGTCGTGGCCGATTGAGGGTATCTACCCAATCGTACATACACATTTACTTTTACTTTTTATCTCAAACACTAGCTTTTCCAACCCCCTCTTCTTCCTTCTTCGTCTCCATGGCAGTTTAGGACGTTCTAGGTGGCCTTGCCGACCTTAGAACAACCCTAGGTTCGCCGCCTCCGACAGGGTCCCTCCCGAGGCGACGATCGTAGGCTTTCGCGGCGCCCCTGCCTACAGGCGGTCCGACCCCTGTGACGGGTTGTCCGACCCCCTGTGATGGGCGGTCTGACCCCCTGTCCAGGAGCTCCGACGAGGAGATTCCGGCTACCACGCGATCTAGCGATTGTCATGTGTTGACCCGAAAAGGTGTCAACACAAGCGATCAAATCAGGGGATTCATCTAAGTTTTGCCTCATTACCATCCTTCTTATTTCTTCCCATTCTTCATATAATAGACCAGGTAGCCATCTTCTGAATGTCAGATGACCATTTCTTTCTTTAAATTTACTTAGGGTTATTTCTTTTTCTTTGCATACCTCAAAAAGAGTAGTAAACTTTGAGCACAGTGGTATCTCATCTAGCCAGGAGTCTGTCCAGAAGTGAGTTTTTTCCCCGTTGCCAGGTTTGATTTTCCTGCCCCTTAAGTAAACATGTCTGACCTTTAGAAGGTCTTTCCAAATAGGAGAGTCCTTTAACTTTGGTGGTACAGTGTTTAGTATCTCCTTTTTCAAGTATTTTGCTTTTATTGCCAAAGTCCAGATTCATTATCTAACCTCCACCACCATTTGCAAAGAAGACAAATGTTCATTCTTCTAATATCCTTGACCCCTAGCCCCCCTTTCTTTTTGCTTTTGCAAATGATTTCCCATTTCACTAGATGATATTTCCATTTTTGACCTCCTCCTTGTCAAAAGAATGATCTTCTTTGTTTGTCAAGGGAGTCAACAGTAGTTTGAGGTAACCAATACATGGATACTTTCTATATTCACCACACTGCATCTCAACCCAACATCTTGATTGATGTTTGTTCTGTAAGAACTCGAGATCAGACCCGTCTAGTAGACCTGCTATTCTCCACCTCTGACGAGAGAAGCAGGGTGGCCCATCTGTCCTTTCCCGGATGCCCAACAATAGCTTCTACCACCACAACAAATGTTCCATCGGTGGTTGCCGGTGCTAGCTTCCTCTATGGCTGCCGTTAGAGGAGTGGCTTGTTTAAGTTTGCATATATATATTGCACGTCACTCACCTTCTTGCAACGTCTCTTTTGGTGTTCTGAAATATGCTAAGTCAGAAGGGATTGATCCTTTGAACCGTTTTACAAACATTAGGAGAGGGTACAAAAATTGGGTGTAGTAGTCAATCATCGATAAATTAGGGTGTGGGTCGGGTGAGGGTGGTAAGCCTCTTGTAACGACGACCGATATCTTTATATTTGAATCGCCTTAAAATTGTTTGAGTTTGCCTTCTGATTGGCCTATTGCCATGACAACACAACATTTACCTAGAGTAAGCTCTACTTGATACTACACGTGGCAGAAGATCGAATCTCCGAAAACATGCAACATTGAATACTACCCTCTAAAAAAATTGCATTATCTTGTCGAGGGGAATAATAGAACATATGTACCTTTGAGTCTTGATATATAGAAATGTAATAATGAATCAGTTAATTTGTTTTCTTGGACCATTTTTCTGTTGTTTCTAGAGACCGTCGTCGGAATAGCATTGCTGTTGTTTTAGACCATGTTTGACCCAACTTCCTAGGCGGAAGATTTAAACGACTGGGACTGTGTCCTTGATGCACAACTCAGGTGCAGACAAAATCTTGGAGTCCTTCAGGTCGAAGACGAAACGCATATCCACCTGTTGCAGCGCACCGATGATCGTCCGATGTCCCGGCACCATGGCAAGGCATGCAATCTCCCCTACGTGTTCGTCAACCGTCATCAAGAACAAATGCTCCGGCGAGACTACTAGGGTCGCCTCCTCCTCCTCGGCGAAGTGAAGCGACAGAGACTGGAGGTTCCTCTTAACTGACTCTGTGACACGGAAACAAAGGCCATAGCCGCGCCGCTCCACTCGCTCGGCCCCGTGCTCCTTGAGCTCTGACCACATCGTCTCCTCGACGACACGGTACGCCTCCTCCGCCATCACCGTAACTGATGTGCCAAGGTCAATCACAGACCCACCTTCCCCATCCTTGGCGCGAGCGAACATCTGAGGTTGAATCCTGTCGAGTCTGTGTTGGCCTAGGCTGATGCTGACGATGTCAACATAATAGGCCGCCTCACTTGCATCGAGTGCCGTCAGGATCCTTGTGGTCTGGTACCGTGAGTTGTGTGGAACGTCGGTGCCAAACCGGAGAAAGCCGTAGCGGCTTGTTCCCTTGGTGAGGCAGTAGGAGAACCGTGGCATCCCATGCGCCGCGAGCTGCATGGTGAGCAATGCCGGCGCCCGGCCGAGGGCAGCGACGCCGGCATACGTGCCACGGTTCTGGAAGTTCTCGGTGGAGTGGGCACAACCGAGGACTAAGTTGGGAAACACTGTCCCTGTATTAACGATTACGACATGCTCAAAAGCAACCTCGCCATGGGCGGACATGCCCCCTGGGCCAGTGGCATGGAAGACGCACCGGCCCTCAGCAGGCTCCATCCCGCGCTCTGGCATGCAAACACGGTTGCTGGCTGCGATGGGCCTATAGCTCTTGGAGTATATGTGTCCGCCGTTGGGGCTGTAGATTGGCCCCTGCTGTGGGGCATGCGGCACGCATGGCTCACATTGTATCCATGTAAGGCGACTTGTGGCGTCCACCTTGAGGATGTACTGATGCCGCGCTGAGCCGGTACCAATAATGAGATCTATGACTTCGCCTCCAGAGTTGTCCTCTGTTATAGGCGTGATGCTATCCACTGAGGTGTTGAGGCTGTGCTTCAGGTATAGGAAGCCATCACTGCCACGGCGGGTGCTGTAGCTAGGGCCCTCATGGCTGGAGGTCAGCCGGAGGCTTAAGCCACTGGACAAGCTAGAGTTGGCTACTCTTGTGTGGTCGGCAATGGCAAGCGAGAGGTTGTGTGTGAGTGGGGCAGTGAGGAGAGCTAAAGAAGTTGTGAGTTTGGTCTCCATGGCAATCGATTGGGATTCTAGTTCGCTGATGACAAGTTCACCTGGTTAGGTGTGAGATATATAGAGTTCCTGGGCTTCTTTGGGGCCTTGGGAGTGGTGGTGTTTAATTCTGTTATATCTTGGAGATATGGTTTTGCCTTCAAGATAACATCTTACAGATATAGTTGAAAACATACATTGTTCGACTTCTTTATATATTTATATCTGGTATAGGCTATTCAGATATTATATTGTATCGGTTATTATCTTTGAGAAGAGTTGGTTCATGCAGTCATAAAACAAATCTGGCAATCTGGATCTCACCCTACAGCTCTTCGCCATGCCAGTATCATAGATATTACTACAATACTAGTCTTCAAAGTCATGGATGGATGTTTAGGAATAGCGTATAATAAGATATAGTTACAATTATTGCAAAAAAGGGTCTGAAGCAGTTCACGTTACGGATGCTGGTATTTGTTCTTTTCCGTTATGTAAAAAAAATTGATATTTTCTATATTCACCACACTGCATCTCAACCCAACATCTTGATTAATGTTTGTTCTGTAAGAACTCGAGATCAAACCTGTCTATTAGCACCTCTTTCCAACAATAGCAGAAAAAATGTTCCATCGCTGGTCACCGGTGCGAGCTTCCTCTGCGGGCTGCCGTTAGAGGAGTTGCTTGTTTAAGTAGGCAGGGCTTCTGGCTGGTCCACTGGATCGGAGGGCAGCTCTTTGCATATTGCACGTCACTCACCTTCTCGCAACGTCTCTTTTGGTGTTCTGAAATTAAGATAAAAAGTCAGAAGGGATCGATCCTTTGAACGGTTTTACAAAGGTTGGAGCATCTCCAGCCGGGCCCTTAAATTAAAGCCTCTATATTTCTTTTAGGGGCCAGCCCCTAAAAATTTATGGGCTTCCAACTCCAGTGGGGTGAATAAATTTGGAGGGCCTTCATTTCTAGAGGCTTTGAGCCATAATTTGGAGGCCTCCCCAAAATAGAGGCTCATTTAGAGGCCCGACCAGAAATGATTTTTCTAGTGGGAGACGAAAAGATATAGTGGCCCATTTGAGGGCCCGGCTAGAGATGCTCTTAGGAGAGGGTTTAAAAATGGGGTGTAGTAGTCAATCATCGATACATTTGGGTGTGGATCTGTCGGGTGAGGGTGGTAAGCCTCTTGTAATGATGACCGATATCTTTATATTTGAATCGCCTTAAAATTGTTTGAGTTTGCCTTCTGATTGGCCTACTGCCATGGCAACACAACATTTAGCTAGAGTAAGCTCTACTTGATATTCTGCATGGCGGCTTTTTTGCCAACATTAGGACACGCCACTATCATGCCAACATGAAGAAGCTCGAATCTCCGAAAATATGCAACATTGAATACTAACCTTTAAAAATTTTGCATTTTCTTGTTGAGTGGAATAATAGAACATTACTTTTGAGTCTTAATATATAGAAGTGATTATAATGAATCAGTTAATTGGTTTTCCCGGACCATTTTTCTGTTGTTTCTAGAGGCCGTCGTCGGAATAGCATTGCTGTTGTTTTAGACCACGTGTGACCCTAACATCTATACTGGTGACTTTTAACGGCAGTTCAAACAAGATTCATTATTTCAAAGATAAGGAAGACACAATTCCTATGACAAATTTCTCTCGTTTAACATTGAGAGTATCCTTGGCGGAAGATTTAAACGTCTGAGACTGTGTCCTTGATGCACAACTCTGGTTCAAACAAAATCTTGGAGTCCTTCATGTCGAAGACGAAACACATATCCACCTGCTGCAGCACGCCGATGATGGTCCGACGTCCCGGCACCACGGCAAGGCATGCGATCTCCCGTGGGTGTTCGTCAACCATCATCAAGAACAACTGCTCCGGTGAGACTACTAGGGTCGCCTCCTCCTCCTCGGCGAAGTGAAGTGACAGAGACTGGAGGTGCCTCTTAACTGACTTTATGACACGGACACAAAGGCCGCAGCTGCGCCGCTCCACTCGCTCCGCCCCATGCTCCTTGAGCTCTGACCACATCGTCTCCTCGACGACACGGTACGCCTCCTCTGCCATCAGCGTAACTGATGTGCCAAGGTCAATAACAGACCCACCTTCCCCATCCTCACCACGAGCAAACATCTGTGGGTGAATCTTGTCGAGTCTGCGTTCGCCTAGGCTGATGCCGACGAGGTCAACATAGTAGGCCGCCTCACTTGCGTCGAGTGCCGGCAGGATCCTTGTGGTCTGGTACCGCGAGTTGTGTGGAACATCGGTGCCAAACCCAAGGAAGCCCCGACGGGTCGTTCCCCTTGTGAGGCAGTTGGAGAACCGTGTCATCCCGCGCTCAGCGAGCTGCATGGTGAGCGAGCCCGGTGCTCACCACTCTGGAAGTTCTCAGTGGAGTGGGAGCAGCCGAGGATAAAACTCGTTAACACTTGCCTAGTTTCGTGGTCAATGACGTGCTCACGAGTGACATAACCATGGACCGACATGCCCCCTGCATCGGAGACATGGAAGGCGCACTGCTCCCCGGCAGGCTCCATCCCGTTCTCTGGCTTGCAGAATTCATCGCTGGGTGTGAGGGGTCTATAGCTCGGGGAGTTTATGTGCTCACCATTGGGGCTGAAGATTGGCCCTTTTTGTGAAGCATACGGCACGCATGGCTCACACTGTATCTATGAAAGAGGACTCGTGGCGTCCAACTTGAGGGTGTACTTATGCTCTGCTGTGCCGGTTCCGATAGTCAATATGGCTTGTTCTGGATCATTGTCCTCCGGTGAAATCGTGACTTTCGCCGATGGATCGCTGAGGCTGTGCTTCAGGTACAGGAAGCCGTCGCTACCGCGACGGTGGATGTAGCTAGAGCCCTCATGGCTGGAGATCAGGCGGAGGCTTAAGCCACCGCCTGAGCTAGTGTTGAATGCACTTGTGTGGTCAGCAATGGCGAGCCAAAGGTGTTGTTGCAAGAGTAGGGTGGTGATGAGAAAAAAACTAGTTTTAAGCTTTGTCTCCATGGCGATCAATCAATGATGTCCTAGATTGTTGATGGCAAGTTTGCCTGGTTAGACGAATTATATAGACATTGCTTGGGCTTCACATAGGAGGTGGTGGTGTTCAGTTCTATCTTTGAGATCATCCAAAGCCGATTTTAGCAGATATGGTTTGTCTTGGCGATACCATCTTACTGATTTCTCAAGTTAAATATTTTCTTTTTAAGTATGGCTCTGGGCTCTGGCCTACATCTAATTGCTAGAGGAGTTTCCATCTTCGAGAAATCTCTGTCATGTTGCCCTCGGTCGTAGAAACCTGGCAATCTGGATCTCAGCTTTGCCATGCATGTAAGTGCCTGATTACTACAATAGAGGTCTTTATCAGCCATGGATAGATGGAGGATTAGCGATAGATTATGCTCAGAAATGGCATCTCACGAAGTCACGATCCAAAGGCTGGTATATGTTCTTTTGAACTGTCTAAAGCTGATATTTTGAACCATTATATATCTTGGTTTCTTTATGTTTGTTTTCTGTTAACACTTAGAAATAGACCTGTTAGTTTATAGTATTATTTTTGTCGAATGTGGTTGTCCATGCGCTCTGCGCACCTCTATGCACCAATATATATCTTGGGGGTTTTGCTAAAGTACTCTCAAATGACTATGCACCAATTGATATTTTGAACCAATATATATCTTGGGGGTTTTGCTAAAGTACTCTCAAATGACTATGCACCATAGATCTAAAAACATATTATCTCCTATGAGGTAATATATTTAATATTTATTATATATATTTTTAAATATGAAAGTAGGAAAAAATATCTCCCTATTAGATCTAACTTGATTGCACTGGATTTAACTTTATTTTTTTAGTCTCATGGATTTACTTACATGCTGCTCACCTGTGTAAAGAGACATGATTTGTGTTATCGTGACATGGGTAAAATTTAATTTAATGGTTGTTCGTGTGTGTCAGGTAAAAAAATGTGTCATGCCAAAAATAAACGTAGCGTGACATGGGTAGAAATTGATGGCTATTCATGTGTGTAAAAAAAAAATTACATGACGTATACAATGTAACAATGGTGAGTTGTAACAATTCTTTTTCCAATATGACATGGACTACTTGTAACATTTTTGTCTTAACGTGTCATAGGTGTGTCATAATATTACCTGACGTGACATATAATTAAGTTGTAACAATTTTTTCTAACAAGTTCTAAAATGACATTGCTGATATGTAACATTATTTCCCTAATCTGATGTGTTAAAACATATTATTTATTTAACAGAACGTAATGGCAAGTTAGGACACCTTCCATTAGATTAGGAGGAGCATATAAGGAAATGAGGAAAAAGTGGCTTGCATGAGGGAAGGGATGCAGAGATCCATATATTTTATCTTTTATATAAATATTTTAATTATCAAAATATTTTATTTATTCTAAAAATGGATGGTTGAGATTTGTTTGAAATCCTACCTCTTAAAGGTGAATGGAGTACTTTAGCCTAGTCCATATCTTGGTTTCTTTATGTTTGTTTTCTGTTAACACTTAGAAATAGACCTGTTAGTTTATACTATTATTTTTGTTGAATGTGGTTGTCCATGCGCTTTGCCCGCCTCCCCCCCACCCCACGGCCATGGTTGAGTCCCGCCAAACCTGATCAAGCCACCATGCTCGTTGCATCCCGCTCTTCCTGTGCAGGCCGAGCCTGACATTTGACCTCCGTCGCCAGCTGACCCGCCGCACACGTAGACACAAGGTTTTGGGATTCGATTTGGAAAAAAAAATCGGTCCCAACCAAAATGGGTGAATTTCAGTCAATTTTTGTCGGTTTTCGGATGGATGCCTAAGAATATTTGAATTTTGATGCACTAATTTTGTTTCGGACCCTTCCAAGATGGGCGAATTTTGGTGAGATTCGATCATTCGGACGGTATCGATGATGGCAAGTCACAGTTGGCAAGGCCGTAGAGCCTGAGACTATGTTACATAGTACAGTTTAGCCGAACATCCATAGTAATGGGAGGCCTTCAAATGGTGGCTATGATGCAAGATGACGAGATCACATTGTAAAACAAGATTATATGATAAATAATAATACTCTTTTTATATGTAGTTGGCTATGTTTCCTTGTAACCCTGCCCCGTACTATGTAAGGGAAGGGGACCAGGAGAGGCAAGGACCCCTCTAAGTTAATTTATCGACAACCCGACATCAGAAATCCAACAGGTAGATATAGGGTATTATGCACCTCATGATTTAAACTAGTCTAAGTTGTTTTTTGTGTTTTACGTTTGCATTCTTGATCTAGACTAAACGGACAAATCTACTGTTTAGGGATAATCCTAATTAGGGTGCGAGAATAAAACTCTAACATCTAGATAGGGGACTTCACACTACTAGAGAATCAAGCATTCGTCCCTGACACGTTAGTACCGGTTGCACTTTGAGCCGGTAATAACGTGCAAAACAGCCATGTGTGGACGTCACTGGGCCAATTTAGTACCGGCTGGTGTGACCAACCGATACTTAATGGCGCCCACTAACACCTCTGGTGTCAGAGGCAACGGCTAGAACACGTTAGTATTGGCTGGTGACACCAGCACATTTAGCACCGGCTGGTAGCTCCAGCCGGTGCAGGGAACTTAGTACCGACTGGAGCCACCAGCTGGTACTAAACATTTACGGTTAGTACCGGCTGGTGGCTCCAGCCGGTACTAACTGCAATTCTATAAAAAGGGGCTTCTTCCTCCTCCCGACAGACAGCTGCTCAAATTGCATCTACCCGAGAGGAGCTTGTTCTTCATGTCCAAGAGCTCTAGGGGGAGGTGCTGCCCATATTTTCAACTATTTATGGAGATTTTGCCCATCCAAGTGTTCTAAAGGTTAGTAACTTCATTTACCCACTCACCTAAGTTTAGTATGTTGCATTTAATGCTTTGTAGCTAGAGAAATTTTGTGATTTCTTAAGATGAGGGAGAGAGGAGAGAGATTTTGTAGTTGTTCATGATTGTTGTTCATAATTTCTATAGTCCTAGTGTTAATAATTTCTATAATCCTTTGCATGGTTTCATTTTATTTTTTATATAAGAATTACCTTTTTTCTCTTATTATATTGTAATGTTAATGTTTTCATTGTATATTAGCCCCTGGATTTTCTATTATTTTATTGTAATGTTAATGTTTCTATTAAGTAGCCCTAGATTTTTAGTATAACATTGAATTAGCCCTAGGATTTTTAGTGTAAATTTGAATTAGCCCCTGAATTTTTAGAATTTTGTATAACTAGAAATTAGCCCCTGGATTTTTAATATAACTTTGATTTTGCCCTAGATTTTAGTATAACTTTGGATTAGCCCAAGGGTTTTTAGTGTAAATTTGAACGCAGCTGGTACTAATGGGCTGCCCATTAGTACCGGGAGCTCGGTACCGGGCGCATAACCGGTACTAAACCGGCTTTGCGCCCGGTACTAAAGCTCTATTCTCTAGCAGTGTCATCAAGGATCCTACTAGTGAACATGTTGGCACGCCTCATTGTCAACCTCAAAGTCAATGTTTGAGGGACCTAGTGACTTTAATCTTCGACCCTTGTACATGTATTGCGGACCACAAGGACAACCTCACCTTGCAGAGATGGCGAAGCCTCAGCCTCCTCTCACACGGCGCATAACGCAATGCTGTTGTCTAATTTGTATCCCCTCTCACATGGCGTAGAACGCAAAGCTGTTGTCTAATTTGTTGGTGTAACACCCTAAAATTTGCCCTATTTGAAATTTAGTAATTAAATAACTTTTTACATTCAAGTGCTCATGAAAAATGTAGGGAAAATAAAATTTTGAATAATTAAAAGCAAATATAGGAAATAGAATCATTATTGTTGCATTCATGCTGGTGCATTTATTTTTTATTGTTGAATTCAAATTTGAATTCGAATTTGAATTCAAATGAGAGTTTGAATAAAAGGAAAACCTTTCTCTTTCTCTCTCTCATTTCAGCCCAGCGGCCCACTTCTTTTTCCCTGTGCGGCCCACTTCCTCTTTCTTCTCCCCCTCTTTCTTTTTCTTCCCGTCGGCCCAGCTTCTCTTGCACAAGCCCAGCAGCGGCCCACTCTCGCCAGCCCACCACCCCCCTCACTCCAGTGGCCGACAGGTGGGACCCACCTGTCATCACCTACCTCTCACCGTAAGCGAGCCGGACTCTGCCTCCCCCGATCCACGGCCGATTTCCAACCAAACTCCGCGCTTGGCGCGCATGCCAAGGAGCCTTCGGGCCTCTATATAAGCACCGCCACCTCTCACCTGGTCCCTACCCAAAACCCTAGCCGACACCGAGCCCTACGCAGCGCCGCCGCCGCCAAACCCTAGCCGAGCCGCCGCGCCGCCAATTCGTCGCCTCGCCGCCCCATTGTCGATGAGATCGGGTCCAGGAGCTTTGCCAGGTATAGAGGAGCATGCCGAGCCCCTAAACCCCCTCTCTCTCTCGCTCCGTAGCGCTTGCGCAAGCTCGTCGTCGACCCTCGTCCGCCACCGCGCGTCGCCAGCCGCCACCGTCACCCGAGCCTCGAGCACAACCCCCAAAACGGGTTCGCCGTTGTCCCCTCTCTCCCAGGCCCATCGCGGCGAGTTTTGGAGCCCTGTAGCGCCGGATTGGCCAACTCCGGCGAGGATTTCGGCCACACGCCACCGTGCGCCACCGCGCTCCGGTGGCCCTTTGCCTCCAATCAACCTGAGCCGTCCGATTTAGATCCAAGAGCCCAGATCAAACCCGAACCCGGTCCACCGTGGACCTGTGGACCGCGGTCTACGGCCGGTCCACGGCACAGTGCCCCGTGACGCTACCGACGCCAGCCATCAGCCGCCGCCGTGGCGTTTTTGCAAAAGAACCCATGCAGTTTTCAGAAATCAACCCGCGGTCCACCTCTATTCAAAAGTATTTACAATTTGGTCCTTTTTCTTTTGGTTTAGCCCATGCGCTTTTGAAAATTAGTGCCCGCCATCCTGAGTGGCTATTTTACTCGTTAGACCTCGGGTTTTTATACGAAATTATGCTTTAGGTCCCTGGTTTGTTTCAGAAACACCCCTGAAAGCCTAAAACTCTCACCAGCAAGCCCCTAGAGCCCGTTTTAAGCGTAGTTTCTTCGTTTTAACTCCGATTTGAGTGATTTTCATGCTCATATGTTCGTATTTAAGCGTATAGTAATTCTAAAGCCTTATTTTCATCTTTTGTTTATGTTTGGTGTAATTTTCTAATTAAATACCTTGTTTGCATGTATGTGTGGATGCTTATGTGGTGATCGATGTGAGTAGTTGACAAGCCGTTCGAGTTCGCCAACGATTTCGTTCCTAAGGAGCAGGTGCAGCAGCAGCAGTATACTAAGGAAGGCAAGTATAACACGGACAATCCTTGTTACCTATACACCTTTTTAATCCTATGTTCATATGCATGTGTCCAATATTGATATACCTTAAGGTTGTTCCTAGTCTTTACCTTATTCCTTGTTTACCCAAGTTATATGCATTATGGTTAGTTATGCTACGCGCTACAAACAACATTTATTTAATTGTTCATATTGAATTAATGGTTCACTTCAATGATGATTAAAAGATGCTTTTTAGCAACATGGTTCGGGGAACTAGAGCATGTGCTTCGTGCTTTGTTCTAGTGTCTCTATACGGTTTGGTCTAGGGAATTAGAGCATTGCTTCGTGCTTTGTTCTAATGTCTCTCCATATGGTCCGGTTCTTAAAGCGGCAACCCATGAACTTGTTCGCCGCCGTTGGAACTATAATGGCTCTAGTCTTGGATAATTAGCTTGTACGTCTCTAGCTCGCCAGTGGTTACCGAAAGGCGTATGTGGGTAGCATGGGTGAGAGTATAGTTTGATCCATCGAGGATGGATTTATCTGTTGGCTATGTCTTGTTAGGCAAAGTCCCGTGATGTAAGTGCCCGATGTACGGCAGCTTCACACGTTGCGATGATTGCGCTCTCGCTCTGGACGCCATTGACCCCCTCTCGTTGTGACCTGAGCGTACGTCAATCTCGATGCCTTGGGTGATGCTGCCTATGTTGAACCAAAACGGCTACTGTGCTTGTTAGGGTGTTTTGTGAAAGTCCTCGTAGCATAAGTTCTTTTGGATTTATGTGACCAGCGGGTAAAGGGCGAAACCTTTGCAAAGTGTTGATCTATCATGATAGCCGTGTTCACGGTTACGAGCGGCCTGGATCTTTTTTTATTAGAAGATGATGTTATTAGAGGTTGATGTTGGAATATTCTATAATTATTTATATATTATTATTAATGGGTTTATACTTGGGTCTCTACTCATTTGTAGTAATTTGGATGATAATAAAATGAAACTACTAAAAGTGCTATTGCAGTTTAACCGTGTCCAGCCTTTTGTTCTTGCTAAGTAAGATGGTTTACTTACACTTGCAACTATTCAACAAAATCCAGGATGGGTAACAGATAGAGCATTGAATGATCAGTCGCTTGTTGAGTTTCCGGAGGATCTGCCGTACTTCTAGCTGTGTTCAACCAGTCGGTGTCCCTGTGGCTTTTGAGGCTCTACTAGTTATGAAATGTTTAATAATATTAAGACTTCCGCTGTGTTATTTGTGAAAGACTATGTCTTGTGTTAAACTCTGATGTAATTTTTTTTATTCGAGCATTGTGTTCTCTGTGATTCAATATTTGTAATCTATATGTGTTCTGTGGACATCCTGGGCACACATATGGAAGCATTCGGATTTCTTGGAAATCTGGGTGTTACAGTTGGGGAAAGCTATAGCTCACCTGGGTGAAATTAGGCATCTCCTCACCCAAATCTTAGACCATTGGATTAAGAGAGTTGATGGCTCAGATTTGCTCCTCCTCCCTTCACCTTATCTTCTACCTTCCTCATCTTCTCCAACTCCGGCGAGATTCCGGCGAACTCCCGGCGAGGTTAGGGTTCCCGGGTTGTTGGGGGCCATCCTCACCCCCGGGATTAGAGGAGGGCCCGGGGGCGGGTGGCGGGAGGGACGGCGACGAGGCCACCGGCCCGGGCGGCAGACAGGTCGGCGTGGCGGCCGGCGCCGATGAGCTAGGGTTGCGTCGGAGGGAAGGCGGCGGCAAGGGGGTGCAGCAGCGGGTTGGGAGGAGAGGAAGAGAGAGGAGAGAGGAAGAATAGATTAGGGTTGGGGTAGAATAGATCTAAGTCATAAGATTTTAGATCCAATAGTCAAAAATTTGGGTGAGGAAGGGGCACCTGGGTGGGAGGTAGACACTCCCAATTTGTATGATTGTATCTTGAGAATCTCATCTAATTCAGTGATGGTTTGGCCTTACTGCATAGAAGCCTTGTTCTTGAAAGATATATCTCGTGTGTCAACTATTTGTTTCTTACAAGATCGAGTTATGATCGTAGAAACCGTGAGCACTACAGCATCGAAGAAAAGATTTATAAATTATTTTACCTCAAATTAATTTCTTCGAAAATTAGTTTCACGGAAGAACCGGGAAAACCCCAACATCTCCAGATGGTGCATGCCTTGATTAGTACTCCTACTTAATAAAAACATGGAAAAGATAGACGTACAGATGAAATAAGCAAACTGAACCAGGCACATGAAATTTGTTCCTACAAGCAGCACACAGATAGATTACATCGCATGCGCTAGCTCCTGGCGCAGCTACCGCCAATTGTTCCAACCCGAACGACCCTGCGGACCACGCGGCGGACGGCTAGCTGCTGCTGCTGCGGCGGCGGCCGCGCGCGCGCGTGCCTCTCTACGGGCGTCGGCGGCGGCGGTGCGCGCCTCGACGGCCTCCTGGAAGTAGAGCTCCAGGCGGCGCGCCTTGTCGTCTCCCTCCTGGACGAGACCCTCGATGCTGAAGAACCCTAGCTTGGCGAGATTGTAGATCGCGTAGCCGCTGCCGACCCAGGCGAGGAGACCCTGCGAGAACCCCGTGGGGAAGTTCACCAGGAAATCTCGCGTGCGCGCCATGGACGCCATCGAATGAATAACCAGCAGCTCGATCGCCCACGGTTTGTTTGGTCCTCTCGATCGTGCGTGGTAAAGCTAGCTAGCTATGCTGTAGTACGTACGTAGAGATTACGTGGATCAACACGAACGCATATATGGATCTAATCTGAGCATGTCATCAACACATAGGTAGGGATATTATATATAGAAACGTGACATGCATATCCCTTTGTGTATCCTCGGAAGGATCTCCATTCGTTTTTCGTACTGCCCAAGCCGTTTCTATACCGTCTCGTGCACGGCATTTTCAACCATGTGTTTTTTTTATAACCTCGGCACGTTACTGATCTGTTGTTATTCTGCATTGGACTTAAGGCGCAATTGGGCCGCGTTTGGCATGAATCATCAACGTTCTAGAAATATCTATTTTTTTATTTTTGTACGCACGTGTGTTTGATTAACATCTTGTCAGGTAAAAAACACATTTTTTTCAGATGTGGCACTATTATATATTGACGTTAACTGAGAACTTATCGAGCTAAAAAAACGTCGAGGGAAACTAAGAGAACGTGTAGATATTTTCCTTGTATCTCTATCTACAAAAGAACGAGTTAAATTGAAAACGTTCCTCACCCGATTTGGGCCCGCGGTACCCCTCACGCTGGACCCACCTGTAAAGGTCAACGGAGATGGAGAGGGGGTCAAACCCACCAAAACTGAAAGTTAGAAAATGTTTCTGCCAAAATCAATTTATTTTTTTCACCCATGTTTTTCTACCCACCAAAATCTGTTATTCTACTCTACCGAATCATTTTCTTAAAAAAAAATCGGACCTTTGGGCACGGCCACCATCAGGTCTCCGCCTCCCTGCCCACGCCCACGCCCACGCCTCCTCGTGCGTGTCCCCTTCCGCGTCGTCTATGACTCCTGCGCGTTTTCCTGCTCCACGAGTCCAGGGCAGGGGCAGTCGTCTCGACGGCTGCGAGCTGGGCGCAGCCAGCAGCGTAGCCCGTGACATGAACGCCCGACGAGCTGCACCATGCGCCTGGCTCGTGCTCTGGCAGTACCGCCTGCCGCCTGAGTCGATGGCTGCCTCTGCCCTCTTGGGGAGTGTGGTTGGGACTTGGGAGCAACGCTTCGTTGGGTTAACTGGTTGTTGTTTTTTGTTTGTTTGATGATTTGCAAAGACGCCGAAGCAGAACCACCCGCTGACGCTGCTATAGGATTCTCGAGTGGCTACGAAAGGCTGTTGGGTTCGATTTGTCCCAGGGTGAGTGGACTGTGAATTTGTCCATGATGACATTATTGGTGTGGATAAATTACCTTTAAAAGAGCTACTATACTTGTTTGATCCAAAAATAATTCAGAAGATACTCACTAATCTCAGTCGGGGCATTTGTTAACAAGAAAACTCATGGCATAGTTCAACAATAATTGGATTTATTTGATAGTGCAATTGACACTTTCACAGTGTTTATTTTTTCTTTTGACACAGGAGCAGGTGGAATTAAATACATAATAATTACTTCTTATTTCTTTATTCACAATTAACTTAGTTTAGAACAAACAAAAACTTTAATGAAAATACGTTGCTAGCGTGTGCTTTGGGCATGGAGCAGATAATCAGACTGTATAAGTATGAAACTTAATATTAATGATGATGCATATACTATTTTTTTAAATACGAGGCATTAATGCTAAAAAGTGGTTCCTGATTAAGATGACATGTCTAATGATTTGTGATAAATTCTTAAAAAAAAATTTGGGATGCATGTTACGAGAAATACTATTAGACATCTATGCATCTGTTGTATATATTACAAATCAGTGTATTATTTCAATATTGAACAATAATTTAGTATTTTCCCTAAAAGTAAAAAAATGAGAGAACATAATTATGAGAGAACAAAAAAGATATAGATAAATGTTTTATACTATAATTTTAAACACCTGCGTGTCGCACGTTTCTATCCACACGCTATATCTTTATATCACGTGTGTGTTGCATGTGCGTCGAACTATACATCTTATAAAAGAACTAGTAGAATTGAAAACATTTCTTACCCGATTTAGGTCCACCATACCTCTCACGTTGGACCCACCTGTAAGAGCCGTTGAGATGGAAATGAACTCAAATCCACAAAAATTGATATTTAGAAAATATTTTTGCCAAAAACATAATTATTTTTTCACCAACAATCCCCCTTACCCACCGGACATACCCACGCCCACCAGAACGAGCCCCTGTCACTCCACCGTGGCTGAGACTCTGGGAGGCTCCGTGAGGGGCAGGCGCCGTGCACACATGATGCATGATGAGATCTCGTGGGCCACGACAAATCTGTGGGTTGGGCTTAGTGATTGGTTGAGTTTTTTTTGTACCTTTTTTATCTCATGAAGTATTTTGTTGCTGCGTCTATAGGGCTGGACCATTAGCCGATGCCCCCTGTGTTGTTCACCAACTATGCTCCTGTGAATTACGATGCTCCTGTGATCAAACCTCTCTCCGTCTACGTCTCTAGGCACCCAAATCTAAGATATAATCAACACAAAACATGCATGTCGGCACGCTGTTGTTAATTAGGGGCGATAGTGGGAAATCCCACATCAACTTATTATCATTTTTTTGAGCATTTATAAAACAATATATAAATGCTATAAGCTCACAATATGATGAAATAAAAACTATTATACCCAACGATGACCATAAACCAAACGATCGCGATAGAATCTGGTAAACTTAGTATTGCTCACTTGCCACAGCCATCAAAGTTATGGTAACTAACCAAGCGATTGTAATTTTTGTAGTTTATAGGTGTGTCTTAGATCTAACCTTACATATGGCAATGTGAATAATAAATGAAAGTTTTGTGAAGGTTTGGGCCTTAATCATCCAACTAATAATCATTACTAAAATATATCATGTCAAACCATAATAATTTTCATTAAATTTAAAATAGAGTATTTCTTCTTATTTCCATGAGTCTTACTTTGAAGCAATTATGTTAAACACCACACGGACACACCACCAGTCAACACACTCATGTGTTGCAAGCTAATAAAATTCAAATATAGCTAATATTACTTTTAAATTATCCAAAAAATGATATAAAATTTACATGTATGGCCACGTTATGTTTTTTTACTAAATCATCTTGTTCGTTAGAAGGTGCTCTTCCAACTGAAATGAATTTACATTTGTATTGATATAATCACCTTCGAGAGAAAAAACAACCAATATAGGCACAACCAATATAGGTGCGTATATCGTCTTCAAGAGAAAAGACAAATTGTTTTGTATCACGTGCGTATCTTCAAGAGAAAAGACAAATTGTTTTGTATCACGTGCGTATCGCACGTGCGTCTTTACTAGTACAATAAAAGATACAGTTGCTTTGCATCCAAATTTTGACCTTATGTTCAGATTCCATCCACTATAGGAAACCGGCTCTTTGTCATATGCTGGAGCCTTTGCCGTGCATTTTATATCGAGCACACGGTAAAGAGCCTCTTTGTCGTGTGTCCTTTTTTGGCACACGGCAAAGGGGTTCTTTGGCGTGTGTTTTTTAGCACACGACACGGAACCTCTTTGCGTGTGCCTTTTTTGTTTTCCACATGGCAAAGAACTATTTTGCCGTGTGCAAAAAAAAAAGACACATGCTAAAGATGGGTAGTCAACTTCGTCCTGCCTCCGACACCCATGTCCACGCCCTCCGATCGATCACGTTTCCATCAAACACACGCCCGTGCCCTCCGATCGTCCGAGTCCTGCCTCCGCCGCATCTCTGGAACAGGGAGCTGCATGGGCCGCATGTTGAGAACTGGAGAGCGGAAGCCATTAGCCATGACGTTTTGTCCGATGGAGAGGCGACACCCTATCTCCTGGCACCTCCGACCTTGCATGGTGCTACGGCTGCCTGTGATTGAGGGAGGAAATGAGGGAGTAGGCAAGAAGTTGGAGGGAGGAAAGCTCCAAGCACGGCGTGAGGGAGAAAGCGTTTGTGGTTTGATAGAAGGTTGGGAAGTGGGAACCTTATCTTTACACAAGGGGCAGAGATCATTATTAATTCATGGCTAGAGGGGAAAACAAAATATGAAACAGCCGGGAAATTGACAGGCCGGTCTTGGCTTGGCAGTGCAAGTGGGGCCCAACTCAGGCGGAGACAAAAGGGAGGATGATTACAAGAATGACAGGTGGGTCTGACGGCAAGAAACTCCGGATGGTAATTAAGCTGAATCAAGGGCATATTAACTGTAAGCACCTGATTGATAATTGCATCCTAATGTGCGTAGGTTTAACAGTGGTATGAGTGAAACCATGTCTTGAGGAATGGCAGTATGGTTCGAGCTGTGAGAGAGCAGCAGGAAGGGGATAAATAGAGCAGTGATGAAAATAAGCATTGAGAGCAGTAAGTGAGTTGCACATTTCCCTTTGTGCAATTGATTCTTTTAGTACCAATTTAGTCTTATAAACCACTTGTGTTAGTCTGGGTAACAAGGATTAGAACCGAACTAACAGAGGAATTTTGGTTCTTGCAGAACTGGAGCCAAATTGTTAACTGGAAATTTTGACTTCCGTTTTTTTGGTTCGCTTCTGGTTAATTATACACACCCTTAAACTATCCTCAGACTATCTCCAACAGCTGCCCCAAAACGAGACCTATACCCAGAAAAAACGCTCCAACAAAAGACCCATCCACGAGACCCATTTTGGGTCATGCAAAGCTGCATCTCCTCCCCCCCACAACCCATCTTTGGCATGCTCCCCTCCCTCCACGCGCGCCATGGTCTCCTTTGCTGCTCCCAGGTCCCACTCCGCTCCGTCTCTCGCATCCACCCGCCCGAGCTCCCGTCGTCTGCTGCTCGCTCCTCCCGGTCCGTCGCCGTGCCGCCGCCGCCGCTTCTCCCGGCAGTAGAAGGGGACGAGCGTGCAGTGCATCTCGAGGGCAACGCCGAAGAGCTCATTGGCCATGGCTGGTGGCCTGCGTAGGCGCACGACGGGGATGACGCCCCTCTCCTGCCAGCAAATCGATCCACGACTCGAATCGGCGGCACCGAGGTCACGGAGCAGCAGCGGGGGAAAGAAGAGGTGCCGTGAATCCAAGGCCACGGAGCAGCAGCAGGGGAAAGAAGAGGCGGCGCGAATCCGAGCCGCCACCGCCGCTCATCCTCGCAGCGCAGTTGTTTTGCGAGACGGAAAAGTTCGTCAGCAGCAAGGCGGGAGGGATCTCGCAGCCCGGGCCTCCTTCCTCCCTAGTTCCAGCTCTCCTCTCTCCGCATGGATTTGTCAAAGACGCTAGCAGGATTTGGATTGGGAAATTAGGGGAAAAGAAGAATGAGATTGAGTGAAAAATGAAGAAGAGAAAAGAACAGGGGCACGACAAGCAGCCTGCCAGTCTCACGCCCGTGCCACTCCAATGGGGAAAATCCAAACCAATAAGATGGAGTTCATTGGTTCTGCTACAAGATTTGTCCAATAAGCTAGCAGGATTTGGATTGGGAAATTGGGGAAAAAGAGGAATGAGGTTGAGTAAAAATGAAGAAGAATGAGGAAAGAACAGGGGCACGGCAAGCAGCCTACCAGTCTGCTCACCAGCATGCGCCAACGTCTCTCTGGTCGCCATGTCCCCACGGCTTTGTCGTCTTTGACCTCGCCCACTGGAATTGCCGTGCTCGCTCATCCACGCCACCGGAGTCGCCGGCAGAGGAGCGGGCCGCGGAGGCCACCGGAGTCAGAGCGGTCCTGCGGAGGTTGCCGACGGAGGAGCGGCCTTGCAGAACGGGAGGAGAGCGTAGGCAGTGCTGCTGCCTCAGGGGCGCCGGCGGTGGCAGCATGCTCGGTCGGCGGCGGCGCGGGTGGGGGCTGGTGGTGCTGCAGGGCTCTGTTTTTTGGTTCGATTTTTGGGTTCATTGTCGGAGACGACGAGATTTGGGTTGTGATCTATTTCTCTGTGCATGACCCAAATGGCAAAATGGGTGTCGTGTTTGGGTTATTGTCGTTGGAGATAGCCTTACCTATGGAGATAGGATGAGCAGATTAGAGCATCACCAGCAGTCCACTCTCCCTATCCAACTACTATATTGAAAGAGTCGAGTCTATTTTTTTTTTTTTGACTCGGAAACTATTTTCCATTAACTTGAAGCTGACAGTATATCATCAGCAACCAAAGGAATTACATCTTTTTGAGAAGTTCCAGGCCAGAAACTCACAAGATCAAGACCCATATTAGCTCCTAGGCTAGCTAATTTATGAGCTGCCCCATTACAAGTTCTAGGAGCATACAACACTTTAACGTCATTAAAATTGACCTGAAGCGGGAATCTAATCTCCCTAAAACTGAGTCCACCATTAGATGCATCATAGGCATTGTAAGTCAGAGCATCTTTGAGCGCTATACAATCAGTTTCCAGTTCAATCATATGCATACCAGACTGAATTGCAAAGTGCACAGCCTGCAGACATGCCTTAGCTTCAGTGTGTATCGCTTCTCTGACTGGAGATAATTGACCTGCTCCTGATCCCATGTGATCCCCGTCATGGACTCTGAATATGAATCCCCAACCTCCTGAACTTGTCGATTCAAAGAACGCTCCATCAAAATTCAGCTTTAGGTACCCAGACGCCGGCTTCTTCCATTTCTGAACTGGTTTTGGAACATATATAGATTGTGTACTGAAAAACTCTTGGAATTCGGTAGCACACTTCATAATCCGAGAGCTCACTTACTCAGGTGTTTTTTGTCTTTCTCCAGCGTTAACAGGATTTCTTACCATAACTTCCATAGAGTTGTCACTAACTTCGTATCATGCCCTTATCCATGCCCCAGATGACCATAAAGACATCATGTGCACATGGGAGCGCAGCCAAGGAAAGTCTAACTCCTTATAAGTTCAGGTGGCGCCACACATTTTTTGCATACTTGCATTTGAACAGCAGATGACCAGCATATTCGTCTAGTCTGTTGCACATGAGTCTATTTTATTTTGAAGTATAAAAACCTTTATACCATTTATAAAGCAAGCAATGCTTCAACACGTTTGTTGCAAACTATACTATGATTATATGTAGACGTTAGCACCAAGAGAGAACATAGCATGGAATTGAGAATAAATTAAAGTGTGACATACATACTTAGGCAGCATTGACCAGAAGCTAACATGCTGTGAGGGTGATCATCACCCGTTGTCATTAGGCTCATCGACTAACCGACAGTAGTTGGGAAGACGAGAAAAATAAACACTAGCAATTATCATCTAAAATAGTGGTATACCACAAAGTCAACTAAAAGTGGGTAGGAACCATAGCAATGCACGAATAAACATATTTGCTAGTATATACTATATACATAGGAGATGCCTTAATAAAAAAAGAGAGAGCGGACGCGTAAGACGATACCATTCATTGATTTGATTCGGTTTGCAACATGTTCCACAATCCACAGGATGACAATATGACACCTCCAGGTTGTACGTTGAGAGAGAACGCTAATAAACATTCGATGGAGGCCACCAGCCGTGCTTGTCGCCATTGTGGGTGGAGGCCACGTACGTCGAGAAGCTCTACTACCTCTTCAACTTGTCTCGTACTTGCTGCACAAGATCTTGAAGTCGTGCTCGTCCATCTCGTTGACGGCAGCCACCGCCATACGCCGCTCCTCGTCCAGCCTGTGCTGGTACATCTTCTAGTACACCACGCCGCCCACAGCCAGGCCACCGCTCACCGGTGCAGCAGAGGACGTTCTTCAACAACCGATAGATCGCCTTCGATATCGCTTACTGTGCCAAAGTGCAGATCGTGGGGATGAGGGAGAGATGGGGACGGGATTTTCGAAACCAATCAAGGAGTTGGGCGCGCCTTTTATATACGGCAATACTATGGTATATATTATGTATGGGGTCCATCAAATTGATCGATGTACTTGGACGTGAAGCCATTACAACTAACGAAGGTGAACGAGTTTTGTCCAGGGTTTTCTATCCATCTTGTGGAAGATGAATAAGACATTCATGTTTAAAGTCCACTTGGCACAATTAGCTGTAGGAAACAGATTTATTGAATGTATTGTTCAACAGTTAACATAACAAGTTCAAACATTTTCCACAGCAAAGTTCAACATTTCTATAAAACAATTTCAACATTTAGTGATGGAATCTTGAAACCACAGAGATGAAATGTTGAAACGGAACATATGAAATGTCGAAACATTGAACCTATGAGGAGAAAATGTTAAGAGTATAATTGGAAAATTTTGACTTTTTCCCAGAGGTACACCGGTGACATGATGGCCATAGGAGGCTATGCGAGCACATGGGGTGGTAGCGGCCCGTGGCGGTGACACGTAGGCACGGCCGACCATGATGGTGGCACACAGGCCCGCGTGCATGTGATATCAACAATGTGGCCCTCAGGAAGCACGTTGAGTAGGCGCGCCTGCGGCGCGCTCGGTTGCACAGGCGAGCGGAACTCAGGCGCTTAGGGTAGAAGTGGTGGAGAAGAAGCAGGCCAGGGCAGCACGTTTGGTGGTGAGAGGCGACATGGGCAGTCGGGGCACAGGCTGGGCACACGTGGAGGGCTATGTGGGACAGCAGTCACGTGACGGCACAGGTGCGCTCAGCGGTGGCGACGACGAAGGAGAAGAAGCTGGGCAGGGTGGCACAGGCGAGCGGGGTAGGGCAGAGTGGGGCACAGGGAGGCAGCACGCTCAATGACGGCACATGGAAAAACCAAAAGGTGGGTGTTGGGTAGGGTTTGATGCTAAGATCTAAGGGTCCTAGTTGTTTATATGAATCTCAAACAATTGAAAGGTGGGGAAGCTGAGATCTGCCATAAGGTGGATTGGAAATCCGGTTTCATATAGGCAGTAATTGGCTAATAAGCATGGAGTCTATAATTTTTCCCATAGGGCCATGACAACGAAGGGGGTGAATTAAGTGCCATAAAAAGCTCCGTCGAGGGGTGAATTAGGCACCGTAGAAAGGCTCCAATTGTGCTTATAAAAATCTATTTTAATCTCCATCTAAATATGCACTAGATTTTTCTTTATGTCGTTATCTCTACCATATAGACGTTTTACATGTTAGGTTCAATGCTACGAAGTGATTTTAGCAATTCTAGTAAAGATAAATGTGGCAAGCTTAAGATTATATAAGATGGAAATACATAATCTTTATTGGAGATTGCTCCACCTCTCTGTACTATAGCTACTATCATATAAAAGGGAGAGTCTTCATCCCCTCCGCCCAAAGCCTCCGCCCAAAAGTCAACCAGTCTCATCCAGTGTAGCAAGAAAAGCATCCCGTTCAGGGAGAGCAGAGCCGCGTTAGGGAAAAGCGCCTAGAGAGGAAAGGAAGGAGGGGCAAGCAGTGAGAGGTGACAAGGCTTGGGAGCGAGGAAGTGCATGCCACCGAACCTAAGGATTTGTTTGTGGGCTTGCTACTAAGGGCGCGAGATCCAGTCACTTGATTGCTGGTTTCTTTGAGGTGAGTTTCTTTTAATCCTTGTGAGACGGCACTGCACAGAATTTCTATGTACTACACCATTAGCTAGGTACTTCAGACTAGGTTCTCCATGAGCGGGCCCAAGGTGTTTTTTTCCCTGTTTAGGGAGGGAGGGTATTGGATCTGAATGGTTGTCCAAAGAGTGCCAATCACGTGGATCTCACAGTGGAGCACTCTCTGATCCAATTGCTTTTATATGTTCATGCTAACGGAGGTGGTGCTCATGGCGCCATTTGAGCATCTGCAGTCTGCTGTATCACCTATGCCGGCAAGATCTGTGTTTGAAGCCCCGTTGACCCGTCTTCTAACCCAACTAGCCGACCAGCTGCTTGCTTTTGCTTCGTCTTGGGCATGGTCTTGGTCGTGGCCACGTTCCGGGAATGTTGTTTTGTGACGAGAATGGGAATATTTTACTGTAAAAACCTTTCATAAGCGCCGTTCCTCATTCCCGTTCCAACGTTTCCGTTCCCATCGTTCCGGGAACATGGCTGCTACTCCTATCTATGGCGGGAAAAAACGGAGGCCTGAGGGGCCTCTAGTTACTGCTCACCACTTTTTATAGTGCGTGTTTTTTTTCCGGTTAGATGGTTACTGGTGTCTCCATCCAATGCAATTATGGATTTTAACCGTGTCAAAGTTTCTCAAATTTGACTAAGATTATAAATAATATTATTAACTTTTACAACTTTAAATTTATATGATATGCGAAACAAATCTAATTGTAAGTATTTGGTATCATAAATAGTAATATTTTCTTGTATATACTTGGTCAAACTTAAGATGGATGGACTCCTCGGAATGTGAGGATTGCATCCTTTTTGGGACCAAAGGATTAAGTCTTACTGCATGTTTTTTAGAACCCGCCCCCCAAGTTTTATGGAACACCCCCCTAAAGTTTTCTTTTCTATCTCACTCGGCCCCTTCTTCTACCTTGCGACGCGAGGTGGGAATGGATTAAAATTCATGTCCAAAACAAAGCAATCCAGAAAATATCCAAATATGAGCGAATCCAATCCACCCAATCCAATATACTATGGAAAAAAGTTGAGTCCAATCCAGTCCAACTCTAAAAAAGTCCAAAATCCATCTAAGCATCCAAAATTCCAAAGCAAGTTGTCTTTGGTTTGGAGCAAAATTCCTAAATGTATAGGCTTGATCGGGTGCCTTACCTGAAATCGGGTTTTCCTCGGCCACCCCTATGCCCAATAGTACATTAGAGAACGTTGCTTCGACTGGGATAAAATATCTTCGATCCACCAAAGATAAGTCACTTTTCTCACATGTTCTTGCATGATCCAGTCATCGGGCAGTTCAACCCTCGCTGTTTGGCGATCAATTGGCTCAGTCGTGGTGTTATTATATGAAAAAACCTTCCTTTCATTTTCAGAACCTTGCGAGACACCAACCAAAACGTCTTTTTTCAGTTCTAGGGGGGCTAGTCTAATACTCTTTTTCCTCGATCGAGTCGCTTTCCCTCATTCTACTTGTCCGGCAGGGGGGCCCACTACTTCTTCATTCAGGGGGCTAGCCTCATGACTTCCCAATGGACGAGGCGTGCACCTAACCCACCTACTCACGCATCACTCTGTTCAATTACTACTACATCTACTGTTACGCTATAGTGTTTCTATGGGCTTCTTCGCACCACTAACAGTCATCAGCATCCTGGTTTTTATAGCGCTTTAGATGCTTCTGCCTTGAATTTATCAAAAGTGAAGTTTTTGAAGCTTCTAGGCTCATCAATCACTAAACACCTGTTACCCAAACAGCAAACACACCGCTACCATGAATAGGTGAATCAATATCTATTTAATCATGCATGTAGGATATTCTTAATTTAACTTTAACGAGGTCATAAGGGTAGTTGCTATATATATGAGATTATGAGTGAAAGAATTGGCACCACATTTGTGTTCAATATAAAGTAAAATTAATTGCCCACTTCTGTATATATAATTCTCCATTGACTGTTTATATTGCTTAGTAGTTAGTTACATAATAAATATAAACATGAATAGTATGCAGACGCACTGTAAGCGCGCCAGCCACCCTATATAGTTCGTTCTGGCTTCTGAGAAAACCATCCAAACAACCGTTTAACTTGGTTGGTTTGGGTCAATATAGAGGGTCAATATGGTTTGGTGCAACCCGAGCAATCTAGCAGGTTGAAGCAGAAAATTATATTCAATACATATCCAAATAAAAGCACTGAGGCTTCGTACCTGTCTAATATGATGACTTTTGCTTCTGAAATATATACACGGATTCAAACCAATTAGTTTCTCGCATTTTCTGATTGATCATGGTTGCTGATATATGTGGTGACTTTGACAATCTTAAGATTTGTTAGCAGAATCTTTTAGGGAAAATAAAATTGTGTGCGTGTATTTCTAGGTTCGATGTCCATGTGAGCGTCAGCGTCTTAGGCCAGTCTCAGTGGGGTTTCATGAACACAGTTTATCTTCTTAATTACCCTGCCATGTCAGCAAAACTACTGATGTAGCAATGGATTTAATGCTCATGAAACTCCTATGGAATCCCATTAAGACTGGCCTCATGGTGCTTGAAAAAAAAGATATATAACTAATTTCTATCTCCTCCACCAGGTAATATGGAAGGTGACATGCCAACAGGAGTTGCCGTTGGCCCAGGAGGCTATTTCATTGGCCGGCCGGCTAATTATCAAGATAGAGTGGAGGAGGATGACGACTTGCCATCAGGAGTTGCCATTGGTCCAGGAGACTATTTCATGGGCCGGCCGGCTAATTATCAAGATGGAGATGACGACTTGCCATCAGGAGTTGCCATTGGCCCAGGAGGGTATTTCATGGGCCGACCGCAGGAGATTTATGTTCGTCGGCCCACAGCATTTGATAATTTGCTCCTAAACGCACGCCACGCACTGGCCGCCCTCTACAGACAAGCCGCTGGAGCCACGATGCCCTCAGAGTTGACAAGGGAAGCTACGATTCCTTCGGGATCGAGGAGGGAAGCCACGGTGCCTCCGGATTTGGAGAGCCAGCTCATCAAGGAAATGAACAGTGTCATGACGGGGTCTCTAAAACACGTTGACCGAGGGTTGCTCGAGACCGCCTGCCGTGATATTACTGACATGGCCGACGAGCTCCAGGCCAACAAGGAGGCATCACGATCGGTACGTATCTTGCTTGCTTCAGGTTCTTCTACTACTCCATGACTCCCGCCGTTATAACTTGACTATATACATTGTGAGGCAATGTCATGCATGCCTTCAATAGGACACTGTTCTAGCTAGTGTCCAATGCACACAAGTGTCCCCTTCCAATCACAAAAATGAGCACCACCAATACAGTCACGGGTCACCATATGCCACTATATATACTGTCATATGATGACATGACTGTAGGATTCTGGTGGGCGGCGGCACTGGATCGGAGATCTTTATATTAGTAGCATTTGCTTTCATATATATGTGACTGGATATTTAGTTGCTCATGCAGATATCGGGGCCTTCCAACAACCATGGCCCAGGCGAAACCAAGATCGACGTAGCCGAAAAGATGAAGATTCTTAAAGACATGCTCCAGAAAATAGACTGGCAATTGTATAAAACCCTTCCATCAGGTTATTACCAGGGCCCCGGGCAATCCGCTTCAAGTAACAAGAGTGGTGTATCAGGACACGAGCCAGAACTTCCACATTGGATATTAAAGAGAACCGGTCGAATATTCGTGGACCTGAACAAGTTAGTGGATCTGTTAACATCGATTTCGAGAGAAAACAGCAGCGAGCCCGTCATTCTCCCCATCGTTGGGCTTGGCGGCATTGGCAAGACAACACTTGCGAAACTGTTATACAGTCATACCAAATTCAAGGATTATAGCAAGACGTGGGTCAAGAATCCCAATGACGGATTATTCCGTGAGCAGCTACCTCTTGGTGATAACAAGATTCTGGTTGTTTTGGATGACCTACAGGACAAGGCTGGGCGTAGGATCTTGGACATGAAGCGTAACCTGATCAGAGATGTTGGCAAGAACGCGATTGTGATTGTAACAACATGCAGTGAAGGCGCTGCAAAGAAAATTCATACAGTACAACCATACAAGCTGCAAGCTGACATGTGATTTGCCAAGATCGAGCCAACTGATGAGCTGCCAGCGCCAGGAGATACTGATTCAACACTTTGCGAAGTGCTAGGATACTTAAAGCAATCTTACAATTTGATGCCACCGGATCTGATTTTATGCTTTCAGTACTGTGGCATTTTTCCGGAGGGTCACAGTATAGTCAAAGAGGACATTATTCACCAATGGCTTGCGCTTGATCTCATCGACCAGTACAACAGCTTTGAATCCATACTCCAGCTTGGTGAGGAATATATCAAGACCCTTTTGGACATTTCGTTCCTTCAACCACCTCCTAAATTGCCTTCAGTGAGTTCCTTTTCACTTTTTTACTAAGCCTGCTCTGCCTCTAGCTACTAACAAGTTGGTCTCACTCGATTAAAACGGAAGCCGCATTAGAAATTAGAATTCATAAAAACCATGTACAGAACAAGTTCTCAATAACAACTTCTTCATCAGATAATTTTTTACTGAGAACAACACCTCAAGGTGTCAAGTATGCTTACAACCTTTAACATGATAACACAATTTCATGAAACAAAGGATACTACAGAAGTAGATTTACAATAAAGATTTTTTCGAAACATTACATAGGGATGGAATTGGATCAAATACACATGGAACCAGCTTTGCATAAAACTTTTTACGATATTAAACCTCGAGTATGCATGCAAATTTGGATGTTATCGAATGCAAATAAAAAAATCCATAGCTCAAATTTAAGTTCACAATAGGATATCTATTTGATTTGGCGATAGGAATTAGCAACTATCCATTCGCATTATCACTAGTGCTGGACAAGAAGAACGAAAGTTCATATAGCCTACATGCAAGTGCATAAGTTTTTTTAAATAATATTTCAATAAATCAAGCATCAAATGCCTGAAATATTACATATGTAGAAAAAGAATAATAAATTTATTTGGAAGCATGAATAACACATGTACACCATAACCTTAATGTTTTGTAAACAATATTTGATTAACTAAATAAATCGTATAAATTATTATACAATAACAAACTTCTTCGAGTAATTTAGATCAATAAATATATTTTTTTCAAACTAAATCAAAATAATGTATTTATTGCATGGCTTTGAGAGGTGCTGATGCTATACGAATATTTGCCACATTAAGTGTCGGAATTTTATACTGGCATGGCGGCACCCTAAGTCAATATAATTTTGGACAGGATGGGGGTGCGGAGTCCGTAATACCCTATGTCATGTAAGATTTATTGCCTAGTGTTGCGTTATTGATGTTCAGGTCTGCTGCCTGATGGATTATTCGATGTAGGGATCCCTATCCTCCTTTACATATCCCAGTGCAATGTTAAATAGTAAGACCCTGTTTCGTGTGCCCAACCTTCCACTATTGTAACAGCTCAGACACCATAGAGCCTAAGATGTCACTCAACACACTTCCCACAAGCTGGAGTACGAAACCTCAACAACTCAAGCCTAAGATAAATAATTTTTTAAAGATGGACCCATAAAAAACAACTGAAATAGGCATAAATATCAAATAGCATCCACGTATTCATATACCGTCTCTCTAAAATGGAAAAAGGACTACACTGTGCATATTTATAGAAATGATCACACAAAAGTCCTAATGCATCTGGCTTAAGTATTTAACAATTCTACCTGAGCCCTTTGCAAAGCAGAGTTAGTTACTATTATTAATTAATTTATTTATTTATTTTGTTGCAGACTATTGGAGTGGAAGGTGGAACCTCGTTTACTATGCACGACGTGGTCCATGTCCTGGCAAGATCAGAAGCTGATGATGTAACTGTCCTGGACGGTAGAAATGGGAAGCCCTCAGAGAAAAAGGATTGCAAATATGCTCTTGTCACCAATTTTGATGTCACTCCAATGAGATTATCGAATATATTGGCTGAGAATGTAATGGCTCTCCATTTGCTGGACTGCAGCAAGGTGGAGCTCGTTGAGTCTTCATTTTCATTTGCAAAGGGACTGCGTGTGTTGAATATAAGGGAGCCTTCCATGAAAAAGCTGCCAGGTTCTATTTGTCAGCTGACGCAGTTAACGTATCTTAATTTATCAGGCTGCTGTGGACTAACAAAACTTCCAGAATCATTTGGTAATCTGACAAGTATGCTATACATCAATCTATCAGGTTGCTCCGGGATAAAAAGTCTGCCAAAATCATTTGGCAATCTAACAAACGCGGTGCATGTCAATCTATCAGGCTGCCACGGTCTAGATGATCTGCCCCAATCTTTCTGCAAGCTCAGGAATTTGGAATATTTGGATTTATCATTCTGCCCTTGCCTTAGAGAGCTCACGACAGCTTTGAGTGGCCTCACTAATCTCCAGCATCTGAACTTGTCAAACCCCTGCTATTATTCTGTGGAACACAAAGACCATCTTGAGCAACTAAAGGACGTTTGGATCAAGCTCACCAAACTTCAGTATCTCAACTTGTCGATGTTCATGAATCCTATATCTTGCTACCTTCCAGAAGGGGAGAGTGTCAACTGCATTCAATCTATCAATGTCCTGTCTAGTCTTGAGCATCTGGACCTATCTCACAATATATTTATTGTTGATCTACCTGAATGTCTGGGCGACCTCAGTAAGCTACATACATTGCATCTCTCAGGCTGCATCAGATTAAAGAGAATAGATAAAAAGATAACTGAAATGAAGTGCCTCAAGAATATAGTCCTAAGGAAATGCCCTAGCTTGGAGAGTTACACTTTTGTAGTTCACAGTGATGATGACGGAGCATATGATAGCAATATCGTTCATCTGAAGGATGTCAGCTGCAGAGAACTGGAAATAAGTTGCCTAGAGAAAGTAACGTCCGTCAAGGAAGCAAAGAGCATAAGATTGGACCAGAAAAGAAAACTTGAAAAACTTACTCTTGGTTGGACCTGGGGCTTTCATGAATCATTTGTGGACGATGAAGCTTTGTTAGCAGAACTGGTGCCACCACAAAATCTTCTAGGCTTTGAATTAAAAAGCTACAGAGGAACATACCTGCCAGCCTGGTTAACATCTATATCTTGTCACCTTCCAAATCTGGTATGGGTTTCCATGGAAGACATTCCGAATTGCAGCGCCCTACCACCACTATTTTTGCTACCAAATCTGCAGCAGGTGGCTCTTAGAAAGATCGCTAGAATCACCAAAGTAGACGCCGGTGAATTAAGTGGTGGCAACAGCGTAGTCTTGCATAGATACTTGCGGTTTATCCTAGATGATTTGGAGAATTTGCAAGAGTTCAACACCATATACCGCAGTGGCAGTGAGGAGTTCATGTTGCCAATCATCCATGAATTGGAGATACAGAATTGCCCCAAAGTGAAGATTGGAACTTTCTTGTCAGCAGCACAAAGGTTGCAGATATCAGCTTGTGACGGAGTGATGTATTCATTGCCCATAAGAGCTGAACAAGGAGGACATCCAACAGCTGTGGAAGCATCCTCTTCTAGTTCTACTTCCACTAACTCTGCCCGAGTAACTCAACTGGTGGTAAAAGACTGCAAGGTGCCTCTGGGTGACTGGAGTTTGCTTCATCACCTCCCTGGCCTCCGGAGATTAGAAATATGGAATTGCAGTGACTTGTCTGGTTCACTAGAAAATTTCCAGGTCACATCCTCCCTCCAGGCACTGCACTTCTATCAGTGCAACGACGTGACCACACTACCAGAATGCTTGGGCGACTTCACCTCTCTCCGGCAACTAGCCTTCAATGGATGTGAGAACATAAAATCTTTGCCGCAGAGCATAAACAAGCTCAGCAACCTCATGAATCTACGTATATGGGAGTGTCCAGAATTGAAAGATTGGTGTGAATCAGAAGAGAACAGGAGGAAGCTTGCTAATAACATACAGCCAATATATGAGAAGTTCTAGGATCTCATTCATATTTTTAGTTTGTGAAGTATATTTTCATTCTACTATTAACGAGCCGAATCGAGGTTCTTTTGCTCATTTAGTCAATGATAAAATAACATACAGCCCTAGTTCCACCTTTGTTTCTCTTGTGATAGATTTTGTCATTTTGAATACTTATGCGTCCTTCTTTAAAAGTGCATTACACTAGGACAAAGCAGTCTCATGATTACATTGGATTGCGCCCAAGAAATGATTAATATTTCTGAAAAAAACTCACTGTCGAAGAAAAATGTCTATCACGATACCAGGAGAAGTTTGTGGGATGAAATATTAGCAGGCTGAAGACACCACTGCAGGCTTCCGGTAGCCATATATGGAGTTAGCATTGTTTCATTTTCTTTATGTGAGATACGGATTGCTTTTCGTAGGATCAATTTTGGATTAATTTAAATTTATCATATTTCGTTTCTGTATATTTGTGGGAATATCATTGCGATTTTCTTCAACTACACTGCTGGCGAATTCTGCTCCCAAGCGCCGCCATCGCCACCGCGCGCGTGCCGTGAACGTCCGTTGTTGCATAGGACCCCTCTGTCCGACGCTGGCCACTATCGAGCTCAGGTACTCTGCTGCCCAACTGCTCAGCTCCTCTGTTTCCACTTGCGAAGTCGCCAGCGGCCCATCTCACCGCGTCTTTGACCCTGCCCGCTAGTTAACTTATTCAGGGTGTGTTTAGATTGCAGGAAAAAACATTGTAACATAAGAAAAATACTGTAGCATTCACTGGGAAACGTATTTTGTGAGGGAGGAATAGTGAAAAATTGGAATGAATAGTGAAAAGTTGGAATGAATAATGAATAGTTGGGAATCTGAACATGGCCTCATTTCCTTCCGTCTGGCGAGGCACACCGCGCACCCTTCTCTGCAGCGGGTCGATGGGGCGACTGTCATGCGACTGCTCCTAGATCTGCCACGGGACGAGCATGGATTTTCCGACGGTGCCGGCCCGAGCAGGGAACACAACTACTTTGACCCCAACCCAAGATGAGTTCTTGGCTGTTTGTTTTGGAGAAATTTTAATGTTGAACCTCAATTCGAACATCTTTCAAAACATAACTCTCAATTTGCACACCTTTAGAAAAATAACCCTCAATGCTTTTCATGAACCAATAGATCTATCGAATGGATGTTTCCCATGCTCAGCCATATCAGAGACTTGTCATTCATGCAAAGCAACCCATTATAAACTCTGATTTTTTTTTGTAGAATATGTGTACTTTAGTAACTAGTACCTAGTAATTTATAGATTTTTCCATGATGTTACTTATTGAAGCATTTGCAGTTCTTATATATGAACTAAATAATTACATCACAAGCATTTAGCGGATGAGGGATGTACCACATTTGTTTAGTTGGAGTCACAATTCAAAATTTCAGTTGGAGTGTATTTTGTAAGTTGGCATGTATATGCATTATGAACGATTTTGATTCTTATGGTCGTATAGGATTTATCTTTATTATTTTCATGGTTAGTCAACAGTGATTATCAACGTTTTTAACCATCTGTAAGTTGGATATATCCCATTGGTTTAAAATGATGTGCATGCAAAAATTGATTTAGTTCTATGATTTTCATTATATGTAATCTTTACGGTGTTGGCAGCAAAATTCAGCTCTGGCCTTTCGGGTTGACTGAAACAAATGCTAAAAAAATCTCTCTGGCTACTTCTTAAATAAGGTCTGACGTTGTGTTTAAGTCTCTGAAAATGTTTTTATTATATCGCTTGGTGAATGGGATCTATTGTGAGTGTCTTTATCTGGTCATATGTTTTCTCGATTTTCTCGCTTTCAAATTCTAATATGAAATTTGATGATTTATGGAATATTTGAATTGTTAATGCAATAATGAAATATATGGGCCTTATGAAAAATTTCAAGTTTATTTTAGTGAAACCAGATAAATGTGGCTCCTGGGTGTTGGAGTTTCTTCCCCTAATGGGAAGACCAAAGATAGACTACCCATCCCACCAACTCTTGTTCAGGTTGGTTTTTCTGAATCAGGGATACAATTTGTGCAGGCTACTACCCCTACTTCAGTAATCACAATCAGTAACACAGCACCACCAATTATCAACAACTTCAGACCTACCCTTGAAATCGGAAATAACAGCACTTTTATCCAGCATGGTACCTTGTCTTGTTTCAGAAAGACATAGTTCAGAAAGAGGATTAAAGAGGTCTCATAATGTTGCTTAGGATAGAATCAACACTTTCAGAAAGAGGATTAAAGAGGAAGAATAAAACGTGGGGTCTAAAAAATTTGATACTAATGTTCAGGATGGACAGCATACTCAGACCAAGCTAATCATTGAAGATGTACTCCAAAAAATAATTCAAGGAACAGTAAACAGACTTCTTCAACTGACAAGAACCTCAGAAGAAGTACAAGAGTTCGAAAGAGAACCAATGGGCACAAATACACCCAATCATGTTGGGACAAGAGTCCTGGAAGGCTGGCTGTTGACGGTCCTTAACTACCATATTTAGCCGTCAACATTCACTGGAAACAACCACCAAACTTAATGATAGGAGTTTAGGACTAATCATTTCCACAAGTTTTAGTGAATTGTTGATTTCAGGAGACTACACCTGCATATGGAGAGAAAGTCCACTCAAGAGCCCAAGAAATAGCTTTTCAATTCAGTTAAAGTAGATCATGGCTGGAGATCCATAAAACCCAAGGAAAACCGAAGCAACTTGGCCCCTTGCGCACATTTCCAAGCCCATCACCTCCAGGAGAGCCCACGAAATGAAGGCATGGTGGGCGAGAGCTGGTACCAAGAGACAGGACGGTCCCTAGGTTGAATACAAGTGGCCCTGGTGCAAGTAGAATTGGCATAAGAAGACCACAAGGAGCCCACTGGCTAAGGATGGGTCTGAGAGGCTTCAGTCAAGGGTCAGCCCATCCCCCACAGACATGGTTTTGACCTGTCTTCTTAAAGGCAGTTGTATGAAAGTTGCTTAGGTCGGTAACACTTGCGCCACTGACTTTGGAGCCTCAGAACCATCCTTGGAGGCCTATATAAGCAACTCAGACCCCCCTCCTTAAGATCATTCTAGTTTTGATCAACTCTGATACACCTAAGGGGGACTTCAATTTATCATTAGGCTAGATAGTGTGATTAGAAGAGAGATTAGAAGATGATTAGAGAGAGATTAGAAGGGAGATCTACATATTCTTTCTTCGTACATGTGATCCTTCTTTAATCTTGTAAGTGCTATATTTATGTTCATAATTAAGTTATTATATGATATTGATACTTGCTTGCGGGAACGGGTGTTTGCTATTCTGGTGTACGGGTCCTCATGGTAGGGCAACCCCGGCTGGCACCATGGATATGCCTTTCTGGGTGTAGATGTTGTGTTTAGGCTTTGAAATTTCATCTGTTTGCATAGAATCTCACTAGTAAAACGTGTCAAGGGTGACAGCTTTGACATATAGTTGTTCTAGTCTCCCTCTTTGAGTCTCTGCTGAAATTTTATAACAATGGTTTTATACCTTAAGGGTCTTTTGAATTAAAGATCATACTAGGTCACTGAAGCAGACATGAAATTGATAGTACTTTCTTATGATTCTTATATATCTACTTTACCATAATACACCTCTCATTCTTTCCGTAATGGTATTTTGGTTAGAAGGCATTATACTCCATTCCCTCTAGATTTGATACCCCGTATACTTCTTGGTGAAGTGCTACATCGGTATTTTCATGTGCTTGCGGATTAAATCTATAGGAGTTAAGAAACACCAACAAGCATTTCCGACACCATTGCTAGGGAACAATTACTATAGTTACTTTCGACCTAGTCTATCATGGATATGTGGAAAAAGGTAACAAAATAAACTAAAAACAAAGTAAAAAAAAAATTACCTTTACCCCTGCTACCCATGAAAGGTTATCCTTGTCCATACCTTTTGAAATCTTTTTAATTAATTTGCCTCCACCTCTACCCCAGCTATCCAAGGAAGGTTATCCCGTCAATACCTTTCGACCTCTTCAGGGTAAGTTCTTAGAGCCATTACCCTCTTCTAAGCCTCCAAAGCTTATGGTTATGAACTTTAATTATGGTTAGTTCCTCCTTTCTTGTACTTGGCCAAAAGTTCTTCAAAGGTTGGCTTCACTTGCTCTTTAAGTTGGAACAAGCCTCGCTACTCCTAGATAAACCGGCCAGGCTGGTTTTCGCTAAACCGGCACTTCTGCTTTTTTCTTGCCCCAGCGCATTGAAGTTTTTATTTTAGCTTGAGAGGCCTTTTCTGATTTCTTCTTAGCCCTTTCTATACCAATGATCACATTTTCCCCTTTATCTCCTTCGGCTTGATCTGGCTGAATTAGTACCTTAGAATTTTGCAATTCAATGGTATTTAGAGGAAAATGGTTTGAATCAACTTGCATATCATGAAAAACCAAACGGCCTTCATTGACGGCCGATTCTATTTGTTGGCGAAATACATTGCAATCATTGGTTGCATGACAATTGTGAAATTTGCAACAAGCACATTTCTTCAATTCTTCAAGTGGCATCATAGTATGAGACAATTTGATTTTTTCCAATTCTCAGTGGTTCATCAAAAATTCTTTCGCACTTGGCTACATCAAAAGTGAATTTTACGTCTTCTTGCTGATTCTTGCATATTGGCTTTAGATAAGCACAACGGAAGTACTAGACTTTTCTTCTGGTGACCATGCAAATTCAGCAGCATAAACATCATTGCTTTCATTGTTCGAATCACCAGATTCAATGGTATAAATAGGACAATTAGCTTTCTCACTAGCCTTTTGTGAGTTTTTAGTGTCTTTACCTTGGTTCTCATTAGCCAGAGCTTTTTGTAACATTTGACAGACATCTAGAAACTCTTGCCCTTCTAGATTTTCTTTAATAAGTAAACCATCAAAAGCTAGATCAACTAAATCTCTATCAGAAATTGTCAAACCATAACATCAGTGATAGTTTCATACAACTTTTTCTTAACCGATGAAAATGTGACAATTTCAATTCAAATTCACCAGTAAGAAAATCTAGATTTTCTTAATCATGGAATTTTTTCTCTAAATCATGCCAACTACGAATAGAATTGGGTGGCAACGAAGCAAACCATGTAAATGCAGCACCTGACAAAGATAAAGGAAATAATCTTATTCTATAAATATCATTGCAGCTGGCCTTACCACATTGTATGACAAATTGCGTGTGTTCCAATGTGGTTCTATTATTATCACCGATCAACTTAGTAAATTCTGGAATCTGAAACCCTTGTGGAAAATTAACACATTCATAAGTTAAAGGGTAAGAATTTTGGTATGTTCTTTTTGTAGATCTAGGATCTCTACCAAAAGTTTCCTTGAACATCTCAAACATCTCCTCCCTCAAACCTTCTACATTAGCCTAGGCTGATTAGAAGATGAATGGGCGACACAAAAAAACACTAGGAGAGGTGTAATACTATACGTACCATGTTGTTGCATTTGATTTGGCATTGAATGTGGCAACGAACCATTAGGCAAAGGAACATATGTACTCATAGGTGGCTCGCTAGACACAACCGTATGCGGTATTATAGCACTAGTAGCAGCCATCATACTACCTCCACCAGCCGAAGCACCAAGGGTAGTACGGCTATGTGTGTGGTTTATTGGCGAAGCACCAATGGGAACTTTAGGTGTATGTAGATTAGCAATAACATCAATATTTTCATTGTTTTTGGCATCAAAAGTAGAAGCATTAGGATCCTTGCCAGAAACCACTGAATGAATCTTAGCATCTAATTGAACAACAAGTTTAGTAAAATTCTCATTGATAGCGTCAACCTTGTTGTTCATGTGAGCAACAACACTAGTATCAATGGGATTTGCAATATCTAAATTAACATCAGGAGTTGAATCTGATTGTACCTTAAGTTGGGAAACATCAATGACGACATCCTTGTACTTCTTGACATTTCCTTGTCAATCTACGGAGTGGTGTGATACAAATTGCTTCATAGCTTCTTCTTCCAACTCCTGATCTCCTGTTCCTTTTCACGGATCTTCTTCCTGATTTCAGCTCCTGGACATTGTACATATGCATTTTGACAGTCTCGATGAGAGATACACAATGGTGAAGCCAAATAGCATTTTGAGGACCTTACCAAAACGGTCTAGCCGGTTTGTAAAACCGGTTAGGCTTGCTCCAAAAAGATTTGATAAGTTTGCTTTCTGCCCCCTCTGAAAGAGCTTCTGCTAGTATCCTTATGGGTTGGAACTATTCCATCTTCACAGGGGAAGTCATACACATTTTTAAATTTGCAATAACAATGAAGTCAAGCTCTGTCTTCTGCCCAGTGGACCTTGTGGGGCATGTCCTTTGTCCTGTAACGTGGGATGAGTCCGCATTTTGTCATCCTCACGGGGTTGGCCGGCGTAGGCTCTCCAACCCACACCCTATCCCACAAGGTGGGGCCACCAGAGATCCAACTGTGGGGTCTTCTGATGGTGCTTCACTTGGTATGCATGTACCTTCATCGGATGACATGCCGAGGGACGCCTGGCAAGCCCCGTCTGCCTTCGGATGGGACCTGAAAGCATCATGCACCGGTGTAGACGGCGCTACGACTCGCTGTGTCCATGCCTCTTCATATGATGCCTTTTTTTATAGGGGGAGGTGCTCTATGTGGGACCTCCTCTACCTCTCGACAACGGGTGCATGACCCCCTTGGTGCCACGCCCTCGAGTTTGCTTCGCCCGAAGGGTGCGGCAATTCCCCATATGCTCTTTTTTCTTAGGGACAATTCCCCATATGATCTTGGACTTGCCTTCTAGAACATGGGTCGGGCAGCTTCTTCCTTCCCTGGCTATTTTAGCCTACCGTCGTGGCATCATTGGGCCACTTTCATGCGTTACTAAAGGAACCCCTGTTTCCTTAATGCTGACAAATTTGGACAAATTTCATCACAAAAAAGAGACCATGGGTCAACTTACTTTGGAGCACATGTCATGCGAATGGAGAAGTCCCCCATGCCACCAAAGAAAAAGGATCCTCTTGGTGGAAAGATATCCTCAAGTTATGTGAGAATTTCAGGGGTGTGGCATCATGTGAGGTAAGAGATCAATCAACAGTGATATTTTGGTTAGAATTTTGGAATGGGCACTTGCTGCAGAATTCCCTCAGATTATATTCATTTGCAAAAGATAAAATATATCAGTGCAACCGTTTTTGACACGCAACAACATAGAGGATCAATTTTATTTACCCCTATCATAAAAAGCCTTTCAAGAATTTCAATGTCTACAAGAACTGATAGAGGGAATACAAGATTCGTGGCATTACATAGGGGGTTCTCACAACTATTCATCAAAGAAGTTGCAACAATAAACTTCAAGTATTTTGTTGGCTTCTCCTAATGGATAGGTTGAATACAAGGAATCTTCTCAGAAGGAAAAATCTGAATATAGATGACAATAACTACAATTGTGTTCTCTGCAGCTTGAACATAGAAGAAACTACATTTCATCTTTGGCAATCTATTGGATTACAATGGAACTTTTCTCTTCCTTTATTCGACACAATGATAGATTCTAAGCAAATAAGTCAACAACTTGTATTTATGGAGGTGTTCATTATTCCTGCTTCGAATAAAACAAAGGAATAACTTTATCTCGATGAAAACACAAGTTTGCAGAAGATGCTTCTCTACAGTCTCTCGGATCCAAGAGCGATAGACAATCCCATTTTCTAACTTGGATAGAATCTTTACGCTAACTCACACTTAGGCTTGGTCTCTCTTTTGCTGTGTTTTCTGACCCTACCTCTTAATAAATTTGTACAGTTTTTCCTATGTTTTTTTTTTGAACAGTAGGGGCCTCCCCTACAGTATTTACCTCAAAAAACAAAACTTGTTCTGAACAATTTAAAGGCTACCAAAATGTTTGATAATAACACTCAAAAGATTTCACAGAACTTAATTTGGAAAAATGGTTGGAGATCGACTCAAGGTCATCCATGAATGGGCCAACTGGCCAAGAGACGCTCCTGAGCGGGCTCAACCTTCCTCCGTGACATGCATAGCTTCACCAGTTAAGACAACTTGATCTAAAAGACAGTAAAGACAACTTCTTCGCTGCTGCAAACCCCTCAGAGCTGTTGTTTTGGCTACGAAGGGTGGGGTTATCTTTTTGTGGTTCATGCTTTGCATGGGCAAGGAAATAAAGAATTGTTCTGATGATCTTGAAAGCGGTTCACCTGGCTTAGGCCTTCGTTTGGCTTCCTCCAATAGACTGGCTCCTAGCCTGCTCTTAAATTTTTTAATTGATGAATAGTGCTGAAATATGGTGCGCTAGTGTGGGGGTCATGGATTAGGGGGCCCACTGTCAGAACGCCCGCTAACGGTGCACGAACAGGGAAAAACCTTGACAATGGTGCAAAACGGCCCTAGTCTCGACTGGTCGGAAAACTCCGTCTCGCCCGACCTATGGAGAACCCGAAAGACGCGAGGACAGAAGCCTCCATCCCGTCCGACCCCCGACCCTCCTGACGACCAGGGGGTTGAAGGGGTCGGGCACGTCCGTCTCGCCTAACCCCCGACCTTTCGGGTCGAAAGGGTAGACCCCCACAAGGGGCCCTGTCCATCGACAAGCACGCACAGTGGAAAGGGGGGAGTCCCGAAGACCCTCCCCAATTCAAATCAGGCTTATGAAGGAGAAGGCATGCGGCCTATGTCTTCTCCCGACCGACACCCGACATCGCCTGTCCGTCTGCCAACTGAAAAAACTGATCTGCAGCCCTGCGCTTGGGAAAAGGTAGCTGCATGCGCGCCGTTGCGCTAGCAGCCAAGAAGGATGCTACCGCGAAGCTGCCGATGGGAAGGCGAAGGACACGCGGCAGCCAAGGAAGGGGTCGCCAAGACGCGCTAGGCCGACAACGAGCAACCGTCGGGGGCGTCCGGCCTTCGAGGGTAGATAGGTAAAACGACATTGTAAAGCTGCCCTCCTCTCGAGCTATAAAAGGAGAGGGCGCCCCCCTGCGAGGGGATTCTGATTTCTGGACTCTCGATCTCTAGAGCACTTAGTCCCCTACACGCACACACACAAGGCTTGAACCGGCCTTCGCTGTAATCCGTCGCCAAGAGAGCAATACAACCAGGAGCCCGTTGCACTGGACGTAGGGATCACTCCCGAACCAGTATAAATCCTTTGTCTTGCGTCTCTTGAACCATTCTCCACCGAGACGTGCGTGTTCTGTGATCGACACACGCCGGCGTGAGGTACCCCGTGTGCCACCCGCCGACAGTTGGCGCGCCAGGTAGGGGCCTGCGCACGTCTACGTCTTCATCGACACCCGGTGCGAGATGGCAGGTTCTGGTGACCATCAGTTCAGGCTGGGCGCGACCATCTGGTTTGCAGCCTCGAGTTCCTTGTGAACTAGATGCCGGATGCGCGTGGTGGTGCGCCACACCTCGTCCTCGTCAGCAACTCCGACTGCCCGGCTACCCGTGCGGGACAAGTCCCACGGGGTGGCCCGGCGGTGTCCTCGGCCGCCTCGGTGATGGCCGCGACGGTTACACAGGCCATGAGCGTCATCTCTCGGAACTCCATCGCAGTGTCCAGGGTGGGGCACGAGCGGATCGTGCACCGCCTTGGCGGGAGCGACAACTCAACCCAAGCGCTTCAGGTGAAGCGTTCGGGTTCGCCTTCGTCATGCGGCTCCAACAGCCAAATGACCAAAAAGGTCGACGCGTGCTCTCGAAAAGGCGAGGCGTCAGCCTTTCCTTTTGGCCTGAGGAACGCGTCACAAACTTTCTCCGACTTGGTACAACGTCGGGCATGGAAAGGCCTTAAAGAGCACACGCCAAGGTGCGCCTGCTAAGGTACGAAGGCTCCTGGGGTGCTACGTGGCCCCGAGCGCCATGGCCAGCCCATGCGAGCCCGGACAGGAGAAAGATCTGGAAGTGCATCTTCCCCCGAGAACGGGTAAGCACTGCCCCTTGAGGGAGGGTTTCACCGTGGTTCCCCCAGACGACCAGACGAACGGGGCGAACGGAGCTGAGATCCGGCTGACTCCAGAGCAAATCACGACGAAGCAACATGAGCTGGAGGACATGCGGCTCGCCATCGAGATAGAGCAAGCTCAGCTCGATGCGAACTTGGAGCCGTCGGCTCGGGCACGAGCCCGTGAGGTAGGCCAAATGATCAACCGGGCGAGCCAGTGCATCGCTGCGGCTACGCTACTCAGCCGGCAGTTACCTCAGCCGTCCACCCCAGAGGAGCGCCAAGTCCAGAATGGGCTAAGGACGCTCCTCAAACGCGCCGCGGTGCGATAGGAAGCGAGCTCCACGGTAAGAAGACGACACTCCGGGGGCGGGCCCGGGAACTCATGGTCCCCCAGGGTCGGGAAGTGCGCGACGCTCGGAGTGATGACGGTCCCGCAAGCAAGAGGGCGATGCTCGAGCCGGAGGCCGAGAGGCAGTTCAAGCCATCGAGCGACACGAAGAAGGTGCTCCTCGACCCTAGAGCTCCGGGAGCAAGACGGGCATCATCTCCTCCACCCTCACGGAGAAATAGGAAAGCGCGCTCGTCGACTGCCTCCGGGCGAACATCGGAATGTTCGCATGGGTTCCCGCAGACATGCCGGGAATCCCCCGGGAAGTCGCCGAGCATTCCTTGGACATTCGCAAAGGTGCGAAGCCCGTCAGGCAGCCCACGAGACGCTGCAATGAGTTCAAGCGAAAGATCATCATTGAGGAAGTAGCCAAGTTGCTAGATGCAGGGTTCATTAGGGAGGTACGCTACCCAGAGTGGTTGGCCAATCCTGTACTCATCGAGAAAAAGAATGGGAAGTGGAGAATGTGTGTCGATTACACTAGTCTCAATAAAGCTTGCGAAAAGTTTCCCTATCCTCTCCCTCGCATCGATCAGGTCGTAGCTTCTATAGCAGGGTGCGAAGCCCTATGTTTCCTCGATGCCTACTCTGGGTACCACCAGATCGCGCTCAAAGAATCCGACCAATTGGCCACTTCCTTCGTGACTCCGTGTGGTGTATTTTGTTACACCACGATGTCCTTCGGGCTAAAGAATGCTGGTGCAACGTTTCAGCGTTGCATGAACCAGTGCTTAGGGGACCTTTTCGGGCGAACCGTCGAAGTCTACATGGACGACATCGTGATCAAATCCAAGCGAGCCGACGATCTAGTCCAAGATTTGGAAGCCACGTTCGACCGCCTGCGGGCGAACCACGTCAAACTCAACCCAGAGAAATGTGTATTCGGGGTCTCAAAGGGCCTCCTCTTGGGATTCGTCGTCTTCGCCAGGGGCATCGAGGCAAAGCCCAAGAAGATAGCAGCCATCACCAACATGGGGCCGCTCAGCTCTGTCAAGGACGTCCAGAAGCTGACAGGTTGCCTCGCTGCGTTAGGATGGTTTGTAGCACGCCTGGGTAAGCGAGGGCTCCCCCTCTACAAAGTCTTGAAGAGGGACGACCGCTTCGAGTGGAGCACGGAGGCCCAGCAGGTGCTGGACCAGCTCAAACACAAGCTCACCAAACCACCTATCCTGGTGCCTCCACGCGAGGGGGAGCACTTGCTCTTGTACATGGCGGCGACCACTCAGGTGGTGAGCGCTGTTTTTGTGGTGGAGCGTGAGGAGGAAGGACACGCCCTGAAGATCCAGCACCCGGTCTACTACATCAGCGAGGTGTTGACCGAGTCGAAGACGCGCTACCTCCACATCCAGAAGATGATTTACGTCATCCTCATCGCCAAGCACAAGCTCATACACTACTTCGACGGCCATCGTGTCACCGTCGTCACCGAGCACGCGTTAGGAGAGGTGATCAACAACAGGGAAGCGACAGGGAGGATTGCCAAGTGGTCCCTCGAGCTTATGGGCTATGGCATCTCCTACGCGCCAAGGTCAGCAATCAAATCTCAGGTCCTTGCGGACTTCGTTGCTGAATGGACAGAGACACAGCTGCCCCCGCCCCCGGCTGACCTCGAGTATTGGGTCCTCCACTTCGATGGAGCTCAAAACCGAACCGGGTCAGGGGTAGGGGTCGTCTTTATCTCCCCTATGGGGGTGATGATGCGTTATGCCATACGACAACACTTTCCCGCGTCGAATAACATGGCAGAGTACGAAGCTCTGCTCGTCGGGCTGCGGATAGCCAAGGAGCTCGGCATCCACAAGCTGGAGGCTCGCGGTGACTCTCAGCTCATGGTTGATCAGGTCAACGGCGATGCCAAGTTCCACAATCCGAAGCTGGCGGTTTATTGTGAAGCGGTGCGCAGAGCGCAAGAAAAGTTCGAAGGCTTGGGTTTCGTCCACCTTCGGCGAGAATACAACAAGGCGGCGGATGAGCTAGCCAAGCTTGCATCCTGGCGACAGCCAGTCCCATCTGGTGTGTTCGCAGATGACCAGCATCAGCCGTTGGTGAATCTCAACGATGAAGCACCACCCTTGGGGTCGAACCCCGAGCAGTTGCTCAGCTTCGATGAAAGTCTTGACCCAACGACGGTAGTAGCGGCCATCGCGTCCGACCCCGACGAGGGGCCGGACCTCGAGGAGGGGCAACTCTTGGAAGACCCACCTGAGCCAGAGAGGGATTGGTGCACACCTTTCTTAAGCTGGCTCGTCGACGTGGCCCTCCCAGCTGGACGAACAGAAGCCCAACGCCTCGTCCGAAGGGCCAAGTCCTACTGGATAATTGAGGGCAACCTGTACCACCAGGGCCACAATGGTGTCCTCCAATGCTGTATTCTCAACGAAGAAGGGAGATCTCTGCTGAGGGACATCGACGGTGGAGTGTGTGGTCATCACGCGGCGCCTCGATCCCTAGTAGGGTCGGCTTTCAGGCAGGGATTCTACTGGCTCACAGCCGTTGCAGATGCCGAGCGAATCGTGCGAACATGCGAAGGCTACCAGTTCTACGCCAAGAAGATACGTTTACCAGCCCAGGTGCTTTAGACCATACCCATCACCTGGCCATTCGTCTGGGGGTTGGACATGGTCGGACCATTGCCAAGAGCGCCCAGGGGCTACATCCACACGTTTGTCTCCGTAGACAAATTCACAAAGTCCGCTTCTTCCGTGACATCCTGTGCCGGTTCGGTGTTCCAAACACCATTATCACCGACAATGGGCTCAGTTCACAGGGAAGAAGTTCACCCGCTTCTGTGACAACTAAGGGATCGAGGTGGCATGGGCAGCAGTCGCTCACCTGCGCACAAATGGGCAGGTCGAGCGTGCCAACGGCATGATCCTGCAAGGGCTGAAGCCGCGGATATTCAACCGATTGGTCAATTGCATTCACAAGCTCGGCGCCAAGTGGGTGGAGGAGCTGCCCTCCGTCCTGTGGAGTCTGCGGATGACTCCGACCCGCGGCACGAGCTTCTCCCCATTCTACCTGGTCTATGGTTCTGAGGCGATCCTCCCGACGGACATAGACTATGGCTCTCCAAGGGTCCAGGCCTTCGACGAGGAAACAAATGCAACCAACATCGAGGACGCCGCGGACCAGTTGGAGGAAGCTCGGGAAGTAGCAGTGGCGCACTCGGCCAGGTACCAGCAAGGCTTGAGGCGTTACCACGCGCAACGAGTGCGTGGCCGCGTGTTCCAAGTGGGTGACTTAGTCTTGAGGCTAGCCCAAGATCGCCGTGGCTTCACTAAGCTTTCACCCCCCTTGGGAAGGCCCCTACACCGTAGTACGGGTCCTTCGGCCGGGTTCTTATAAGCTGGCGATGCCAAATGGAACCCACATATCCAATGCCTGGAACATTGAGCAGCTACGGCGCTTCTACCCGTGACTGCCCGCGGAGAGGGGAGCGGGTATGATCCCAACCCGCCTGACCCCACGGAGGGGTTGGCCGCAGACCCGTACCCGGTCAGCACAAGAGGTTCGGCGAGGGCCCTCGTAGGAGAAAGGCCCAAAAGGCCGAGACTGAAACTCGGCCGGAATTGAATGCAGTCCAGTCCTTTCCTTTTATAGGAAGGCTCTGACGGCCGATAGTATCCATTTTTAGTACCACATCACCGGCGGAGGGAGGAGCTGCACAACTTAAAAGCAGTTTGTCCACGGGCGAACCATTCGGCAGTAATGCCCCGGAGGCAGAGGCCGCCGCCCAACCGCTGGAGCCACCGTCTCCAGGGGCACTATCGCTGACGCAAAACCTTCAAAGCTACAGTAACCGCGAGCTCCTGATCGTGACACGTCTTCATACCGGCCACAAGCTCACGGTGCTATGTCAACTCCTCGTCGCTCCACAGAAGACCCAATGGGGGGGCGCGGAAGCCCTCCCCCTGGCCTCCAGCCGGCCAGATAAGTGAACTCTCTACACTCCCATTTCTTTCGATTAAATTCATTGTTATTTCTTTTCAGCTTTCTATTTGTTATCCGGCCCTGTGATTCTGAGGAGACCTCGGCGCCGTTAGAAGGGTAAGCAGGGACGTCTGGCGTAGCTGCGTTGCGACGGCCTACGCCCCCGTGGCTATAGATCGCACAGCTGCCAAGCCAGACGGCCGACCCTGCCAACGTACCCAAACGAACATAGCCGGGCCAGAGGACCCTTTCGAAATGAATCAGGCCGGGAGTGTACAAAAGCGTTGCCAACAACGCAGCTCAGATGGAAGAAACTAACTATGTTTCGGACCTGCTGGGTCTGTCCTTTTGCAGGGGTCAACAGCCAAACGTTGGGATGCGCCCAACCACAGCAATGGAGACTTTGCTCCGAGGCTTGGGGGCTCGAAGATAACTCGGCCAAGAGACCACTCGGTACCCAGATCCTCCAGGAGTGCGAGGCTCAGATATGGACCCGACGGCTTTAGAGGCTCAAAGATTTAGCCCCCCAAAGTCATCCCGCAACCGAGCTTGGGGGCTCGGGAGCTCGGCAGGACCATCAGGTTTGCCTTGCCCGCCTCGCAGCCAAGCTTAAGGGCTCGAGGGCTCCGCAGAACCATCAGGCTTGCCTTGCCCACCCCACAGCCAAGCTCAAGGGCTCGGAGGCCCGATTGGTAACCAATACAAGCCCGTAAAGGCCATCTCAAGTGGCACCTCCCAACTAGTTCACGAAGAAACTAGAAGGCAGGCACCACTCGGGGGCTGGCAGGGGTACAACCATAGGAAAACAAATAAAAGCCCGCGCGTACAGGGCCAAAAAAGATGACGAAAAAGAAAAGAAGTAAGCTAATTACTACAAATATCCAAAGTACGGGAGTACCGTCGAAGCGGAACCCCCAGAGTTCAAAGTTTAAATCCCTCTACGCGAGGGCACGACAGTAGCAAGTAGAGTAAGTGATATGTTCAGAGGGCCTGGTTGGGGTCGGTGCCGTCCACCGGGTTACCCTCCGCGTCGGTCGTGGGCACCAGTCCGTTGGCAAATTGCTCAGTGGGTACCCTGACTTCTTCGGCCAGGGCGTCCAGGGCCTCCACGGTGAAGTCGTTGGGGAAGCCGGCGGCCATCCTGTCGAAGCGGATCCCGTCGTAGTGGGAGCGCACCAGCGTGAAGGCTACCTGGACGCCGCGTACCAGCGACTGCTTTGCGAGGGCCCTGACGCGTGCAGGGACTTGGTCAAGCTCCATCGGAAGACACACCGGATCGCCACTCATTGGCACCTCGAGAGGTTCCAGCATCGAGACGGCCACGGCGCGCAGCTCCCCGCAGCACTCAGCCACTCGGTGGAGATCCCCTGGGAGCCGCTCGATGTCCTCGGACAGAGGAAATCCCGAAACGTGACAGCAGCGTGTTCTGGTGGGTGATCCCATCCGCTACGTGGGACTTGAGCGCTGCCCAGGAACGAAACAACAGTTAAACCAAAGAGGGAGGTTGGCAGGGATGAAAAGCGAGAAGAGTTGAGGGGGAGCATACTGTCGATCTCTGAAGCCTTCTCCTCCAGGGACTTGTTCGCCGTGGACAGGGCAGTCTCCAGGACCCCGATCCGCTCGGTGGTGGTCTGTGCCTCGGTGCGAAGATCGGCGACAAGCTGACCCAGCTGGGCGCTCACTTCCTCAGCATCCTCCTTCGCGGCCACCGCCTGGTTGCGCTCTGCCTGGGCGTCAATGCACGCCCGGACCGCCACAGCCCTTTCCTCTCTCAGAGTGTTGATCTGGGCTTGGAACTCTGGGAGGCCAGTGCTTGAGATCATCGTCAAACAAGTACAAGTAACCTGAAAAAAGAAAAGATGGCAAGCAGGGCATACCGTTGCGAACATTGGTGGCATCGGTACGAATGCTGCCAAGCTCGGTGCGCAGCACGGCAAGCTCCTCCTGGTGCGCTGAAGCCTGATCGGTCAGCTCTCGCTCCAGCTCCGCGATGCAGTGGGCGCTGCCTGTGGCTTCGTCATGCGCGCTGGCCTCGGCATCCCTCGACGCGTTGGTGACATCCCACGCACGACGGGCCTGGTTGATGGCCTCCTCTTCGATGCTCCGGGTCCAGGAGGGCGCCAACAGCATTGACTGCGTCGACCAGTGAACCATGTCAAGGCTATGATGAGGGTAGACCCAGAAGGCGATCGTGTAGCTAAGCGAAAACAAGGAGAAGAGACGGACCGCGTACCCGGCTGGAGGGGATCGCCACGGTGCGAAGCGTCAAGGCTATCTACAGGAGCGTAGCGGGGAAGGTGACCATCTGTTGGAGGCTCTCCAGCCAAGCGTCGATCTGCATGACGTGTTCAGGGTCGACTGCAGGCTCACTCTGGGCGGGCGGGGCCATCCCACGGTCATCACCCGACCCCGAGGGTCCCGCTGGCGCGGCGGTGGATGGGGGCACCAAGACCGACACCAGCGTGAGGGCCGACGAGGCCGCGGGAGGCTCTGATTCAGAACGCGCACGCGCCTCCGCTTCGCCGAAGAGGTCCTCCACGGACCACCGGCTCCCCTTCACGCCCTCTCTAGGGTTCGCCACGGGCGGCTCGGTGGTGGATGGCGCGACTGGATTCACAACGGGCGTCTCCCCAGGTGCGCCCACTGCTGCGCCCTCGATGGGCGCCACAGCCGCCGGGAGGGCCTCCGTGAGGTTCACCACGGTGCTCGCCCCCGACTCACCACCCGTGATGGCTTCCGCAGACGCCTCGACATCCATTGCCCGCTCCACCGTCCCTGCAGTCTCCCCGGCCACGGGCGACATGGCCGGCACGTACGTAACCCCCGCTTCGGCGGCACGATCGGCCGGGGGAGAAGGGACTGGCACGAGTGAAGCAGCGGCCATCTGGGTAGGCTCCACGCCTCCCAGAGCTTACGAGGAGCCCTCGAGGACGGAGGGTGGAGCCGACCCTTCAGCTCCAGTCGGGCGCGAATCGGCGCGCCGGGGCTCGGCGGGCGTCCTTTTCTCCGAGGAGCCAGGGATGGCCGCGGGTGGCGCTTCTCGACGGAGACGCTTCACCGGCGCTGAGTCAGGATCCAACCCCCGGCCGATCCAGCTGCATGCATGATAGCATTGATATGAATGCCAATGGCATGAGAAGTAAAAGGAAAAATAAACAGCGAGAGAATCCAAACGAACCTGCTCGATGTGCCGGGGCGGCGAACCGCCAACCGCAGCGGTTTGGAGGAGGAGGACAAGCGCGAACGGCGCGCCCCCGCGGGCGGGGCACCCAGAGGTGGAGAAGGTAGCTCCTCCACAACGATGGGTGCCGATCTGCGCTCGCCGTGCACCACGAAGTCCTCCACGGTGCAATCCCCCAGCAGAGGGGAATGACCTCCGGGGTTCTCCTCCTCGTCGCACAAAGAGGCCAGATCCGATCCGACCTCCTCTCCCCGGTGCTCCTTGCGCTCCCTCTCGCGCCTCCGCTCCTGCGTACGGAGACGCTTCTCGGCGTCCTCTCTCTTGCGCTTCCGATCGGCCTCCCCGGCTGCACGGTTCCTCCGCTGGGCCACGTCGAGGGCGGGTTGCTCCTCGGGCAAGACCCCTCTTGAGACAAGGAGGCCTCTGGGAGCCTTCCAGGACTACGGGTCGGTGACGTCAGTCGGGCACACGAAAAAAAGAAAAGAAAAAGACCAAGACGAAAATAAGGTACGATGAGAATAAGCGACTTACGAGGTCCACGGCCCCGGGTCCAGGGAGCATCGACGGCTGGCCCGGGGTGGGGATCACCATGGAGGCGGCTCGCTGGGAGTCAACGAGCTTCGCAAGCCGAGCCCGTATCTCGTCCTCCAAAGGGAAGGCGTGCGACACGAGGCTCGAGCGGAGCTCGGCCTCAGAAGTTGTGGGGAGCATCTTGAAGGCCTCCGCGATGCCAATGAGCGGGGTGACGCGGCGTCGGTGGAAGGCCTCTACGATGCCAATGCCGGTAAGGCCGCATGACCCGAGCTTGGCAAGGCAGTCGAGGTGCGGCTTCATCTTCTTGCGGTCGGCGGCCTCAGGACCGTACAGCCAATTCGCCGAATCCTTCGCCGGCGGCGAACTCGTGGGGTCGAACGGAGGAAGGGCGGCCTCGGTGTGGTTCTTCAGGTAGAACCACCCCTTGTTCCAATCCACGCTGAAGCCCCATAGCTCCGAGCGCGGGAACATGTCCATGCGGGACTGCTTCGCCTGCAACGAGCAGTACCCCCACGGGGCCAAGATCCCGTGCGGGCAGATGAGCGCCGCCTTGAAGAAGAGGAGGAAGAGGTTGAAGTCTGGGTCGATGCCCAGATAACCCTCGCACAAGGCCACGAAGTTGGTCATCTGCTGGACCCCGTTTGGGGCGAGGGCGTGGAGCTCCACACCGAAGTGGTGGAGCACTTCGTGAACGAAGCGGTGAGCCGACGTGGCGAAGCCACGGACATGGTACGCCATGAAACTCACCACGTACCCCGCCGGCGGCGATGGAGTCTTGTGGGAGGGATGTGGTGAAATCCACTCCTCGTCGGAGGTGCGCGGGCAGAGGAGCCCTCGGGAGACGAGCGACTCGAGGGCGGCGACGGACGCACTCGAGCGCGCCCATGGGCGAAGCTGCACAGACGAAGAAGAACCCTTCGCGGCCATGTCAACGATGGCGAGCTCGGAGGAAGGCAAGATTGAAGATCTAAGCGGCGAAGACCATGAAGGGCGAACAGAGCAAAGAGATGGGAACGGCGATGGGAAGCTAATAGCATGCCCCGTTACACTGGCGTTCCTTTATATAAGGACGGCGGGGTGACAGGCGGCCGCACCGAGGGGGCACACGACCGGGCTCCCTCAGCCCTCGATTCACATACAATGGCTTTAGGCGCGCCTGACATGCGTGCGTGGCACGAGGCGGTGGATTAGGGCATTAACTGTCCTCCGCTCCCGCACGCCTCGTCGGGCCCACCACGACTGCGAGGTCAAATCCGGAGCCTGACCGCCGCGTCGCGTCGCACTCGATGGGCGGGTCTGCTCTCTTCAACAGCTGGACAGGTCACCGCAATCTGTGGGCCCCGCTGGATCCTCACGACCAGCCCAAGGCTGAAGGATATCAGCCAACCCGCGAAGGGCGCGGATGGTTAGACCGCGCAGTCAGAGAACGGGAAACTCACGAGTAGTGGGGTCGGGGCAGAAGCCCCTGGGTCGATGCTTTGCGAAGAAGGTCGGGGCCCCCGCGACACGTTGGGCACCGGGAATTGCCATCGGAGCATTTCCTAGGTCGTGCCCTCGAGACTCCGAAAGTCATCATAAATTAGCAAGAAACAGAGAAAAAGAAGCCCCAAAAAAAAATCCAATTCCCCCGAAGAACGGATATGACCTCACAAACAAGTCCTTGACTCCTCTGCAAGGTCGGGGGCTACTGTGGGGGGTCATGGATTAGGGGGCCCACTGTCAGAACGCCCGCTAACGCCGCACGAACAGGGAAAAACCCTGACAATGGTGCAAAACGGCCCTAGTCTCGACTGGTCGGAAAACTCCGTCTCGCCCGACCTACGGAGAACCCGCAAGACGTGAGGACAAAAGCCTCCGTCCCGTCCGACCCCCGACCCTCCTGACGACCAGGGGGTTGAAGGGGTCGGGCACGTCCGTCTCGCCTAACCCCTGACCTTTCGGGTCGAAAGGGTAGACCCCCACAAGGGGTCCTGTCCATCGACAAGCACGCACAGTAGAAAGGGGGGAGTCCCGAAGACCCTCCCCAAGTCAAATCAGGCTTATGAAGGAGAAGGCATGCGGCCTACGTCTTCTCTCGACCGACACCCGACATCGCCTGCCCGTCTGCCAACTGAAAAAGCTGATCTGCAGCCCTGCGCTTGGGAAAAGGTAGCTGCATGCGCGCCACTGCGCTAGCAGCCAAGAAGGATGCTACCGCGAAGCTGCCGATGGGAAGGCGAAGGACACGCGGCAGCCAAGGAAGGGGTCGCCAAGACGCACTAGGCCGACAACGAGCAACTGTCGGGGGCGTCCGGCCTCCGAGAGTAGATAGGTAAAACGACATTGTAAAGCTGCCCTCCTCTTGAGCTATAAAAGGAGAGGGCATCCCCCTGCGAGGGGATTCCGATTTCTGGACTCTCGATCTCTAGAGCACTTAGTCCCCTACACGCACACACACAAGGCTTGAACCGGCCTTCGCTGTAATCCGTCGCCAAGACAGCAATACAATCAGAGCCCGTTGCACTGAACATAGGGATCACTGCCGAACCAGTATAAATCCTTTGTCTTGCATCCCTTCAACCATTCTCCACCAAGGCGTGCGTGTTCTGTGATCGACACTCGCCGGCGTGAGGTACCCCGTGTGCCACCCGCCGACAGCTAGCTAGCGTGCTACGAAGCGCTAGCCGCGCACACTCTCCAACAGCTCTCTTCTCTCTCTCTGCCCGTCCACTGACACTTATGGCCTTATAGAAATTTAAGGCCGAAGCACCAAAATCCCGAACACTGACATTACCACAAACGCACCTGACATGGTGACGAATCTAGACCACTGGAATGGAAAATTTGTTCCTCTACAGATGCAGTGTCTAGGTGGATGGGCCATGAGAGAGCGAAGGGCTAGCACAGTAGTGGTCAACTACTGCCTAGAAGGCTCCCACTCACATAAATGTTGTATACATTGTAATGATACCATAACTTTCGCACGGCCTGACACATGTAAAATAGATGGAGTAAATAATTTATTCAATACAACCACGAAAGGAAATGAAGGAAAATACATAATAACTGAAATAAGTAATTCATTTGTCAATGGAATAAAAATAAATAATTTATTTTTGAAACAAGTTCTTATAAAACAAGCAGTGACATTCAAATCATTTGCAGCTTCCAAAGATTAATTAGGCAAGCCCAATTTCACGCTTGCTTATTCTTCGGTATCGTCACATCAATCCTCTCCACTGCACTGAGAGGAAAAGAAAAAAGAACACAAAGTTTTGCAGCAACTTCAATGATTCAGTGATCAAGGGTTATCCTGGGCCTCTTCATCATATCAATCCTCTCCACCGCACTCTTTACCTCATGTACTATCTTCTTGGCCATGCCTTCACCGTGTTTTTCATTTAATCTCAAATACACCTCTTTGAGGTTTCCAAGGTTTTCTGTGCCAAAAATGCCTTCTAATATGTCGAACTGGAGCTCAATCCTTTCAAGTTTCGGCATGGCATCTTCTGAAAAACTCAGCAGTGGCAAGACTGGAGCGGAAAAGCGAAGAAGCTTAAGACTGTCAAATCCACCGGCTGGCACTAAAACTTCCCCGTCAGAGCACAACTTGTTTTGCACAAGAATAGCCAGAGTTTCGGGATCCTGTTTTCCTGCAGCAATTGTAAAGGTTAGGGAAAACAAAGCCTTGAGATTGCTTAGGTGGCTCAAGTTGTCTGTCAGGAGAGCTGTTAACGAAAGGGTCAACTTGTTGAGAGCATCAAGTTGTGCTACCCACTTAGGGAGCTGAATAATCTTGCCGGACATCGCAAGGGAAACAAGGAATTTTGGTGGTGAAGACATCTCGCTGAGCAATTTGAAAAATTTAGATGATATGTCATCAATTACGAGGGTGTGGAGAGAGTAGCCGCAAAGGTACTCAATAGAGGAGCTTAATTCCTTGAGCTTCTCATCCTCAATGAGATTGACCTTGTAAATGGAGAGTTTCCTCAATTCGATCAAATGATGAAGGTCCACTGATCCCTCAACGATTTCAATACCAGACAGTATGCGCAAGGCTGTCATTTTCTTCTTTTTCACCAACTCTTCTGGAAGCTTTAGTGCCTTGTGTGTTTTCTTATGGCCACCAAGTATGTTGACCAGCCGTTCAAGATTGCATACGGCTGTAGGCAGCTCGACAATGTCCGTCCCTCTTACATCCAAAGTCTCCAGATTCACAAGCTTTCCAATCTTCTTAGGAAGCAGTTTAGTGTCAGTTCCTCGGAGGCTCAGATACTTCAGAAGAAGCATGCCACATATGTCCTTAATATGCTGCTGCTTGAAACCCTTGCATCCTTCGAGATCCAGGACTTGTACAATGCCAAACTTGAACGAACCAGAAGGCAGTTGGTGCAAGTTCTCGAACACAGTCAATGACCGGACATGAGACAGGTTCATCTTCTCTGTGTCCTTGGCACGTTTGGAATCGCTCACCTGGAGGGACAGCCTACGAACCTTGCTGCTAGGTTGATGCATGAGCCAGTGGCCACCAACCACAGTGATGAAATTTTCTTCACTTGCTTTGGATACAATGTGCTCAAGGATCATGTCATGAACTACACAGGTCTTCACCCTCCCGTTGCTGCTGTGCTGCACTGGCCTTATGATCTTCCGCCTTATGAGGTGATTGAAATATGTCTCGGCAACGTCCTCCACACTCAGCCCCTGTTTCTCATTGACAAAACCTTCAGCTATCCATCGCCTTGTCAAGCGTTTCCTGCTAATTTCGTGACCCTTAGGAAAGATGCTCAAATACAGCGAGCAGGTCTTGATTTCAGGAGGCATGTCGTTGTAGCAGTGACTTACAATCCTGCCTGCTTCGTCCTGGGTGAGCTCACTTCCACGATCTTTCTTTGATTCCGGAAGCAGAATTTTGCAGAGGTCAATCCATTCCTTGGTCGATTTCTGGGAGCTGCAAGCCACGTGACCAGCCATGGTAACTATGACCAATGGCAGCCCCCCACACATCTTCAACACTTCCTCAAAAACCTTCGGCGTTGCTTGTGATGCAGTAGATTCTTGCGGTAACTGAACTGGTTCCTCTGTAATTTCTTGTGACTTGCTCTGGAATTCCTCCACCTCAGACATGAACATGACATCTTCGGTACCCTTGGACTCAAAGAAGGCTTGTCTAAATAGCACTTTAGGTCTGTCGCCAGTAAGCGCAGTAACCTTATGAATTAGATCACCTGATTGTCTCATACATGCCGTAGCTACAGCTTGGAATCGTGTGGTAACAATTATCCTGCGCCGTTCCGTGTCCTCAGCAGATTGGGGAAATAAGTTTCTTATTTTCCCCCATGTTGTTGTAGACCACACATCGTCAATGAGTATCAAATAACTGCCAAGAAAAACAGTTAGATAATGAACAATAAAAAAAACTACCCAGCTCCGGGAAACACTTAATGAAGAAGGAAAAAAGTCTATTTTTACCATCCAACTCTTGCCTTAGTTTAGGTATGGCCATCGAACTTCAAAACAGGGTATCTTTGACCATCTAACTACCAAACCATTTAAATTTTGTCATTAGACTGTTTTGATGGGTGATTTTAATTTTTAATTATAATTTAGTGCTTACATCTTAAAATGATTATTAAATTTTACTCGTACCTTTGATTTAGGTGATTCTTACGGTCACTCGTTCATAGTGGTGAGATTTACCTTTTAAAATGTCGTTTAACTATTTTATCACTATTGTTACATTATTCTTATGTCATTGGGTAAAAACAACATTATAAGAAAAATAAAACAAACCATAACAAAATAATATGTCCATGATTTTAAAAGATAAAGTTCATCATTACAAATGCATGACAACAAGAATCACTTTAATCAGAGATTCTAGAAAAAATATAGTAATTATTTTAAGATCTAAGGACTATTATTTAGTCCTTGGATCTTAACATGATTACTATTTTTAATCCTTGGAACTTAAAATGATTACAATTTTTTATATCTCCGATTTTAAGTCATTATAGTAGTCATGCATTCGTAACGATCGATGAGCTTTATCTTTTAAAATGTTGTTCATATTATTTTATAATTTTTTGTTTTACTATTCTTATATTGTTGTTTTTATATAACAACATAATAATAATATAATAAATAGTGATAAAATAGTATAAAGATCATTTAAAAAAATGAAGCTCACCGTTACGAACACTAAGAATCACGTAAATCAGAGGTACGGGTAAAAAATAATAATCGTTTTAAGATCTAAGGACTGAATATATTGTCAATAAAAAATTAAACCGCTCATCAAAACATCTCGATAGCTAAATTTGAACGGTTTTGATAGTTGGATGGCCAAAGATGCCCAGTTTTGGAGTTTGATGGCAGAAATGGACTTTTTCCAATGGACAATAGTTTCTGAATCTACCTTTGCTTGGCCAAATGGCTGTGGAGGTCCTTTTTGAGCTGATCCATCTTGGTGCTCTCTTTCGTCTTGGTCGGGGTGCTCCTCACGTGATCCACAAGCCCTCGCGCCGCCGCCGCGAGACTCTTCTTCGGCGAGCTGACATGCTGATGGTTGTCATCGCTGCTATGCGGTTTGACTTGGCTCAGTATCTTGCTCAGGATCCCCTCAATGTCGGAGCTCTGGGACACCGTGACGATCGCCCGGTGCTCAAACTGATCCCTGAACTTGTGGTACAACGCGGTGGCGATCGTGGTCTTCCCGACCCCTCCGAACCCAACAATGGACAGCACGGAGGTGGTGCCCCCCTGTCCCGGCCCCGTCACCCACTTCTCGAGCTCCTCCATGTCCTTCTGCACTCCAACTGGTGTCTTGGGGGTGACGAGCTTCAGGCTCGAGTCCTGGTTCTCGGCAGCATTGAATGCAGCAGCCGAAGCAGCAGCACCACCACCCGGTGCTGCTGCGCCGCCGCCACCGCCGTCGCCGACGACGACGCTGCTCTTGGGGTTGTCGACGCCATACCTGTGGCGTCGCTCGGCGATCTGCTGCGCGCGCGTCTTGAGGTTGGAGATCTTGGCGGCGACGTCGCGGCGGGGCCACCAGGTGACCACCTCGTAGGCGCTGTTGACGAGGAAGTAGCAGCACATGTCGCTGGGCAGGCCGCGGATGCGGTGGGCCGAGTCGTCGACGCAGTCCTCGATGTCGTAGGTGAGGTCGCGGATCTGCTTCATCCAGTCCTTCATGCGGTGGTCGTGGTGGCCGTGGCCGCGGCCGTCACCGGCGGCGCCGCCGAGGTCGCGGAGGAAGGACTGCATGCTGGCGAGCTCGTCGTTGATGTACTGGAGGTCGCCGGCGACGCCCCGTATGAGGGTGTACTCCTGGGCGAGGAGGCTGCCGAGCTTGCCCAGCAGAGACTTCACGGTCGACTCCGAAGCACCCACCACAAGATCCATGGTGGGCTGGCCGGTGGAATGGCGTCGATTGCTTAGCTTAGCCTGTGGAATGGCGTGGACTATTGGTGGGTGGGGGGAGGAAGAAGACCAGCTGTGTACAACTGTACATTGATACCAAGGTTAAGTCAAAGGATACCCCAGGACACGATAAGAGCAACCGCCTGCTCGTGGGCGGCAGCTTTGCATATGCTCATGCAGAAAATGAGGAGGGAGAGCATAAGCACAGCAGCTAATGGCGATGCAGCACGGGCCTATTCGTCTGCTTCGAGCGAGGGTAATTGATGAGTGTCATAGCATTAAATATCATGCCACATCAACAAATTTGCTTACATGATAGGGTTATTTATGAGAAGACAGAAAGGAGAGTGTCATGGAATGAGAGGAAGGGTCTCTAAGTTTGTAGTCTTGGTAACTGTGTGATGACACCCCCACTAGGACTAGCCTTATGAGGCGAGGGGGCGAAATCAAAAGATGGGGCCCTTATAATAACCATATTAGTTTTGTTGTTCTGGAGCAATTATTTCCAATTCATTTTGTATCACTTAAAATGTTTCTGACTCCTCTTATTCTCTCTTCATCGCCGGATGTATACTCTCCGGACTATATAATGACTACGTATGACTAAAATTTATAAATTTTTAAAAAATAGTAATGAAACATAGCCAAAATTATAAATCTTACTACAAAGTGTGCTAGATTATGCAGAAATATTATCATACCAATTAGTTATCAAGTAGACTCTTCAATTCCAATATCATCATTTCATTACGAGTGTTTAACAATAATCAAGCTGTGGATGGATTATTGGGGGGAGAACAGCAAGCTGTTTACAACTGCCCATTGATACCAAGGTTAAGTCAACGACTGAGGAGGATGAGCATGGCCTACCATCCATTGATGTGATCCCACTTCAATTATTCTATTCGAGCTCTTTTACAATGATTGAGAAGTACTATGGTACTACCAAGATATAGAATCCAACGGTGGGAAATATGTCTAGTACCTAAAAGTACCTATCCAAAAGTACCAAATTTGTGGGACCAAGTACCAGAAAAATGGGCCCAACTATTTATTTATTTATTCGAAATTCTAGTTAAAAGTATAGGTAAGTACCAGAAAAAGTACTTAAAGTACCTGCAAGTACCTGGTAGTACCAGCTGGTACTTGCCAATCATTGTAAAAGAGCTCATTCTATTAAATAGATTAATAATAATTCCAACCATAAGTATTTCTTAGGCTTGTCAACAGGAGCAGTCCAGCTCATAAAAAAAAGTAATAAATAGATTTTCATATACAATAATATTTTAAATAGAAGATACTCCCTCTGTCGCATATTGACTGTACTTATATAATTCAATTTTTTTTCCGAAATTAAGTGTCAAATATGCCAGCCAGGCTGTGTGCTGAGCAATCATTCTATAGACCCCATTTGTTAATTAAAAAAAAAGGATAAGCATCCCAACTGGGCCGAAAGGTCAAAACGCTCGCGTTTCTTCCATTCTTTTCTTCTTCTACTATTATATCTTCCGCACGCATAGGCAGCCAGCATGTAGTCTGCAATCATTGCTGCTATTTTGTCATATGTATGTGACCTTTGAGTAGGAGTAAACATGTACTAGTTTTCTAGCTACACTAATTTGCTCCTGAAGTCATCAAAATGTGATTATATTTGGGACCCAGGGAGAACTAGTTGCAAGAAGTTACATTTCAAACAACTGCTGGCTCCTGGAGCAGCCAACTACCGGCACCAATTGTTCCAACCCGAACGACCCTGGCAACCATGCGCCGGACCCAGGCGAGGAGCTCCATCGGAGATCCACCTCTACGTACCTAGCTTTTTGCGGTGCCCTCGCCACCTTCACTCCGCTGTCAGAACCACCTCTACGGCTCTAGGACGGGACACCAAAGCCCCAAAATTAACTCTAACCTGAAACTTTCACCGTCATTCAATTTCTAGCATAAATTGATGATTGAGTAAGATTTTTAACCTGTTGATGAGGAGAAAATCTGTTAATTATTTGTACATGTGCATGAGTTGTAAAGCTATAGTGATATTATTTGAAGATTACCTGGAGCTAGTGATGATCGAGCTGCTACCCAACGAAAAGGCTCACCGCAGACCACGTGTTGTTTATAATTATATAATATATAAAAACATATATCCGTCCAATATAGCATGCATGCTTTGTTGTAGAATTATTTAGAATAAATTAAGGGCTCGTTTGGCAAAGATTCAGATTATGTAGTAAACAACTTTTACACCGGATTTTGACGTAAATAGCTTCGCTGGCTTATTTCGGATTATATGTCAAATTAAAACAACTTACAACTTATCCAATGCTTGATAAGAAAATTTGCTCGACCAAAAAGTTCGTACTAATCGTATACAAACCCATCATGCACATTATCTCCAAATAAAAACTTGTTCATAATCACCATGTGCGAGCACTAGATTCAGATACAAATATTCAACCACGCCTGACATCCAAATCAAACGACCATCGAAAAACTCATCCACCGAGATCTTGTAACAAGTTGCACCATCTATCTATCGATCAAACACAACTAATTAATCAATCATCTAGCCTTGAAGCGGCGTAGCCGCGCCCGGCCCGGCCGCCTCCTTGCTGCTGCGGTCGCCTCCTCCTCTCGGGTGGATCTTCCTCTCCACCTCACGCCGGACCTTGTCCATCTTCTCCTGCTCGCACCTCTTGTAGCCCTTGTGAGCCACGCGGCCCACGCCGCTGCCGGCGTAGCCCAGCAGGGCCGAGCCGAGGAAGAGACAGAAGCCGCTCATGTCGTTGGTTGGTTTGCTTCGCGCGCGCGCGCGTGGCGGTGACAGATGATTGATCGTTGTTAGGGTTTGTTGGTCGTGGAGAGTTGTGCTGGTGTCTTTATATTGACGATTATTTGTTGACGCTATGGAAAACAGGAAAAGTAATGGTGCATTGTTTGTGCAACAAGTAATTAATTATCCGAGCAGTTGATGTGTTTAATCTGTTCGGTACAGGTTTCTTTTGCCTAATCTGATCGCATAGTTTGTGCATCTCTTATTGGCAGAAACAACAAAAAAAAAAAGGTTTGTGCATCTATTTACATTGATGGACACGCCAAAAGATTTGTCTATTGATGAACAATAACCGGCAACCAACTAAAGGGCATGATGTTCAATATCCTATCTTTGGTCTTTGACGTGATGAAACGAAAATTTCAAGAAATGCCATTTAGACATATGTTTTCACAATTCCTGAAATTAGAATTTTTTTCGTTCCAAAATTACAAGGCCTAGTGTTGCTTGGAAATAGAATCATTGCGCGCGCGCGCACACACAGAGAGAGAGAGAGAGAGAGCAATAGAAGTAGAACAGGTGAATTTGTCCCTTTGTACAAACGGAACACGTCGCTTATATTTCAGTTCTATAACCAACCAATGAGTGTATGTATATTGGAAGTGCCCTAATAAAAAAAGGACGTGTCCTAACTAACGAAATCTGGTAGTGTAGCACCCGGCCGTGAGATGGAAGTTTTCTCATCGGACGGTCCATGCAAAATCCAAACAAAAACAACTACCGCAACATTTAACATTGCTTGATGCAACATGAAAAAAAACATGTATAAAAATGACCGTCCATCCATTAAGGGTAGAAAAATTCTCGCTGCAACATAGCCTCATGTTTCATGCAACATCTATCATGAAACATATAGAATAGTTGCAACATCAGCATATAAATATCTTCTGCAACATGTCTTGACTGTCCAATTTTCTCTCACTTATAGGACTTCCTATGCTAAGCATTACCAAAATAAAAGAGACTTAACAAACGCCATCATTAATTGATATGACTTAGTTTGCAAATTGCAACATATTCCACAATCCACATGTTGGCACCTCCACGTAGTACACGAGAGAGAACTCTACTAGCTAAACAATCGACGACGGAGGCCGCCGGCCGGACATTGTAGGCAGCCACCGCCTGCCACGCCGCGTCGAGCTGCTAGGGCTAGGGCTACCTCTTCATCTTCTTCAGCTGCGCGATGATGTCCGACCCTGCCTCGTACTTGCTGCGCAAGATCTCGAAGTCGTGCTCGTCCAGCTCGTTGACGGCAGCCACCGCCATACGCCGCTCCTTCTCCAGCCTGCGCTGGTACATCGTGTAGTACACCGCGCCGCCGACAGCCAGGCCGCCGGCGCAGCAGAGGATGTTCTTCATCAACCAACAGATCGCCATCGCCTGCGCTGGCCAAGTGTGCAAATTGTGGGGACGATCGAGGGAGGGAGATGGGAACGGGGTTTGCGAAGTCGAGGAGCTGGGTATGGTATACTAGTATATTGCTACGGTAGTATGGTACATATAGATATAGGGTACATCAAATCAAATCAGACGAGTCGACGATGTACTTGGACGCCAAGCCATAAACTTCTGCAGATATGATGTCTGCAACTGCGACGGGGGTCATTTGGAGATGTACTAGGCCGTAACTGGGCCAATGAGCCGGTGTGTTCTTACGGCAAGTTCCAAAAACAAAAGGCTTGACCTAAGCCCATTAACCAGTATGGTCCCGATGTGAACTAAGCCCATCTACCAGCAGCATAACTACGAAATAGCAAGATATTTGGATATAACATATTTTGTTTTGAAGTTAATATAACATATTGTTAAATGTCAGAACCGAATTGGATCCGATGTGAATGTGAGATTGTTTTTGCCAACTGAGGCACATCTCTCTCTCTCGCGCTCGCTCGCTCGCTAATGTGATGGTGTTGGTTCCCCCAATTTGCAGATGAATGCAAAGTTGCGACCCAACAGCCAAAGGGTATGGATGACACTAACAATTGTTTTGACTAATCGTAATTAGTTAGATATCTAGTTTTTTTTCTGGCCGTCCAATGAATTTCTGGTCAATATAGTAATACCCAAAAATTCATTCTTTCAAAAGAGAGTGAGTCAGGCCTAACTGTTGATCCAGAAGCCATCCACTTGCTTGGCCACACATCCCGTGCGGCGTGGCTGCCTACTTTCACAAAAGAGCCTAGCTACTATCTCATTGAGTTCACCTACATATTCTGAACTGTCAGGCGAAGCAAAGCTAACCAAGCATCTGCCTCCCACACACACGCCACACGTACGGCCTCTCTACAGCGCACACCATATCAGCTAATATTGCCGCTTAGACTTTTACAAAAGCTTCTTATTATTCGGTTCACTGAATAAATATTCCCAACTGGCAGGCCAAGCAAAGCAGAGCATCACGGCCTCTTATGGCTCTATATAAGGCACATCTCACATGCATACACGATGCATCAGCAGCAAGCGTTGCAAGAGTAGAAGCTAGCTGTGCAATGGCGATGTTGAGCTCCTATACTACCCTCCTGAACCGGGCGACGCTGCCGGGAAAATTCTCTTATGCAGCAGCCGTGCAGCCGCATAAACAACCGCCACCGGCGGTGGCTCTCCCTTGGGTCCCATTCAAGCAGTCTCGGGCTCCTCTCGTGGTGCGCCGTGCCAATGGCGGAGAGGAAGCAGCGATCAGCACACCCAAGTTCAACATCCCACCGGGCGGTAAGCTGTATTTTGCTATCCCAGGTTCAAATTATAGTCGTTTGATATTTTTTTTCACCCAAATTTTGACTGCTCATTTTATTCAAAAGATTTAGGCAAACATAGTCACATTTTAATTATTTTTAAAGAACTTTGATTCTTAAAGGAAATCATAAGTCATAACAAAGCATTTGACATTTTGGACAATTTTTTTTTAATAAAACGAGAAATCAAACAACCTACTATTTGGAATGGAAGAAATACTTCCTAAGAGATTACATCGAAGCACAGATGCAAAGTCTTTAAAACACTCATACATTACTTAATACTAAATTTTCTGAAGCCAACTTAATTTGACTATTAATTTTGGAATTGGATGGACAATAGCGCTGGTGCACCCGAGTCCAACATCAGACGGCGACAAGTGGAGGATCACGGAGGACAAGGATCATGTGAGCCTCAAATTCAACGTGGGGGAGTTGACGAGAAAGGAGAAGCTGGAGGTGTTCATCGAGGATCAGGTGCTCCTGACCATCAGGTACAAAGACGATGGCGGTGAGAAGAACAGCCCGGCGAGTGGCCTGGACGTGCGCCTGCTGATGCCCCTTGGCTACGACCCCAAGAAGGTGAAGGCGGCGATCGTGCCCGACGGGTGGCTGCAGATCACCATCGCCAAGCCTAAGGCGCAGAAGCCAGAAAAGATACAAATCTCCGAGTAAAAGATACACTATATATAAGGTAGATGCATGTTATATGCGTGTGACGATCAATATATGGTTGTGCTTCTCATCAGCTTCTGTGTTATGTGCTAATGACGACCTCATGTACTTACAAGCAAAAATTATATGCTGCTTGTACAGTTCGTTATGACAACCAATCAATAATCACTACCGGTGTCGTGTCCCTCAGGGTTTGCCAAGTGCAAATCGTAGGGCACTACGCAAAAACAATGTTTGCCGAGTGTAAGAATGGAGACACTCGGCAAACTAAAAACACATGGTAGATAGCTATTTTGCCGAGAGCCGACGCTCGGCACAGATCGGGCACTCGACGAGAGGTCTTTTACAGCGCACAATATTACCCTATACTAGTGGTAAAAAAGGACTAGTGTGTAAACATCAAACGGTTGAGATTAATTATATACTATTAAAAATGGTCCTAGTAATATAAGCAGTATGTGAGAGTAGTACGGGTGGTATAAGGGTAATATAGGAAATCAATTTGAATGCCATTTTCTGTCACATTAAATTATTTGTTACATTAGAGATAATTATTTTTTATGTTTACATTAGAGATTAGGCTCAGGTCATCATTAGAGTCTAGTCTTCTTTTGTCATTGTCTCCTTCTCCGACGACGAACGACTCCCTCCCGCTACCGGCCACGACTATGCGGCACATCTAGGCGGCTGTCAGATTAGCCGTCTGCGCGAGCGATGCGCCCAGGTGAAATCCCCGGTCAGCTGTTGGATACAGGGCAGGAGGCGGCGGCGGCAAGCGTTGCCACAGGTGCCATCTACTAATCTGCACGGCGAGGCGCACGACGGCGGCAGCACGCGCGGATGGGGAAAGAGGCTGCGGGGCCGCGAGGAGAGCTGGATCCGTGCGAGGCCGCGTGGCAACGGGCGAACGGAGCAAGGAGACGCTCACGACGGCGGCAGCATGCTCGGGGGGGGGGGGGGGGGGGGGGGCTGCGTGGGCTGGTTCGGTGCGGGGCCGGGCGGCATCGGAACGAGCTGCGTGGGCTGCCGCGGCTGGTTCCGGCGGCATGCAGCATCTTCGATCGATAACCTCCATCTGTGCTTGGGTTCAGTTACTAGATTTAGCCATTGATTAATGTTACTTCGAATGAATCAATTGAGGATTTGTTTGCTTACTGGAATATCTTCGAATCTATTTAACATCGAAGAGAAAGTTTGTTCAGTTCTAGTTTTCAGGGTAGTTTTTTAGTCAGTCATAATTGATCCACAATGGTCGTGTACTCTGTACTCATGTTCTAGTTGTTAGGAGCCACTAAGCCCATGTAATCGTATAAGGAGTATGTACACAGAACATGCAAGTTTGCAGCGCCATATTCCTGAGTGTGTTCTAGAGTTGGTGAGTTTAAAGGTTACAAATGACAACTCTCAAGACATAAAACAGTTGTTTGCCGTGAGCCAAAATCTTTGCCGTGAGCCAAAAATCAGACTCACGGCAAACACCTTTTTGCCGTGAGCATAAAACAGAAAGCTCACGGCAAAGATAAGCTTACGACAAAATCAATCTTTGCCATGAGCCAAAAAGGAAAGCTCACGGCAAACAAGTGCACACGGCAAGTTTGCTCTCTTTGCCGTGAGCTAAATAGGGGAAGCTCACGGCAAAAAGAAACTCACGGCAAAAACTCCTTTTGCCGTGGGCTAAAATAACACGGCTCTCGGCAAAATAGTTTTAATATTTAAAATGTCGCCTCCCGTGACGGTAGTGACGGCCGTTAGGGCCATAGTTTGCCGTGAGCTTTATAAGGCTCACGGCAAATAGGTTGTTTGCCGTGAGCCTTGGAAAAGCTCACGGCAAAGATGGAGGTTGCCGTGAGCTTTTATAATGCACACGGCAAACAACCTTTTTGCCGTGAGCTTTTCCAAGGCTCACGACAAACTTTAAGTTTCATAATTATTTTAAAATATCAAAACAAAGTATAAAAATCATAAAATTTGTGGATGTCTACTTGTATCAGACACATAGGTTGTGGAGAAGGTTTGACACGGTTTCGCATAAGTTTGTTTCGTACGATGCACAAAATTGAAAATGTACGTAGAAGTTTCATAAACATGAAGAAGTGATATTTAGTTTGTTGAAGTCAAAGTGAAGCTTAAGTTTGAGTTTGAGTTTAAAAACATTGTGTATATGGTATAGACACTATAATGTGTTCTTTTTAAAGGTTAGTAATTTTTTTATATATATTTGATATTTAAAACATGCCCGAAATAATAAAAATTGTTAAGACGTAAACAAAATAATAAAATAAGAAGCAAACACATATGAATAAATTTACTTAAATGAGAGCCCACGAAAAAATTTGATCATTGTAGTGACTTTCTAAGAAAGAAAGAATATAAAACATGTGAAACAAAAATGGAAAGTTGGCGGTTTTCATATTTTGTCGTGAGCCCTTGTGGAGGCTCACGGCAAAGGCCTTGTTTGCCGTGAGCCTCCTCAGAGGCTCACGGCAAAGAACCCCATGTAAATTGATTTGCCGTGAGCCATGGATGGCTCACGGCAAAGGGCCGGTTTGCCGTGAGCCATGGAAGGCTCACGGCAAAGGGAAACACCCACGTGGGTGAATTTATGAGCGGGAAAAAAATAAATGGAAAAAAAGATGGCTTTGCCGTGAGCCCCTAGATCCGGCTCACGGCAAAGGGGATCTTTGCCGTGAGCCGCCAGATCTGGCTCACGGCAAACATGCCGCTTTGCCGTGAGCCAGATCGGCGGCTCACGGCAAAGAGCCCAGCGCCCCTCTTTTATCCCCTCTCTTTCCTTTCTCCTCTCACTCTTTTACATTCCCACTCACACGTACTCTTTTCTTCCCCCGTCGCCGCCGTCACCCTCTGCCGCCGCCGCCGCCAGCCAGCCGCGCGCGAGGGCAGGGCTGCCTGGCCGCCAGCTGCGCCGGCAGGCCGCGAGCCAGGCCGCCAGGCCGCGCGCCGCGCGCGAGGGCCAGGTGCCTGGCCGCGCGAGGCAGGCCGCCACCCACGCCGGCCGCGCCAGCCAGGGCTGCCCGCGGCCAGGCCGCCAGCCGCTCCGGCCGCGCAGGGATATTTGTGCCGCGCCGCAAAAGCGCATATCCCTCCCTCCTCCCTCTTCCCCCCCGCCGCCCCGTACGCGCTCCCTCCCCTCCCTCCCGCACCAGCCGCCGCGCCACGTCAGCCCCGCTAGGTTATCGCCTCGCGCCTGCATCTGCGTCCCAGCGAGCGCTCCTAGGGTTAGGGTTTCCCGGGGGCGGAGATGGGCGTGCCGGCGTTCTACCGGTGGCTGGCGGAGAAGTACCCGATGGTGGTGGTGGACGTGGTGGAGGAGGAGCCCGTCGAGATCGAGGGCGTCAAGGTGCCCGTCGACACCTCCAAGCCCAACCCCAACGGCCTCGAGTTCGACAACCTCTACCTCGACATGAACGGGATCATACACCCTGCTTCCACCCCGAGGACAGGGTATGTGCTTTTGGCTCCTCGGGCTGCTCTGCTTTTAGCGCCTCCTCCGCGGTAAAATGCGTGGTGGATTTGTTCTAGGCTGGCTTGTTCGATATGTTTGTATGCAAGAGATGTGACCTGCGGACGGAAAGATGATAGATTTTTTTGTTTGGGCGGATTCGTGAGCTTGGCCCCTGTGCTTTGTTGGTGAATTGATTACCGCAGGATTAACGGTCTTCAGAATTGCCCTGAGTCAAGTATACATGTCTGAATGAAACCGCTCTTCGATTTTGTGAATTAATTCTGTAGTTTCAATATTGGAATCCATTCATCTTTTGTCCTGCTGAACTGCACTTCAGCTGAGCGTGGATTGCAGATTTGCCACTTACAAATGAGGAGTTGAGGTTATTTTTCATTAGAGATTGTAGGTGAAATACAATGAGGGCTTAGAAGATGCTTAGTGTGCCGCACCATTAAGCATCCATCTAAGAGCTCATGATTCTAACGCAGTAGTATGTTTTGATAGGGTTTAGACACTTGCGTAAGCCTACGGTCACATATAGCAATAGCAACTAGGCACCAAATTGGATGCTATGATTAAGTTCCTCACCTGCTCTATGTGGCCCGAAACACCTATTTTTCTTTATAAGCACCTTCATGATACATGCTCTTGGAAGCTGTATGAGCTTAGCACACTGTACACTTTTCTAATGCCAGTAGGTTTTCAGGAAGGGTTTTCCTTCTGTTGGAACCTTTTAACGTTCACTTCACCACTACTTGTTCTGTTACCTGTATTGACTGTGCCTTTGTCTGATATCATATTCTCTGCTACAGCCCTCCCCAACAACATTTGCTGAGGTTTTCCAGTGCATGTTTGATTACATCGATAGACTCTTCGTCATGGTTCGCCCTAGGAAACTAATGTATATGGCCATCGGTACGTTTTCCACGAATCCTTATGCAAGTTATTCTGTCCATACTATCTTTCACCGTCTGTTCCAATGCAATTAGGAGTGTACTTGATAGTTAATCTTTTAAGTGTTGTTAGACCTAGTACCACAGCTGAAATTGTTCTGATTATTGAATGGGTTGACAGATGGTGTTGCTACACGTGCTAAGATGAACCAGCAGCGTTCTAGGCGATTCAGAGCTGCGAAAGATGCATCTGATGCGGTCTGTATTCTAGTGGAATTATCTTCCCCTGATCAGTGTATTTCATACATTGACATTTCATTTGTTGGTTCAGTCATTTCTCATTATTGTTCTATCTCCAGGCTGCAGAAGAACGGCTGCGTGCAGAGTTTGAGAGGGAAGGGAGAAAGCTTCCTGCAAAACAGCAATCACAAACTTCCTCTATTGTTTGTCGTTGAATGTAGTGGTTGAACTTGGTCTGGATGTCGTTGAACTTTTAGTTTACCTTTCTCGTTGTATTAACTATGTGTGGTTGTGCAATATCTATATAAACTGCCTGTAATGCTTATTGTGATCGCTATGTGGTTGTGCAATGTATATGTAAACTGTCTGTGTGATACATTTTTGATTGGGGTATATCATATACCAAAAAATACAGAAAAAAGGAGCCCATGTGCCATTGTTTGCCGTGAGAAAATGACCCAGGCTCATGGCAAAAGGCTCCTTTGCCGTGAGCCACTGGCCCTGGCTCACGGCAAAGAGCCATTTCTGGGATTTTTTGGGCTCTTTGCCGTGAGCCTGCGCCGAGGCTCACGGCAAACAGGGCATCTTTGCCGTGAGCCAGGGCCTTGGCTCACGGCAAACAGCCTTCCACGCCGCCGCGTTGCTGGCATGTTTGCCGTGAGCCTTTAAGCTGGCTCACGGCAAACCTCCGCACGGGCCCCACTAACACCGTTGACGGCCATTCCTCGCCGTCATCGTAAAATTTGTTTTGCCGAAGGGGCACCACGGCTCACGGCAAAGGTTAGCCGAGAGGGTCTTTTTTGGCTCACGGCAAAGATCCCTTTGCTGATAGGTTTTTTGTCGTGAGGTCTTTGCCGTGAGCATTTGGCCCTTTGCCGTGAGCATTGGGGCTCACGGCAAACAATCCAAATCCGGTATGATCGAAGCATTTGGATTTAAATATAAAAATAGTAACTTAGCTGCTTATAAGCTATACTAGTTAAGACAGAGTCGTGCTGACTCATTTTTCAATTCTATTCTGGTCCACTCCATCTCATTACATACAGGTGATGGTCTTTATCAGAAAACAAAGTCATGCATCCCATCTTCTTAGGAGAAGCTCACAAAAGATACAATATAACAACAAAAATCACAGCTTGTTTCAACTCATAGGATTGAAAAACGATCTTACAGCATCAGTCTAAGTGTTTAACATACTAAAAAAGAGTAAACAGTTAACTCAGAGGAAGAAGAATACCCAAAATGTGCTTGATAAAATTACTAATCTTTGTAACCTAAATTTGGCCAACTAATCCATAACCACAAATCCTTCGAAATCTTTGTATCGGTCTCGTCGAATCTGTAGCTCCTTTGTCTTTACTAAAATGCCAAATCCTGCTTGTAGATTTAATTATATACTCCGCTGACACGCACGCATGTGTCCTCTCAACCAATCTGTCATTACTCAATGTAAGCTGAAAAAATAACCAATAATAGCCAGCATTAAACACGAAAGTAAGGACCACGTCGTACATGAAACGGCTACAGAGAACATAAACACCTCTGCATAATCAGTATATACGAGGACATAGTTTTACAAGTATATACCATATATGAGAAAAAGTGGCCACAAAAGCACCAGTATATACACCTGTGGCCTAACTTGAGTTGTTCATCAATTTGCTTGAAACAAACAAGCTACAGAACACACTGAGATACAGAGAGTGTAGCCAGTAACCAAGTCTAAACACCACATATATATGAGTGAAATTAGAGATTGAATAGTCCAGTTGACCATAAATTTTATATGACTAAGGGAAAAATTGATTAAAATGTGGTGCTTTCTTGTAGACCCCAGTTTCAGCACAAATACTGTCATTAGGTAGCTTGTCTGTATTGGACACCACACACCATATAGTGATGGAATCAAGTAGGAAAACAAAATTAATGCTTCCCCAATTTTTTCACATGATGTGCCCAGGAAAATCATTAATACTCCACGGTCATGTTCTCAGCAGTCAGTTGTTCAGTACGAAGTGTAATCATGCAACGAACTCCATAATACATTTTTTACCTGAGAAACCAAAGGCACAAGGCCAGGCGGCTGGGTGATGGCTTCTGGCTTCGACGACAAGGTCTCACGGAGGCGAAGAGGAGCAGACGCGCATGCCGGTGGCGGCAGTGATGCATCTCCGGTCTTGGCCGGTAACACCACGCGGACTGAGGGGTCCTCGGGCGGCCACAGGTCAGTGCGTCGACGGCACGGGAACCAGATGAACTGGGTCGGCGGCGGGGCGGGTCATGTCGACGAACGCGGCGCTGACGGCTAGCTGGGGAGGCGCACGTCACGTCAATGAGCTGGGGTCCGACGTGGAGGATGCACCTCCAGTATTACATAGCGATGGTTTGTAAACCTATAGTGCCAGGAAAGCCGGCTGATGGCCGAACAATGCAGCCGATCTGAAATTGCCGCCGCCGGCGGCGGCGGCTGTGAACCTTGCGCCGAGGAAGACAGCCGGGGGAGATGTGGAATAGATAGAAGGAAAATATGGAATACGATTCAATTAACATATATTATTACTAAATTACTCTTAAAAATGGATGGCTAGATCTTCTCTATACCTTATACTACTACGTAGTGGTATTGTGCGCTGTAAAAGACCTACTCGACAAACATTTGGGTAGGCTCACGGGAAAAAAGATGTGGCTCTCGGCAAAGCTGAATCACGTGACAGTAATGTGCGTGTGGCTGTTGGGACGACCGCCGGTTGTTAGAAGTTTGTCGAGTGTCCTGCGTCTGACACTCGCCAAAACCTCGCACGTGTAGTGCACGCGACCATTAACTCTTTGCCGAGTGTCACACGGGGCATACTCGGCAAAATCACCTTTTGTCGAGGGCCAGCTAGCGGCGCTCGGCAAAGATGGCACGTGACCAGCATGTGCTCAGCAGCTAGGAGCCGTGCCGATCCTTAGCTGTTTGCCGACCCTTACATATGGGTCCAGCGTGAGGGGTACGGTGCACCCAATTTAGGTGAGAAACGTTTTCAATTCTACTCATTCTTTTATAGATAGATTGTAACATACATAAATAGAGATTTTGGGGAAAAAAATACCTTCCAACAACCTCTTCAATTGGATATCTAAATATAGATATCCTCTATTTTGGATTTCTCTCTCCAGCTGAAGATAGAGAGTGAGAATGACTCTCTAAACTGCGCACAGGATATAAAAAACTGTTAGAGAGTATACATATATAGAAAATGATTTTTACGCAAATGACTCTCCAAAAGATTATTTAAATAGTATATTTTAGAAAGGCTTTTGGAGAGATGCTCTTAGAGTGGTACCTATAGGCCTACTATGTCACAAGATCTGCAAGGATTATGTGACCAGTAAACTTTATGTACATAACAGAGAATTCCGTACATGTGGTATCTGTTTTACAACATCATTCTCCAAATCACTATGCCCTGTCCTGGCATGTGCATGTAAAAAAATATATTGAAACAAGCAGACAAAGTAAGCCTTGACTAAATCGATGGTTCACACTTGTCCAGCAACAAATGCTGATGACACATCACGCTCCTCTTCCGAGTTCTTCTTTTCCTTCTCTTCCACTCCCATGTGCACCAGTTCATCTTGCGATGCACCATTGGACACAATCACCTCTATGTTCTTAGTTTTCTCTTTACTCTTTCCCCATAGGACGCTGTAGAGCCCCCCAGACAGCAGGATTCCGCCAATAATGCTTCCATTATTCGAAAGAGAGACAAGGTGAGAGCGGAGTAGTAGTAAAGAATTATTACATTAGTGAATCAAAGAAATGATTGCTGCAATAATGTCATTGTTTGTTTATCTTTAGTTTATACTTGATCTGATTTTGTTACTTACCTGCCAAGGTGGACCATCTCGCCGAGAAAGAATGAGGAGCAGAATATTGTTAGGATGAAGCCGAGTGGAGCCCAAGCGGCAAGAAAGACAGGGCCCTTCATCTCCACACACCATGCTTGCAGGTAGTAGGACACTCCGAACACCAGAAGCCCCTGACCCGTCGATTTGTTTGTTCCACGAAGACAGCAAGCAAAGTGGTTAATTCAAATTCTTACCATTCCAAAGATGAGTTTGTAATGCATAGGGTTAAAAAGTAAATATGGAAAGGCTATATTTAGTTGGGTTCAGTAGTTATTAGTTGTGTAGTGACCAAATCGTCAACAAGTTTCTGGAATCTGGTCAACAGTTTCTGAAGCCTAGCTAGCTCAAAAACCTGACACTTCTGATGAATAAGGTGTCACCATTTTTTAACCTAATTATTTTGAACAGCTTCTCAGTCTACTTCTAGTTGATAATCTAGTAACCGTGTTTACTACTAGATTATCTCATGCCAAAAAATACTCATATGCTATAAGTTAATGCATGGTAGCATATCATCAAGTGCACAGTATTACGGAGTAAGCGATGGCAAGCAAGCCAATATCTGGCCTTAGCTTCCACTTTGAGAAGTCCCGCTCAGCTACCACCGCGACTACGAACGACTGCACCACACTGAACACGCATTGGGTCACCGTCACCAGCATCTTGTTTGGAAACTCCTTGAGCACAGCGGCCTATATATGGAGATAGATATGATGTCACATGTGTTAATTAATTTAAACAGAACGGTAATAAGTACAACAGGAGGAGGATGTGAATTGGCTGACGATACCTGCAGGACTATCCAAACTGACCATGCTATGACAGCAAGAACTGCCATGAACGTCCCTTTGATCCATGTCGAGCGGCTGGCACTGTCAGCAGTAGTAGTGGATGCGTGGGTGCCAGCACTGAAGGCACGGTGGTGGTTCACAGGGCTCAGAAAAGGTCCACTGTAGAAAGAGATGACCAAAACCCCGGCGAGGCAAAGTGCAACGCCAGCGAGCTTGGCTATGCCGGAGCGGCTCCTCAGCTTCAAATCCTCCATTCTGCGTGCGCCGCCATATATATGTGATTAACTGCCGGGCATCCAGACCTATATATATTTACTCGTCTAATTTGTTACAAATTGTAGAGGGCACACTGCACCTTAATAGCAACGCCAAGCAGAAGGTAATCACCGGCAAGGAGTTAGTCGTTGCAGATGCCACGGTTGCTGTGGTCAACTTGAGGCCCACGTTATATAGATTCAAGCTAATTGTAATCCTGGAACGAAACAAATTCAACATAAACAACAAACAGGTCAATGAAACACAACAAACATTGTCAGAGACATACCCGATCAACGCGCAAATGAAGAGCTTCAATAACAACAAGAAAGACATGGATCGCGCATTTCTCCTGCAAACAAAGCAGTCAGATCGCTAATTTTGTGTTAGGGTCAGAGGCTTCTCGCTAGGTGATGGCTGGTGAATGGTGATGTGGCTGTGTTGAGTGATCGGTAAAGTACGTACATTAGTTACCTCTCAAGAATGACCGCAATAGGCAGCAGGAGGAGAGATGCAGCTCCCTGACGATAGAAGATGAAGACGAAGCTGTTCATCCCATGGTCCAAGGCCGCCTTGTTGACGACGAACATTCCAGTATAGATCACCTGTATGATGATGGCGATTATGTAAGGCTTCTTCCCATCCATCTCAATTGTAAGATGTGTTCATGTGATCTGATTGTAGCAGCTTAATTGGGTTACTGCATGCTTTATATCTTTTCTTCCTTTCGCAAAAGGGGAAAAGTAATACGCAAAAGGGGCGCAGCCTCCCATTTTATATGTTAGTGTGGATAGTGTGTGGAGTCCGAGAGTCTGAATAATCTCCATCATGTACGTTAGTTTTTAATTAGTACTAATTACCTAGCTAATCGTGCAATGCAAGCAAGCTCATAATTAACCAATTGGCCATGTAAAAGCGTGAGTATCCTAATTAATGCTCCTTCCAGTTAACCGTGATGATAGATGTTCATGTTCATGTTCAGACTTGGCATTTAATGCTGTTGTTAGATTTATCACCGACAGTACTTGACAATTCATCAGTAGTTTGGGTTGTTACTGTTTCCCACATGTCATACCCATGCAGGTAAAATTTGTATTGTAAACATTCATAAATAATGTTGGTATTTTGTTCGATCACACCCTATGCATCCAACACAATTCGAGTCACTACTGCAGAACGCCCCCCCCCCTCACTCTTAAAGTCCTGGTTGGTGAGAGGAGCCTTCCATACCAGCCAGACAACTAGAACTGCCTAACCCGGCCACGACTATAGGGGGGTCCCTTTAGTCCCCTTAGTCTGGACTATAGGGGGTCCCTTTAGTCCCCTTAGTCCTGGTTGGTAAAGGGGTTCCAGTGTGCACATGAACATACCCCCTTCAGTCTCGGGACTAAAGGTCTTGTTTTTTGTGAAAATTGAATTTATTCCTGTGTTATTTATATATTAATTAAAAATGATATATTTACTAATTACTACATGTTTGTTGTCTACTAATTCAACTCTACTTTCCTCACCTCATTTGCCAATTGCCAACAATTATATCGTGAATGTTAAGGTACTAATTAAGTTTAAAGATGACAATCAACAAAGTCAATCACTTAGTCATACAAAATTCAGTAGCTGTTGGGCGAAAGGAAAACTAGCTAATTGCTTTACAATTATTGCGAGCACTACCAGCAGTAGTAGGTATTGTAGTTTTAATGCCCATGTTTTGGTGCAATTGAGGCCAGCTTATATGCCGGTGAGTCGATCTCCACATGTAACTATCTTATTTTTAAGATCTGGATCTCCACATGTAACTATCTTATTTTTAAGATGTCGATCTCCACTAATGATTCATACAAATCAGCTAGGAACATTTTTCTAAAGTGAAAAAGTATGAGCATGTAGGATACCCTATGCTTCATTGACAAGAGTGTGACAGCATGGGGCACCACTCATCATCATTAATTGCTGTTCTAGATGTAGTGGAGTACGAGGTGGAGAGGAGAGGTCCAAGAGATTCGTTGAGGAGGGATCAGAGCGGAAGTAAAGTAAGCTAGAATTAGGAGTGGCTTTACTGGCCAAAAAAAGGAACCATCAGGCTAGTTTTTTCTAAATTTTTTTAGAAAAACATTTTATCACTCAAACGAGAGTGATATCAAGTTTTATGTCTAGTTACAAAACAATGAGTGGTGCGCTAATAGCCATGGGGCAACAATATAATCCTACATGCGTATACTCCTGCTTCATTTCCGCAGAATAGGAGCATACAAACCGGGACTAAAGTCTAAAGCTATTGTTCTCTCGCTAGTTACTGCATCGTCACTATTGGTTTGTGGCCAACCCATCCAAATTTCTTACCCCTTCCCTTTCAAAGTATTGATTGTTACTTTTATTTTTTCTAAGTTAAACCCTCTAACTGTGATAAAATTTATAGAAAAAGTACCAATTGATTGTTAAATATATTTATTTACTTTTGTAGACAGTAACATATTTCCTAAAAACAAGGATAAAGTTAAAAAGGTTTGGCTGGCAAGAAACTAATGTTGACCAATGATTTTATCGGATGTAAGAACCTAATTTGTTTGACAAGTACTAGTTGTACCCACTGTCGGTCTGTAATAACACTACTACAGAACATACTTTGAGTAACACATGCTTGTAACATATTCATCAATGTGTTACAAAGAAAATTTATAGGAACACAAAGCTATGTGTTACAGATGACCATGGTAACACATTGCACTTCTTTTGTAAAGTTGTGTTACAAAAAACAATTATATAACACAAAATTAATTTTACAACTAAGTGTTAGAAACTGAAAATATTTATAACACAAAATTATTGTTACAACTAATAAATGTTACGAAATAACAATATTTTGTAACACATATTGTTACAACTAAGTTTGAATTTCTAAAATTTGAAATTTTGTAAACGACATTGGATTGAAAGACTACCAAAATGAAAGTTGTACATCTTGAAAAGTTGTGAAACATTGTAGTTGACAACTATTTTATTTGAATTTATGTTGTCAATGAAAACTAAGTTTGAATTTCTTAAATTTCAAATTTAAATTTTGCAAATAACATTGGATTCAAAAACTATCAAAAATGAAAGTTGTATGTCTTGAAAAGGTATGAAACTTTGTAGTATATAATATTTTAATTTAAATTTGTTTAAGGGCTCAAATAAGTAATTACACTCTCTTTGTATAATATTTGAGGATTCAAAACAGAAACTTGACACAAGTTGGAGTGTGGTGCAGTGGTAGATGTGGTTACATGTGTGGAAAGGTGAGGTTGTGGGTTTGAATCTCATTTATCAACAATAATTTTTGCTATTTTTGGGTGTTTTCTATTCACAAAGTGTTACTACAAAAGTGTGTAAGTGTTACAAGAGCTAAAAAAATATGTTACACAGAAAAACTAGTAACACTTTTTTGAAAATAAAAGAACACATGTGTTTTGTTACAATAGATCATGTAGTGGTAACATTAAAAATAGTAATACTAACCAGATGTGTTACTAGCATGCTCAGTAACACATTTATTGAGATATAAGAATACAAGTTGGTGTTATAATAACTTTGTTGTTGTGTAGTAGTGTAATAGGAGTACGTAACTAGTTTAAGCCCCATGCAATAGGTGCTACCATATAATATTGCTCAAAAGAAGGTGCTACTAATATTGTGGCCACCTTATGTGCCAACGCATATATCTCACTACAAGTCCTTTTTCTAGATTACGACATCTGTAAGTGATACGTATAGGAACACGTTTCTAAAGAAGTACGATAATACATGATATTTAGTCAAGAAGCCAATTAATTAGTAGTACTAACAAGTTCCGCGTGAAATAACATTGTATCCATCGGATCGTATAAAGATATATATTTTTGACATTTTATATTTGCTTTTATGTTTTCATTCACATCGAATCATACAAAGATATACATTTTCCCATTCTATATTTTATTTATTTTATAATTTGCGGCTGCTTGACTAAATATCATGTATCCATCGAATCAAATATGTACATACACTGCATATAAATATACCACCTCCGTTCCAAAATATAGCTATGTTTAGCTTTTCTAGGACAGATTAAGAGCACTCCAAGAGCTCTTGTATACTACCTGCGTTGGCTAAAAAAAGAAAAGAGAAAAGAAAAAACTGTTTCCAACAGATGAGGCAAACGGTTAGCTATCCATCCACGCTAGCTATCTTCCACCCAAGCCTAGGCATATTTGCCTAGCACCCCACGCTAGCCATTGTTGCATGGCATTTAGATAAGCTGTTGGATTCCATCATTCTTTTGCTAGATATTTTATTTTACACAGTAGCTAAATCAAAACTTTAGCCAGTCCCTTTTAGATAATCTGTTGGAGATGCTCTAAGAAGTAGTGTGATAAAATGTCTCATATACCCTTCATTAAACATGTTCATGCATGTATATATGGGAGCTATACTTGCCTTATATACCTCCATGCTTATAACTAGGATCACAAGATAATTAATTTCTAAAGGGATATATTTTTGTCCATTCACACATTCAATCAGGCTTCACAAATCATATGTAGCTATATTTTGGAACAAATTTTGAATGCTTAACGTAGCTATATTCTGGAACGGATGGGCTATATATTTTCCCATTTTATGTTTTATACATGAATAGACAGCTCATTCCAAGTGACATTATGCATGTACTCTTTTAGCATTGTACTTTAGTGCTAGTTTGGGAGGCCTAGGCCTCATTTGGGACAGCTTCTGGACCGATTCCAGTGAAAATAATTCGCTTATGGATCCAAACGGGCCTATTCTCAATACTCTTCCGTCGAACACAATTTTGCTCACCACAGTTTTCCCACTGCAATGCGAAAGTTGCTCACGAGAAGCGTCGGCAAAATTAATGTGGTCGTGATTCTGAGAACAGGGTGTTCGCTCCGTCTCCCCATCCTCGCGCCGGAGCCACCACCCCACCCGTCCCCAATCCTAGTGCCAGTTGAGCTCCAGCCGCCGCACCTAGGCCCTCGTCCTCGCATCGGAGCAGCGTGCCACCACCGCGTCCCCGAGTTCCAGCAAGGGGCGTAGCTAAGATTTCGATACAGGGGGGCCAAAGATGTGGCAAAGAAGGTCCGCTTTACACACCTGCCCAGCTGAAAACACCGCCGGTGTTTTCGCCGTCGTGCTATAGTAATTTGTCATTAAGTATATGCTAAAAACAACAAATTAGGCTTAATAGTTTCGTCTTGCGATTTATAGTCATCTATGTAATTAGTCTATGTTTACGACCCCTAATCATGTGCTAATCCTGAGGTGATAAAAGTTCTTTTTTAAAAAAAGTTGATCGCACCATATATAGTTTAGTAACAGAAAAAAAACATAGGTTGACGTGACAAACTAACAATTGCATGGAAGCTCCTAATCGAGATATACGTAAACAATTAGATCATTAAATCATGGTCTTATGGGCTGAGAAGTGCTAGTTAAGATGGCTTTGAAGGGGCTAATATAAGCTAATGTTGTGATTATTTCATTTGATTAGGAGAGTACTAGTGGTACTTAGGGGGGCCAGGCCCTGGCCCGCCCCCCATGTGGCTACGCCCCTGGTTCCAGACCTTGTGGCAGAGAAGGCCCACCGGCGCCTGCCGCCTCCCCGAGCTCCAGCCTCTTCAATTGAATAAGTGCCCTGCCGGAGAAGACCTCGCCGTCCCTGCCGGACAGGGGCGGAGACAAGGGGGGGGGGGGCGCGCAGGGGCCTGCCCCCCTAACGCTGCAGCTTTTGAAGAGGATCATCTCTCAATTTTGCTGCTAATCGCATGTTTAAAGCAAGCATGACCTGCCTAGTGTGGCTCAAATTAGGATTAGTACACCGGCCCAAGACTACACACGCGTGTACTTCATCAACCAGGTTAGCTACATGCCTGCACGTATCTAACAGCCGCAGAACATCGTTGTTTAGTACTTGTTAACGTTTCATACTTCGGCTTCCTCTAGTTTCTTTGCACCGGCGCTCTCCGTTCTCCAAACTTGTGGCCGCCTTCCGCTGGTGCGGCCGTGCGGGATGCAACACTAGAAACTTGGCTGCGAATCCATAGACTCTTGGTATGCTCCACCCTCCATCTGGACGACCTAAATCTCCAATTGTAACTACACTTTGGAATTTAATTGTTTGATCGGGTAAGTGCTAATTAAATTATCCAATGATTAACCCAGGATAAATTGAATTTAGTACAGATGTAGTTCTGTTTTTCTAAACACGTCCTATTTTATTTTATTGTCATATATGTTTAATTCAAAGCTAAATAGTGGACAACCAGGTTTAACCTTTTTTGTGTTGTAAAACATATTTTGATTGATCTAACCAAGCCGGTATATGTATATTTGTAAGTATTATCATACATGCTCGTTGTCGGTAGTGTTCGTCTGGCCCCCTGTGTCTAAATCCTGGCTCCGCCCCTGCTGCCAGAGAATTGTGCCCTGCCTCCATGTCATCCCCATGCCGTTCCACGGGATCGGGCTGTCGGAGTCTATCGCGCCCTCCCCGCCAGAATCATTTGTGCCGCCGCGTGCTGGGAGACGCCCACGGCACCGGCGCCGGAGTCCCGTGCCGCCTCCGCCCCATCGGGATCAAGCCGTGGGATATCACCGCGCGCTGAAAGATTTCTCCAGGATGCGATTGTGGCCAAGGAGACCAAACGGGGCGATTTTGTAGAACGTGGTTGCAACAGAAACGACTTATCCAGAAAACTAACGTTGGAGAGAATCATGGTGGAATGAAGTCATCCCAAATGGGGTCCTAATCCATCTTGCGGTTTACCCCGGGCACAAAGCCCACCTAGAAATCTGGCATGGGCCAAATTATCCCGTCGTTTGGAAGCTGACGGGACAGTGGCTGCCATGCTGGATTCCACGTGTTTTCCCCGGGAGCCTTCCCACCTCTCGAGGGTCCAGACGCAAATTGCTTCGCGTTCGCGTGAGCTCCATATCCGTCCAGGTAAGCCGCTGCCACCTCCAACGACGTGATGTAGTCCCGGTCAAATTTCATCTGGGATTAAAGAACTTGGATCGAAAGTTGTTTCAGAAAGTGTGAATCATATCACATACTGTTAATAAGGTACTAAGGCAGCATAAATATTCCAAGCAGCCAAGTCAATCACTAAGTCATATAAATTCAGTAGCTGTTGGGCGAAAGGAGACCAGAGCTAATTGTTTCAAATCATTGCATGCACTGCCAGTTTGTTATAACAGTAGTACCGTATTATGTAGTTTAAGGCCCATGTGATGGTGCTACCAATGAGGCCACCTTACATGCCAGTGAGTCGATCTCCGATCCACAATAATCTTATTTTTAATATGTCGATTTTTCAACTAGTGATCCCTACTATAATAAACTAGGAACATGTTTCTAAAAGGGAAAAGAAACGTATGAGCACGGATGATATCATGTGCTTCCTTGACAGATGGTATGTGTGAAGCATGGGTCACTACGCTCATCGCTGTGGCGTGCACGTGCTAGATCTCGTAGAGCACGAGGTGGAGAGGAGAGGTCGGTGAGATTCGTTGAGAGCAAGGAATAGAAAGAGCGGAAGATAGAGGTGATGGGATGTGTTAAGGAAGCCAAACCACATGGCACACGAGTACAAGGCTAACAAGAGACAAGGCCAAACCGCACATGGACAGAGATAAATATTTGGAGATACGCTCGATGCCAAGCTATAATGTGGTGTAGCTGTTCTGGCCAAAAATGGAACCGTTAGGCAGCTACTTTCCCCCCTTTTTTAAGAAAAATGTATCACTGAGATATGAGAGGATAAGAGCAACTCCAGTGGGGAGACCAAATTTGAGCCTCTATATTGTTTTTAGGGACCAATAAAAAATAGTTTAGGGGCTTTAAACTTTAGTGGGGTGACTAAATTTGGAGGGCCTCCAATTCTAAAGGCTTTGGACCAAAATTTGGTGGCCTCCCTAAAATGGGGGCTCATTTAGAGGCCCTACTGGAGAGGTTTCTTCCAATGAGAGACTACATCAAGGGATAGAGGCCCATTTGAGGGCTCCACTGGAGATGCCCTAAGCTCACTAAACTTAGGGTACTCGGTTGAGCAAACTATGATCATCTCCAGCCGGGCTCCTAAATTGGAGCCTCTATATTTTTTTTAGAGGCCAGCCCACAAAAATTTATGGGCTTCCAACTCCAGTGGGGTGACTAAATTTCGAGAGCCTCCATTCTAGAGGCTTTGGACCACAATTTGGAGGCCTCCCCAAAATAGGAGGCTCATTTAGAGGCCCGGCAGGAGATGATTTTTTTAGTGGGAGACTAAAACAATGGATAGAGGCTCATTTGAGGGCCCGGCAGAAGATGATTTCTCTAGTGGGAGACTAAAATAATGGATAGAGGCTCATTTGAGGATCGCCGGCGAATAAATGGGAGCACCTTTCTGCCACACCATGGCCGGCGGTGAGGACAGCTCGAGGAGAATGAAGTGGTGTTCTGCTCGGGCTTGAGGAGAAGATGGAATATATGTCGGAGACATTTGTCCCAATTGGTAAGCAAAATTGGGACAAATAAGTAATGCGATATTAGTTCTGGTACGTTCTTCTAAAAAACGGGATTGTTTTAAAAAACGGGATTAATGAGCTCCTCATGTATCCCAGTTCTTTTTACAAACTGGAAAAATATAATTTTGCCAACAGCATAGTGGTCGTTATTACCAGGACTGATGAGAGATATTTGTCCGGTTGATGAATGATTCGGACAGCCTTGAGATGAATAGAACCAGTACTAATGGACTCATTAGTACCAGTCCTATTAAACCGATACAAATAGGGGCGAGACTAATGTGGAGTTCTCTACTAGTGAACATTTACGCATTTACAAGCGTATATGTATATCTAAGTCGCTGAGACGTGGCCTGGCTAAATAAAAATATATAATAAAACTAGCAAATTAATATACCCAGCAATAATGCAATATATATTTCTAACAATATCTTGATTTTTGGATGTGGGGTGGCATGGGAAATGATACAAGCGGGAACAAAGGCTTGACTGAACTGCTCACACTTCTCCAACAATTGGTGCTGACGTTGCGTGGCCATCCTCTTCCCAGTGCTTATTTTTCTTTTCTTCTGGTCCATTGTGCATCAGCTCACCTTGGGACGCACCGTTGGTTGCAATCACCTCTATGTTGCTTGGAGAAATGTTTTTGTTAGTGTCCTTGCTTTTGGCCCAAAGCACGCTGTAAAGGCCCCCAGAAAGCAAGATTCCACCTATAACGCTGCCGTTTGGGAGAGAATGGTAATATATGAGTGAAGCAATGAAAAGCAATTCCACCATTACAATGAATCAAAGAAATGCTAGCTGCAAGCTTTTTTCACCATTACAATTGATCTGATTTAATTGCCTACCTGCCAAGGGGAACCATATCTCCAAGAAAGAATGAGGAGCAGAATATTGTTAGGATGAGGCCGACTGGAGCCCAAGCGGCGAGGAAGACAGGGCCCTTCATCTCCACGCACCATGCTTGCAGGTAGTAGGATACTCCGAACACCACAAGACCCTTAAACACAACAAGCAAGGTGGTTAATTGGCATTACTATCATTACCTCTATTTGGCTACGACTTTCGCAAACCTGACAACAATTCTGATGAATCAAGTGTAACAGTTTTTCAATCTAGAGTTTAGTTAAACAAGTTCAATGCCCAAATACTACTCATAACTTGCTAATGTACTCATACAGACAGTTATTAACTCAAGTGTCTACAATATTACCGAGTAACCAATAGCCAGCAATCCAATGTCTGGCCGGAGCTTCCACTTTGAGAAGTCCCTCTCAGCTATCACCGCGACCACAAACGACTGCCCCACGCTGAACACGCTTTGGGTCACCGTCACAAGTAACTTGTTCGGAAACTCCTTGAGCACAGCAGCCTATATGCATAGATATTATGTATGTTGATTAGATAGAATGGTAATGAGAACATATAAACGGTGATCTGGATTATACCTGCAGGACTATCCAAAGGGACCATGACAGGACGCCCAGGACTGCCAAGAAAACCCCTTTGATCCATACGGCGCGGCTAGGGTGATGAACAGCGGTGGATGAAATGGTGGCACCCCTGAAGGCACTGTGGTGGTTCAAGGGGCTCAGCAATGGCCCAGTGTAGAGAGCGATGACTAAAACTCCGGCAATAGAGAGCGCCACGCCGGCAAGCTTGGCTATGCCGGAGCGGCTCCTCAGCTTCACCTCCTCCATTCTGCGTGCGCCACCATGAATGTGATTTAACAGATGAGCATCTTGACCGAAATATTTGCTCTTCTAATTTGATGTAGAGGCACACCTTAATAGCCATGCCAAGCAGAAGGTAAACACAATAATGGAGTTGCCCGTTGCAGATGACACGGTTGGCGATGTCAACATCAGGCCCACGTTGTACAGATTCATGGTAGCTGTAATCCTGGAAACCAAATGAATTCAACAGAAACAACACATATATATAGGTCGATCAGTCTATGAGGCTGAAGATATACTACGCAATAACAACATTGTCAAAAAAAACATACCCGATCAAGGCGCAAACAAAGAGCTTCGTCAGCAACAAGAACGACATGGATCGTGCATTTTTCCTGCAAAATAAGGTATAGGTAGGCTATCTAGAAATCGTTTCCAGGTGATGACTGGTGAACGGTGCTGTGGCTGTGACTAGCGATCGGTAAGCTACATTAGTTAATTACCTCTCAAGAAGTACTGCAATAGGCAGCAGGAAGAGAGACGCAAGTGCCTGGCGGTAGAAGATGAAGATGTAGCTGTTCATCCCATGGTCTAAGGCCGCCTTGTTGATGACGAACATGCCTGTGTAAATCACCTGTATGATCATGGCAATTATGTAAGGCTTCTTCCCATCCATCTCAACAAGATGTGTTCAGACGGTCCAATTGTAGCTGCTTTATGCTGCCTGCTTCCTTTCTTTTATAGGGGGCTGGGGGGGGGGGGGGGGGGGGGTGCTACCTCCCATTATACTGTATATTACTCCCTTTGTCTCATAAACGAACGAAATTCTAGTTTACTATCTGAAGTTAACCAATGCAAAAAATAGTAAATATTAATGATACTGAATAGTTACGATTAGATTCACAATGAAATACTTCTCATAGCTTATTTAGAGTTATGAATGCTAATAATATTTTTTTTATAAACTGAGTTGACTTAAGAAAGTTTAAGTCAGTCCAAAGTCCAAACATAGAATTACATTGTTTTTAGTTGCAGGTAGTACTTGTTCGGAGGTCCAAAACTCTGAATCTCCCATCATGTTAGCTATTATAATGGCTCATCAATAACTTGATCGGCCATGATAAAAAGTGTGAAGATTCTAATTTAGTACTCCTTTCCAGCGGGTTAGAATATAGACCGTGACTGACAAAACCATGTTCATGATATGTTCAGAGTTCAGACTTGGCAATTATGATACATGATGTTGTCAGATTTATAACCGACAGTACTTTTGACTGAAAGATTCTACTACAATGTGTATACACTGATTAAGGGTGTGTTTAGATTGGGAAAGATTCCTCGAAAAAACACTGTAGACCAAAAAAACACGGTAGATGAATAGTATTCTGTGAGTAGAAGGGATGGGATGAATAGAAAAAAATTGGATGAATAGTGTTTTTTTGGGAGAAAAATTTTGAAACTAAACGCACTGTAAAACTAAATTGCAAAGTCTAACAAATGTTAAAATAATTGTAAAGCAACTTAGTAGGTACGGTTCTTTACGTTTACGCAATATGACTACTAAATTTATATGACTAAATCATTTAAGTCTAGTTATTGTATAAATTTGTTTGCAGTAATTGGAATCTTTGACTTAGTCATATAAATTTAATAGTCGTTAATTGGCGTAAAATGTAAAGTACCGCTTTACAAATATTGCATGCAGTGCCTGCTTGTAAGGGCAGTCCTAATGCTAGAAACTATCATAGTTTCTATACTATAGGACATTGTGCAAAGAAACTATCTTCTACAATGCAATTTTGTATCATAATATCTCATGGCCCACTTGTTTCTCTCACATATAGTCTTGGTTTGTGTGAAGACTTGGTTTCTTAGTTAGACTTGGTTTCTTCATTTTTTTCCATCTCTCTTCAATAATTAATGGCTTAAGACTCTATAGTAGAGTCTGCATTGGGACTGCCCTAACAACACTACTACGTAATAGTGTCTAAGACCTCGTGATAAGTGCCACCATAGAATATTGAGATGCCGATGAGTGTCCTATTTTTATGATGTTCATCTTCCAACTCCCAAGTGACCTGTACTAATAACAATCAACAAGGATTCTAGGAACATGTTTGTAATGGGAAAAAAACAAGTATGAGCATGGAGGATATATATTTTGTGCTCTTCCTCGGCAAGTGTGATGTGAAGCATCAGGTACCATGCGCTTACTGCTGCGCTAGATCCAATGGAGTACGAGGTTGAGAGAGAAAGGGAGAGATAGAACTAGAAGGGTGACAAGGTGATCAAGGAGCCACACAAGCGTACAAGGCCGACAAGAGACGAGGCGGGTAGAGAGGAACTGAGGAAGGAGCGGAGAGATTTGTGAGAAGAATGTTAATTTGGTGTTTGATGCTCAGGCAGAAAGTTACAAATTGGAGTGGCTATGGCCAAAGGATGGAACAGTCTATTAGTCACCTTTTTTTCTTTTTCTTTTTAGAAAATGTATAACTCAACTGAGAATGATATCACGTTTCATGCCCGGTTTCAAAACTAGTAGTACTACCCATGGAGCATTAATTTAAATAGTACATGCGTGCTCTGGCCGATTCACCCAGAAGTGCTTACAAAATGAGATGAAAGCCTGTTTCTCTCTTGCTACTGCATCGTCAATATTGTTTTAGTTTGTGGCCAACCGGTTGTAAAGCCTAAATTTCTACTCCGTCTGCTTCAAATTATTGATCACTTTTATATATTTTGTCTAATCACCTTCTAAATTTGACCAAAATTATATTAAAAGGCACCACCGTCTACAACACCAAATTAGTTAGTATTAACTCCACATTGAAGTCTAAAGATGTGTTGACAGTATATTAATTTGGATACATGGAAAATAACATATTTTGTATAAACATGCATGGTTTAAGTTAAAGAGGTTTGAGCAGTAGAAAACTATCTAGCGCGACTAAAGGGCCGCGTTTGGATAGTCCGTGTGTATACATGTGTAAGGAACGACCTAATGTGCTTGACAAGTTGTACCCACGTCAGTAGTAATAACAATAATTAGTTTAAAGGCCCATGCGATTCGTGTAACCATATAATCAATATTATTGTGGATTTCTGGCTGACGATTCCAAAGAATCTTCACAAGTTTTTTTTAGATTGCGATCAACATAGGTGATACGCAGGAACATGTCTACAAAGGTAAAAAAAGTATGATTATGGAGGACATGTAGTCAAGCAAACTAGTAGTATCAAGTTTGCCGCACAATAACACTGCTACATAAAATATATTATCACCGCCTGATTGAGCCAGAGCCACCAACTCACGGTCGTCACATTTCAAAAGTTGAAAAAAAATTATTAAAATGGCCGAAATAATATTTTTGTACCCAAGCGATCACCACACGATCTCGTATTGAACTATTAAACGGCCACAATTTTCACACTTATATGCACGTGTGAGTCATCAAGGATTCAAACACATGGCCTAATAGCTCGCACAAACTCTCCTTAATTGTGGGTCATCAAGGATTCAAACCAATGGTCTAATAGCTCGCACAAACTCTCCTTAACATCACGCACCAATTGTGAGCTAAAGGAAAGTATTATTCTTTTGTATTAATTGTGTCGAACTTATATTTAATGTTTGGACGTTTAATAATTTAAAATAAAAAAGTTGTCAACAAGAAACTTGTAGATCTTGTTGTTGAGTACTACGATTTTGACCATAACTATATTTTTATTTGAGGTCATATGTTAGGTACAATATAGTATTTTAAATATTTATATATCTGTTGACGCACTTCTGGTCAACACACGAAAGCACTAGATCGCGCGGTCGTTGAAATTCTCCTCGCCGGAGCTTCTGAGAGCAGCCGGTCAGACCACCTGTAAAGGCCGGTCAGACCGCCTGTAGCAGAGGCGCCGTGAAAGCCTACGATCATAACCTCAGGAGGGACCCCGTCGGAGGCTGCGAAACTAGGGTTGTTCTAAGGTCGGCAAGGACACTTAGAAGTCCTAAAACGTCGTAGAGACGAAGAAGGAAAGCAAAGGGGTTGTAAAAGCTAGGGTTTAGAGATAAAAAGTAAGACAATGATTTGTACGATTGGGTAGAGGTCCTCAATCGGCCACGGCCCTTTATATTTATAGGGTGGGGAGGTCTTGCCCCGCAAGGAAGTCCTTGTACAGATATAAAAACGTGTAAAAATCTGATTCTACTCGGACTCGGGGACAGGCGGTCAGAACGCCTGGCACGGGCGGTTAGACCGCCTGGCACATTGCCAGATCGGCTACAGGGCCCAGCCGGTCTAACCGCATGTACAGGCGGTCTAAACCGGCTATCCCAGCCTGATCGGCTTTAAGCCATTTTTTGTCATCAACATATGCCCCCTGTTTTTTGGTAAAACTTTGTTTACCACAAAACATTTAATCAGACTAAGGGCGATCCTCTATTGTCGACCATTTTTTCTCTAAGAGCGATATCATATATCGGCCATATCCTTTCAAGCATGTTGACAAACACTTGGATAATATTTCTTCAAGTATTTCCCATTAAACGCCCTTGGCAACCGAAATCCTTGCAAAGTCTCCACCAGTGTTTTCAAATCACTCAAGTAATCACGATTAATCAATGATTAATCAACATATCATTTTCTCGACATCGATCAGGTAAATTGATTCGATTTTATTGGCTAGTCGAGCGATCAGGAAGCTGATCAGTGATTAATCACGACTAGTCGAGGTACTCTAGTCGAACGACTAGCCTTGGAAGTTTTCACATGTGGTTGGGTTTCAACACTTGTGCCAACCTAGGTTTCAAGAAGAAGAAGGGGAATTCCATTTGGATCTAGTTTTTTATGGTTGAACAATCTAGAATCAATGATGATCTATTCATGTCTTTCATTTATGCTACTATGCACTTTGAGATTTGAGATTGCACTTGAAGAACTTATGTTTTATTGCATTTTATGTGTTCTCCATTAAAAACAAAGAACCCATAAATGAAACTATATGTTGGCTCTAAACCAAGTATGTGCTCAATGCAATATTTGTGTCATTCTCTTCTATTGGTGTCCGAGTGGGCTATAAAACTGCTCTAGATCGACCGGACGACTAGGTTGACTAGCTCAGAACTAATCACGATTAATCGATACCTAGTCGCGATTAATCACCTAGTCAGTACCCCAGCGACTAGGAGCGACTTAACGATTTGAAAACATTGGTCTCCACCATATAGGAATTCCCAGAACAAACCTTCACAATACGATATGGTCCTTCCCAATTCGGCGACCATTTACCAAATTTGTTGCTCTTTGTTCCTATAGGTAAAATAGTCTTCCAAACTAAATCACCAACTTGAAAGGATTTGAGTTTTACCTTCTTGTTATATGCTCGAGCTACTCTCCTTTTATCTTTTTCAATTTCCTCTAAGGCCTCCAAACGCCTGTAGGTCACATCATCAATATTATCCATCATCAAAGCACAATATGTGCTAACATCAAGATCATTATGCTTAGCCAATCTATAAGCAGCCTGTAGGTCACCTCAACGGGCAAAACGGCCTCTTGACCATAGACAAGCTCAAACGGAGTAACCTTGGTAGCCCCATGTCTAGAAATACGATGCGCCCATAATGCCTCAGATAAAACCTCGCACCACCGCTTAGGATGATCTTCAATCTTCTTCTTTACGAGTTTGATCAAAATCTTATTGCTAGACTCGGCTTGACCATTGGCTTGAGCAATGGAGATGAATTGAGCAACTTAATACCATAGGATTCAACAAACTCACGTACCTCTTTAGAAATAAACGACGTCCCTTGATCTATCGTCAATGTTTGAGGAATCCCAAAACTATGAATAATATGCTCAATAATAAACTCAATCACCTCTCTGTGTGTCATGTTCTTGAGGGGAAATGCTTCGATCCACTTGGTAAAATAATCAGTAGCGACAATCACAAAACAATGACCCTTGGATGAAGGAGGATGAATCTTACCAACAAAATCTAAACCCCATCCTCTAAAAGGTCATGGTTTAATGATCGGATGCATCAACGCAGCAGGTGCAATCTGAATATCCCCGAACTTTTGACACTCTTGACATCCTTTGTAGTAACGAAAACAATCGGCTATCATTGTAGGCCAATAAAAGCAAGCCCGCCTAAGGAGCCACTTCATCATCCGAGCCAATTGATGTGTACCACAAATTCCTTCATGAACCTCTGCCATAGTCAATCTAGCTTGATCGGGATCTAAGCTTTCAAAAGCAATCCATCCATGGTCCGACGATATAGTTCACCATCAATCAAAGTAAACTTGAAAGCCCATCGTCGGACTTTTCGATCCACTGACCTGCTAGTATCCTGCAAATACTCCACCAGAGGCTTCCTCCAATCATCAGAATCGGCCACAATACATTGAAAATCATCAACAGCCGAATCAGTGTTTTCAGAGGCGCAGGCGGTCAGACCGCCTGTACTGGCGGTTAGACCGGCCGTACCGGTCGGACCGGCTGTAACACGCGGTCGAACTGCCTGTTCCAGAGCAGAAACGTCGGCTTCACGAAACATCGGCCTCTTTTCATGAAAATTTCTTTTCTGAACATTATAGCCTGATGCTTGCTGAGCCAACACATTAGCTCTAGGATTCTCTTCTCTTGGTACATGATAGATAACAAATTCATCAAAGCAAGATATAATATCTAAACAGTTATCAAGATAAGCATTCAAAAATCCATCTAAGCATTGAAAAACCTTAGATACTTGTTGTACCACTAATAAAGAATCACCATATGCTTCCACATGCTTTACCCCCATATCATGTAAAAATTTCAACCCGAATAATAAAGTTTCATATTCGGTTTGGTTGTTAGTGCATTTAAGATCTAATCGGTTAAGAGCCTAAAAAACAACACCATTTGGTGATATAAGAATAATACCAACTCTGCAACCACTTTTGCAAATCGACCCATCAAAATGTAATCTCCATGGGGCAAAAGTAATATAACCGACATTTACATCAAGATGTTCACTAATCCTACGTTCAACAATAAAATCGGCAACGATTTGTCCTTTCATAGATTTCAATGGCTCAAAAACTAAATCATATTCAATCAAAGCATAAGCCCATTTGCCGATTCTACCACTTAATATAGGTCTATGCAACATGTATTTAATTATGTCGGCTTGACTAGCAACTATACAAGTATTTAGCAACAAATAATACCTCAACAATGTACAAGCATTATATAATGATAAGCATAACTTTTCAATGAAAGTATACCTTATTTCGGCGTCCAATAATCTTCTACTTGCATATGCAAAAATATATTCCTTCCCTTCGGTCTCTTGGATCAAAACAGCCTCAATAACACTTTCTTCGGCCGTGATACATAACTTGAAAGGAATCCCTCTCTTAGGTGCCCAAAGAACCGGAGGTGAAGACAAATAATGCTTGATCTCATCAAACGCCTCTTGCTGTTTTGCCCCCCAAGTGAATTCAGCATCATCTTTCAACCGAAGCAAAGGAGTAAAAGCATTCACCTTTCCCGACAAATTGCAAATAAACCTTCTCAAATAATTCACCTTGCCCAAGAATTTCTGCAACTCTTTCTTAGAGCTAGGCGTCTGCAATTTGCTAATAGCGTCGGCCTTCTTTGGATCAATCTCTATGCCATTCTCATGAACTATGAAGCCCAAAAACTTCCTAGCCGACACACCAAAAGCACATTTGAGTGGATTCATCTTCAAACCATACTGACGCATTCTTTCAATTGCAAGTCTCAAATCGGCCAAATGAGAACCACTTCCAGCCGATTTAACAACAATATCATCGATATAAACTTCCAAGATAATACCAAGCAAATCATGGAAGATCAAATTCATCGCCCTTTGATAAGTAGCACCAGCATTCTTTAAACCAAAAGTCATAACAATCCACTCAAACAAACCAACAAACCCTAGACATACAAAAGCCGTTTTGGATATATCCTCCTCGGCCATAAATATTTGATTGTAACCAGCATTACCATCAAGAAAGCTAATCATTCTATGTCCAGACGCAGCATCGATAAGCATATCGGCTATTGGCATAGGATATTCATCTTTAGGAGTAGCACGATTAAGATTTTTAAAATCAATACACACTCTAATCTTACCCATTCCTTTCTTTTCCACGGGCACACTATTAGAAATCCATTCAGCATATCGACAAGGTCTAATAAACTTTGCTTCTAATAACCGATTTATTTCTTCTTTAACTCGGTCATAAATTTCAGGATTAAAACGCCTAATTGGTTGTTTATAAGGCCTAAAACCAGATTTAATAGGCAACCGATACTCAACAAGCTCTCGGCTTAAACCAGACATTTCATGCTAATTCCAAGCAAAGCAATCGACATACTCCTTTAATAATTTTATTAATTCAGATCTAAAAGCAGGATATAAATTCTTATATACAAACGTCGGCTTGGGCAAAGAACCATCACCAATGTCTACCTTCTCAAGAGAATCGGCCGACATTAAACCACATCCTAGCTTGCTTATATCATCAAAGTCTTCAATGGCTTCACACATATCATTCTGATGCGATCGATAATGTTCAAGTCTCTGCTGCAACCACTCTCGATTATCCATTAAATCATATGAGATGATTCAGCCGATTATTCATCGGCTTTATGACAGCAGGGATGAAGCCATTCTTAGTACAGCTGATAAACTCAAATTCAGAAAGATCCAAGCCTGACAAGCATCTAACATCATCATGAATGCCAATCAAAGAGCTATCAGCTAAAGCAACACAAGCAGAAGTACACCATGCACAACTTCTACATCATCATCTACCCATTGAATTAAATATTGATGCAAAGTAGAAGGAATGCATTGGTTTGCATGACCAATCATGACCCAAGATTAAACTGAAGTTACCTTGAGTCTCAGCGACGAAGAAAGCAGTAGCCAAGGTCTTGCTCCCAATAGTAAGCTCCATAGAAATCACCCCTTGGCACCAATAGGCTCTCCCCCTCCAAAGCCGCTGACGGTCATGTTGGTCTTTATCAGCTCCGAATCTGAACCACCAAGCTTCTTGTACAAAGAATAGGGCATTAAATTCACAATAGCCCCTCCATCGACCAACATCCGCAAGATTTGCTTCCCATTGATATGTCCCTTCAGATATAAAGCCTTCAAGTGATTGTCTTCAGCTTTAGGCTTTTGGAATGTAGCTTCCTTGGGACCAAAATCAATATGAGCAGCTTCCTCCTCCGAAAGCATGTCCCCATCCATGAACATATGAAGCACATTCACATCAAGATTTATGTGCTCCGGAGAAGAACTGTAATCAACAAGCTCTTCATCGTCCTCAGCAGTAGGAACCGATGTTAACTTGCTGTCACGAGCCGAAGAACTAGAAGAAGAAACACCAGGCGCCTCTGTGTCACCCGGTCTGACCGCCTGGGCTGCAGACTCTGAATGACAAGCGGTCTGGACCGCCTATACAGCCGGTTGAACCGCCTGTGGGTCTTTCTTCGGCTTCCACTCTTTCTTCTGAGAAATCATGGGCTTGGCCTGGTTGAAGAATTCATCCCTCTGCTTCTCCAACTCTTGCCCTTGCCTCTTCCGAAAACGAAGTCTCTGAAGCTTCCTCTTTTGCGTGCGAGTCAATCATTCGGGACACCACTTCGGAAGAAAGCGTTGCTGAGTTTGGCTAGCACTAGATCCCTGGTCTTCCATAATCTTTCCACTAGAAGTCGGCTTCATAGCCAGACTTTTCTCAATAGGGGCATCCATAGTTCCAACTTGAATAATATCGAACTCAGTAGTCCTTTCTGAGTTCACATCCATGCTCTGCACCTCCTCCTTCTTCTTGGGTCGATAAACCTGCCTCGGAGGAGCTCTTGGCGGTTGACCTTGACGGGCGGTCTGACCGCCTGTAACAGGCGATCTAACCGCCTACGCCCAGCGCCTTTGACCAGATTGGCAGAAAGCCGATCGGTCTCTTTTGGGATAAACGACCCTGTCCTGCACACACCTTCTCGGACCTTTCTAGCCAGGATGAAACAAAGGCTGCATTGTCGAATGATATGACACCCACATCACACCATTGTCATCCCACACCGGATCCAAGTTCATGTGAGGAGGCGAAGGAATCCTCTCATGCTGAATCGGTGATCTCATTCTTTTTTTTAACGGCCGATCGCTCGGAAGGGCCTTTTGTTTGGTGTACTTGTCATAAAGCATATCAAACGTGACTTTGGGCTTCTGAACACCCTGCTCCTTTGTCATGTTCATCTTCCAAGTACCAACTTCTGGACGCTTCGGAATCAGCATCTTTGGACGTCCATGGGGACAGGCAGTCTGACCGCCTGTAGCAGACCAGACCTGGGCGCCCACAGTTCAGGAGTAGCGATCGGCCCTTGCCCCCCTTGTCCAGAGGATTTCACAGTGACCTTGAATGACTCATTGCCATCAGCCGTCTTCTCATAAGTCACTTCTCTAACCGACTCTTTTGAAGACGGTCTTTCCTCTCCAATCACCACGTTTTTCTCTTTGGTAGATTGGGCTTGATGCGGCCGAACCAAGACCTTGGGCTGCTGCAACTCCATGGTGTTGACCGGAAAAGGAGTCTCATCAATTTGCATCTCATGAAACTTCAAACAGCTCTCATTAATAGCCGATTGAACCTGCCGACAGAAGACATTGCAATCATTAGTAGCATGCGAAAAAGAATTATGAAACTTACAATAAGCACGCTTCTTCAATTCTACCATAGGTGGTATAACATGAGAAATCTTGATGTAACCAAATTTGTGCAATTAATCAAATATACGATCACATTTGGACACATCAAAAGTAAACTTTATGTCTTCTTACCGATTCTTATGAATCGGCTTAAGAGATGAGCATGACACAGTTTTCTTATTAGCAGGCCATACAAATTCTGCTAAATAAACATCATTATCATCGTCGGTCGAATCATCATATTCATAATCAACTATACGAACATTAGACCGACGTGTCTTAAAACTCTCCTTCTCTTTATTCATTCGGCCTTCAGCTACCTCAGCTCTAATATGTACTTGTGCGACCGAATAATAATCTCAATTGTCTATTTTTTCTCTAATAGAGGATTTTAAACCTCTAAAGCACAGCCCAGCAAGATCAACCTCAGAAATAGACAAATTAAAGCAACGGTTTTTAATGTCCTTAAATCTTCTCATAAATTGAGAGACAATTTCAACCCGACTCTGTCTAACCGATGCCAAATCTGCTAATTTCATCTCATGATTGCCACTATAAAAATGATCATGAAACTTACGCTCTAGTTGATCCCAACTCATAATAGAACCAGGGGTTAATGAAGAAAACCAAGCAAAAGCAGTACCAATAAGTGACAACGAGAACAAACGTACTCTAATTGCTTCATAATTTCCAGCCTCCCCTAGTTGGGCTACGTATTGACTAATATGTTCCCAAGTGGTGCGCTCATCATCTCTACTACATTTTACAAAATCAGACAAGCGCCACCCATTGGGAAAAGGAACATTATCAAAGCTAGCATGATAAGGTTTCTGATATACTCTAGTATTACCAAAATCAACGCCTAGCTTACTTCTCATCACATCAGATAATTCATCCCTGAATCTAGTAAATTCGGCCCATTGGGGGTCTTGTTGGGCCGAAGATTGCATAGCATTTATATAATTCAGGTGAGGTGCTTGTCTATTCTGCATATCCCTATGCGCATTAAAAACATCATCGGGAACACCACCCGAATTCGCAGTATGCATAGTCGTGGAGCAGGTAGCACCCGCTACAGCCATTGGACCAACACGGCCAGGAGAGACCGAGTTTGAAACAGTGGACAGCAGAAAAGGTTGCTCCGGCACGAATACCATAGCATTAGTAGAATTAGTCTGACCACCAGAACCAGTGGTCTGAACGCCTGTACGCGTGGTTTGATTGCCTGTCACGGTTGGACCGGCCATTCTGGCGGTCTGACCGGCTGTAAAACCAGCCGTCACCGACCCATCTGCATTGACCGTTTTCGGTCTGGACATGATAGGTGGTGGTGGGGTCTGTCCAGCAAAGTAATTTGGTGGCATGCCATAAAAGAGGGTATCTAAAGTTTTTCCCTCTAGTTTTTCGAGTCGTTCTAGCAATTATTCAACTAATGAATCACGATCCGAAAAACTTGTACCCACAGGAGTAGATGTAGGGGGAAAAGGTGCAGAAGTGCTTACATTGTCAATTACCTCAATTTGCCCCTTACTCATCTTGAAGAAATGCATTACGAAGTCTCGAACACTTTTCGTCGAACAATCTTCGCGACCTTTCCGAAACGTCTTCAAGAACTCCGCCTCGAGATGCTTCTGGACCGCCATAAACCTCTCATGATCTTCGACACTAAGATCTTCAAGCGAAGCTGTCACGATGTTGTCTTCCCCAACGTCGAAGCCCATAGTGCTAGGGATAGTAGATCGGTCTTTAAAAACCAGATTTCTTTCCTCAGCGGAGTCGCCAAAATATGTTGACGCACTTCTGGTCAACACACGAAAGCACTAGATCGCGCGGTCGTCGAAATTCTCCTCACCGGAGCTTTTGAGAGCAGTCGGTCAGACCGCCTGTAGCAGAGGCACCGCGAAAGCCTACGATCACAACCTCGGGAGGGACCCCGTCGGAGGCTGCGAACCTAGGGTTGTTCTAAGGTCGGCAAGGCCACTTAGAACGTCCTAAAACGTCGTAGAGACGAAGAAGGAAAGCAAAAGAGTTGGAAAAGCTAGGGTTTGCAGATAAAAAGTAAGACAATGATTTGTACGATTGGGTAGAGGTCCTCAATCGGCCACGACCCTTTATATTTATAGGGTAGGGAGGTCTTGCCCCGCAAGGAAGTCCTTGTACAGATCTAAAAACGTGTAAAAAACAGATTCTACTCGGACTCGGGGACAGGCGGTCAGACCGTCTGTGACAGGCGGTTAGACCGCCTGGCACATTGCCAGATCGGCTACAGGGCCCAGCCGGTCCAACCGCATGTACAGGCGGTCTAGACCGGCTGTCCTAGCCTGATCGTCTTGAAGCCATTTTTGGTCATCAACAATATCTAAATAATCTTAAATGGAAAGGATGTAAACTATAAAGCTTTAGATCTTATTGAGCTTTATAATCTTGATATGAACTTTTTCTTCATCTAACTTAATTTGAAATAGTTATAATTTTTATATAAACCCGTCGTATCTATTTTCACCGTCGGATCATAATATGAACCAATGGTGAAAGTCAATTCCATTTTCACAACTGGTTCGTGGTTGGAACTGATAATGATATATGTATTCACCGCTGGTTCAAATTCAAACCGGCGGTGAAAACAAGTCTTTTATTTTAAAACGGCGGACAACCGTGATGACCCATTGCGGAAAAATTATTTTTTTGGTAGTGTAACTATTCCACTCATATAAATATAGATTTTGTCTTTTATGTTCGGGTTTTTTTTCAGATTTAGATCAAATGTAAGGAAAATGGCCCTACACCATTGTTTGTGATTTTGGTGTTTAATTGACAACATAACCATTGTGACTAATATGTTTATTGAGATGCTCTTTTGTAGATATTTCTAGGTCCCAGGGTACTTTGGAAGCCATCCAAATGCTCAATGATTTGCAAGTAATAAATATCCAAATGATTGTCATCTGAATTGTTGAGACTGCACACAAGTAATGTTGAATCAGTGCAACCAAAATGTTGAATCAGTAGAACCGAAATGTTGAACAAGAACACCAACCATTTCGGTGCTCCAACGGCTAGATAAGATGGCACCATCGACTAATTCAATTGTACCTCCCTTGTGACCATCTAAATAGTCAATGGTGTTGAAGACAGTGGGAGGTTTCTTCTTTGGAAGCTGAATTATTGAAACCGCACAAAAGAAATGTTGGAACGGAAGGAAAAATGTTGAACCTGCGTAAACGAAATGTTGAACGGCATTATCGAATCAGTCGATGGTATTGGAGGTAGGTGATATGTTCTTCTCTGCCAGGCAACTATTATTTCGATGTAAGACCATGGAAACCATCGAAATAGTCGATGGTGAGGAAAATTGTTAAACTGTGCACCGGAAATATTGAAATAGAAGTCACAAAATGTTGAAACAGTGGAATAGAAATGTTGAGCAGGACCATCGTTTAATTTGATGGTACATCTCATGTGACCATCTAATTAGTCGACGGTACCCAAAAAGTTACAACGGCTATGTAACGGCTAGTTCCTTTGGTTGGGGCTATAAATAGCACATCACACAGCCATTTGAAGTGTGCTTGAGCTGGGAGAAGCTATAGGCAAATGTTCCACATATTTTCAAGACCTCAATCCACCAAAGTACTAATTAGAATATCTAGGTGATTAGCAAAGTGATTAGTGCTAGTCTACACCATTTAGAGCAACTCTTAGGTGTTTAGCCTAGAGCTTAGCAAGATTTGCATACCTCTTTGCTTATCAGGGCTTTTAGTCTTGCGAGACCCTCTAACCGAGTTTGTGGAGTGGTTGTCGGTGGTTGTGCAAGGGAGGAGAGGCCCTTGGCGTTTTGGCCAAAGCTCTATCAAGTGAAGGCGGCGAGGAGCATATGGGGAGGGCCTAGCGGAGATCTACTTGCACGTGGAGAAGTCCTGTGGTCATCCATGGAGTTACTAAACCTGGGAGTTTATGCCCTCGATTGGGCATTCCCTTTGAAGGGGCTCCAACAACGAGGATTAGTGGAAAGGTCGTCAGCTTTCCGATACCTCGGTAACAATCGTCATGACGAGAGTTTGCTCTTCTCTACCATTTACCTTCCGCATTTCATACTCGCACTACTTGTCATGCTAGTGTAGAATTGGACCTAGGGTGCAAAACTTTGTAGCGGTAGAGATAGCAACACATAGAGAAAACCTAGAGCACATCTAAATATAAATTGAGGTATGTATTCATATGTGCAATTGGGGCCTCAGTTTTTAGATACACCTAATTCACCCCCCTTAGGGTGTCAAGGTCACTTCATCAAGCATACTTTTTTTTATTTTCCTTTAGATTTAGAATACATAACACTACTAAAAAAGTATTTTTGGAGGTGGCCAAAAATCATTTTCGGAGGCGGTTTTGCGTCCGCCTCCGAGCATGCGCTCTGTTAGTGGGCATTTTTGGAGGCGGTCTCTAAATAAAATGAAGGCGGAGGAGTGGGCATTGACGGAGTCGGATAGCGGCAGGCGACGGGGTGAGAAGGGGTGAGGTGAGGACGACGACGATGAGGCTAAACATTAGGATAACAAAGGCATTTCCAACTGGCGGCCTTTCATACCTTACCTCATACTAGTGGTACTGCCACCGGCGCGACTCGGCCGCCGCCACACCATCTATGCAACATCGTCAGAACAATGTCAGGCCCAACGGAGAAGCTCATGCCAGTAGCAGCTCCTACATGTGCGGGTCTCTAAAGCTGTGAAGAAGACAATCAGCAAGGCCATGACTCTGCTCAGTGTAGGTGATAGGCCATGAGGCATGGGAGAGGGGGAGAAGAGAAACATTACCCACTTACAAGCAGGATCTACCTATCAATATGTCCATGTCAACATTTCAATCCACCTCAAGGGGTCTTTTACATGGTTTTGCAAAGATGAGGGGTTAAAAACCCAGTTTCATAGGTGGTGATGTGCTTCGCCATCTATACCTTGCGGGGTTATATATTTTTTCTTTTTTCTAAATATCTACACTCAAAATGTACTCTTTTAACATTTGAATATACGTGATTTACATTTTGTATCTATGGTTTCAACATTTCTAGAATATTTTATGAGGGGTTAAAAACCTAGTTTCATAGTTGAGGGCATGATGTGATGTGCTCTGCCATTGAATCGATACGTGAGGGGTTATATCGGGTTTTGTTTATTTTTTCTAAACATCTAGATTCAAAATGTACTCTTTTAACATTTGAATATACATTATTTACATTTTATATCTATGGTTTCAACATTTCTAAATATTTGAAATAGTTTATTTGAAATGTTGTGCTAAATTTGAATAAACGTCGAAGCTAGTATCTTAATATATTAGCTATATTAAATTAATATTTCAAACATATTTGTTTGAATTTATAAAACCATAGTAAAAAGAGACTTATTCTTGACATAGCTTGAAGAAAAAAACAAAAAGAATAAAAGGAAACTTCACATGTCACTTTTCTTAAGAAAGGGATTGGATTTCATTAAAATATAACCTCTTTTACAACTAAAAACTCAACATAAAAGAAAATTACATTAGCATGCCTCTAGGTATCTATCCTTCCTCTTCTTTGCATTCGGCAACATCAACTACTTCAAGAAATTCCATCGCCATCAAAGTCTGGCCATAAGAATCGCAATTTTCACCCACAGAAGACTCCACAATTGTGAAGACCGCAAAAGAGGCGCAATATGCTCAATCACTATGGGGAGTAATGGGCACCCAAAGCACATCGATGATATCTTCTGAAGGTCCAACCGACCATATGATCTGACACCTCCATTAGCCACTGCTAGTGGCGGGCAGAAGAAGAAATCCACCACCACTATTGGTATCACTAGTGGCCGGAAAGATTATTCCATCATATATAAAAATAGATCCAATCCCTGCTCAAAAAGAATTAGGACAATGTACCTTGACCCCTTAGTGAACACTAAAACGTTATTGTCACTGATGCATCGCCTCAAAATCATTGCGATATGGGTCATTTGGTTGCAATAGGTAGTTATCGCAATGATTGTGAGGCGTTGCTACAATTTTCAAATCATTGCATAAAACACCTTTCCGATAGGGTATGACGACGGTTTAGGGAGGTGTCGCGATACCTTTGAGTTGTCGCAACGTTATGTGTGTGGCAATAGCTGGCATTCGCAATGATCATTGGTGTTGCAATAGGTAGGTTGGCAAAGATTTATCACTAGGTTGGCATATTTAGTTCATAGTTCTGGGTGATGACGTTTGTAATTCTTACGCTGTAACTTCTTAGTGTGGTGTCCCTTCCTAAACAAAATAATAAGGTTGTGGAAAAAATTATGGACTTCTATGACTACATAAATATTTTTGATATTATATAAAAATACATTTAATGAAAAATCTAATTGTCATTTGGTGAATGTTGAGGTAGATTGGCTTATGTGAAATTATATTCTTTTTGGAGGAGACAGTAAATCTTTTTTTAGAAAATAGTTGTACAATCAGTTCAAGAAAAATAGAGTTAATGAACTATTGAACTGAAATTTGTTTAAGATTATCACACTCGGTCACTCGTCAAAAAGCCGCATAATCTGTACAAGCCGTTTCTCTGTACAGTCTAGCCTCTCGGTGACATCGGTGATCGGTCTCCAATCGGTCAATCCTTGTTCACTTCCAACCATTCCTAAATCCTAAACCCCTAAGCTAGGGTTTCCGCCCATGGCGACCACGCCGCCGGCGTCAATCCTCGGCACGCTCGGCGACTTCACGTCGCGGGAGAACTGGGACAAGTTCTTCGCGCTCCGCGGCACGGGCGACAACTTCGAGTGGTACGCGGAATGGCCGAGCCTCCGGGACCCGCTCCTCGCCCTCGTCGGGGACCGCGGCGCCGCGGCGGAGGCGGGGGCGGCGGCCCCGGAGATCCTGGTGCCGGCTTGTGGGAGCTCGGCGCTCTCGGAGCAGCTCTACGACGCGGGGTTCCGCCGCATCACCAACGTCGACTTCTCCCGCGTCGTCGTCGCCGACATGCTCCGCCGCCACGCCCGCGCGCGGCCTGAGATGCGCTGGCGCATCATGGACATGACCAACATGCAGGTACGGGCCCGTATGCTACATCGACTGCGGTGTATGGATTGATATCGCTAGTCTCGAGGTTGGATTTGGGATTTACTGGCGGCTCTGTTGCCTGTTGCCGGGACAATTTGGGACATTGACTGTCCTCTAGTAGTACAGGTGGAATTTGTTTGTTGGAAATTTAATTTGACTGGTACCATTTAGTTAACATCGTGAATTTTGACCAATTGAGCTTGCAGATGATGTTGGAGCTGCTATCGTACAGTTTGTGCTTGATTGGAAATTATTGTTTTATAGAGATACTTTTGATCACCAGATATAGTGTCAGTGTAGTCTTTTTCTGAGTTCACTGTCTATCACCTAGCATGCCAAATCTTGATCATTGAGCTCAACGTTTCTTTGCGATTTCAGTAGGCAATGCGCCTAGTTCAGATATGTTTGTTTGCTTCCAGTGTGCGAATGATTTGAGTTTCAGTGCCTTCATAAATTATTGTCATGCTAAGGCAGATTTGACAAGAAAGGTACTATAGTTGTTCCTTTCTTCTGCACTTCTGCAGCATGAAAGGTGAAACCAAACCAAAGGAAAATATTTTGTTTGATCGATACTCTGAATGACCCTGTACTATACCTGCTGGGCTTTATTTAGTGATACCTTGTGCAACGACGAAGAACTTTCTCTATGGCCTATACTGTTTCTATTTTTTCATGCCCTACCTATCTATAGTTTGTCTTTAACCCTTCCCATTAATAAGTTCTGAAGTGCTCTTAACCAGAGTTTTATGTGTCCTATCTCAAGCAATGCATTTCTAATAAAACTAGCTGACGTTGAGTTGCTTATTTTATGCAATATCTCTCTACCATTTTTAATACACATGTTTGATATTCTAAATGCCACGTTGCACATTGGTCATTTGGCTTGACACCTGGATGTTTTTCATTCTTGATAAATCATGCAACTCTTATGCATATCAACTATCCAAACTATCTGACATATGAAATGACCAGTTTGCAGATGGGTCATTTGATGTTATCCTTGATAAGGGAGGATTGGATGCTCTTATGGAGCCAGGTGCTGGGACAAAACTGGGAACAAAATATCTAAATGAGGTATATTGTTGGATTGATGTGAATTTCAATGCTCTTGTTTAGTTGAAGTAATAGATATATCCATTAATACCGATGGAAATGCTATTTTCTTAATGATACATATGACAAAGCAGACATCTTTTCCAGGCAAAGAGAGTTTTGAAATCAGGAGGGAAGTTCGTGTGCCTTACCTTAGCAGAATCTCATGTTTTAGGTTATTTTCTGTCAATGTCACCTTTTCTTTACATTTTCTTATGTAGTTTTGATTGACTTCTTATGCATTTTCCTGATTTTGAAGTTTTAATTCTTTTAGATAGTGTTCAAACTTTCAAGTTTCAACCATGCTTCTTTCACTTTGTTTTTCTGTAAATGATTCACTGAGATTTTCCCCTAACTACAAATAGAATATCTGGCCATCAATATCTATAATTACGTGTTAGTATAATTTCAAAGGTTGTGAGATCATGAAACCATATTTTAAACAACAATTTATATTTTTTCACAGATATTGATGGTCAGGAAAAAGTTCAATTCATGGATTCTTAACAACAATAGTAATTGAATTGTGGGACTTATGATGCTTTCCCTTTTCCCTTCTTGCAGCACTTCTTTTGTCTGAATTCAGATTTGGATGGGATATGAATATTCAAGCTATAGCTAGTGAATCCTCTAAAAAGTCTGCCTTCCAGACATTCATGGTGATCATTGTGAAAGGGAAGATGGGCGTAGTTCAAACAATAAAATCATCATTGGACCAGTCTGCTGAATACTGTAATATGAAACAGGTGCCGTTAATCCTTCTGATAAACTCTGAGTAATAAATGATTTTATTCTATACAGGATATTTGTTCATATTTTTTCTTCTATCTTCTGTATTTTGGTGCTACAGGCAAATGCTGTGATTCGAGCTCTTGGAAATGAGAACATCATCCGGGAGTCATACTCTTCTGGCATTGATGTGCTCCTATCATTGCGAGATCTTCAGCTAGGAGCTATAGGAGATCTGAAAGTGATTGTCCCAGGACGAAGGAGGCAGTTCATTCTTGGTGAACAGGAAACTTCACTCTATTGCTACAAGGCTGTTTTATTGGACGCCAAGAAGCAAACTGAAACATTTGTATACCACTGTGGAGTTTTTATTGTGCCTAAGGTCTGTTATATGTTGTCGATTTGCATTTATTGCTTTCTAAGTATTTACTACTAGTTTAACTGAATCTTCCGCCAATCTTCTCCTTGATCTGTTTTGCTTCTGTCTTGCAATAAACAAGTCAAATAATTTTTTCTGATGGAAGCCTTCAACCTATGCTCTTTACAATAATTAAGTGCGAATACGACCTTAATTAATATCCTAGTTCTGCCCCATCTGCATGCTAATTGCCTGAAAATGTAATGTAATGGAAATACTTGACAAGACAAACACCCAGTTACTTAATATGTAGCATGTATATATACTTATATAGCCTGGATCTGTTGAAGCTCTACCATCCTGTCTCCTCAACATGATTTCAAATTTTATTGACCCTTTAATAGAAGTAATTAAGTTGCCGGAGAAAGTAATGCTCATGCAAATATGTAAAGTCAACTAAGGCAACTCCAGTGCATGTGTTCTATGTCTTTCAGAAAAAAAAAGGGAAAAACAAAGAGGCTCTTTAGAATCAAGAAGGGATTCAGAAGTGTAGCTGTTGGTTGCTCATGAATTCTGACAGGAATTTTGCATGCTGGAAGGGTGATAGCAGTGTGGAAAAAAATATAAAGGGAATATAAAGGACAGAGTGATAAACAGGCTGCCTTACAAAGTTGTTGTTTTTGTAAGTTTGTAGAAGAAAGGACTTCTGTCTTTGGGACAAATACTCTTTAGCCTGGGGAGGATAATGCTGCAGAGCCAACAACGGCATGTTTGATTGGCTGAATTAGAATAAAAATGTGTTTTGCTGATCAAACTAATGTCAAAGTATGCTTTATTAAATGCAAATGAAATGTTGGAGCTATGAAATGATTTATAGTAATGCTTGCAACTGTAGCTACACTTTAGGTTAAAATCTGAGTTCATTGGGCTTCGAAGTCTCTAAGGAACACAGTTTGATTTCAGGCTCGAGCTCATGAATGGCTATTCGCTTCAGAAGAAGGGCAGTGGCATGTTGTTGAAAGTGCTAAGGCTGCCCGTCTAATTATGGTACGATTATTACAAGTGCAAATCCAGCATCATTATTACATTGGTTTTAGGATTATGTGTCTGGATTTAATTTAAACTGTTCATATTGTACCATGCTAGGTATTCTTGGACAGCAGACATACAAATATCGACATGGATATTATTAAGGTGGTACATTGTTTGGAAATTGCCAAAAGCTCTTATTTTAATATGTTCCCTATCGGCCTATCCTAATATTATTATTTTTGCAATTTCCAGAAGGATCTATCTCCACTTGTCAAGGATCTAGAACCTGGAAATCCTGAAGAGGAGGCTCCTATACCGTATGTGCCAATGATTTCTAACTGGACTTTTGTACCGTTTTGTACTAAAGTTGGCATTTCGAATGTTCGTACAACAGCTAAAGTAAATCCCCAAGAAAGGCAAAAGCACTACGAATAATTGATTTAGGAATGGGAATCAAATTATTAAAGCAAATATCTAGAAGTTTGTATTCTGGGCAAATAAGGGTGTGGTGTCACTAGCCAATGAATTTTAAAGCTGGTTATGTTTTGAATTGAGGTCCATAGACTAATTGGTTGATATTTGGATCCATTCTCAGTCTTTTGGCAATTGAGTTTTCCCTATTGTTATTTTACCTACAATGTAGATTTCAAAAGTGTATCCTTGTTTTCTCTGTTCTCAGCAAAAGCAGTGATTATATTTGTATTTGTGCCCTTTGAATAATTTGACAACATGCTATATGATTCCAGTGGGACATGACCATTTTGTTTAGAAAATGCTAAATACTTAATAGAAGCTTACTTTTTATATGAATTTTACTGTTTTCTGGTTTGGGGACTAGGGGGACACATCCCAGTTGGATTGATCCTGGTTCTTGTTTTGTTAGAGGGATGGAATGACCCTTGTTTTTGTTTGGTTTGGGTATAAAGTGGGACAGCATGATCTGTGCCCTGTTTGGAATTGGGATGGGAAAGCTGGTTATGATTACCCCTTTAAGAAGTCTGGTAAGGTTACCTTCTCTCATAAGTCATACCTTCTCATTTCCTTTGTCTCATTCGGTTTGTACACATGCAGTGTGTTCATGTGTTGATAGTAATTTCAGATTGCATTTTGCACAGATACAACGAGCATTTAAAAGAATATAAACATGTGTAGTGTCCATTCATGCATTTGTTTCGTATGCAACCAGCACAAGGTTGTGGTTACATGACAGATAATTTGAATTCCAGATAATAACGATAATAGAGAAAACTACAACTAAAACACAAGGTCAGAGTAATTAATAGCAAGTTCATATATTAAACATAAATACCAAAGTCATTAATTACAGTACCAATGTGATCAGTGGCATCTCTGAATACACATCGCAGATATAGTATGCAGTCTACAGAACATAGATTAGTATACACTACTTTCTTGATTTTTGGCCTAAAAAAAGATCAAGCTAGATGAGTTGTAACTTGTAAGACCTTACAAATTGATGCCACAGTTTACACACAGAAACAAGTTTCAGGAACTAGGTTTCGTTGGGGGAAACAAAGATCCTGCAGGTGAGGGAGGTCGCGGTTGGGGATTTATGGTGCTGATTTTGCTGTTGTTGTGACGCACACACTGGACAGGGGAGGTGCGGACAGTGAAGAATCACTGACAGGGAGGGAAGGTGCGGACGAAGGTGACCCTGCTCGCTGGCAGCCGACAGAGAGGGAGTTCACCAATGTTGATGACGGCATGGATGGTGCCAATCTGCTTGCCACCGACCGGGATCGGGTGCGCTGAGATCTGGATGTGAGGCCCTTATCTCCTCGGGCACAGGAGAAAAATGATGGGGTGGATGGGATGACTATTTGGCCACTGAATGAGGGGAGGTAAAGCGATTCACATACGGGGCACACATGATGTGCGGATTTGAACCAGGAAGGTCCCATTCACTTGTTTTTTGAGGGAATAGTTTCATCCCGGCATCTTGGCAGAATATACCCTTGTGGGTTATCCCTATCCTTGTCTCCCACAAAAACCAAAACACCTCTAGGATTCGGCTCGACCCTGCCCATCACAGGTTGTCTCATGCAAATGCAACCAAATACATGGTTAAAGAAAGAAGCTAGAAGTGAGAATATAAAAAAGGCAAGTAAACCATTGTATACACTAGTGAAACAATTATGTATGGTTCAGGCCATGGAAATAAGGAACTCAACATATACTGTAGTTTATAAATGTAAATCTGAGTTTAATAATTAGAATTTAGAAATTGCAAACTAATTTGGTTTGAGGCTATTTTATGAGTATAATAAATTTGGCATTAATTAACAAGAAAGAGGTGCCATGGTCTGGTAAACCTGTGGAATGTAAATTATGGAAACAGGTGTGAAATATACAAGGCGCTTCTGTGTGAGAGATGTTATTCTCTTATTTTAGTATTGACGGCTATGTAGCTTACGGTAACTGATTTCACATTGCAGAAGTATATGCCAGAATGCCATTCTATTGATACTTACGGATGTGTGATATTTTACTGTATTTGCAGTAGCCTTTGTACTAAAACATGACGTGAAATTAACTTTTGTTTATTCTTTCCGAGGAAGAGCAAGCCACTTTTTGCATTTGATATTAGTAAAACAAACTCTCGAAAGAATAAGTTGTGTACAATTGTTTGCATGAACGAATTAGATCCCAATGGGCACTCTGAACCCTTTTTTCTTGTCAACTGAGTTTTCTTTTTTAATAAAGAGCTCAAATAATCGTATATTTGATCTTAAGGTGATGGTGTGAAAACAATCCTGCAGGTTCATGATGGCTGGTGATGGTGTGAGACAAAGGGAAATTCTGGAGAAGGTAATTCTCTAAAAGCCATTGTTTGATTTAGTTTATTGTGGAGTTGATTAGGAAGAGCCATCCAATGATCCAATTGAATCTTCTTATTGTACTCGCCCTGTTTCATTTTGTATGGTGTGCGTTCAGTTTAAGAGTCTAACTTAATAATCTTCAGTCAGCAATTAGCCTCACACGATATAAATCTTGTTATATGAAAATAGTATCATTGTTTTCACATTTGAAAGTACTTTCTTATTTTGAAATAGTGGGTTGACTCAATTTGTTTTTTGTTTGAATCAGCTATGTATTATGTTGTCTTCTGTAACCTGGCTTGTAGGAAGAATCAATCGTATGTGCATACTTGCTAGAAATGCTTGGCATGCTTGTTATTAGATTTTTGGATGAATAGAAGATGGGATTATGACATGACAGACTGAGAGCTGAACTGTAATGGTTACAGTTAACTTCTTACTTTCTTAGTTGTAATGACTGGTTACAGATGAGCTTCCTACTTGCATAACCTTCTCAACTGACCTCTTGTGTTGCATTTGGAAGGCAACTTCAGAAATAACTGGGCCAATGGTTGTGGAAGATGTTGTCTATGAAAATACTGATGGTGACCAAGGTTCCATTTCTGAGAAAATGTTCCGGCGCCTTATTTTTGGAAGAAGTTCTGGCTTAGTGCAATCTGAAGCGTTGCTAATCAGAGATGCTCAGATTGATGAGGCAGACAAAAAGAACAAAAGTGCATCTGGAACATCTAAAAAGAGAAGGAACCAGAAAAAGGGTAAGTTCTTTTTTTTTCTTGTGTAAATTTAAATGTGCAAGGTGCTTTACAATGGTTGTTGTTGGTTTCATTGGTACTAGTTGATATTTTCCCTCTCTAGGGCCTTTTGTTGATGTCATATGCATAGACTTGTCTTGCAGAGTTTGGCACTTTCTTATAATATAGATACTAAATCCGAGAGTTTCTATTAACTGGTAACCGAGTCCATGCATCTGAAATGCAGCTCAGTTTTTATTTTATGGAGAGAGCACACTATCATCATGTATCACATACTTTATATAGTAGACTTGTCTCTTCTAATTCTTACCTATGGCTATGAACCATAGCTGATTTTCTGTCTATGTATTTACTTTGTAAATATATCTTCAATTAACTTGTGGTGGGGTGGATGTGTGATGTACACTGCCCTTCATAATTTATTGCTCCCTAAGAGTTTCAGAAATTTTATTGCAGTAATTGCAATGCTTGCCCATAATCTAGAATCACGGAACATGTATGATTTTTCTGCATTTCTAATTGCAATGCTAGTTGATCTTACAGGAAATCCTGACTGTTCTAAACTGAATTGTAAGCACCATCAGATTTACGTGATCATAAAGAAGAATGATGAATCCCCTAGTTCTCTTGTTTGAGTTGTTGAATGTTGGAATGAGAATGACTACAGTTTGCCTCATTCTTATTGTTTCATCACTTGTTGATTTTCTTATATTCACCAATTCAGTAGGTTATTGAATATTACACACCAATTTGCATTTGCTTTTCCGTAGTTTTAAAACCTAACCGTTGGTCTTTACATGGCATGCAGGATCCAAGAACAGTCTTAGAATCGACTATAGCTTTCTTGGCAGCTCTTATCACAGCAGTATCATATCTGGGCTTTCTTTAGTTGCATCTACCCTTAGTGCTGCTTCTGCATCTGGACAAAAAGTAAGTGTTATGCTTTTATTCAACATGAATGATCTCATCTTTCAAAAGCATGAACCCAGAGTACTAGGGTTGGTCCTTTTTTTCTGGTCAAAAGTATAAGTGAACCCAGAGTAATAGGGTTGATCCTCTATAAAGTATAGTTGAATTGCCACAATTGTTGAATGTCAGCCTGATTGTGGTATAAGTGATTCTAATTTTTTTCATTACGGTGCATGCAACAGTTTTGCATCTTACTTTCAATTTGCATTTTGTAGGTCAGCACCACTGTTATAGGCCTTGGTGCTGGTTGTTTCCCAATGTTTCTCCGTGGATGTCTCCCTTTCATAGATATTGAGGTAACAGAAAACTGATACTCATCTTTCAAAAACTGATTCAATGTACTGATCACACTGCTCAAAATTTACAGGTTGTGGAGTTGGACCCCTTGGTAGCCGAACTAGCAAAGAAATATTTTGGTCTTTCAGTGGATGAACAGCTGAAGGTGGGTTGATGTACTCCTTGAATAAAAAGAACTCATCATACACCTTTGAATAGTTTGGGCTTCAACCATTTTCCATTGGTACTTAAAAAAATCCTTAACCTCTATTGTATACCAATTGAAGGATCATTTGCCCCTGTTCCATCAAAGTCACATAAGGGCACAGTGATCTTCCAGTGGTATAGAGTAAAGCATGAGTTATGGAACAGTATGAAAGGAACATGCCTAAAGTCGAATGCAAACATTTGGCTCTGAGGCAGTGATTAGTATATCATTGATACAACAATTATTCAAAAGCATTGTAGGATTCGCCTACCTGTTACGTTTGGAATCTAAAGTTGATCTAACAGGTGGTGTACATAATCGTGTAGCTGTACATAACACACATGCCAACATACCAACTTCCATTGAACTTGTAACATTTTTCATCTGGTCACTAAAAAGGCGACATTTTCAGTTACCTGCTAACTAGAACTTACTAATCATTTGAAGCTGGGATTGCCAGAATCATCTCAAAAAGAAGTTTCATAATATTACATTTTTATGTTTTACACATACATTATGAAGTAATTATTGAAGTTCAAATTTGTAGACAGTATCAATGCCCATAATGTTTTACTTTGATATGTAATTTGTTAATTTCCAAGCAACATCAAGTCACCACAATACCATGGGGGCACTTCATTAGAAAAGAGTGTTGAATGGTCTTATTTCTTGCAAAAAAAAAATTGTAGTACTGTTAGTGGTGACAAGCCGAGTTATGAATTCAGATCTCTATTTTCTTACTGATGTTTCCAGTCATCCAGTGCTTTGAAATTAGTCATCCAGTGCTTTGAAATTAGTCATCCAGAGCGTTAGTAATGCAAACCTTTGTTTTCCATGTTCAAGTTTCATTGCATCTTTCCCATTTCCCACATGTTAGGTACATTTGGAGGATGGAATCAAATTCATTGAAGACAGTGTTGCAAATCGTTCTGTATCAAATGGTAGTACCAGTGATGCAATCAAAATTCTTATCATTGATGTTGATTCATCTGACCTAAGGTTGTCTCTCTACCATTGTATTGCCATTCTTTTACCAAACAATTTATTCTCAATAGACTTGGACTAACAGCCAATGGTTATTCACACAGCTCTGGGCTTTCTTGCCCGCCAGAAAACTTTGTTGAAGATCCTTTCCTTCAGAAAGCAAAAGAGTTCCTTTCAGAAGGCGGTCTTTTTATCATCAACTTAGTCTCGCGATCATCTTCAGTTAGGGAAATGGTTGTTTCAAGGCTTAAGGCGGTAAAGCTCTCATGTTTTCCACTGCATACATCTCAGATATCCAAATGCATCACCATTGTTTGATTGGGACTTTGTTTTGTAGGTCTTTGAACACCTGTACTCTCTGCAACTTGAAGAAGACATAAATGAGGTTCTATTTGCATCCCCAAGCGAAAGATACCTAGACATCAGTAACCTTGACACAGCAGTTTCCAAATTGAAGGATTTACTCAAATTTCCGGTGGATGTAGAATCAGATATCAAGAAGTTGCAGAGCCTCCAGTAGCAGTTTCACCTGATTCTGAACAACATCCTTTTGCATCCATAAGGTTTAGAATATACCTCGAGCTTTCACCCCCTAATCATTAGGATCGAATCAGCTAGGCAGCCCATGTCTTGCCATATTTTTGCCTTGCCAGCCTTGTACAGATTTACAGGAGGGGATTGGAGAAAATAGAATATGCATGATGAATAGTCTCTGCCCGTTTACAAATTTGGGCAAATCTATGATGGTTGGATTGATTATCGTGCTTACTGCTTAGCCCTTGAGTACCGAGTGTCGACGTGACTATTGTGGTTCACCGGCAGCAGCAGGGATAACGACAATGGAGGGGATGCTATTCCTAATGGATGGATTTGTGTAAACTTATGGAGGAATTTGAATCCAAGGGTTACTTGGAAGTTGGAACCTCTTGAAAATTATGGGTTGTTGTAGCATGGCATGTGAGATGTGTGACCAACGGTTCATACGAGTTCCGGTGGAAGTATATGCTCTTAGTTTGTATTGCTGGACTGTTTCTGGTTAGCAATTTTCTTGTATTTTTGTTATATCCTCAAAATCTTTGAGACTAGCTTTAGACCTAACAGGCTCATACGTCTAACATATCTTGCTACCCTCTACGTCGATCGACGTGTCACAATGTTCATGTAAACGATAAAAAAAGGTCATATTTTATTAGCGTTTGGTAGTAGGTGATAGATTCTTAAGCGAAATATTTTAGGTTCGGTTAATTATTTCCGTGTGCACCGTGTATGGACACTAATTTTATTCAAGCGGTGCATTTGAAAAGTTGAACCGCTCAAAAGCATCCTTGCTCTACCTACTCTGTTCAAACAAACAGCTTTGTTATCTTCGCGATGAGCTGGCATTTGAACCTTGGTTTGGAAAACATAATACTTCTGTTTCGGATGCATCTTACAATGTTTTTCTCAATTATTAAGGATATAAAGTGAAAAAGTCCAAACTGCTCCCCTCAAGTATAACCAAAGTCCACATAACGCATAAACTATCTTTTGGTTCAATTTATCCCCAAACTATGCCATTAGACACTACCATCTAACATAATTTATCTTTTTTATTCTCCATACACAAGTTGAATTTTAATTTACAAATTTGCAGGGTTATACTGATCATGACAATGTATGTCAATATATTACGAATTTTTAGTCATTATTTTTCATATAATGTTGTATCCATGTATTACTTTATTACTAAATAACTCGCCCCATCAAAATATTGATAAAAACATATTATACTTTTTCTAACATGAATTGCAATGTCTACAATCATCGTGCAAAATTTAAACCTAATGCCAAACTTTTGCATGGAAAATTTAAAAAGATAAATTGTATTAGGTAGGGATCGGATATGGTAGATACGGATATAGATAATTTTTTCCGCATCAGATTCGAATAGGGACAATATAAAATGTGGCGATGTTGGATATTCAATTTTGGTTATGCGGATTCGAATATGGGCGGATATTGATTCTTTGGATTCAAATACGGATGAATATTTATTCTCCGGATTCGGATACGAACGGTACATTCGGATGAATATGCAACCTTGACGAACGGATAGTATCCGTACCATTTTCATCCCTAGTGGTAGGGTATAAATTAAACCAGGTTACATAGTTTAGGAGGTAAAATGAACCAAAAAAATAGTTTAGGATGTTATGTGGATTTTCACTATACTTGAGGGGGGCAATTTTGAATTTTTCCTATTGTAATGATTTCACGGTTAAGTGTTTTGAAATGAGAGAAGTTGTGTTACCAATTACCATGCCATTTAATAGGGAATTTCACATTGTTTTTTTTTCTTTGAACACATACTTACTCCGTGTGTTAAATACAACATACTGTAAAGGTGATAGCATTCATACCCAGTGTGTTGATAATGCAATACTGTTTCAAATACGGAAGATGACAACTTATGCACAATCCAAATGACATTGCCTAACTGATCGTCTGATGGATTTTTCCTCTTGGACAACGATACTCGTGCATGCGCTCCTGTGTCGTAATCAAATAAAATCAGCGTATCAGAATTAGTAGTAACAAGACAAATACATATTTTTTTGTTTGTCCTTGAAGATTTGATTGAGAAGAGAAGACGAATGATCTTAAGTACCAATAAGCCATTTGTTTATGAGTCCTCTATGACAGCACAAGGAGTCAAGGACCATTTCTTGTACTTGCTAGCTAGAGGATGTATATAGAGGCATAGAGCACTTTGATGTCAGCACGATATGATTGCAAAAAGATTCTAAAAAAACAGGATGTTGTACCAGCATAGTCGGTTTGACCGTCTCCAAAGCAACATATGAACACCAGACTACAGTCTCAGGAGTCATAGCTCGAGGACAGGGAGAAGAAAACCGGATTAGATTTTTGAAAGAACCAATGAAACAAGAAATGACTTAGAAAAATGCAGACAATAAGATGTAGACTTCACGGCATTTTCTATGGCAAAAATATGTTAAGTTTAAACTACAACTACACGGAAGACTAACATTGTTAAGTTTAAGCTCAACTACACCAAAGATCAAACTACAACTAACATTGTTAAGTTTAAGCTCCACCTGCTAATAATGGTCCTTATATATGTTTATTTTCTGTTAGTAGGTTGCCAGAAGATTGATTGCACATTTACAAACTCTACTGATCTGTATCTATGCACCATGCTAGGTAGGACCAGGTTATTTATTTAACATCTTTTTTTTTGCGGGTATTTATTTAACATCTTATTTGTGTTTGCAATATCCTAGTATGATAATTGAGGGTATAACAGAGAAAAATATTGTTTGGATCAGTTGAGCATGCATATCATAATCAAGCAAGCATTGAAGCGGCGTGCTTGAACCACTCAAACAAAAAATTCTTTCCCTACCTAATCTTTGTAATCACCTTCGTTGTCTTCATAATGAGTTGGCATTCGGACGTTGCTTAGAAAATAATATCATGGATTTCAATTTTATATCGATGATCGTACTCAGGGGGTTAAGAAAAGAAATACATTTGTCTCGGATTCGGAAGATGGATACTGTATAGAGTGCAGGTACGTAATCCAAAACGTTTCTCCTAAAGAAACTAGTACCAATATACAAACGGCCCTATAAGAATCATGCGGGACAAAGACATAATTGTTTTCCCATCCATTGGCTCCCCTTGAAGATTTTGATTGCGGTAGGAAGACAAGATGGATCTCAGTACCCCCAAAAAAAAAAAGAATTTTTTTTTGGGTCCACTGGTGAGTGTGACAGCAAAAGGACCAATTCTTGGACTTTCGATAGGCCTCTCAGCTAATTGCAAGCTGGACTGGGTTAAATTGTACCCTCGAACTATGACCAACATGGCGCTGTTACGGGGCTATATATTTGCTTGAATTGATCAACTTCTATAAGCATAAATGACAGTTAGATGACCCAATTTCTACCTGGTTTGTTCTAGGTCTCCGTTCATTTCATTGTTCCTTTGGCCAATTAATGGCCCCTCTCACATGTGTTTTCCTATCATCATGCTTCCACATAAGTGACGTGAGTGTACAAATAATTGACTGCTTTACCATCTGATTCATTTGGGTGGTGAATTATCAGTGTCATGAAAACTTTTGCTTCTCTATTTTCAGAAAACATAATTGTAATGCTTCAATATAAAATCACTCAAATACACCCACGCATATTTGGAAGGGAAAATCCAAATTAATCTCCTCTAGTAGAACATGCTAAATAACCCCTAAACTATTCTTTTTATTTTACCCACTAACCATGTCAATTGGTCCAATTTACCTGTTGATAATTTTTTTTTGTTTCCCCGTGAACAAGAAGAGATTCAAGTTCAAATCTTTCAGGGTGATTGTAAACATGATAACTTATGTTGAAAAAATATATGCTAAACTTTTCATTATTATTATCATATAATTTTATGCTGCATGGATAAATTTATTGTTAGATGCCAAAATCAAGATGGAAAAATCATAAGTTTCTTTAACATATGTTATGATGTCTACTATCAGCCCGCAAATTTTAACTTAACTAAAACTCCACTTTCATGGAGAAAAAAAATCAAATCTTATTAAGAGGTAAATTATTGTACCAATTGGCATAGTTATGGCCTTGTACGTGGGAGTACAATTAACGAAGTGGTTTTGAGGGTTAATACTTGAGATGAGTAATTTGGGCATGTGACACACAAGTTATTATTGAATAAATAATGGTTATCACCCGTAACAATAAATTGGCTTCACAAAAAAAAAATGCATTATGTATTCCATATAACCTAAATCAACAACCCCTGCATCTGTATTCTGTAAGCGTCGTCCAAATTGCCTCACAAAAAAAACATATTTGTTTGCAAGCATCCAAATACCCTTTCTCTTTGTCCATCCAGCTTGGTTCTCACACAAGCTAAAAACAGGCCCATCAACTCTTAAAAGTCTTGCTTCATTCCAAGCTTAATTTACAACATATCTTGCTGTTTGATATTCATGTTTTTTGTATCATTGACGGCTGGACCGCAGGAAGACAGTGAATATTGTATGGTCCCTGGAAGATGGAGCTCGAGCAGGTCATTTTGACCGCCACTGATCGTTTCCTACAATTTTCTTCCTCAGCATGCGTGGTTTTGACCTGCACATTGACATGAAACGGTTTTTGTAACAGCTCGCGAGACGGTCAGAGTTTCATTCCGAATTCCGATCCCCATGTGGCCATGTTATTGTTTTTCAAAGGTGTGGAAGACTTCTTCAATCTGGCCACAGTTAATATCTTGCAAAAGGTAACTCACAGACAAGACGGCAGCAGGGTTTGCTGGATGACGTGGCAGGTAATCTCGGCATGAGCGTCATGCTAAAGCTCGTCAGGCTCCTGTCACCCTAGATGACTAACAATGAACTTAGCGCCGGCATGGGTAATAATCTATGAGTCCATCCCATGATAAATGAATTAAAGGTTCACTACGAGAAAATCGAACATTCGTCCCTCACACATTTGTCCCTGGGGCTCCCGAGGACCCTCAGACCATTTAGTACAGGATGGTAACACCAACCGGTACTAAATAACATCATTTAGTATCGGTTGGTGTTACCAGCCGGTACTAAATGGTCCCGGTGGGTTACCGAGGCCCCCGTGCATTTAGTACCGGCTTGTAACACCAGCCGGTACTAAATTTTTTAGTACCGGCTGGTGTTACGAGCCGGTACTAAATGGGTCCGCGGGGTATAGTTCAAAAGGAAAACATATCCCACTTGATCATAAGTGATGCATAGGTGGGATGGTAGAGGGGGTTACACGTGAGGTCAGAGATTGTGAGTTCGAATCCTACGAACCGCGCACACGCCTCCTGGTAAGCTTACAAATTTTTTTCTTTATTTTTTTCTCAAAACCCGTTAGTACCAGCCGGTACTAATTGGTCCACCCCGCCGACCCCGTGGCCCCGTTAGTACCGGTTGCTGCAGCCTGTACTAACGGGGCTGCCTATTTAGTATCGGGAGCTCGATACCGTTTGCATAACCGGTACTAACGCGGCTTTTGGCCCGGTACTAAAGGTCGATTATATAGTAGTGGTTGAAATGTTTTTTTTTATAACTTTTTAATATTCTGTCTCGACAAAAGAACAGCAGGTGTTTGTACTTCATCCATAAATAGACATTATAAGGCATGTAAATTCTCCTTTATAAGCTTGTTATTAATGTAGTTTGGAAAGGTCAGCTACAATAGGGATTGGGCTCTATTGTATATGGCGAATTATTGTCAAGGTCTGGAGTCTGGACAACTGACTACTTGATGGGTTGAAAAGAACATGTTGCTTCAAGCCTTCAAACTTCAGTGGGTGGTCAAAATTAGGAGCAAGCAGCTAGTTGATGAAGGGAGTCTAGAAGATGGCAACTCATGGGAAAAATGGAAGAAAAAGGTTATAATTGGAGACATGTAACGGGTTTTGGGATACCTGGGAATCAACCAACATAGCTGCCGATTTGATTTGCATCTTTTCTATATTTTATATACTACCTCCGTTCTTAAATATATGACACCATTGACTTTTTTCTTCAACTTTGACCAACGATATTTTATTAGTTACTTTGTTAAATAGCATAAAATGGGTACCACTACATCTATTATTGATAATACTTTGGATTTAACTAGTAGACTTATCTAATTGCATAAATATTTGTAGAAAAGACGAATAGTCAAACGAAGAAAAAAAGTCAATGGTGTCATATATTCAAGAACGGAGGGAGTATCTTCTTGCAATACATTCAGTCATACATAAACTCCCGTGCTCTCATATATATATCGGGATCATAAATTGATTCTTACTATTACTAATTTAGAGGCTCCTTTTAAAGCCTTCACATCAAGCCACCTAAGATCCTATGTGCACATTCTAAGAAAATAGAAAAATCCTAGAAATTCTTCCAAAAAATAAGAAACTTTCGGACATCAACCTGAAAAACTCTAATCGTAATAGCTATTGGATATGTTATCTTTTATAATAAATTACCCAACTCTACCATTACGGAAATAGGCTAAAATAACCCTCATAAATATGCATCTAAATTCTCCACCTCTATCATTATAAAAAATACTCTAAAGTAACCTCTAATCTTCATGTAAATTACTCACCCGTGTCATTATAAAAATAACGTGAGATAATCTGCATATAAATTATCCAATTATGTCATTATTAAAATTTAAAGTGACCCATAATCCGAATCTAAGTTATATAATTATAAAAAAACTTAAAGTGTACCAATAAAAAAATTCTATATTAATATATCTCACGAGTAATATATTATTTATATAAAAGTAATGTCCATGGTGTGCCTCACCATGTATTTATGTACAAGTGAAGATATAAGAATACAAACTTTTATGTTGTTCACATAGCTCAAACAAAGGGTCCAATTAAATACATATCAAACATATATAGATATATCACACAAAATGATATCTTTTACTAACTAAACCTATTATTACCGCTAGCTAATCACATATTTGTATCTTTAGAGTAATGTGTTAGAATAACTAATAGATGAAAGAGACTCTGAGATAGATAATTAGAATTATTAGCTCTAATTAATTTTTCATATTTATTATAATTAGCCTGTGTGGAAGCAGACAGTGGTTGATGGGCTAGTATTTCAGAATTAGAAATTATAATGGGCTCAACTGGATAGTGAAAGGGTATTAGGATCATGAATCCACTACCACCGTCATAGCTAATTGGTTTTAAATTTTTCTGAAATAATAATCAACTGGTGTATCATCGATTTAATTTTCCCTTTTTATATGGGTGTCCTTCAATTCTTTTGAATGTCGCATTCTTTAAACTCGATTCTTTATGGCTCAAAAAGTGATAAAATTTAATGGAAGTTGCATTCATTTGAATGTTAAATTATTGATTTGTAACACTAATATGTCCTCCCTTGTTTTAGAAAAATAATATTGAAGAGTAAACACATAAATATTCATTAGAATAACTGGAGCGTCTGTTTGGAAAACATATGTAAGAAGGTACGTATATCATGCGGAGAAACACAAGTGACAAGTGGACTGATGACAGGATGATGGGTTAGGTGGGGCTGCTTCCCGGCACAAGCTGACTTTGACCCAGGGCTCGCTCTCTGATATGCTCTTCGCTCACACGGCCAATAGGGACCAAGTGTGCATTCATATAAGCATCCATAGCATTGAATCAAGCTAAAGAAAAATATAATAACATATGAGAGCATCCAGATATTTTTGTATAGGTATAATCAGCATCATGCTTATCCAGACTTATGTCTCTGATTCAGCAAGCGTGCTCGTATTTTTGGCTAATAATTTTTCCCTTAATGTTACATGACTTGTCCATCTTGATCAGATTATATCTGCAAACCTAGTCTCGTAGAAGCCTTTGAGGATGTTTACTTGTCAAACTTCGAAAAAAAAATGTATTGGAACGTATGCCACAAATTTAGCAAAAAAAATTTGTTTGTATTAATTTCTGTGCACGGGTGAGAGGTTTTTACATTCCGGGGTACTTTTTGCAAAGTGGTGTTTAGTTCTATTTTGCAAAAGGGATGAAAAACCACAAAAACTTTACGAACTACGTAATTAATAGGGCCAAAATCAGTTGACTCCGCGTAGTGCATAGGAACATAGTATATGGCCGTTCGAAAATCGAGCTCGATCAAGGTCATCTTCTGATGGGAACTGATTCCTGAAGTTTTCTTCCTAAGCATACGTGGTTTTGACTCCCGTACCCCGTTGATGCCTTCTGCTAGTGTGAAAGCACACGGCATGTTTTCCAACACCTCATGAGGCGTTGGGAATTTTATATGTTTTCCGAGGTGTGCAAGACCTCCTTGATTTGGACACAAATCTAATATCTTGCAATAATAAAATAAAAATTAACCAGAGAAGACGGCAGGGTTTTCCTTGATTTGGACACAAATCTAATATCTTGCAATAACCAGAGAAGACGGCAGGGTTTGGACGATATGCCAGGTAATCTCGGCAGATCGTCATGCAATGTGGTCACTGGCCTTGTGTCACCCTAGATGAGTAGGTGTGTGTTTAGATTGGGGAAAGATTTCTCGAAAATACACCGTTTACCAAAAATACACTGTAGATGAATAGTGTTTTATGGGTAGTGTTTTATGGGTGGGAGGGATGTGATGAATAAGAAAAAGTTAGATAAATAGTGTTTTTTTAAGAACTAAAACGCACTCTAAATCAGTGCGGCATATGAAACTCATCGATCGGTCCAACCAATCACAAAAGGTGTACTTATGAATAGAAAAAGTGTTTTTTTTCGTGCTGTGTTCAGAAAAAAAAACATTACAAGGTTTCTAGTAGCTTCGATTACAAATTACTACATTGATACATTATGAACAAATGTGCCTTCAATTTACATGAAAAGAAATATTGCGCGTCTACTTCTCATTTTTGCACGCATGCTTTTTTATAGGACTTGAGGGTATATAAGCCTATATGGTAACAACATATGCTGTTATCTCTTGTCAACTCATGTTTTTCTTATGCATTTTTCTTTATACGTATATTTCTCAATAGTTTCAGGTCAGGATTAATCCTTAAATTATCTTTGTTAAAATTGATATCTCATTGATGCCATCACTACTACAAAAACTTCTCGTTAAAACATAGAGACAAACATTCTCATTGTATTTTATGAGGGTAAAACTATGTCTCAGAATGTGTGAGGCGTCAAGTATTCGTAAAATAAATGGTCAAAATTATCAAGTATTTGGAAGAAGATATTAGCAGTTTTTTCCCTAAACTTTTCTGTTTTTCTATGAAGGTCCTCATAATGTTAATCTCATTTTTGGAGCCATGACAATTCAATCATACAGCGACGCATGCCGGATGCTTTACTTATTCTAGTTGATACTAAAAATATATGTTATTGCCAAAACTGAGCCGACTGAAGAACTAAAAAATCTCCGCACTAAATTTTATCCAAAAATGAAGAAAAAGAAACAAAAGAAGAGCTTTGAAAGCTTCGAACTGACAACCAACGGCGCTCCCTCCCTCGTCAACGTCTTTGTCGCCTTCTTCCTCCTCGCTTCCTTCTTCTGCTTTTCTTCTCCCCTCAGCCTCTCCCTCCCTCCCTCTGAATTCCTCGCTCTTTCTCCCTCCCTTCCGCGCGAGCCTGTACATACACAAAACAACTGAAGCTGCCTGCCAAGTCAGAAGAAAGAATCCGCCTTTGAGTTCTGTTTTGGCGATTTAGGTCCTTCCGCGGGGGATTTGAGCGTTTTCCCTGAGGAATTTGAGTTTATTCGAGAGGATTTTTATTTGAGAGATTCGTGAGAAGGAAGTGGCCTTCGATCCACTTTCTTGGCATTCGGATTTTTTTTCCTACATAGCGTCAGAAAATCCAGCTTTGGCTTTTCCTCGGGCGGCTTGTTCTGCTCTGTGTTCAGGGGTTGTTCGATGCTTGTTGAGGTCGAGTAGTTGGAAAGAGTAGCTGAGGACATCATCACTCGTAGTGAACTTGGTACTTCCCTGAAGATTTGGGGTCAAATTACCACCTTCTGTTCTTACTTCGTGTTTTCTTGGGAGGATTTTGTGAATTTCGGTGGAAGGGCGGAGCTTCCTTCAATCCCCTGTTCCTCATTTTCATGGATTTGGGTGATTGGAAGAATCTTTAGTGTATCCTTGATACAAAAAAAAAGGCGTGAACTTGGAGTCCTGTGATACTTCTATTTTGGGGAGAATCTGGTCTTCATTTCAGGTGATCCCTGTTGAGTTGAGTTGGTTGAGAATATGGTAACCGATTTTGGGGGGAGGAGTCCAGTCAGTACTTCTCTGCAACAAAATTGACACCTCTGTGCATTCCTTTGGAGGACTGTGATAGTGATCTGTTCCTTCAAGAATTCGGGTAAAAAGGTGGGAGTTCTTGAATTTTCTTTGCACAGGAGGTGCTCAATTCTGCCTCGCGGATCCAAGCTGGCTGATGGCGGTGAGGAAACTGTTTCTGATTTCGCATGCTTATTATGTTCCTTGACCTCTTGATGTCTTGGTACAGCGTAGTGCATTTTGATTCAACTTGAAGCCATTTGGAATTGGTCTGTCTTGTGATGGCTAATTGACTGGCTGGTTAGAAAATAACTACTAGTTTACAACTATACTTTTTGTTATGCCTTACTTTCACAGCTTGGAGAAATTTTAGAAATTTCACAGTTGGGTGTCTGTTAGGCTTTTATCTGTTTTAATTTTAAATATTCTGTCTAGAAGACAGCGAAGCATACAGAGATGTCAAACTACTGATGAACGAGCGGTGCCCTTGAACCGGTTTGGTAATCATCAAGCCCGCCTTAGTATGCCAGAGGGAACATATAAATACTTGTTGAAACTAGTAACTGCAAATGCCACAATTCTAGATTTGATGTCACTTGACCCTGATTAATCATGTCATGTCACCATATATCGTAGGTACATTGCAATATGGGTTCAGTCCTACTTTTTTTCAGTTATGATATTTTCTACGACTTGAGACTGTCAAGTCATCAATATAGTTTGTGAACCTTTTTGCCTTTTTCTCACAAAACAGTAACCATCTTAGCAGCCGAAACTGATGCTATTTATCTGCTTTGTACAGAACCCTGGAATTCCTGCATTTGGTGACTGGGAAAACACTGGAAACACGCCTTACACACAAAAGTTCGAGGATGCACGGAAGAACAAGAACACAGGAACCCCTGCTCAACCAAATGATCCAAGGAGGAACCCAGAACCTACTCGCAAGTCGCCTTTGCAACAAACAGCCTACAAAACCAATCCTCAAGACCATGGTCCAAGGAATCCACCCCATCGATCAAGACCTGAAACTGATCACCAAAGACACTCTGACCACCAAACTCACCGTGAATCTGCTCCACGAAGACACTCTAATGCTCAGCGAGAAGGGGGTAATGCTAGTGCACCGAGAAGCCCTTACAGAGCAGCTGCTGGGTCTGCTTCACCGATGCAGCCAAACAACCAATCAAAGCCAAAGAACAGATCGACTGGAGGGGTATCTTCAGAGGGGCATGGCCAGCATACTCCAGGAAGGAGCAGGATGAAGCCGAGTGGCTTTGAGGTAATAATGCCCTGTGATCCTTCATTTTCAACAGGTTTCCAATGAATGTGGTCTAGAAATGCATTTAGAGTAATGTACTCTTGCTTTTGCATCTCTTGGATTCAGCCTGAAGAGGAAGTGGCTGTACCGCCATTTGGTGAATGGGATGATGCAAATGCAGCATCAGGTGAAAAGTACACTGGTATCTTCAACAGGGTGAGAGACGATAGGTTATCACCTAACACTTCTGCAAGGCAGCCATCTACTACCCGTAGGGAGGAGAATAAGGCGCAACAGGTATGCTGTACACTGGCTATACAGTTGGTAACCTCAAGATTTGAAAAAAAGGGCACACATCATTTTCTGCATTCTTCAAGTAATAATTTGCAACTTCAGTGCGAATATAACCTTTTGAAATTCTTGTAGCAGACTGTGTTCAGATATTGTACATAAATATGTAAGATGCACGATGTGTTAACTTTCGTCATTTGTTTCGATTCAAGATTAGCACTCACTACTTGACTACTCTTCTTACTGCTCTGTCAATAGCAATAATCATAGCTTTGTTTTAGTCTAGGATGTAAAACTGTGATGCCTTTAGATTGTTCAGATGAGTGAGTGCCCCTTGAATTTATACATATAAATAATCATGAAAAATTAAGAGCACAAGCAACCTTACCTAAAATTCCTGTAACTCTCCATTTGAGACAAGGATATCATATTGACAGACCTTGGTCTCTTTTTTTTTTTCTCCAGAAATGTTTTTGCTGCATACTTTGAGAAAATGAGGATAGGATCTCCAAGAGTTCTGGACAACTTCGTATGCTGCTTCTGCGATCAGATCGCTATTCTTGTTACTCTTCATTCCTATGCTAGTTGTGATGTTTGTATTTGCTGGTGGGATTATGTATCTGTAATTGAATTCTTCCATTTAAGCTCTTTGTGTAAACAGGCAAACAATTTCCTTGTGGATAATAAAAAGGTTTCTTGAATTGCCTTTGGATACTCCATACTAGTTAAACATAAAGTGATTAATCAAATATCATTTGCTTTTACATAAGAAAAAGAACTTAAATTTAGGTAAAATAGAAAATGAAACTACACCATCAAACAAATTCTCACACAAGAGATGGTAAGACAAGTAGCATAAATATGTACGTGTTTTTAATTAGGCAAGAAAAGTTACATAATTTCTGATGCTTTACAAGTAGGGCTAATATGGGAATATGTTGTGTCCACAAAAATGGGGAAAATAAAATCCAAACTTTTTGCTGTATGTTCAATAATCTGTTACCATAGATACTTCTGCGGCAAATATAATTTATTTTGATGACTACTTCAAGGCCTGTTTTCTCAAGTTTTTTGCTGCTACCTTAGTTTCCTCAGCGGCAGTGCACGGCTAAAGACTTTCTCAACCTCAGTCGCTTCCATGTTCATCTGATCCAACAGCTCCATCTCTTCCTTGCTCAGCCCTTGCAAGAAGTTCATCAGGTCCTGCTTCACCTCCATGAGACCTTCTGCTAGTTTCTGGAACAGTGTGGCCTCCTCCTTCTCCAGTTCTATGACCTCATCCTCAATCTCCTTCACCTCCCTGACAATGGTTTTCTCTCCTTCCTCCACGGTCTTCTCGATTCTCTCCACAAGAGGAGGCTCAGGACCACAGGTGTTATCAGTCCTGATGAATGTTGAGAAATCCCGACCTACGCTTTTGGCAGCCCTTTCCAGCTCAGGTATTATTGATTCAGGGACAGTTTTACTTCTTGTGTACAAAACAGAACCACCATAACCATCCCATGCATCATTTTTACCACGGTAGTATACAAATATGTAGTCATCATCCTTGTTCTCAACCTTGGATGAGATAATGTACCTATAGATCAGAAAATAATAAGCTGATAAATCTGAGGCATGGCACATTGGCAATAGTGCTTTTTTTCCTTTATGTTTTTGGAGAGGAGGTTTTTACCAGTCATCTTGATAGTGCAGGAACTCGTTGTCATGATTGTAGAGTATACCGGGTTGTGAGGGGTCCTGCACAAACCGCTGCACAGTTGATCGGGTGAAGAAACCAGAGTCAGGAGTGCGGATTCTCCATGCTATGTTTGCGATTAGTTTGTCTCCCTCAACATGGAACTCATGAAGCTGGCAATCGAATGTGTCAAATGTTGGGTTCAAGCCACTTGAAATGTACCATTTGCCATTAAAATCTGCCAAATTGAAGTTCTTAACAAGGGCAGATGGATCAGGGACTGGGAATTCGCCGACATCAGACTTTCTTGGGACACACTTCTTGCGAGAAACAGCACATTCATTGAATTCATCAACTACGCTGTTCTCGAACAGGTCTCCACACTTGATCTATAAAAGCAAAGCATATAAAGCTTATTTTTCTGATAGACTTCAGTGAACTCAAGGTATCTGGGAATAACCTGGCATTCAGTTTCATCCGGTCGATTATTGCATGTGTTCAAGCATGCTACGTTCGCTGCACAAGAAGGGTTGGCTATGCATTTGGCCAGCTCTATTCTGGAAAAGAAAAGTTGATTGGGTAAGAAACAAGTATAAAATTATCTATGAAAGCTGACAGACGATATGCTGGGAGAATAGAATAAAAATGTGGAATGCAGTATGTAAAATGCACTCTGCAAAGAAAGATTAACTAATCCAATGAGTCCTAATGCTTGATTTAAGAAAAAAAGCTAAGAAATGTCAAAACTGTGTTGATGGTGTTGACAATATATGAACCTAACTGATAGAATGAAGGAACGATGCACCCTCTCATGGTGCAGGCACCTATCTCTAAATTTGGATAAACCAACCAAAAGAGCCTCCACTTACAGTGGGGAAAAGAAGGTTAATACATCTAGCTAGCCTCGAATTGGGTTGCAAAAGAAAAATAAAAAGGCACCGGCATTCCTTTAGCTAGCTTGGAATTGTGTTGCAAAAGAAGAAAAGAAAAGCCACCTGCATTCCTTTAGCAGGCAAGTGCACGTCTTGAGAGCATCGACTGCATCAGCAGAAGGGACTACCAGAACTACGCATGCCATCACCCCTGTCATGGTGACCAGCTGCAACCTGCTCCATCTCCTGATGCTGCTGAAAACATCCGACGCTTGCATTACCTCTAAAATCTGTTGGCAGAGGCAAGAATCCTGATGCTGTTACCAGTATAGCAAGAGGCAAATCACCAAGACAACAAGCGAACGAGGAATTATGAGTTACCTCTGACGGGGCAACCTTGACAGGAAGGTGATGGTCACTCTTCCAGAAATTAGCTCTCACGCAACATCCCCTGAACCTGACGGCGCTTTGGCACCTAGTGGTCCTTCCCCAATATTTTGGACTCTGGAGGATGCTGGAACCTCCGGTTACAAAGACTCGATTCGCGCAGTGCCGCGACATCATCTCTCTGAATCTGCGGTTCAAGAGGGGAATTAAATTCAGTAGGCCAAAACAACAAAATCCAGTCAGTAGAAATCAATCAAACCGGAGCAGAACTATCCAGCCCAGCATACGAACTACGTGCCGCTCAAAATCCTCTGCATCCACTAGCCTAGCCCAAAATGACTCGGGCGCGCTATAACTCGAGGTCCTCAGGCGCGTGATGAAAAAAACACGCGAAGATATAAATAAATTCCTCCAGGAATGCTACACGAAGCCGCGAAAAATGCACGCGCGGCTGCAACAAGGGAATGGAGCAGACCGACAAAAGCACAAAGCTGCCGCGGAGAGGAGGAACGGGGAAACCAGGCGAGGAGCCACACCTGCGCCGCCGCGGCGTCCTCACGCTCCACCGCCCGGGCCGTACGGAAGAGGAGGAGGACGACGGGGATAACAGGAGGGAGGGATAGGAGAGGCGGAAGAGGGTGTGGCCCGGAGCAACAGCGAGCGCGTGGCTACTGGCGTGTGGAGCCGTTGCTTAACTGCTTATCGGTGGGCTGTGGGCCCCCAGGGCCCAGCCCGTGTGCGGCAGCCCGGGCCCAGCAAACGGGAAGGGAGGATAGGATCCACCCCCCTTTCCCCTGCCCCATTTCAAAAACCAAATTCTCTCTCTAGGCGCGCGAGAGGAGAGAGAGAGAGAGAGAGAGAGAGAGCTGCCGCGGTGGTCGGTGGGCATGGCGGAGGAGCGAGCCCTAGCGCCGGCGGAGAGCCCCGAGGAGGCGCCCCCCGACGCGGCTGACATCAGGAGGTATGCTCCCCTGCCCTCCTCTCCCATCCAGGTTCGGTTGGGTTGCTCGTCCCCGCGGATCCGGTCCGGTTCGTCGTCATCCTTACGTTTTGACCCCCCATTTTGTTTTGTTCGCGAGCTCGTTTCAGCCGGGTGGAGCAGCTCTCTCTGAAGCACGGGCGGCCAGGAGTGGAGGAGGCAGAGGTGGCCGACGAGGAGGTGATGCTATGTTTGGACACGGCGTACCAGGTGAGCTCATCAGAGTGGGGTGGAGGTTTCGCTTTGGTTTTCCGTTGCGGTGGTCTGATTGTTTGGTTTCGTGAGCTGTGTTTAGGTGGCTCAGGAAGGGATGGATGTGTTGGACCCGAGCACCGCTGCAATTTCAATTTCAACTGATGATTTGGGTGAGCCGTGAATTGCCGTGCTATTCGTTTTAGAACAAGGAAATAGTATTTATTCCAGCCCTCTGCATAAGGCATGCATGTATTACAATTTTAAGCCTGCAGCTGTAATTAGCATGCCATTGAATAGCAGCAAAGTTCAAGCATTGTAAAGGAAAATACTAATGCAAAGTCTGTTAATATGTATCCATCCATGAATTGGCATTCCCTATGGATAGGAACTGCAACTGTGAATATATATCCTTTCCTTAGACAAAAATAAAGTGTAGTTTCAGCTAAACCATATTGCCCGACATAGCGTGGTTGCCCCCACTAATATTTAGGGTCTTATACTTGAGTCTAGTCTTTGTGGCCAAGTTCCAAACAAATGGCTATTCCGTCAGGTTGTTTGTAGGCCAAAAGCAATCTGAACAGTTTTCGTCTGTTTTCCATAGTTGCTTTCTCAATGTGGGTATCAGCGTTGAGTGTTTATTTGCATGACATAGCTTTGCCTAATTGATTTGAATATCAATAGGGAAATGTAGAAGCTCCAAATCTATTACTTATAAATGCATTCTCTATCATTATACTTTCAGATGTTTTTATGTACGGACCGTTCATTTTCTCCCTGTCATATCTGCGTGTTACTGAGGTTGAGGAACACTCAGTGCAATTGAGAAGATGAACCTTTTCTTCCAAACAGGTTACAGTATTTGTTTGACGTGTGTTACATACTTACATACATTGCCATTATTGTCATCAGATGCATTAGAACGGTTGAGAAAGGAGGTAGCCTTGGTAGAGGAAGGTAACAGGAAGGTATCTGATGAGATTAGTGTCACTGCAGAGACGGCAAACAATGGTTTCTTTTTAATCTCTCATAATTTTCTTGCTTAAACTCTTTTGAATTGATACTAGATTACTAATATGCTGATCCTGAGTTTGAATTCAATGCTATCTTTTTTATTCAGATGTGATTCAGTTGGATGCTGATATTGAAGTTCTCGAGTCTTTGTTATCTAAGCTTGAATCAAAGGTTGTCCTTTACCTCTGCTCTTCTTGTTTCCCAGCTTGATTATGATTGATACAAGTGCTATTGCCGAATATAGAAGAAGGTTGATTAACAATTTGTACTTTATTGGCTGAAATCGCTTATTTTATTTTAAATGAATCAGAGTATGACTGTATTAACCTGAATTACGCTATGGTTTCAATATGCACATTGTTTGTTACTACCTTTGGTTTTTGCTCTTATAAACCGCATTCAACTTCTCTTCTTTAACCTAAGTCTAGAAGAAAACTAATTAAGTTTTCCCTTATCAATGAATATTCTGATTCTCTTTCTTTACAAGGATTACTTTAGTTTTAATGAAGATGTTTAAAATCTTTCATCCCTCATGATGTAGGGTCTCAACCATCTTGAAGGAAACCCTGTTCTAGGGCTGTCAGACTCAACTGATTCTTGCAGAAATCAAAGTATTGCCGACGAGGACTGCATATATGAGGTGTGCCTGTATGTTTTAGGGTATCGTGTTTCCACTTTTCTAACATTATTGAACTTACTCGATTTATCTTTTTATAGGTTTTGGAACTGGATCACCAAATAGGGAAAAGTAAGATGTGCCTTAAAATGTTACAAAATCTACAGAGGTAATGAATTTTTTTATTCTGAACTCAAGGAACTATAGGTCTAATTAAAGTAGTTTAACACATCCCATGTTAACAATGATGGCAGCCATAGAATTTCTTATCCACGTATATAGACCATGATGCAAATGATATGATTGAGTGGTCTAACTTCAACATTATATGTCCACTGTAATATAAATGAGGACTTTTATGATCAGTTTTTTTATCTTGTTGGATTCTCTCTGATATTAATGTGCTCAAACTGTGTTTACATTACCTTCTGTTTTACAGTATAAAAAACTTTTCTTTTTTTGCAAGTATAAGAAACTTTGATACTCTCTGGTTTGGAAAATCTTTTCTGCTGTACTGTTTTTCTTTTTCCACATGTGTCCTGAACTTGAACAATGTAATGCATGCGAGTTAGGAATACTGTCAACCTTTCATCACTCAATGCATTGGGATCAAGACAGTTTAATGGACTGTTTTCTTGTGTCTTCATTCATCCTCACTCTGCCAGTCACACCTTTAAGCATTTGTAATCTTTTGAAAGGACGTCAAGTCCCAATAATATGCTCATATGTGCATGCCTGAGTTTGTGAACTCCTTGGTTTTCTGTTATACACATTGATTCTCTGCTTCATAAACTAATGATTGGTTATTGGTCTCTTGCTGGTTAAAACAGTGTCTTTGTGTGACTGTTCTGTTTTGAGTTAATGCATATTAAAGATTGTTGTCTTATTCGTTATCACGTCTAGCACTATTCATAAAGTCTAGAATTATTTTCCTTTGAATTTTTAGTAATGTTGTGAGCTATCACAGGAGCTATTCTATATTTAGAGTTTTACGTTTACTGAGCTATGGATTTACGAATCTTTCTGACATATCTACCCCTCTATATCCAGTGTTGATGAAATGTGGCAACTTAAATCTACGTTGCTGACATTTGGAGCAAACGTCTTAGACTTTAAAGACAACTGTCTCAGGATGTTACTGAAGGCACCTACATTGACTTCAGACTGTATAATTTATGGACAGAAAATGAATTGTGCTATTGATTCGTTTATCTCAGACCATGAGCTTCTGATAGAAGTTGATGAAGGAAACATGGAACCAAAGAACTTGAAGGTGACCTTATAGCAAACTGATATTCACTATTTTGCTTTTATTACTACTAAGCCATCCTCTTGCCCTCAAGTATATTTCAAGGATGCATATCTCGATTAATATATTTAAAGGATGCATAAATCTTGATTATCTTTTGGAACTTTCAGATTTTTCCAGATGATGTGTGTGTAGATAAACTGATTGAAAGGCTCAGCAGGTATGATGTAGTTTAACCTTGTGCCTTATCGTTCTTCCCTGTTAATGCCATAGAACTCATTTTTGGCTCCGTCAATGTTCCTTTTTCTCTTCTTGTTTAATGTAATTCAGAGGAATGCTATTATGCTGTGTTATTCTACATTTCTACTACCCTGTATTCTTTTTTCCAATTTGTGTTCTTAAAATGTTTATTTCTTGATGATGTAGAGAGGCCATTTCTTCTCCAGCCTTGGGATGGCTTATTCAACAATGTCAACGTTGCATTATAATCAATGCTCTAAGACGATCATTAGTGAATGACGCTAATAATTCCAGGTGACGTGTTTTTCCATATGCTGCATCTAAGTAATGATGTTCAGACAATAAGTTTTGAACTGCAGCTAGTTCATTACTCCTGTTGGGAACATCGAGTATTACTGACCAGAGGGAGTAGTTTGGAGCTTGCATATATCTAACTGTTATTAAAACTGGCAATAATTTGTTACAACTTTGTGATAGAATGTTGAAGCCGTTAACTGTAATGAAGTCATGATAACTGTGTAACAGACCCCTTTCCTTTTGCCATTTTTTGGTTGTGACACTAATTATTAGGGTGATGCGATTGATTCTAGTACTCTTTTGATTCCTTCCATCACCATCTCGTTCTGTTAGTCAATGTGACTGCTGTGCTGACATGATCATTCAAAATGCCAAAATTAACCTCACCTTGCTCCCTATCTTGTGAAGGCTGGCCTACTGGAACCATATCAGCGTTCAAGTATGCGAGCTCATTCGTAGCTGGAGCAATCGGTGTAAGATTGGGTATAATGCGTGGGATATTGGATTGATTGATATGAGGGATAGATCTACAAATATGTGTCCCTCTACCAAAAATACAGTTGGGCCGGCCGGCTGCTATACAAGGGCCTGGGCGCAAGGCCCCTACACGCACAGCACACATTCTAACAATCAGCATCAAGTGTCAGGATCATGCAGTTGCTGGCCTGAGCTCTGTTGAATTTTCTGCCCAAGCGCTGGCAGCCACCAAGCATGAAATTGGGGAGGAAGGGCTGCCCTTGAGCTCAGGAGAGAACAGAAGGAAAGAAAAAAATAAGGCATGAGTGAGGAAGAAGCGTGTCAAGAGAGATCAGTGGTGCCTGGCTCTGGCTGTAAATGAGAGAGGTGGGGGATAGATAAAGAGGGTATAGAGATGAAAGGTTATCAAGTTCATTGTCAGTCAAACGGTTTGACTAGATAGCATTAGGGTCCAGTGGCATATATCGAACACATATTTTAGGGCATAGACTGAACAAGTTTTATAATCGATGCTATTGCTGTCATAATTTCAAAAACAGTGGCAAATGTCAACACATAAATTGACTCAATGGAACAAACCTAACTTGTCCCCTAAATATCTTGAAATCGATAACTTTGTGATTATGATGAACATAACTATTCATTGTTATTCTATAATTACCACAAATATTAATCGGCAGTTATGACTATTGTTGACTTTATAACTAGTCTACCCATGATCTGATGTTTTACAATTAATGTTGATGCAAGACCTGTGTAGGTGGTCTTTATTTAGCAATAGCATGAATCTCAACATACCGTTTCTTAGTATGCAGGTTAACATTGTTTTGAGAAAACTACATTCTGTTCTTGCAGGCATTCTTTTGAGTACTTCAACAGAGAGGAGGTCATTATAGCTCATTTGGATCGTGGAGTCGATGCTTCCATCAAGATATCGTCGGACTGGCCACTTTGTTCATATGGTCTGAAGTTAATTTCAATCCACAATTCAGGAACCCATCCAACAAATGTAGCTTCAAGTCTGCTTTCAAAGACCCAGGTAAGAAATGGTTGCCTCTGGTCTGGAACTACCTATTACTGATCAAACACATTTGCTTGATTGATCCTGACCTTTTTAATGCATTTGTTTTTCTTTGATTAAAAAAATATATATTACTGATGATTGATCTTATGTTTTGGGTCGTAGGAACTGGCCAACGGATTGGAGCAGGAAATCCGCCAACATCTTGTACGGTTTATGGATGCTGTTGAAGAGATTCTCATTCGAGAGCTGCAGTCTGGTTAGGATGACGCCTGGACTGTCATCGCTAACTTGCAACCATCACACCGATGGGCCGGAGGAGCGAGAATCCTTAACCGGCTAACCTCTGTGGTTCATAGTTTCACATTTTGTACAGTCTAATTTCATTTTTTTAGATCCAGACTAATTTCATTTGGTAACATCTAAATCTGATTGTTCGATGTCAGACTCATTACGGGAAAAAAAATCTTAGTACTATTGACTTCGTTGGACGCATTTTGGTAACATCTAAATCTGATTGTTCGATGTCAGACACATCTAAATCTGATTGTTCGTTGACTTCGTTGGACGATGCCTTGGCTGACCTTTGTGGTTCACATTTGTCATAGGTTTCTGCAAGTTTGAGCATGTCAAATTTGACCAGTGCGTGCATGATTCATAAATTTAATTTTTTTTTTCCTTTTGCTTCATTTGCTTAATATTTAGGAAACCGATTCTGACACAGGGATTCAGATACGACTAAAGTTGTTTACGCGGTTCTGAGAATTAGTTAGGAAACAAATCGGTGAGTCTTGTACGTGACGATCTAAGGGTGTGTTTGGTTGGGCTGTGGTTGTGAAAAAAGCTGCTCTGAGCTGTGGGCCGTGGAAAAAGCTATTGTGAGTTTTGAGCGGTGAGAAACCTGAAAGTTGTTTGGTTGAATTGGCTGTGACTGTGTCGGTTTGATAGGAAATGCCCGTAATGCCCTTGACATCCTGAGAGACTGTTTATATGAAAAATGATTGTAAAATAATATGATGTTCACATATATACATGTAAATTTTTAGAACAAATAATTCATTTGATTCACATATGATGGCGCTCGCCCGTTGTGGCTTGCGCGAGCTCGCTCCTAATCTCGCCCGCGGTGGCTTTCCCGCGCCGGAGCCAAGGAAGAAGGGGGGCCGCCGGATCTGCACCTCGTCGCGGGGGCCGTTGGTCCTAGGGACACGGCCGCTAGGAATGGAGGGAGGAGGCGCCGATCACCGGGGAAGAAGCACCGCCGCCGGGAGCGTGTTAGGGGGTGCGTCTGGTGCGGCGGGTGACGGTGGGGAGCATCTCTCGAGTCGCGAGGAAGGGGATAGGGGACGACGACGTTGTGTTTCTTTCCGGAGGAAATCAGATTAGGAGAAAAACGAAACGTTATCTTCACTTATGAGTGGCAGGTGGGTAATATTCCCAACTTTACCATCTCACAGCCGCGGAAAGCTGGTCTGTAGCGGCTGTGGATCTTGCGCTCGGGGTTTTTTATTTTGAACCGGACGTCCGAACCGTCGGCCAGCGGTAGCGGCTAGCCGGACCGGTTAGGCCGGTATCCGATGGAAACCGAATAAATTCAAATTTTGAATTCAAATTCACATATCTAGCGGTTGGAGCGGTTAGCCGGCCGGTTTAACCACTTTTTTTCTTTTTCTTTTTTGATTTAACTTGTATTTGCCAAAAAAAATATCAAATGAGCAAATATTTGAAAACTTTTTACACCAATAGATTATACACACCTTGAAGTATTTTTAGAAATTTTTACGACATTTTTTCATTTTTAAATTTAAATTGAAAATTTTGAATTTTGCCCGGTTCAAACCGCCCCGAACCTCTACCGGTCCGGGGCGGTTTGGTCGGGAACCGGTCAAACCAGACCGGTTCCCGATGGTTTGGTTAACCCTGCTTGCACTACGCAAAAGCTGCTTTGTGGCAAAGTTGCTGTTTGGTTAACCCTGCTTGCACTACGCAAAAGCTGCTTTGTGGCAAAGTTGCTGTGAGGTTCAGGGGCCTTTGGTTGAGCTACCGACTTTTCTTCAAAGCCACAGTCGGCAGCTGAACCAAAGGCACCCTAATACCCTTTATCCGCAGACTTGTAGGCCTACCTGGCTGCCAATGTTTTGCAAACGCTCATGGTTAAGTGTCAAAATCATACAATAAGTTGAGACTAATTGAGAAATCCAGAAAGAAAATACTTAAAATCTTATATTCTCAAAATGCACCATAGCAAGCTTGTCCATGTACAATCTCCATATTATTACTTCGAAACTTACAAGTCTTGTAAATCTCACAGTTCACATATTCAATACAACATAAGCTTACTCAGTTGCATGGAGCCGTTCATGGCTGCAAGGCAGGCACCCCACAGAAGTCTTTCACCAGACTAACACAACGATCCAAACTTGCAAGACAACAGATAGCTAACTTTGCGCAAGTGAGATCGATAAGTAGTTGAATTCTACCCTGCTAGAGAACCTAAACACTGCTTTCTTATAGAGAGCTCAGGACGCAAAACAGATATAGGATGTGCTCCCATTGCCCACTGCTCTCGATTAAAGTTGCACCTTGCGGTCATAAATCCAACTGAAAGGAATAACCGGTCCCTGCTTCGCCCTTGCTTGGGCTCTCTCATCCAACCGCCTGATTCTTGGTGCCAAGGTACAGACAAAATCCTGCGCCCTTCTCCCTTCTCCAGATAGCCCAGTAAGATCTGCAACTTTCCACCTCTGAACAAGGAACTCAAGGATGTCAGCGTAGTCTTTAGCAGTGTAGACGCCCAGCCTCTGCGCCACCGCGCTGAAGTGCTCAAACAAGTTATTGTCCTTGCCATCGTACATGAGATGAGCAGGCATTGTGATCTTTTTCCTCATCATGTCAGCAAACGCAAGTACTGTGTAGTCAGGATCGATCTCAAAGAGCTTCTCCACTATCTTGGTGTAGGCTGTCTCGTGGCGCTTCTCATCAGCCGCTATCGTGCCACATATCTGGGCAAGCTTAAGATCACCATACTCCTTGGCATGCCTTGCGGTATTGCCATGAGATATAAATGTTGCTCTCTCTTGGAATGACGTATAAAGGAAACCCAAGTAGGGGTTGTTCTCAGTTCCTGGATCCTGCATAGAAATAAAACACATTATGATCATGCTTATGCTCAACCACTTATCCAATATAGCAACTGCTCGTGATATCTTTTCCTAGTTCTTAATCATCGCAGAGCATATATGTATGTAATATTCAACATGCTATACTCAATTCCACATTTGTGGTCAAATGGTTGATTCAAAGCTAGAAATTATTTCTCACATGCAACCATACTTTAATGATGTTGGTATTATTTCATGATTCATTGAAATATAGATCAAAAAGGGGAAGAAAACTGGTATATATCAGTGCTTACCATTCCAGAACCAATCAGATACTGTATGGTCTTCTCAATTTGTTTCATGTCAACCCGGCCAGTAAGGTACATGTACTTGTTAAGGAGATCACCATGCCTGTTCTCTTCAGCTGTCCATGCCCTCGTCCAAACTGCCCAAGTGGTTGGACTTGCACCAGTTTCATCTCGAACTCCATCAAGGGTGTTGAGCATGGTTTGATAGGTAGGTAGAGCTTCCTCAGTAACCATGTCACCAACTAAACAAACAAAATACTCATCAGGAATTTCCTTTGCACGCTCCCTCAGTTCCTTAACTTCATCATAAAATTCATCAGAAGAAGGCTCTGGTAGGAAGTCCTGTGGCTGCCATGACTTCTCAACTGGCTTCAGGAGGTTCAATAAGTTATCCTTAGCCCAAGGTTGAAGTGAATCAAAGATTTCCTTCTTTTGGGCTGGAAGCGAATGAGTAACTTGGCGATGCACCTCTCGTGGTGGAGTATAGGGTTCTTTGGCAGTTTTCACCCTAGCAAAACCAACAACATAATCAGAAAAAGGGGGAAAAGGTACATTACAGACCAAAGAAAATAGTTGGCAAAATCTATTAAAAAAGAGTGAAAAAAATCTGATCGATACACAATGAACTTTATCTGCCATAAAATCTCTAGGCTAGAAATTTCCAAATGTTTCTAGCACAAATTTACAGAACAATCCATCCAAGAATCTCTAGACTAGACATTTCCACATGTTTCTTGCAGAAAATTGACAGTAACCAAGAAATTCACTTTAGCATCTAATAAATAACATGTGGCACAGTAAAACAACTTCCTTACACAATATGTTAATGAAATATTTCTAATCTTTTCCATAGACAGTTCGATTCAATCATTCACCAATTAGTGGCAAACTTTTCCATACATAGGCATATCAAACGGGGTGGGTTTAAGTGCTAATGTCACAATTGCAACATATACACTAAAAAAAGGTTTATAGCTTAACCATGTAAAAAAAGGTTTATAGCTTAACCATGTAAAGCACAATGCACTGCACAAATTCAACTTAAAACTATGTGGCACTTTATTACGAACAATACATCTTTCTCTGCCCATTGGTTTTTTATCACTTACAAAGTTCGACCAGGTAGTGGCTCCTGTTTTATACTCTTGAGTATTAAATGCAGAAGTTTGTCAATTTCATTGTGTGCATTTCGGAAGTGTTCCTAATTTCAAGCGGTGAACCTACAAACTGTAATAATTGGAGTGAAAGCTGGTAAACTCCTACTGTATACTCACTAAAACAACAATTTCTTGCCAAGGAATAGAAAATGACAAACTTCAGTTGTTCAATTGATTAATAAATTCAGATTTAACACTGAATAGAATGTGAACCAATCGTTCCAAGGACAACTCTATCGCCATCAGCTGATTTGAACAAGTTGAGATATCAACAGCCAACTACTTTCTGCATGGTATCCATACGGCCGCAAAGCAGCCCAGATCGTCAAATTAGAGGATCATAACGATAACGAACTAGCCATCCAGATCACAACAAGAAACAGAGGATCGCCACAGAGATAAACAAGAGACCCGAGGGGCGGACGAATCTTCCCAAAGTCCTGGATCTCAACAAGAACAGTGGGGAGAGGAGAGGGAAAACGCAAGGTGGCAACTCTGCGCTGGTCAGATCACGGGACACGATTTTTTTCCACCAAAGATTTAGGCTGATCGATCGGAGAAGCCGTTGTCTTTTGCCCTCAACCCAGATCACGAATCTCATCGACCCAAAGATCGTGGCTCCCAACCACCAACCCGGCCATTTCCAGGAAGGACGCACCCATCTCGCCGACCCAGATCACAACGAGGAAAACAACATGACGAGACTAGGGATCCAGTCCGGCTAACCTGTTGATGGTGGACGCCATGGCCACGACCACCCCGCTCGCCCTCTTCTTCCGTCCGCACGGCGGCAGCGGCGCCGCCACGTGCGACACGGGAGAAGCCCTCAACGCCATGGCGATCCCTCTGTCCCTGCCCGCTCCTCCTCAGCAAAGATCTCGACGCGGAGGATGAGACGGGGATGGATCGGGACGCGCAGCCGCCGCAGAGGCCGGGATCTTGGGCGCTCGTGGCTGTCTCCCTCTGTCTGTCTGCGCTCGCGCTTAAACAGGGGGGGTTTCCTACGGACGGCGAGGTCGGCTATTAAAAAGGGTGTCTCGAGAGGCTCCTTCCCGTCGGGAACATATTTTTATTTATTTTATTTTTGTCGTCATTTCATTTAATATGTTTTTCGTGATTTTGTTTTTTTGCCAGTGCCGCGTCAGCGTTATGCAACCTGTTTCGGTGGCGTGCATTCAACATTGGGCAGCAGCGTCAGTGCGTCACCAGCCCACATCGGTGAGAAAATAGCCACGACTAGGTCTCCGGTCTCCCTTGGCAAGCAGTTCTACACATGAAGTCTCACGAGTTGATAAAATATATCTCTGATGTCCAATAAACAAAGTATACAAATTTTATAAAGAGTAAAGTCCATTTTATCTCTAGCTGAGTTTGAAAAATCCTCTGACATCTAAAACCAGAGATTATGAATCATCATGTGTTCAAACCGTTCAGAAGACACCCCTTAACAGTGTAAATTTGTTTTCATGGTGGTTTCGATGAAGTGGCATGTAGAACCCACATTATTATTTTTTGCCATTTTACTTTTCGGACCCATATGTAAGATGCATCTCATCCCCTTCTCATCTCTCCCTGACTGCCCGATGCTCACCGGCGCTGATCCACCGCGCATGAGGGCGCTCATCCGCCGCCGCTGATCCATCTCTCCCTCTCCCTCCCTCCCTCTCTCTCCATCCCTTGTCCAGCACCGCCGCCTCCCACCACCTTCTCCAGCGTCGACAGCGGCTGGCCACTTCCCTCTACCTAGGAGGAGCGGTGCGGTGCGCGAGGCAGGCTAGGGGCACAGCGGCAAAGTGTGGCATGGGAGGCAGGCCAGGGGCACAGCAAAGCATGCAGCGCATGAGGCGAGCCAGAGGCGTGGTGGCGTAGCAGGCGGACAGATGTGTAGGTCGGGCATGGAGATCTGGACGGTTCGACAGTGGCCCTGGAATCCTCGATTCCCGGCCAGGCTTTGGCCAAAGCTTGGCATGGAAGGGTCGGAGAGGGAGCTTGGGAGGTTGATGAGCTTCGGGTGAGGGGGATTTAGAAACGATGGAGGAGGCTCCATGAATTTTGGTCGCCGGGAAGCCTGCCACCCTGAGCTCGCGTCATCGGAGCCAGCTAGCACGAGGAGAGACTCTGGCGAAGCATCCCCCCCCTCTCTCTCTACGTGTGCGGCCTGGCGGCCTCGCTCTCGGCACAACACTCTCTGGCGGGGCGCATGGCGGACACAGTAGCGGCCCGGCGCACATGTCGGCCTAGGCGAATCGAAGCAGGGGCAGTACGCTGGCGTGAGGCGAGATAGGGGCAGCGATGTCGGTGGGTCGGAGGGAGGCGAGGCAGCGTGCAGGGTGACAGCGGCAGCTGGTCGGCATGAGATGAGGTAGGATGCGGGGCAGCGACGATGACGGGATAGCTGATGTGGCAAAAAAAAAAGATGCATAGGACTCTAGCACGTGGGCCCCGCATGCCACACATATGCCATGTCAGCAAAACCAGGTTGGAAACTGCTTTGGCCTGTTTCTTTTTTTTTAACTGTGCTTTGGCCAGTTTTAGGGAGGTATTTTGAATGGTTTTGAGAATTAGGGTATGGATTATTTCTGGTTTCTTAGTTCGGGGGGTTTTCCAAACTTGAGCATAAGTTAAGGGGGGGGGGCAAAATGGACTTTACTCTTTTATAAAAGCTAACGACGGCAAGAGAATATCTCTTGTTCGAAGCTTCTAGCAGATTTCGGTAAACATCAAGCACATCACATATACAAAAATTAAAGCGATAAACTGCCCAATTGATATAGAGTGAAGTTTTCATTTGAACTACGATCTCTTAGAGGTTGTTTGGTTTTATGCCAAAAACCAAGCCAAAATCGAAGCATACTGATAAAATTTTGGCACTCATTTGGTTAGAGGCCAAAAGATAGCCCAAGAAAGTAAGTCTATTAATAACTTGCCAAGGTTTTGCCAAAAAAATTGGCATGCCAACATTTTTGGCATGCTCATATATTGGCATCCAACCAAGCATGCCCTTAGGTTCAATTAAATGGGAAGCAACAATGGGCAGAATGGTGGCGTAGAGCGGAAAACCCAACCCGTTCCTACTGCTAAGAATTGACCCAATGGCCTAGAGCAGAAATAGATTCATGTTTTTTCACAGTAGGGTAAAATTCACGGTAGATGACAGTTGGGAAGTGTGTTTTGTGAACAGATGAATAGTGAAAAGTTGTTAATCAATAGTAGAAAGTTATTGAATCAAAGTCATGGTAGTGGTCAAAAGTCTTTTATAGTGGTCTAGATGAGGTTGCTTAGACCGCAAAGGTCAATGGACGAGTGACTTAATCCCAAAGGTCATTCCAGCCGGCCAATTTTATACAACAAAGAAGTTAGCTGTGGAAAGGTCAAGTCTAATGTCACACACTGGTGATTCTAGTCTCACTAGGCGAGCCACTTCAGTCAATGAAAAAGGCAAGGAGACTATCATATTCATTAAATTCTTTCTATGTTTCTGAGACCCGGAAAGCAGTAAGTAACGAAGGGTTTTGCCCTGGTCTCCACGCCACCATTCTATCCATTGCTGCCTTTTAGTTTGGTTGGAACTTTTGACAACAATGTAGAAAAGGTTCGAAAAACACAACATTTTTGGTGGTTTTCAAGCTCCACCTCCTGTCATGTTTTGACTTCTTTCGTCATGAAAGAGAGATTTATATGCTCTGTAATTGACTCCGCCATGTGTCAATACCATACTCCCTCTGGTTCCTAAAAGAAAGTCAGGTTCAAGATTGTCCTATGTCAAATTTTCTAAACCTCGATTGTAAATATTTTTTCTGTGTTAAGTTTAGATATGTGAAAATGATATAAGTATATGTGCAAAATCAGCACACAAGTCTGAGAGTCTTGTTGACCAACAACAAACCTTTGAAACCAAGAAGACAAGAAACATTAAATTCGAGAGCTTATCGGCTGGACTTCTGAATATCTCCCACATGTCGTATCTGCTAATGCAGTCGATATAAAAAATAAAAAGATCAGTTGAATCAGCCGATCTAGACGAACAACAACTAAGACAACTGATGTAAGTATGAAGGAGTGTAAAAGCTAAGAACGTGTAACCTAAACGAAACCATATGTGAAACATTTGAAACAGATCTAATCGGCTTGTTGATGATTTTTGCAGTACAATGAGATAAATAGCTTATCGAACCATATTCGAAAGTTGGATAACCGTGATAAGAGCTAAAAATACAAGATAAACCTACAGATCTAGCAAATGTCAATAAATTGTGAATAAATCTAAACCGACAATGAAGCACCCGAGGTCAAGCTTAGATATCACTCGATAACTGTTAAATAAAACTAGACGAAGCAACAACGGTAAATCTGGAAGCTAAAGCCTAGATTACTCTGTAAACGAAAATTTACCAACAAACTAAGTCACTCAAATGTGAGACGTCCTTGATCAACTCGAAAGAACTTGCGGGAAAAAAAATGAAGTTGCCGAGAATGAAAGTAAATTGCCAAAAAAAAAAGATTGTATTGATGTTGGCGTGTATAGTTTTCTAATCCCACATGGCTCATATTTATACCCTGAAACTACGACTCTTGGTCGATCACTGCAAATAAATTAATGTGTCATCCTTATTTGTTTTATCAAGATATACTAGATTAATCTAATCACCTAACATATATAACTGTAGCATCCATATTCACAATACATTAGCATAGGACCACTCAGCATGAGTAGTTTTGTTAGAGTGACAGAAAATATGTGATTTAGTGACCTTAGTGTTGTAGGGCATGATTTCTTGAGTATCAAAATTTTTGCATGTCAAAGTCTTGGCAAGCAAGAAGTTAGGCCAAAAAAAAAAACTGCCACAATTTTCGCTAAAAATGTAAGACAAAAATATTTTTTTTTGTAACAAACCAAATTATAGCTAAAGAATTGGTAACTTTTATCATGCCAAAACCATGGCATACTAATATTTTGTCACAAACCAATTAGACCTTGGTTTTGTTTTCTTCATTTACGAATGCAGGACAAAGGTACAATATAATGATGCTAACTGCCACGCATTAAGGGCCGGCCGCAAGTCCTTGGTGGCAGATAATTCCGATCGGGGAAGAGACTGCACAGTACGAATTGAACCTGCAGTTTTTATTTGCTGCAACAAATGGGTGGCACATTCATTCTCCTTGCCGTGTTCCCCTCCGGCACGTAAACGTGCAGCAGGCAGCACCTAACAGCTTGCTGCCCACCCCCAACCGTCGATAGGCCGGTAGCTTCCAGAACCGCGGCGAGCGAGTACGTGCCTGCCTGTGCGCACATTCAAGGGCCGATCGGCCTGACCTACTCGATCATATCGAAGGCTGTTCCAGAATAATGCTGATGCGATTTTTGATCCTGTGCATACTGTATATTTTTATTATCACGAGAGAAAAAAAAAGATGTGTAGATTCTTTTAATAAAAGGTTTATCCAGTCACAAACTCCAATCATATAAATTCAAAAATTAAGGATTTTATTAATAATACAAAAACATTCAAAATATTTTCTACTTTGCGACATTTTAAAAAACTAAGTACTCCTTACGGGTTGCTAAAGGAAGTTGTTTATGGCATCTACATGGTCTTCAAAGCATATTTTTTATTAATATATTTTTTCTATAAAAAATAATAAGATATATTTATAAAGTACTTTTATGAAACTATATTTCAATACAAATATATTCATATCATTTTCACATTTCTAAACTTAACACATAAAAATTATTGCAATCAGAATTTTAAAAAATAACTTATAATAATCTCAAAACGACTTTCTTAAGTGACACGAAGGGAGTACTTGAGTTAATAACTGGTAAGGTTCCTTGTGGTGGAACCAGCTCACCAAGGTTTGAGTCCTCGACTCGGCACTGGTGCTCGTATTTTTCTGAATTTATTCAAGGATTTAACCTGCGCTATTCTTTCAGTGGTAGGCGACGTGCCCGTCAATAGCGAGGTGCCTGTGGTGACTTCGTCAATTTGGAGGATTTGACGGCCCAGTCTTTCGGAGGTGCTCATAGGGGTAGAGTTGCGTGCATATGTTTGTAGAGCCAAGTGTGCGTGCGTGTTTGTGAGCGTCTGCGTCTGTACCATGTGATTCGCAAAAAAAAAATCTTCAACGATGTTTATCACTTGAGAAGTAACGGTCTATCTTTACCTTACGATTCTTGGCCAATTCGCTGGCCTGTGAGCGAGCCACATCGTCGACAAGTCTCGGCCGTCCGATCGGCCGAGCGGGCGGCCAAGATCGTGCCATCCTCAGACACTTTGCACAAAAACCCTTGAATTCTAAGGAAATATAACCTGCCGTCCACATCCCTCTCTCAAGATTTTGTGCGAATAAGCCCTTTGATTTTGCAGAAATCAACCCGCACTCCACTCCAAACCAGCCAACAATGTTTTCAAAAAACACCCTAATCTTTCTTAGAATAAACCCGCCGTCCTTTTTCTCTCTCAGAATTTTTTGTGGAACATTCCTCAGCTTTTACTTAAATTACGCAATTACTCATTCTATTAGTTATTTCCCTACAAGCAACATTATGCCTACCATTCAACCACTAGAACGTGCTCGAACCAAAAAAAATATCTAACATAACATTTTCTTACTATTCAAGACATAAATTTTTATTATAAAGTATATGTTTAAACAAAAAAAGTATTTCGTCCCTTCATCCATGCAGATAATCTACACCCCATCGTGCATACGATTCCGATACTGGAAATACCGGAAAATCCTTAAATTAAAAAAATGTTCAATACAAAGAACAATTAAAATTTAAAACTCTAAATCTTTGGTGCCTAATAAATTTTAAATTCAATGTGTTTCATAATTCATTCTCATTTACATCTACGGTTCGGACACCAAAACATCTCCAAATTTTAAAAAGTGACCATGAATACTTAAATTACGCAATTACCCATTCTATTAGTTATTTCCCTACAAGCAACATTATGCCTACCATTCAACCACTAGAACATGCTCGAACTAAAAAAAATATCTAACATAACATTTTCTTAGTATTCAAGACATAAATTTTTATTATAAAGTATATTTTTAAACAAAAAATATTTCGGCCCTTCATCCATGCAGATAATCTACACGCCATCGTGCATACGATTCCGATACTGGAAATACCGGAAAGTCCTTAAATTAAAAAAATGTTCAATACAAAGAACAATTAAATTTAAAACTCTAAATCTTTGGTGCCTAATAAATTTTAAATTCAAAGTTTCATAATTCATTCTCATTTACATCTACGGTTCGGACACCAAAACATCTCCAAATTTTAAAAAGTGACCATGAAAGCGGCTCAAAATTTTTAAAAATATTATATAGAAAACTAAAAGAAATCAAACCCCTTTTTCAATTCCCCCATTATAGCTAACATTATGCAGCAAAATTTAAAATTCAAAGTGTTTCAATAGTTTGTTCCCATCTATGATTCGGAATCCAAAATATCTCCAAATTAAAAAAATGATAATCGAACCAGCTCAAAAAATTTAAAATAAAAAATTCTATAGAGAAAACTAAATAAGAATTGAACTCACCTTTTCAATTCCCCCATTCTAACTAACAAATATATTGTGAAGCAAACTTAGAATATCAGGCTCACTTCTCTAATTTCCTAGTTACAGCTAACATCCGAAAACCAAAATGTTTTTAACTTAACGCCAAAACGCTTTTAAAAAACCAATTTTTCAATATAAATTTATCTAAACACCAAAATTCATATATAGAAAAATATAATTTAATGCTACTATGGGTACATCATTGGCCATCCACGGCAACGCCGCGGCCTTTTCTAGTTGATAACTAAAGGGGATCGAGCTGTCAAATAAAAAACAACAAAGGCCTCTCTCTTTTTTTTTTAAAGATAAGGTTTGTTTTCAGGGCAACGTACTTGAGGCACATATGGCCGTTGTTGTCTAAAGCTGAGGAGGCAACAACCACTACAGGAAAACGGCCCCCCAGTGCTGGTTTGTAGGCACCAATCGGTGCCGGTTACGCAACCAGTACTGGGTTTCCGGTACTGATGGGCACGCCCATCAGTACCGGCTAGAGGAGCCGGTACTGATGCGCGCCATCTGTACCGGTTGGTGTTACCAACCGGTACAGAATGGCGCCCACCCCTGCGCGTAGGGTGGGCGCGGTTAGTATGTTTTTTCTGTTTTAATTGTTTCATTTTCTGTTTTTTCTTTTATTAGTTTTATTTTCCTTTTTCTACATCGTATATATACATATTTTAATTTGTATCCGTACTCGTATCCGTGCTATAGGCCAGGGGCGAAGCTAGACAAGAACTATGGGGGGTGCGGCGCCTTGTAACATTGGCATGATTTTCAACTATACATGGTGAAACTTTGTAGGTAATAGTTAGTTTTCAAATTTCTCTGGGTGCGGCCGCACCCAGAGCCACCAACGTGGCTCCGCCCCTGCTATAGGCCTATATTATGTATTTATTTTTTTATTTTGATAGAATTAAGTACATGAAATAATAGCTAGCTAGATAGAATTAATTAAGTACTAGATATGCACATATATCCATATATATACACAATAGCTAGATATATTTAAGTACAAGATAGGCGTATATACATAGAAGTATCATATACAATTTCTGCAAACTTTTAGATCGATCCTACCAATCTTCATCGTCGTCCTCGTCCGCAACTTCGGGCGGATTATAGTTTGTGTCATCGTAGAACTCTGCGCCAGGAGTGATTACTTCATCCAACAAAAACCCAGAGAGCTGCTCCTGAACCGCCTTTAGCCTGTCCGTTGGGAGGAGGTTTTCTTTCATTTTCAGAACCTGTGAAAGAGTTTCAAATATAAATAAATATATTAAATGCATCAGCTATATACATATGTCTTGCTCGTATTCAATAGCCAAGTAATATATACACGTTCACTTACTTCAAATTCGGCCGGCGTCACTTCGTTGGACCCTACCAAAATGTGTATGAACTCGCACACGTAGTAGCCACATAGGTTGTTCCCTTGCTTCTGTCTCGCACACTGTGTAATAACATGCATGTTTCTCAATATCAAGCTAGATAATACTATATATTGTATTATATATATATATATAGCGCTCGACTATTGGGAGCCTATAGGCTCCGAATAGTTATCGAGAGCCTAGAGACAGAGCTGCCACTGGGACCGAGCCCAGACACTAGCGTGCCACAGACACACCACATCTCACCTGCCACCTGACGCATGCATGCAGCCTACACCATCCCACCTCCCACCTTTTCTCCAACTTTTTCTATTGGTTTTTTTGCTATGATTGTTTACTCGAAGATCCAAATTATAAACTGTTTCCACCATTAGATTCGTGACATTTTTATGCACGGTTTGAGATCCATTGTGAATATTTTTTTAAAAAAATTGAATTCAAATTCATACGATCATACAAACATACACAGATGATCATAGAAACTGATTCAAGTATAGAAACATATGGACATGAGCATATATAATGTATGACCACATCAGGAAGTATGTATGATCGAGCACACATGTATGTATGACCATGCACAAGCTTGTGTATGATTGTATGCTCTATAGAAACCTATTTCGAGCGTCATAGAAACATGTCCTTTTAGTCACAGAACTCTAGCCCACTATCATAGAAATATATTCTTCTGGTCATAGAACTCCAGCCCACTGTAATGGAAACTTTTTCTTCTAGTCATAGAACTCCAGCCCATTGTAGGGGGAAGGTTAAGTCTAGTATAGAGAGCCTTAGCTCGAATATATGATTAGTCGCGACATTTATATGATCAGAGCGGTACTTTATATGACATACATTTTAAGTAGGAAAAAAGTATTTTTGGCTTCTATTATGTACAATATAGAGCCATAAACCATGGAACCCCAAAACCATGCCTGGTGGGGGGTGTTTGGTCTAGTATATAGAGTCTCAGCTTCAATATATGATTAGTCGTGTCATATATACGATCAGAGCAGAACTTTCTATGATAGGCATTTTCAGTAGACAAAAAAAGACTTGAAGGTTTCTATTATGGTCATACATTTCTGCGCTCAAAGCTGTTTCTATAGTCCAAATAGTATGTTTCTATAACCGTGTAAAGTTTGAATTCAAAATATTATGCACCAACACTTTATATGCCTGAGTATATATTTCTATGCTCATGCTCGTATGTTTCTATGCTCGGACATATTCTATGCTCATGTCACTACGTTTATATGATCATTTCCATACGTTTCTGTGCTCGACACAGTTTATATGGTCATGTCAGTATGTTTGTATGACCACACAAATTTTAAATTAAAAAAATTCAAAAAAAATATTCACAATGGATCTCAAACTATGTATAAAAATGTCACGAATATTATGGTGAAAACTGTTTGTGAGTTGGATCTTCGAGTGAAAAATTATAGACACTAAACTAAGTGGTAAAAGTGTTTTCAATGCATGCATGTGTCAGATGCATGGGAGGTGGAGAGGTGGCAGGACACGTGGTTCTTGCATACATATGCATCCATGCATGAGTGAGGTGGAGCATGAGGTGCATGGGATCTGGATGTGGCAGGAGATGTGTCTAGGCTTCCGATAGTTATCGGAAGCCTATAGGCTCCCAATATATATATTATATATATATATATATATATATATATATATATATATATATATATATATATATATATATAGTGATTATACTCCGTGGCCGGCCATAGAATAGTTATTCTATAGCCACCTCGGTTTTACTATAGTTTTATGTACTGATTTACTACAATATCACATGGTAACTGGGTTACTATAACACCTGAGGATCACATTATAGTAAATCACATAGCAATATTTACTGTAATCTCGTAAATTACCATAGTAAGTGGCTATAGAATAGTTATTCTGTGGCCAGCCATAAAGTAGTAGTTATATATATATATATATATATATATATATATATATATATATATATACGAGCTCGTACCGGAAAGTTTAACTTTATATCCAGTGTCGGTTCGTAGGATACGGGGTGTTGTGTGATGTAGCGACCCCATGCCTTGTTTAGTAGGTCGATTATGGGTTGAAATTCTTTCTGCTCCTTTCTCAAACTGTCTAGCACTAAGACCCTGCTTCGATCGGGCATTATCACTAGGAGTATCCAGTGGAAGTTGTAGATATATATTTGCACGTAATGTTAGATTTACTTGTTACTGCACATCTTAAGAGATGGATAAGAATGGTTGATAGTACTCACTGAAAGAGGTACGGCAACAATATAAGCTCTTGTCTTCATGTTTATCCAAAAAGGTGCATATATTTTTTGTGGTACGTTTTGGTTTGTCGTTGACAGTACCCTCGTGAATCACATATGGGTCCATGAAGCCAACGGTATTCCATCCTTTTCTCTTGCAGATCTGCATCTCCATTCTACATAAACAAGATGGGAATGTGATGTGGGAAAATAGTATATAGTTTGTTGGACATAAAATCACGTTGAGAAAATAAACTTACACGCACCATGCACTTATGTGTGACTTGTCTAGGGCATCCTGATTGAATAAATACCAGAAGTCCTCGAAATAAATGAATATGTGATCATTCCCTCGAAAGTAATGCTCGTCTTGGATCCGCAAACCAAGTATTGTAAAATCTCGTGTAGATTCCTGCATATACCATTCATGTAGCTTGAACATCTTCGTTGGCAGGCGTTTCAGCAGCTGCGGCCAGACCAGAGGTTTTCCTAATTCCCATTTGATTGGGCCGACAGGATGGTCGACATCACCTATCCCATGATCCTCCCCTCGTAGTTGGGCCTTTGTTAAGCTGGTTTCCTTGACAAAGTCTGCCATATTTTGCTGCTCTTCAGAAAGCACCACTAGTGTTGGGATCGACTGCTTCGCCTGTGTGCCAAGCTGCGGGATGGCCTTTCCTCGCTTCATGCTAAGTGTGGACTTTCTGATCGAGCGGTCGTAATCAGTCAATGGCTCTTTGCGAGGTTTTTGAGTTCTGGCAGCTACAAAATCCCTTAGTTGTTGTCGAGTAACACAAGTCGGAAGGTCCTTAGGAGGTGGTGGTTCCTTCCTCGGAGCCTTCCTCTTTCTCTGCTTTTGAGGAGGAGGTGGTGGAGTCGGATCACTTGGAGGCTCAAGAGGTGGGGGGGGGAGGGGTTGGATCCCTTGGAGGGTCATGCTGAGGTGGTGGTGGATTCACGGTTTGGCCCACAGAACTCATCAACGCCGACGATGATAGTATAGGGCCATCAAGCTTGAACCCGTGGGATCTCCAAGTGTAGACACATTGTCCTAGCTCTGATTCTCCATCTCCCCCTGGGATCTCCAGATCGAGGTCCCCCCAGCCATCTAGCACCATGTCTACCTGAACCCGTGCATATCCTTCAGGTGTTGATACTCCATGTATTGTACCACCTTGGACTGGCGGCTCGACAACACCATGAGCCACTTTCTTTGTCTTTCTACCCACTGGAGTGTGAAGCGTGAATGGAGTCCTGACGGTTATATTGTCGACATTGTACCGTTATTCACTTCCTGGTGTGGCTTGTTGGTTCTCTATGGATGCTGCACTGCTCGGTTGCACTGATGAGGGACTGGTGACTTGATCATGCCCAAGTGCCAGGGCGACTTGCCGCCTAACTTCTTCTTGTATGTTCTCACTATATCCGGCAACTTGCTCTTGGAGCATATGAATCTTTTCGTCTATTTCTTCTTTTTTCTGCTTCGGCTCCTGTAAGTGTCGCTGTATGCAGAGAATGCTTTCTTCCATGGATATATTCCTATGCCTCGGGCACGACCAGTGTGCTCAGGGGTCCCGAGGGCGTAGGTCAGCTCGTCTTTCTCTCGATTAGGCTTCAACCTTCCTGCTGCAACAAGCCTTAAAGCCTCCTCCATCCTATCTGCTGCCTCTCGCAATTGGTCTGAAGTAATCAAGGCTCCAGTTTCTGGATCAAGTCTCCCACCATGAGCAAAGAAGAAGTGTTTTGCCCTTGTTGGCCACTCAAGGGTAGCCGGTACTCGACCCTTCGCAATTAGGTCTGACTCCCACTTCTCCCATTTAGGAATCGCCCCGATGTACCCTGTTGGGCCTAGACGATGGAAGTGGACCTTCCTGTGAGAGTTTTCTGTGTTCCTTGCAACTAACTGCTGCCTCTCCTCTGCGAGGGTGTTCTGAATAAAAACATCCCAATGATGACGGAGCTTCTGGTACTTGTTCTCAAAATCCGGGGTGAGACCCTTCTTAATGAAGTCTTTTTTTAGGTTTTTCTTGAAAGTCTAGAAACTAATTGCCATCTTTTTGAAAGCATATTCCTTGACTTTATGTTGTACGCCTTCACCTACGGGGAGTGTGAAGTGTTCGAGCATCTGTTCCCAGCACATTTCTTTCTCACGCTGAGGAACCACATCTGGTGGAGTGTATCCTTCAGGTGTACCCTTTGGGGCTTTCCATTTAGCAAAGCTGATGGGAATATTTTCTCTAACATAGTATCCAAGTTGATTCACAAACTTGACCTTAACGTCACCCGGAGCCTTTGGCTCGCCCTCATCGTCTATCTCTGTTATAATTAAACGCCCGTGCATCTTTGCTTTCGTGCTCCGTTTACGCTTCCTCGATCCAGATGCCTACCAAAGTTATACAAGCAATGTTATGATGTGGTTCTTGGACGTGTATAGTGCATCGTGGCTCATATATAGTATGTGTTTAATAACCTAAGACACAGGGATGTCTTCCTCCTGATCTTGGTTGTTTTCATTACTGGCATCGTCACCATCACCAGTTATGTTTAAATACTGACTCCCATCACCACCATAATCTTCTGGAGGTAATTGGAAGCGGGGTTCGCCATCACCCATCAAATTTTCCAAGAACTCATTCATGGGATCATCCTCACCAGCCATTTTAGGAGCTAATTTGTAAGAAAACAAGGACTAAAATGTAATTAACTATAAAGTTCAGGGGCTATTTCATAAAACTATACAGGATATATACTATACTAATTTAAAAAATCTAAGTAATAATTTTACTAAGTAAAGTGTTGCTAACAATTACCAATACAAGGTGATAGGGGGTAATTTATAATAATACAAACATTTTAGGAGCTAATTTGTAAGAAAACAAGGACTAAAATGTAATTAACTATAAAGTTCAGGGGCTATTTCATAAAACTATATAGGATATATACTATACTAGTTTAAAAAATCTAAGTAATAATTTTACTAAGTAAAGTGTTGCTAACAATTACCAATACAAGGTGATAGGGAGTAATTTATAATAATACAAACATTTTAGGAGCTAATTTGTAAGAAAACAAGGACTAAAATGTAATTAACTATAAAGTTCAGGGGCTATTTCATAAAACTATACAGGATATATACTATACTAGTTTAAAAAATCTAAGTAATAATTTTACTAAGTAAAGTGTTGCTAACAATTACCAATACAGGGGGTAATTTATAATAATACAAACATTTTAGGAGCTAATTTGTAAGAAAACAAGGACTAAAATGTAATTAACTATAAAGTTTAGGGCGATGCTGACGTCAGCAATGGCAGGGAGGTGGCCAGATGGCGTGCAGCGGCGCGCGCACTTACGTGACGGCGTGGAGCGGCAAGCACGCAAGGCAGTGGATGTCGGCCGACGACGACGCGCGACGATGAGGCGGAGGACTTGGCGGCCGACGACGACGACGACGCACGGTGGAGGCCGGCAGCGTCGGGCGACGAGGACCAGAGGCGGTGGAGGCCGGCGTCGGCGAGGACGAGGCGGAGGCGGAGGGCGCAGTGGAGGCCGGCGATGACGAGGAGAAGGAAAAGGCGGCGACGACGATGGAGGAGGCGAAGGCGGAGCGACGAAGTACGACGGCGCGGCGGAGCGGCAGAGGAGGACGAGGCGGCGCTGCGGCGGAGAAGGAGGAGGAAGAAGAAAGGAGGAATTGTTCCTTATATAGGGTTGGGCCATCGGAACCGGCTGGTAACAACAGCCGGTACAGATTGCGCAGTCTGTACCGGCTGGTGTTACCAGCCGGTACCGATCGTGCCCATCTGTACCGGCTGTTACCAGCCGGCACAGATGGGCACAATCGGTACCGCTGGTAACCCTAGCCGGTACAGATGGGCCTTGTAGGCGGGAAAATGGGTTTAGGCCCATTTAGTACCGGCTGGGGTGTCTAGCCGGTACTAAATGGGCCCCCGTTTTCGTTTCCCGCCAAGTTCTCTTCCATCCTTTTTTTTATTTTCAATTCTACATTGATTTATAGAATTTCCATTATATGTAATTAATTCACTAAAAATAGATAATTGTCTTATTTCAAACATGTAAAAATATTGATTAATATTAGGTGAAATGATCTACCCTATGTTTCCAATATTGTTATGAGGCATTTGTTTATATTACTCGAATTTAATAAATTGATATATTGATAATATAATTCCATAAATGGGTATGTTTTTTCCTATTTTTCGGGACTATACTGAATCATGTGAACATTGATTCCATAAAATAAAATATATAACATACATAATCCAACAAAAAGTGACATTTAGGATACAAATTACATACAATGAAGTGACAGTTTTAAGAAAAGTTACACGTCATCGTCATCATCGTCATCACTTAATTGAAGCTAAACATTTGTAATCTTTTTCTTCATGAATGTCCCTTGGTTGTGATCGAGTCGTAAGTATGGAGCATTTTCTCTTGATAACAGGATGCTAGGGTCAATCGAAACTGAAAATGGAGGTACGTCATCAAGCTGATCAAAATATTCTGACTTGTCCGTAATGTCCTCAACCGCGATGACTTTCCTTTTGCCAGGAAGCACTATGTGGCGTTTTGGCTAACCGCCTTTTGACTTGCCCTTCTTTGGTTTGCTTGACATATCCATCACATAGAAAACTTGGGTCACATCCTTGGCTATGGTTCACTTCTGTATCCAATCTTGGCTAGGTCAACTATTGTCATTCCATACCGATCCACCGTTACGCCTCCTCCAGCATTGTTCACCCATTGGCAGCGAAATAGAGGAACCTTCAAAGGTCCGTAGTCAAGTTCCCAAATCTCTTCGATAACAACATAATACGTCTCTTTTCGTCCGTTATTGTCAAGTGCATCTATACGTACACCACTGTTTTGGTTGGTACTTTTTTCAAGTTGTTTTCTCGTATAGTATGTGTTCCCATTGATATCGTAGCCTTGGTATTGCAACACTGTGATAGATGGTCCTCTAGCCAACCATTGAAGTTGTTTGTCAACTGTGTCGTTACCCATAAGACAACGTCGAAGCCATCTGGCGAAATTTTCCCTGTGATGACGTGTGATCCACGCTTCACTCTTGTCTGGATTTTCTGATCGAACAATATGCTTGTGTTCTTCCATATATGGAGCAACAACAAAGAAATTTTGCAGAACTGTTAAGTTGGCTTGACGGATATCACACTCAAGGATATGCATATTAGATTTCTTGCCAAGTGTTCCCTTTCCTTTTAGGCGGCCCTCGTGGCGTGAAATAGGATGTCCGATTGGATCAATGTCATCAATAAAGCCAACACAAAACTCTATGACCTCTTCAGTTGCGTAGCCCTTGGCGATGGATCCTTCGGGGCGGGAGCGATTGCGAACGTACTTCTTTAGGACTGACAAGTATCTCTCAAAAGGAAACATGTTGTGTAAGAACACGGGACCCAAGATTGAGATCTCTTTTACTAGGTGAACGAGAAGATGCGTCATAATATTAAAGAATGAAGGAGGAAAGACCATCTCAAAGCTGACAAGACATTGGACTACATCGTTTTGCAACCTCATGAGTTTCTTGGATCAATGACCTTCTGAGAGATTTCATTAAGGAACGCACAAAGCTTTACGATTGCCAGTCTCAAATTCTCTGGTAGGATACCCTTCAATGCAACTGGAAGCAATTGTGTCATCAGGACATGACAGTCGTGTGACTTGAGATTTGTGAATTTCTTTCTTTCATCTGAATTATTCCCTTAACATTGGAAGAGTACCCGGACGGGACCTTAATAGTATTCAAGCAATCAAACATGCTCTGCTTTTCCTCTTTGCTAAGAGTGTAGCTAGCAGGCCGTAAGTAGTGTCGTCCGTTATCTCTCTTTTCTGGATGTATTTCTTTTCGCAGCCCCATATGTTTGAGGTCATGCCGTGCTTGCCATGTATCTTTTGCTTGTCCATAGACACCAAGAAAACCAAGCAAGTTAACACATAATTTTTTTGTCAGGTGCATAACATCGATACAGTTGCAAACTTCTAAGACTTCCCAATAAGGAAACTCCCAAAATATAGACTTCTTCTTCCACATTGGTGCTCGACCGTCGTTATCTTTAGGAACAGGAATGCTACCAGGACCCTTGCCATGTACTACTTCAACTTCCCATAACATGGAGTGCACATGCTTTCCACTTCGATGCAAGGGCTTAGTACGCGTTTCACGCTCCCCTCCAAAATGTTTCCCACCCTTTCTTAGCGGGTGGTTTGCGGGAAGAAACCGACGATGGCCCATATACACATTCTTCCGCCCATATTTTAAATATATGTTGTCGGTATCATCTAAGCAGTGGGTGCAAGCCTTGTATCCCTTGTTACTCTGACCCGACAGGTTACTTAGTGCAGGCCAATCATTGATTGTTACGAAAAGCAAAGCTCGAAGGACAAAATCCTCGTGTTGGTCCTCGTCCCACATAATTTCTCCTTCATTCCAAAGTTTCAAAAGATCATCAACCAACGGCCTTAGGTACACGTCAATGTCGTTGCCAGGTTCTTTTGGGCCTTGGATAAGTACGGGCATCATGATGAACTTGCGTTTCAAGCAAATCCATGGGGGTAGGTTGAATATACATAGGGTGACAGGCCATGTGTTGTGGCTGCTGCTCATATCACCAAATGGGTTCATTCCGTCTGTACTTAGGCCAAACCTTATGTTCCTCGCTTCCGCATCAAAGGCTGGATACTCCCTGTCAATGTTCCTCCACTAGGACCCATCTGCGGGATGTCTAAGCAGCCCGTCTTGCTTACGTTCCTCTTTGTGCCACCTCATCAACTTAGCGTTTTACTTGCTTCTGAACAAACGCTTCAGACATGGAATTATTGGAAAATACCACATGACCTTAGCAGGAACTCTCTTCTTTACAAGTTCCCCATCAACATCACCAGGGTCATCTCTCCGAATCTTATACCGTAGTGCGCCACAAACAGGGCAAGCATCTAGGTTCTCATATTCACCGCGGTACAAGATACAGTCGTTAAAGCATGCGTGGATCTTATGGACCTCTAGTCCAAGAGGGCAAACAATATTTTTAGCCTCGTATGTTGTTGAAGGCAGAACATTATCTGCGGGGAGCATATCTTTTACAATAGTCAGTAGCTCCCCAAATCCTTTGTCGCTAACCCCATTGGTTGCCTTCCATTGCAACAATTCAAGTGTGCTACGAAGTTTCTTGTGACCCTTCTGGCATCCCGGGTACAACAATTTCTTGTGATCCTCCAACATCTTTTTAAACTTCTTTTCATCCAATGCAGATGTACTTTCTCTTTGGTCTTCTAGCAAAACCTTACGAAGCTCGTCGGGTGTTTTCTCTTCTTGGACATTTTCCTCAGTCTTGTCCATTTGGTCGTCATCCTGAAAGGCACCGGCTTCATGCATGTGAACCCAGTCTGGAAGTTCTTCTTCTTCTTCTTCTTCATCATCATCTCCCATCAAGACTCCAGGTTCACCGTGCTTGGTCCAGAGACAGTAGTTTGGCATGAAACCTGCGCTAAAAATATGGGCGTGAAGAGTGCTTCGCTTTGAGTATTCTTTGCAATTCTGGCAAATTCTGCAAGGACAACTCAGGAAACCCTTTGCTGAACGGTTGGCCTCTCCAGCATCGAGAAATTCCTTTAAGCCATTGATCCACGCAATGCAGCAACGATCACCGTACATCCATTGTCGGTCCATCTGTAACAAGAGAAGGAATTATTGAATATTTCTTTGGACAAGACTTTGGATCATATTATATAATGGATTATATCCATTCATAGTCATATTGAAATAAAAGAATTGAATCAAATAATAATATATAATTATCTAGACATAATATATGAAGTACCCGTTACTCTCTAATTATTTTCTCTAGATAAAATAATTATTTCAATAATGCATGGTGAAGTAATATTCTTCCTAACTAAAATAACATTTTACTAAACATTTCGCTAAGTAGCTATTTCCACCTTAAATTACACTAATCAAATAAATTTCTATAACCTAATATATGAATTATAGCCATTAATAAGATAATATTAGCATGCATTAGATAATATATAATTGTCTAGAGATACTATACGAAGTGCCCATTACTCTCTAATTATTTTCTCTAGCTAAAATAATTATTTCAATATAATGCATGGTCTAGTAATATTTTTCCTAGCTAAAATAAAAGGCTTTACTAAAGATTTCACTAAGTAACTATCTCTCCCTTTAATTACACTAGTCAAATAATATTCTATAACCACATATGATTTATCTAACAAAAAAAAGATGAACAAATAAAAAATATCTCTCTACTCAACTTCAATCCAAGAATTTCTCTAAGTTTAAAGGATCAAATGCAATCTACTAACCATCAAAGAGAGGAGAATCAAGCTACTAACCTTAGATCAGTGTTTTCAAATCGTTGGATTAATCATGATTAATCAATAATTAATCAACATATCATTTTCTCGACATCGATCAGGTAAATCGATTCGATTTTACTGGCTAGTCGAGCGATCAGGAAACTAATCGGTGATTAATGATGACTAGTCGAGGTACACTAGTCGAACGACTAGCCTTGGACATTTCACATGTGCTTGGGTTTCAGCAATTCTACCAACCTAGGATTCAAGAAGAAGGAGGGGAATTCTAGTTGGATCCAGTCTTGGAATTCTAGTTGGAACCAATTTTGGATGGCTATTCATGTCTTTCGTTTATGCTACTATGCACTTTGAGATTTGATATTGGACTTCAAGAACTTATGTTTTATTGCATTTTATTTTATACGTTTTCCATTCAATACAAAGAAACTCATGAAGGAACCAATATGTTGGCCTTAAACCAAGTATGTGCTCAACACAATCTTTGTGTCATTCTTTTTTATTGGTGGCCGACAAGGCTATAAAACTGCTCTAGATCGACCGGTTGAACTAGGTTGGCTACCGCAGAACTAGTCGCGATTAATCGATACCTAGTCGCGATTAATCACCTAGTCGGCACTCCCGTGATTAGGAGCGACTTAACGATTTGAAAACATTGCCTTAGATACACTTAGATACACGAAAATGGCCACAAAATGAAGAAAAAATGGGCATGACCTCCCTAGGACGCCATTGCTCTCGGAGCAAACGAGGAAGAGCAGCTTCTGTGTCTGTGCTCGTCGGGAGGAGGAAGAAGCCCTTTTTATATCCGGCGAGTTGGTGCCGGTTGGTAACACCAGCCGGTACTGAATGCAAGCAAACAGTACCGGCTGGTCATTGGTACCGGCTTGTAACAACAGCCGGTACTGATTTCTTTCAGTACCGGCTGTTGTTACAAGCCGGTACCAACGGCCAGCCGGTACCAAATAGCATCACAGGCGGCTGTAGCCGTTGCCCGTGGGTCCCTGTGAGCCATTTGGTACCGGTTGGTGTTGCTGATTTGCCCGTTAGTACCGGCTGGTAACACAACCGGTACTAACGGACATGGGACGAATGTGCCGTTTTTCTGTAGTGAACAACCTTGAAGACGCATGTCGCTTATTGGAGTCGGTTGTTTTGGAAGTATTTGCGAAGTTTGGTTGGAAGTCCTCGAACAGATAGCGGCATAGTCGTCTTCTTCGTGGAACTCTCTGTTTGTTTGTTGTTTTCCTAGTGAAGTTTGTTTGGTGAGCCTGAGAGCTCTTTGATTGTAATCGCTTGCCTATCTTTGATGGTGTAGAGGCTGGACCTTTTATGTTCCATTATTAAAAAAAATTACACGCACATGAGACCGTGCAAAGACGTGTACTTATAAAACACTAAAATAGTATGGGTCGGTGGACTGCGACTGGTATGTTCGTTCTGTATGGACCTGGAAGGTCCATGACCATCTCGATGACTCGATCGGCCGGTCAGTCGCAGGCGGCTCAGCTTACCCTACTACTGGGTCCGAACGTGCGTGCGTGCGTCGTGCTCTCGACCCATCGATGACGCGTCACGGTCCAAATTTTACACGCAGTACGGGCGGTGGTGCACCAGCCGGTCGAAGGGCGATGCTGGCCAGCGAGCGTGGGTGGTGCGATAGATGAAGCATCATGGCATGCATGGGGTGCCATGACGACGTTTAATTTGTACGGAGGAAGGGCACACATAGAACATCAGCATGGACCAGCTAGCAGATGATGGATCGCGAGGACGACGCTCGCAGGCAAAAGTCGTTGTATACGTGTCTTTGGACTGTTTTATTGGACCGCAGCCTCCGACGAATCCCGCCGCGTTGGTACGTCGTCCGTGTCTGCGGGGCTTACCTCCACCGGGACGGTACACTTGTCTGGTGGCGGTGGTGATGGGTTATGCTAACCGAATCATACTAAATATTGTACAATCTAATAATTATACCAAATATATATACTGCAACCCAATTATACAAATATTTAATGAAAACTTCACTAATTTTTCAATATAAACTCCATCCTGCCAACCGGAGGTACTCTCGTGTCTCCCGTCCAGCATCCTACGTTGAGATTGGTCGCTGTAGCTGGATCCATACCACCTCAAATGACCAAAAATAGTTACCCTGAAGCATTTTGAAAGAGCATATAGGCACCTCAATTGGTTTTGGAGATTAATAACGACATGATCATTGCAACTAACGTATGTTTTGCAACATCACTACTTAAGTTAGTACACCGATGTGCTTTCATGGTATTCTTGCTCCCCCACCCCCCCACCCCCCCCCATATTATGTAAAATGACTGTATTGGATCAAAGAATATGCACAAAGGTTAAGCATAAGTTAGTTCTAAGCGTCGTTTGGATGATGAGAGACACTTAGAATAATTTAGAACCTTATTTTCCTTTGGCCGTACTATAAAGGGGGCTAAGGGTTTGTAGCTTGACCTAGGCGAGACTAGAGTTAGGTGTGGTGCACACTTATAAAATTCTAGTGCTAGGTAGCTCTTATGAAGCCCTAGTGATGGTTGGAAACTCAAATAATTTGAATTAGATGAGTTTTGACCTTTTGAAGATTGAAATTAGAAGAGCTCAGTAGGGACCATTCGGTGGTCTCTGGTGTGAGGGACCGAATCAGTCGAATACCCAAACAGGGGGACCGCTCATTTGGTCCCTGTTAGCATGGACGACCGAATCAGTCGGTGTGCCCAGAGCCACATCTAGCCTAAATCCTATGGAGGACCAATTGATCTGGTGGTCATGTGTGACCCACCAAATCAGTCGGTCATTATGGCTACAAATGTCTATTCTGTACTGTATGATTTTGTCAGGACCGATTGATTCGGTGTTGTGCCAAAGGTGACTACCGAATCAGTCGGTCATTATGGCTAGAAGTGGTTGTTAGGCCCTGGTGGCGACCAATTTATTCGGTGCTCACCCAACCTAACCCCACCGAATCAGTCGGTAGTCTGTAGCTAACCGTTGGAATTCAAAGGGAAAGGGATGATCGATTGATTCGGTGCCATCCTTAGCAGGGCACCGAATCAGTCGGTCCCCATGCATCAGGACCAACGGCTACGGGATTTGAGTGTGCTATTTATAGCCTCTCATCTCCCACATTTAAGCCCTCTTGCCACTTTGTGTTCCCTAAAAAAATTGCTAAGGCTAGCAAGGTAAGAGAGGCACTTGAGTTAAGTTGAAGTTCTTGATCATCAAGGTTAAGGACATATCTAGTGCTTGGAGAGTAGCAAGTGTGCATCCATCTTTATCTTGGTCTAGCCTATGTCAAGTGAAGATCTTTAGCTTGTTACTTTTGGTGATCGGCATCACCTAGACGTCTTGGTGGTGGTGATATTGGTGAGCTCACAAAGAGATTGTGTGAAGCCCCCCAAAAAAAACATACATAGTATTAGAATCCGCCATCCCGGAGTTGGGAATGGATACCAACTGCGAGAGCACTTGATCCTTGCACGGATCGAGGGGGAGAGATTCCCTTGCGCGGGTACTCCAACGAGGACTAGGGGAGAGTCGCCGACTCTTCGATACCTCAGGAAAAAACCAATTTCCGCAAGTTTACTTCTTGTTATTTCAATTCCTAAACTTTTCATGTTATAGTAGGGTTGGAATTAGATTGCATAACTCTTGCGCTAGAAATGCATTTTTAAGTTTAAAATATATTTTTCTATTAAGCCTTCAAAACCACCCTTTGGGTGAAATATGTCCTATTTGAATAGTTAAGCGATCTTTATTGTCTGGTTTTGTAGTTGTAGGTTAAAAATCAAACTTTTGTAACAGTTGTAAAATGAAAAATAGACTTTTCCCCATATGTGTCATCTAACTCTCAGTTGTTTATTACTGGATCATCGGCTCCGAATGGAAAACATAGCTGCGTAATGCATTATGGTACGGTTTACAAAAGTGACGATGAGCATGGAATAGAATCTATGGAGAAAGAAGGGTTTTTTGTTCATTGAGTATACATGGTTTTCAAAGCCATAATAGATGGCTTCTGTGCATTTTCACGAGTGCAATGTATCATTTAAATAACGACTAAATCAAGTGCTCCTTTAACGAAATAATTACTAAATTAAGCTCTTAGTCGGCCATAAGCTCCGCCCCTCCTTAATCTCAAAAAACAAAAAGAAAAAAAAACACACGAAAGTAAAGAAAAAAAGGCTAGGGAAAACAGCAGCAGCGCGCGACCTAGCTAACGGTGGGCACACGTACTTGTGGCAATGGTCGTGTCGCCGTCCAGATGTATACACTGCTAGCTCGTCGCGACACGCAGTGCACCGCATGTCCGCATGACATGAATCAAGTCCAAGTCTACCTTTCCCTGCGCGTGCATTTCCGTATAACTAGGGCTGGTGGCATCACCTTTCGCCGTCCAATCCCGCCCGGGATATACAGGACCATCAGTCAGCTGTCAGCCCGGGATATGTCGATGATGATGGATGAGATGGATGATGAATGATAGAATGTGAATTGAACGTGTCAGCAGCCCGTATATATTGGGCCGCCCGGTCCCTATAATTGTCCTGCAAACATGGGCCGCAATGCAATCAGTTTTATAAACTTGGGCCATATTCCATTCTCCTTCCTCTGTCTATGGGCCTATTTCGAAATGGATATCCTCTTTTCGTATGTATGCCAAAGCCCACTGGATAGGATAATATCTCCCATTTTCTGGGCTTTTGTTTCAGCTCGTCAGGTTACCGTAACTTTTTTTAAAAAAAAACACACCAAAGACACAAACTCTGCAAGCGCACAAAAACTCACCTCTAGAAAATATGCAACCAAGCCTATCCTTGGAACACCTTTGATACTGAGGCGACGGACCTTGTCGATATTGACGAGGTCACCACACACACCCTGGATTCGCTAGACACAACACGATCGACTACTGACAAAGCCGGTTAAATCTTCAAATAAATAAAAATAATACGGTCCCCCTATACCAAGTCAAATACTCAAACATAGATGGCAGATTGCATGAGAAGAAATTTTACCAACGAAGTTATGCTCACTTGTGCACCTGTTAAGTGTTAGCTTGGCCTTTTTGTGTAGCTTGTGTTGCTCCTCTCCTTAAATTGGAAAAGGTGCTCAAACATTTTTGGTGAAAATGGATTTGTATATTGCATGATCCTTAATTAAGAGAATGAACAGAAGGCTTGCCCCACGTATATTATATGATCCGCAATCTAGTAGAATCCACGTGGTTGGACCCGTGCACATCTGGAGGTCCACGAGAAGCAACTAGTTAGATTATCATTGCTGCACGCCTCTATTTTACAGATATTCATCTGAAACAATAATAGAAAACTACATATTTTTTATTATATTAAAAATAGTGACGATACATTTGAATTAAATCTGGAAAACAATTAAAATAAGTTTATATTTAATGGTCAGTATTAGAATTGAACCTAAATTCACTCGAAATGAACTATGCCTTGCATTGTGTTGTGTTTTGAGCACCACACAATAACTTTTTCTCCAGAATTTATATATTTTTAGACGTTTAGTATATGTCACACAATTTCATGGTTCAAATAAAAAAGAAAAAATAGTTATAAATGATTAAGTAGGATCTTTTAAAACTACATTTAGTTGAAGAAATTTGAAAAGATAGAGATAAACTAGAAACCGGGGCGCGGCGTTGCCGCGCCATCTTTATGCTAGCCAATGTTGATTATTGTCATTTTTATGGTAACCAGTGTGCTGGTTATAGATGGGAGTATCAATCTTTATAATTTGATAGAAAAACGATATATATGTGTTTTGTTTGGTTATTTAGTCTTCAACAAAATATAATTATCTATGTGGCAATGTGGGAAGCAGAAGCTGTCTTATTTACAATTATGAATGAAAGGTGTTATGATTCATAGTAATTTAGTAAATAAAAGATGTTATGTTTCATAGCAATTGTAAATGATATATGATGACCCTTCTCATATATGGTTATTTCAGATGCTTCGTGTAAAGTTAGATTAAACTGGAATAGAACTACTTTATAACTAATTCATTGGCTGCAAATACTAGTTTAGTATCTCAGTTTATAGCCATTGTGATATCAACAACCTGCAAGCTAGCTCTACTCGATGAATAACAGCAGGGGCTCTAGGTCCTGGCATTTGGAAAATTTGATGCAATTAACTTGCATGATCCTCCAGGGTCATAGTGTGGTACAACACAAAACAATGTAGTGCAGTCTAAATCGGAACATGAAAATTTCAGAGCTATTTATCTTGCGAACAGTTGATTTAGTGCTGTGATCCACCAAGGCACCAACTTTGATAAATGGTTCTTGTGGGTTTGTGTTTGCTTTATCCTTGCTTTTAAACGAAATCATCAAAGTAGGGGCTACCATTCTGTCCACTTTTTTCAGCTCGACCTGACAGCATGCTTGCTTGCTTCTCGCCGGGCATTTGCTACCACCGCTCAAGCTCAACCCCGCGGCCGACCGAGCTCGTCTCCTGAGCAGAGTTCCGTCGCCGTGGAGCTTTACAGCTGGTCATTTCCACACGACCACAACCCTGCAACATCAGCAGTCACCATCCATACATCCCAGTACCCAACAAGTTGAACGCGGAAGAGGCCATCTTCACTGTCTTCCCTGTTAGCCAGTTCCGAATGGCTGCCCGCACGGTGAGTTCTAAGGACCACCTCGCGGATCTTCTTCGCCCCAGTTGTCCATGCGCGTGGATTTGCTGTGGCTCCTGGAGCCTCGGAGGTCGGGAGGTGGTGGACGGCGACGAGGTGGAGGGGCAAAGAGGGCGGCGTACGGCTCTCGCGGGATTTCAAATCCCCGGCTGAACAGAGGCAGGAGAAGGGCGATGAGGCGTCGGGGGTCTGGCCAGGGAGGTGGAGGGGCATGGGTGCGGGCGATTTGAAGATGGCAGCCGCCCAGCCGGTGTTGGCTGGATTAGGCCGGCGGAAGCTCGGCTCGTTTTGCTCTTATCCTACTTGAGAAGAAAAGAAAGCGAGGGAGAGGAAGACGAGACCAGAGGCCATAGGAGGAAAGAAGAAGAACGGAGGCAGTGGCGAGGCCAACGGCGCCTTGAAGGAGACGGCCTGCGGAGGAGGGTCACGACGACCGGATGCCCGGAGGGTGCGAGCCGGGGTAGACGGCTGCAGCCTGCAGGAACAGAAGAGGAAGATGCCGGGATATTCTTTCGGATGGGAGGTGGCTCTGGACGGTGGAAGATAGCTGTTGCTGAGGATCGAACGGTCGAGACGATGATGGTGACGTGTTCGAACGAGAGAAAAGATTCCCCTGGAGGATTCGTTCTTTAGAGATGTCACAAAACAGTGGCATATTGTGAAATTAAAATAAAAAATTATAAGTTAGCGCATTGAAAAAGATGTACTTCAAGCAGCGTTAGCTATAGTAGCTCATGTGGGCAGGGGGCCATGAATAGTTGGACCCGCGTAGGGTCATGTGGGTCCCATGTATGGTACAGTTTCACCACCTCTCTTTAGATCTCTCTAAGATCTGGAGCTTTATTTAGTACAGAGGATATGCTAGAAAGTGTTGTGGTGAATTTTAAAATGGCGGAATACAATTAGGGAATTATACGGTTCTAATATATATGTGATCACTAAAGTTACGTTTTCCTCTAAAGCTTAATTTAACCACAGTTAGCTCTGGCCCTGTTCGCCTGGCTGGGACCGGTCACAGGGCTGGGCTAGCAGCAGCTTATTCTGGCCATGGATAGAGAGACTGACGGGTGGGGTTACCAGCCACCCAACCGATCAGCCCAGCCAAAAACATCAAGCCAAACAGACCCTCTGCTTTGTTCTGTTACATGTAGGGAAAAACTATATTCATATGCCCAACTTATTCCAATTTGTCAGGAGAGAATCAATGGATGACCATAGTTTTTTTTTTAGAGGAAATGGATGGCCATATATAATGAGGATCTATATGGAAAACACGCATGACAACAAAAGTACAGGGGCGCATATGTGATGTTCTGGAGCACGCGTCATCACCTGCCTCTCACGAAGAATCATTAGGATTGGACAGGAGTAAGAGTGGATCAGCACGTTGTACATGTAGTAGACAGAGCTTTTTCTTAGGATTTATTGGAGTCTAAAGTAACAAACCAAAAGATACACGCTCCTTTATAATAATAATAATAATGGAGTGGTAGTTGTGTTGTAGCTAGTACGCGGGAGAAGCGTATATACGCGTTGTTTGTTGAGCGAGCTGATGGAGCTGATCGAGGAGATGGAGGCAATGTCAGCTCGCGTGCTGCATTAATCCAAAGCTTAAGCTCCGTGAGAAACGTGTGTGTATATAGAATCTTCGTCTCCGAATAATCCTCCAAGCGCAACAGGCGAGTGTCATGATATGATTGATGTTGTAGCGCACGCACGTAGGACCGACGACGACACAGCTGCGTCGTCTCGATCTGTTTTGGTCCCAGAAGCTAGCTAGCTAGTCCCGGTCGTGCAGAGCACAACAACATGCATCTGATGGAAGGCCACAGCATCTCTCTGACGATGGTCCATCTGCTACCTCTGGCTGACGATTCGCCCGCGTGGGGGGCCCACATGATGACACGGCACGGACGCATGCGTATGGTCGAGGGACATCATCCGTCGAGACGGACACGCAGCCTCCCCTCCCCGATTCCTTCCTCATTCCTTCCGTGTGCTCCCCCTCCTCGCTTCGATTCGCTCCCTCCCTGCCTGCACGCGGGCCGCACGCACCGGCCGGGCCTCCGATCCCCCCGCTGCCCCCGCCAATTGCTCGTGCGGTCTCCAGCATTATTCCCGCATCGATCTGCTACACCCTCGCGAAGAGCATTCGGCCGGTTAGGCTGCCGATCCATACCAATCTGGCTGCGGAGCGCGCCGACGACATGACGCTCAGGATCGCTCCTAGGACCGACGCCAAGGCGGCGGCGGCGGCGGCGGCTGATGGTGCCCGACCCGCCGCCGGCGATCACCGCAACGGCATGGAGGACGGTACGCGCGCATCCCCTGCTCACTGCGCAATTCATTATTGTTTAATTCCCTCATTTTTGCGGTTTTGCCACGCGATCAATCCGACCTGATGATGATTCTAATGCCGTCACAACGCAACAATTTTTTTTTTATTTTCTTATATTTTTTTGTTTTTGTTTTTTTTTCCTTTTCATATATTTTGCCTGTTTCCTTGAGTTGACAGGCAACCTTTCCCACTGTTTCCCCCCTCCTTTTTAACGCTTTTTCAAAAGAAACAGAGAAAATTACGCTGATGATGGGGGTGGTTACGATCGCGGATAGCTGCAATATGATCATGCAAAAAAAGCAATCAAACAAATTTGACTACTACGTTATCTTTCTTGTCCCTGCTGCATGCATGGACACGCGCAAGACTCCACGGGGTTAGTTGGGGCAGACGCGTACGACATGCTGACCATTCTGTTTGGTTAGGATTGTTATTCATTCATATATGTGGTGAGTGGTCACCCTCACCCAAGACAGTTTGTTCTTGCGTTAGATCACCTGGCCGATTGATTGTGACGACCCTGCTGCGTCCTGCACCATCCATGTGTGCAGGCCAAATGCGGCGTCAGGACGCACGTCTCAGCATTTACACCGTACCATTGGCCATGATCTAAATTGTCAAGGTACGTATCTCTCAACGGTCGATGGGACGACAGCCAGCGTTTGCCATGTCAGACTCAGACCTGACGGTGTCCTATGCAGAATTTGTTCTCGACTTGTATGCGACGAGGTACGATGCTAGTTTGTCAACCACACGACTGAGAAATTTAATTTCTCAGAATGAATGCGTCCTATGGGCCGGGCAACAGGCGCTTAAATGTAAGGATTTATCAGTATTGAGGACAGATTAATGGACGAGATGCGTACATGCGGAAAAAACCAATGTCCAAATATTGTTTTCAATTATGGTCAATAGCAAAAAGCCAGAAATCTTTCTATTATTGGTGAGAAGAAAACTACATCTTGTAAAATGTTACGACTTCGATAATATGTATAAGTTTTTTAAATAACAAAAATGGCATACCTTTCACTTCCTCTGACGAAGTGGAATACATGGTCTAGAAGGCAACTATTTCTTTGTCTTTTCGGAATGTTATTATTAATTTTGACTTCTTTATTTGATTTCTCCGTTGTCCTTGAATGTTACCACGTGTACCAACAGTTCCTTGTATTTCCACATTGCATTTGTTGTAAGCTGTAGCTGAAGCTTTAGTTGTATTGTAAGACATACTGCTCCTTGTCTGTTCAAATTAAAACTGTTCTGGCTTTGAAAAGCACATATCTGAGACAAATCCTTGCACTATTTTATTCTGTTTTAACATATATCTGTTAATTATGCCAGGAAGCAAAGATGAGTCGTTCTTCGAAGCAAAGCCCTGGTTAGATTCCGACAGCGAGGATGATTTTTACAGTGTCAGAGGAGGTGAAGTCTGAGCTAGAATGTACACTTGCACAATCCATGAGATATTTTTTTTTCTTCTATTATTCTGACTTGTTTCTTCATGTTGACACTCTGAAGATTTCACGCCATCACGAAGCAGCACCCCAGATCATCCGAGACTAATGACATCCTTCAGTGGGCGGATGCCAGTAGTAGACATATCGAAGCCTTCACTGATTCAGAAGAAGCAGAGACTTCTCGAGCTTCTTCAGGAGAAGCAACATTACGACGACGACGAGGACACTGTCACTGATGTCAGTAGCGATTTGGAGAATGGCACTGTTCACGATGAAGAACACGTGAAGACTTCTCGCAAAGGCAAGAAATCAAATAAGTCATCAAGGTCAGGCTGCTTCCCAAGCTTATTCTGGAAGCATAGCTTAACAAGCAGCAGGAAGAAGAGAAAAGGGCATAAACATAAAGTGAACTAGCATTATGGTGTCGAACAATGATTTTGTAAAAAAAGAAATTGAAGTATCCAGTAGGAAATGGCGGGGCCGTACATGTATATGTCCCTTATCATTTTTAAATACCAAAACTAGGATGGAAGGCCGGAAGAGTGTTCCGAGTGCCATATGGTTCTTTGTTCTTCCAAAAAAAGGGGTTAAAGGTCATAAGATCATTTCTGTCAGTTCTGGTCTGATTGGGTTTGTTGGACTGTCAACATTCTTACTGTTGCAATGTCAAATGACTTAACATAGAAGTAACCTTTAGTTGATTCCCCTCAGATTTTTGATATCCATAATCAAATGTGTCGATTATATTTGTTGAAATAAGCTGCACTAACACACAAATGCGCAGCCGGTGCAATACAGACACTGTATAGAAGAGCTTGAGAATAGTCTGAAAACATGAAGTATAATTTATTTTTGGTTGCAATATATATTTTTCATTTGAAAATTAAAAAAATATAAAGTAAAAGGGTTAGGACTGAGAGATAATAAATTTGGCGGAAACATCTCTGTCTCATAAATGGTGTATTTTCATCATAGTTTTTTTTTCATAACAGAGTATACAAAGTTCTTTTACAATTGTGAAATACTATTTGGACCAGAGTTAGGTCAGACGCAACAATTTGAAGAGGAATAACTTGAAAATATAAAATATAAGAAGTTTCAGGGATTCCAAACTACAAAAGTTAGGTCTGAATAAATCTTGCTTCATTTTTCATGGACCGTATTTTTCTAGAACCATTGGGAACCTCTTGACCTATTTTGCGCATTTCACAATTCAAGTGAAATTTAAGCACCTGTGTTTACGTAAAAGCAAGTAATTCATGCTGATGTGTTTTTCTCATAGATAAATGCATGAATAAGAGATTCTGCTGCAACACAAACATTACTTTTCAAAATCACAAATGGTTCAAAGCACAAAATTTTCCTTTGGCAGTAGTCCTGCATATTCAATAACACTGTCAAGTGGAAAGGAATTTCCACAAAAAAAAAAAGTAGAAAGGAATTACCATTGGCATCGAAGCAACAGGGGGTTCTGAAAAAAAGGAATCAGGAATTCAGAAAGGTGTTTATAGTCTCATTTAATGCCATCTGCTGGTTCAGATCTTATTTTGACTTTTTATTTGCCTGAGGTAAGATTTTGGTTTGTCAATTCAAGGACGTAGAGCTTTATTTATTTGTTAGAATGAATGTGAAAGTGGCATAAATTTGAGGTACCCTGAATATCCGGAGCAATTAATGGACAAGATGCATCATATAAAAAATTGATATCCATATACACTTTTCAATTCTATTCCAACATTTTAATTCCCTGGCATTGAATCAATATTTGTGTATAACGTTTCCATAAGAAATAATCTGAAATCATGATTTGACTTTTTTCGATCAAGTAAAACATACAATCTTGAATGAAACTAGTTCTTGGTCTTGGAAACTTTCTTGTATTTATAATGTTACCACCTGTGGCAACAATTCTTGGATTTGATGTATTAGAAATATCACACAAATGTTGTACCCCTCTATTGTATCAATAGAAGTCTGTTATTGGGCCAGAAAGGGTAGCAAAGATGTCATTCTTTGAAGTAAACACGCCGTTCGCTGGGCTGCAGCAGCTTTAAGCCGAGCGGCTAACTGGAATAGTCCACCACTGCAGCCCAGGAAGCCAGGGAGGCAGCCAGCCGAACACCGTGAAAGCCCAGGATAGATTCCAACAGCCCAAGGATCGTTTTTACATCATGAGAATAGGTAAAAACTGAACGTTTTTCTCTTAAAAAAAGGGTAAAAACTGAACGTCACACATAAAGAGAAAAATCTAAGTTCAAATTTGTATTATTAACATGCCCCTCTATCTTCATTTCTGAAAATATTTCACTTGATCGTGAATCAGAACCTCAGATCATCGGAGGCTAACATCGTTCAGTAGCCAGATTGAAGCCTTCTCTGATAATAAAGAAGCAGATACTACTTGATCTTCAGGAGAAGCCGCATTATGATGGTGATGATGACAGTGTGACCAAGAAAGACATTTGGTGGGTATTCGTCATAGCGTTCAGACCTCCTGTAGGGTGGGGGGGGGGGGAGGTGTACATGTTTTTTCAAAATCACAAAATAACATTTGGAGATATGGTAGGTCCCGTGTGCACAAATACATAACAACTTCTTGAGCAAACTCAGCGGGATTAACAACTTCTTGAGCACATATTAAAAAAAAATGAAGTTTCAGGTCTCCCGAAAAAAGAGAAGTCTCATTTCATATTGAAATATTTTATGACCATAGAACATATTATCCCCCATCCAGGGCCGACTCAGGACCTAGGCCACAGAGGCGACGGCCGGGGCCCAAGCCAAAGAGGGGCCCATAATTTTTTTTAGAGTCTAAGGGACCCATAATTTTATAGGTGTAGTAAGTATGTAGTTATATGGCATTTGAAGGCTAGCAGACCTGCTACCACACATTACACATACACATACGCTGGTGCTAAGCCGCTCCTTCAAAGTGAAACCCAAGCGTTTGTCATTTGTCAAGAATCAATCATCGGTGTTGCGCTATGCGCTTGTCCGTGTGCTGCATCTTCGGCAGGAATCGGCAAGTCTTCCTCAGCCTTTTTGCTCCGATCGGCAATTAGGAGTTAAACTAGTACTCACGACTTAAGGTTTTAGATTTATAAGGTTTAAAACTTCTAATTCCAAATAATATCTCTATGCCTCAGATGAAAGAAGTGTCTGCATTGCTTTAAGAATTAAGCATATATTATTACTATTTTTATTACTGTTATCATCTATTTTTTATAGTATAAAAAACTTTAGGCTAAAAGTCTGTTTAGATGATGAAATTTTACTAAAAAATTCACAGAGAAGCGTGACCTCTCTCACCTGTCATGTTTCTTAGTGTGAATTTTTTTTTTACCAAATTTCACTGTCGAAACAGCCGGGGGCCAAGTTTTAAGTTCGCGCTAGGGCCCCGCAGATGATAGAGCCAGCCCTGCCCCCATCTTTGACTTTTTAGGTCCCGTATGAAAAAAGAGTGTATTTAGCCAACTCCAGATCCTGGAGAGTGGAATCTAAACAGCCTAGCTCAGTTTAACAAAAAAAAAACAAGTAAGGCACATTAAAGTCTTTTCACTAGAATTAGTTCATACACATGAAGAAACAAGAAATCCTGCTGTTATTAAGGACATAAAAGAATTTGGCATATCTTCAATAACTTTAAAAAATAAAAAAATGGATAAAATTACAATATTTCACTTATCAATATCTCAGCCACCTATAGTGAAGACCATATATATGTAAAAGCCACAACTCCCTAAAGTAGAAAGTCTACTGATATAGGACTATGAACACCAATGAGCAGACTTGATCAAAGTTTCAGAAGGACAGAGACAGTGTAGAACTAGAACACCATTGTGCCACTTCAACATTACCATACTATTAAACTTCAATGGTCACACTACATAAGCACGATCCTGAAGGCTTGAGCTCAGACGTCTGCCACTCACATCCTGTTGGTGCGGCCGGGTCATACATCAGTGTTTGGTACCCAGGTTCTTCCTCCAGTGAGAATAACAGGACCTTCTTGCTAAGCACCCCAAGGCAGAATCGAGTGCTGGAACTGCCAGTAAGCGGCACCGGGACCCTCTGCCATGAGTTGTCTGCTGGGTTAAATACTGCAATAGATCTCTGGTTCTTCCATTCCAAACAGAAGAGCCGCTTGTCAAGGACAGCATGAGAGGTGACCATCACACACCCTCTCTTGATCTCCTCCCAACAGTGATCATCAGGATTGTACACGTCGACAGAGCGGGAATTGCCAATGTTGAAGCTTGAACGGCCACCCATGACATACAGCTTGCCATTGAATCCACAAGCAAAGCAACCCCACCTCGGCCTGCGAAGACTCTGGATAAGTATCCATTTGTTGTGCTCTGGAATGTATGCTTCAACGCTGCTCAGGCTATCACCATCAGGACCAAATCCACCAGCCACATATATCACAGCATTCACCTCTGCGCATGCGAAGTCACGTCGCGCAATGTTCATCTTGGCAAGTACAGTCCACCTGGAGTTTGAGAAGAGATAAATTAGTACTCAATTATCAAGAGAATAGCAATATCATTTGGTTAAAATGGTCTTACCTGTTAAGACAAGCATCATAGCGGTAAACCTCATCAGAAACAAATTCTTTCCCATGGTCAGCAGCATATCCAGCCATGATGAAAAGCTTTCCATCAAGAATCACCACACCAAATCCAACTTTGTTTGGCCCAGGCATAAGAGGAAGTATCCTCTTCATCTGATCAAGTCCCCCCATCACCTCCCAACGGCTTCCCTGACCACCAGCTCCAGCAGTAAGGACATAAATCCACTCCTCGAGCTTCCCAACCTCCTTTCGAACAGAGATGAACTCTTTGCTTCCAATGAATGCCATCCAACTCTTTGACACAGAGCCCATGACAGGGAAATAGCTCCTGGGGACAAGAGCAAGACATATCTTTGCCAGATCTTCTGGCAGACCAGGTATCAGCACGCTGTATGAATCGTTCTGCTGTTGGATCACTGTCCTGGAAGGGAGCTTTTGCTCAGCTGAAAACTTGAGATCCACTCGAGCACTGATGCAAGCCTGTGATTGAACAAAAGGTTCTCTTGGTGCAACAAGTGCAAGCATTGTCAATGTACCTTCAAATGCCTACTGTCTAGCCAAAGCTTGCCCTCCCTGTTAACAAGGAAAAATTGAAAATGATTTCGATGTTTCCTGGCCTTGCTTATTTGCTGTGGCAATGTTGCAAACAGAGAATTCGATATCCGTCACCAATGGGACCTGTAAGGGACATATGTTTGAATGGTATTGACACGAGATTCTTCAACTTAGATTTATCTGTCTTTGTGATTTTTGTCATATTTGCTATCCGATAATGAAAGGCCTTGGAGTGGTTTGTCCTAGTTGAATATACAGTCTTGGGCTCCTTATTAACTATGTTTGAGAAGGTCCCTCCGACATACATAGCCTCAAAATCTACAGAAAGCATAGCATTAAATTAATAGCGGGTAGAGCGGCAAAAAAGTGTACACTAAGTACATGACACCAATGGCCATATGTTCCTGACACAATTAGCCACCAGTCACTTCCATTTTAACCAGGGCTAGTTTATACAGCAGAATAGACAAGGTCTAATACTGCGGATTAAGTGATTATTAGCTCAGGAACAATCATAGGATTTGAATGATCAAAGGAAGTTGTGGACTTGTGGGGCAAACATAGCCAGCCAGACAAAAAAAAAACTTCTGTTTCAACATCAGTTTAGGAATACATGAATAATTTAGTTCAATACTACAGTTCAGTCAGAAATGGAAACTGAAACTGTGGCCTACTTTTAATTCACACCAGACCTCTCTGTTCACGGAAAGCACTGGACAGGGGTTTCAATCAGAGCGTTTTCCAAGTAACTATAGAGGGCATGGATAAAACTAATTTTCTGGAAGTAATTAACAAAAGTGAATTGCCGAGTTGATATTGACTTAAGTTTGTCAGGAACCAACACAAAACAGTAAATTCTATTTTTCTAAAAATTTCGTGTTGTTAGTTCATATTAGGCAATCGATGTGAAACTTTTCATCTAATCAAAACACTGATCTGTAATTTATACTCATTTGCCAAGCATCATGAGCATTGCATCATTTGCCAAGCAATAGAAAGTTCAGAGTAAACACTGATAGGATGGCGATGACTACCAAACGAATAAAAAGGACCAATGTGCCGAGGTCAAGGCCTGAATCCTCATAGAACAGCCAAAATTGTAACCCCCAGATTAAGCCCGAGAAGAACTCCCAGTAACAGGGCAAAGACAGGAGAAACAGGGGAGGCGTTACCTGGCGTCCGTAGTGCTTCCTTGGGACTCCGACTTTTGGAGGGCAACAGGTAAGTGGCGGCAATGGCGGGACTCTCGACGGGAACGGGAGGAAGACGAAATGGTGGCGCGCTGTTCCTTTATATAGCCGTGGTTTTGTCGAAACTGCGAATCCATCTATCTGCTCTGGTGTAGTGGTGTCGTCCTCGGACCTCTGCTTTCTCTGTTCCCCCCTGAAGACCTGGTTTTCTGGAAGATCAGTGCTCTGCCTCTGACCAAATCAAATGACACGCAATTTATTCTTACAGTTCCATTATAATTTTGACAAATGCAGAACAATATGTAAGTAGGGTCCGTGCATGCATTAAAATAAAATATCTTCACTGAAATTTAAATACCCTTCTATCTTATATAAAAAATAAACCAAAACGTTGCTGCTGTGACGATACAAAAATATAGAAAAAATCGTGAGATAACACATCCAAGACGCTAGATACGTGCTATGCATCGAAGTTCATTGTGTATCGTTGTCGAATAAAGAAACAGAGAACATACAATTAGAAATGCCGACAGATTAGATATGCGAGACCATGGTGAAGAGAAGACCCTACACAGGATGAAGAGTCAGAATGCAAAAGGTCAACTTGTTCCCAATGCAGACAGCCATGTCTTATGTCTATACCTTTCCAGCGATGAAAGGACGACAGGTGCAAAGTCAAATATCATAGCTCACCCAGCATGCCCTGATCACTTTTAGTTTTTTTTCAGAACACAAGTGTATGGTCGGCCATCGAGTCAGTGCTCCGTAGGCGAGCTTATCTGAAGGCGAGCAGTACAGCCGTAGCAGTACGGCAACGGTAGCCTGATAAGTCATGGGAGTTCATTGAACACATGCTGCAAGTTGCGCATACGTTGACCTTGATGCTTTCCTGTTTCCTAGTCAGAACTTCGCTGAACAGCTTGTCACCCTGCTACTGAATTTGGTAAATATGTGAATCGGTAAACAAAACTTTTCGAGTTCTTTTATGGTGCCTTATACTACTATGTGGTAGTATGGAGTACAGATAAGATCAAACTATCCATTGTTAAGGGTAATTTAGTAAGAAAAAGTCTATATCACCCCCTCACATATGGAGTTTGGACTACATAACCCCCAACCTATAAAACGGTCTATATCACCCCTGAACTTATAAAAACCGATCAAATTACCCCCCAAACTAATTTTAAAAAATCATAATAAATCACAAAAAAATCATAAAATGAAAATCAAATTGCGTTGAACTCCAAATGAGTAGATATACACACTGAACATATAATATGGTATGTTTTAATATATTTTTTAACAACTATGGAGAAAATCATAGATCTAAAGCTATAGTGAAAAGATGTACTAAAGCATACCATATTACATGTTCAATGTGTATATCTACTCATTTAGAGTCCAACACAATTGTATTTTCTATTTTATGATTTTTCTGTGATTTACTATGATTTTTTAAAACTGTTTTAGGGGGTAATTTGATCGGTTTTAAGAAGTTCAGGGGATGCTTTAGACCGTTTCATAGGTTGGGGGTTATGTAGTCCAACCTCCATAGGTTTGGGGGTGATATAGACTTTTTCCAATTTAGTAATAATTACATATATATTTATTACCTTTCTTAAAGGGTGGATTTTTAGTTTCAAAAATATGTTATCGTGATATTATTTTTGTCCTTTTCCCATAATACCTTTATACTACCTATACTACTCATGTAACTACCCGTACTACTAGTGAAACTTTTAGTAGTATACAATTAATTTTGACGGTTGGATGTTTCTATACTAGTCCTTTTCAAGCACTAGTATACGCCAGTATAAGGCACTGTAAAAGAGCTCAACTTTTCAGCATTTTGAGCAATAGGTGAAGATAATTCTTGTTCAGGGTGTTTACTCATCAAGATGAGGTTTGATTCGATAGTGTCAGACTGTCAGTATAGCCAAGACACTTACAATTTGGCCAACGCTAGCATGTCTCATTAGCAGGGAAGTTTCTTATCTCAGCAATCACAAATTCACATACTTGGTTCCTTTTCACAGATAAAATATCCCTTGTCAGGACTCAAAGATTTGCATGACAGCTTCATTGGACATGGGTAGTCGGCAGACTAATTCCATTGTAATATTCGCAGAATCTTCTGGCCATAATGCTTTGACTTTCCAACGACTTTCGATAGTTGGAATTTTGAGTTGTTGATAGTCTTATCCATTGGGAGGCATGATAAACATGACGAAAGCATGGTTTGCTGTGTTACTGCTACCACTTAGAAGGCTTCAATTTATATTTTATTTCTGTTCTGTAGAACAACTGAAGGAGTCCTAGCAGGAAAGAAAGCTGGGAACTTAAACTTTTAATTAACCAAGCTCTTCTTCAAAATAGTAAAATGATAGCCACATAAAGATCAAGTTATGCTTATTACCTCACTACCATAAAGTTGAGTATAGGCTCTACTCCTTTAATTTGTAAATCAACACTTAATTAGGAGGTATTAGCTCTGGACAAACAATATACAACAATTTTACCTACAATAGAACACTCCATCAATTCTATCTCTTAGATATGAAATAAAACTTCATAACCAATCAAATTAACATATTTTTTTCATTTTTAAGAAAGAAACACATACATCACTGAACTGTGATGATTTCTTCATAGTGAACGGCATTAATTTCTGTACTCCTTTTCAAATAAATTTTTTACCATACTATGTAGGGAAAATAATTAATATTTCTTCCCATGATCTTCAATTTTTTTTGGAGCTTTAACTATCTTTCTTCATGTGCGAAAGGTGATATGAGAAGCAGGGAAGTATAAAAGGTAGCCACTGTGGATAAGCACTATACTATGCATGCGCATAAGGTGATATGAGTGCATGACCTAAGGATAAGGTATCAACAACTGCTTGAGTTTTGAAAGCTAAATGATTGAAAGTAACTGTTGCGGAAATGCAGATGAGTTGCATAGGTTAGGAAATCGACTTTTCCATCCTATGATTGACCTCCTTGGAAGCATATATACTTCCTCCAGGGGCACGTTAATGTGTATGAAGAAATATGCTATTTTTGTTTCTTGTATGCGTTTGTGTTGTTCCGGAGGGAAGATGTTATATACATCTTCACCCAACCTTACCGTGTATTTAAGAGGGCACCATCCAACAACCAGATGCTCTATTGTCTGTTCAGGTGGCATTGATACAAAGGATATGGCTGAGGCAGCAACAAATATTGTTGGACTTAAATTATTAGTATATTTTTGCAAAAAAAAAAACAAACGGGACAGTTATGGATAAGCGGACAAATTATTGATGTCGTAGGGACGGGGAGAAATGAGACAAGTAAGATGTGGGCTTAAGGCTTATAAATAGTTAAATACCTCATGCCCGCAGGCATAGAGAGACCTCGCTTTGACACCACCACTTTTTCTACTATGTCTTCTAATGAGTAGCAGTTGCTAGGTTGTTCTTTTTTAGTTAATGAGTTGTTTGAGTTAGGAGATCGATGAGAGAGGCAGAGGCAGGAAAGGTGTGAAGAAAAATCAGGGAAGAGGAGGCATCATGGAAGTAGTATTAACTCTCACGGATTTGCATCTAGAGTGATCAACTGTGTAGTTGTGCTGTACAGCTGCGAGACCACACCCGAAATGATCTTTCAGCCTCTTTTGCAACGTCGATAGTGCGCAGATGGTAAAAGCAGTGGAGAGGATTTGGTCCATCTAGTGATCAATACTGCAAGACTTGAAAATCTCCCGACCTCTACCCGGACACACAACTTGAGGGAAAAAAAAAAGCGAGCACCCTAAGAGAAAAAAAAATCCAGCATGTAACTATCTTTCAGGTTGTGTTTGTGAGATCAGAATATTGATAGATGGTTTATAAGCCCATTTTTTTATTTGCCCTCATTTAGTACGATATGGAATCAGTAATGGAAAGTAGAAAGAATAGCCATGTATTTTGCCATCTACATGCTCAATAAAATCCTCTGCCTGATTGTTTTCACTTGTGTCACCTTCTCTATTTAGCTGAAAAAGCATCTCACTGTCACAACGAATTCTACAGTTGGTAGCACCGGCTAATTAATGGCAAATGTGCAATATTAGAATAAGTTGGAGGAAACATTGTGCTTGAACATATGTAATGAGGAAGCGTAGGTGTTTGCAAAGATGACTCATAGACTGTTCACCGGTAGCAACCCATCACACGCATATTAGCTGGAAATAAAAAATTGCAAAACTAGTGTACCCATGAAAAACCGGAGTATTCAATGTCCAAAACTAGAGTGTCTGGTCTTGGCAGCATACTAAACATTCGATTAAATATCCAATCAATAAAAAATAATATATCTTGAATATTCATTTATATAAGTACTAGCCCATGTGGACGGACGGGTTGGCCAGCTGGTTAACTTATTCCATTTTAAGAAAGTAAACATAGACGCTATAGTGAACGCCATTAATTCCATGCTCCTTTACATATATACTTTTCACAATATTAGGTGGGGAAAATAATCTTTCTTCACATGCTCCTTCGCACTTCTTTAAAGCTTCTACTATCGTTTTACTTGGGCAGAGGGTACTAGGTGTAGAATCACATACTATGAATGTGTGAAACTAGTAGCTAATAAGAGAAGCACAAGCACGGCAGCACAAGCATGGTTGAAAAATTTAGGCACTGGATAAGCATCATAACATGCATGTGCGATAGTGATACGAGTCCATGACCTAAGGATAAGATATCCACAACTTCTTGAGTTTGGAAAGCTAAAACAAATAGAACTTACAGAATGTAGAACTGCTGATACGTACTCCCTCCGTCCCAAATTGTAAGTCATTCCAAGATTCTTGGAGTGTCAAACTATCTCAAGTTTGACCAAATTTATATAACAAAGTACTAAGATTTATGATACCAAATAAGTACCATTAGCTTCTTCATTAAGTATATTTTTAGATTATATCTATTTGGTTCCATTAATTTTTTTGATTCACTCTATAATTTTGGTCAAACATAAAAAGACTTTGACTCTCCAAGAATCTTGGAATGACTTACAATTTGGGACGGAGGGAGTAGCAAAGATTACAAAGGCCACCTTTCCAACCTAAGAACGACTCCTGGGAACCATTACTTCTTCCAGGGACACGTACGTTTGTACGAAGAAACATGCATTTTTTCTTGCAAAGGGGCTAACGGTGCAGTGGTAAAGGGCACTGGTCAGGGAGCTCCCACCCTAGGTTTAATCTCTGGATGCTGCATAATTTTTGGGAAATAAAAAAAATCCACTCATCGTGTCCATTTACTTGGTTGAAACCGACCTATGGTGGGCGGACCCTCATATATGGGGTGGGCTCAAAGCATGAGGCAAGGCCCGAACCATAGGGGGAGGCTCCTTGAGGATGGGACGAGCGTTCGTGGATTTTCTCGATTGGAGAAGGTTTAGCTTTACTATCAAATAAAGCCGTGGGGTGGTCCCCACCGGTGGAGTTTTTTTTCTTGTATCAATAACTGCTTGAGTTTTAAAAGCTATATGATTGAAAGTAATGGTCGCGGAAATGTAGATGAGCTGCATAGGTTAGGAAATCGACTTTTCCATCCTTTGAATGACCTCCTTGGAAGCATATATACTTCCTCCAGGGACACGCTAATGTGTATGAAGAAATATGCTAATTTTGTTTCTTGTATGCGTTTGTGTTGTTCCGGAGAGAAGAGGTTATGTGCATCTTCAGCCAACCTTAGCGTGTATTTAAGAGGGCATCATCCAACAACCAGATACTCTATTGTCTGTTCAGGTGGCATTGATACAAAGGATATGGCTGAGGCAACAACATATATTGTTGGTATCAAATCATTAGTATATTTTTGCAAAAACAAAAAAGAACAAACGGGACAGTTATGGATAACTGGACAAATTATTGACGTCGTAGGGACGAGGAGAAATGAGACAAGTAAGATGCGGGCTTTGGGCTTATAAATAGTTAAATACCTCATACCCGCGGGCATAGAGAGACATCACTTTGACGCCACCACCTTTTCTGCTATGTCTTCTAATGAGTAGCAGTTGCTAGGTTGTTCTTTTTTAGTTAATGAATTGTTTGAGTTAAGAGATCGGATGAGAGAGAGAGTTAGAGGCATGGAAGGTGTGAAGAAAAATCAGGGAAGAGGAGGCATCATGGAAGCACTATTATACTATCATAGGTTGCATCTAGTGATCAACTGTGTAGTAACATTAGAACCGGCTGAATCAACAACTGTTACTAACTTGTCGTGGACGAATGCTCATTTCTCCGGTGAGAAGATAGTGTGACTACATAGCTATGCCGGCAGTTGCTGCTCAACGCTAATCAAGATGGACACGAGATGGCAGTCACTTAGCTGATCAGTCACTCACTCACTCACTCCATCCGCATATGGCACCGGACATATGGTGAGCCAGAAACAACCTTGATCATACCGAACCAGGACTGGAACCCCTGGCTGTACTCAGCCGAGGACACTGTATCGCTAGACTGCTCGCAGTTGCACCAATCCTTTGCATGGTACAATACTCCAGTGTCACTCCTGCTAGGCAATCCATTACTCCCGTCGTCTGACAGATCTAGCTACTCCAATGTTGATGGAACAGATGGGAGAATGGGGGTCGACATGATGGACTGTGGTGTGCCCTGATCATGAAGGGTGTTAAGTTAACGAAGTCCTTGTATGCTATGATCTTTTCTTCTGCTGCCTCACATTTCTATTTCATTAACAGTGCTTAACATTCTATACAAGGAAGTAGGAATATGTGTCTCTTGATCTGCTCTTTATTTTCCACTGATAAATCATGCGAGTAGTAAGAACTGGGGATGCATTTGAGTGTATACATACACACAGTATTACAAGTTACTTTCGGTGACCGCTTAACTTTGTAGTAATTTGGTCGATGTTGCATGAAAGAGCTCCTGGGGACTTTGCTTATTTATTGGCAGGGAGTGTTTCACTGCACGTGGCGAGAGATGGATGTTAAGTGTTATGTTCTCTCACACACTAAATGTTAGTAACAGAACAAATAAAGTGATTCCCTTTTTTTCTATCAACCATCATACTTATCTTTTTTTAGATAAAGGAAAGAATCTAGCAACCATCATACTTATCTAAAGATGCTAGGGAAATTCAAGGCTATTAAAATTTGTTCTCTAGTTTATGGCGCTGTAATGGGATAGTTTAGCCTTGTATCTTAGGGTTCTCTGGATGCTGCATCCCCTGACGGGTAATAAATTTCAGACATGTGCCATGCTTGTGCTATCTCTGATAACATGAATCAAAAGGATGCACAAACACATCAATTAAATCGAGGCCTATGCATGACTACGACATAATTTTAAGGAACAACAATGGAAATTTTATAAACTCATACCTATATATGACCTGTGGGCTCGATTCCCTCGCTGGTTCTAAACATGTGCTATCCTGAGTTTGGTACTCTGGCAGTAATGGACATGTATGAATTGCCACAGGACAGTTGTTGCTCAGGCTGTCTGCACTGGTGTTACCCTATTCCTATCCTAAAAGGAATATTTCTATCCTGATCATCGAGATTTCTGATTTTGTACTCCATCCCAACTTCTCCCGCACTCGTGGTACTCTATATCTCATCCCCTATACCAACTAAAATATATTTTACTCAACCATTCCAATTACCATCTCCCCTCTTCTCACCTTTTCTTTTTTCCATCTTCTCCTAATCTTTTTCTTTCTTTTTCCCATCTTTTTAATCTTTGTTTTCTTTCTTTCTTTTCGTCCTTTTCTTTTTCTTTTTTCCTTCTCCTTTTTCCTCTCTATTTCCATATATTTTCCCCCACGGCAACCCTCTCTCCAGATATTTCTCGAGCCTCCTCGTCTTCTCCGCATCGCACGCCCCACCGGTGCCTCTCTCCGCCGTCGCCTCGCGCGCGCACCTCCGCCTCCGCCTCCTCCTCTCCCTCTCCTTCGCGCACCTCCTCCTCCTCCTCCCCCTCCTCTCCTGCACGGCGGCAAGACGGCTCCTCTCTCTTGGCGGCCATGGCTTCTCTCTCTCGGCCCGGCCTCCATCCTAGGCCGCGCACCTCCTCGAGCATGGCAGCTGAGGCGGTGGCGGGCGTGGCAGCTGTAGAGGCCCTCCTTCGGCGCGCGCGCAGGTCCACAACGGTGCATCCCCGCGAGGCGAAAGCTCCCCACGGAGCACGAGGGGAAAGCTTCGGCGGCGGCAAAATCAAGCTCGAGCTACTCTCCGGCAGAATCAACCTCGAGCTCGCCGGCTCGACCTCCTCCTCTCTGCTCGCGCGCGGATCTAAAGGAGCCTACGGCGAGCTCTCCTCAGCGTCGCTGCATCGATCCCCTCCGGCGCTGGTCCCTGCCCTCGGCGGAGGAGCTGGATCTAGGCGAGGTGGATGACGAGCTCAAGCTCTTGGCAGCATGAGAGATCTCCGGCCTCTCCTTGCGCGTGGTCCGACGGTGGCCTCCTCGCGGTGGTTCCATGGCCACGGACGGCCCCTCCTCGTGGTGGTGCGGCGAGGCTCTGTCCTCCCTCGAATCGTCGGCTGCGGCGGCTCCGTCCTCCCTCGAATTGTCGGCTGCGGCGGGTCCGTCCTCCCTCGGATCGGTGGCTGTGGCGGCTCTGTTCTCCCTCGAATCGGCTGCGGCGGCTCCGTCCTCTTCCTTTCTCTCCGGCCCGATGGTGGTTGGTTGGGGGATGGCACGCGATGCCCGGGTAGTGGGTGGGCCTCGCGCCACGTTGGGTCATAGCGCTCCTGCGCTCTGCCGCCACATTTGGCACTCTGGAGGAGGTGCGCGATGATGCTCTGCCGCCACATTTGGCACTCTGGAGGAGGTGCGCGATGATGCAGCCAGGTTAACAAAACCGTTCAAACCGGTCCGGTTTTCGCGGTAACCGGTCGTACCGCTCCGGTCCGGTTGCAAAACCGGTCGGTAACCGTCCCCGAACCGACACTATAAAACCGCTCCCACCGGTTAGCCGGCCGGTTTCACCGGTAAACCGGTCCGGTTTTTTCGGTTTTAGAAACCGGCCATACAGCGGTTTGGTTAACCCTGGATGCAGCACCGGGTAGCGCACTCCGCTGCGGGAAAAAACGCTATCCCGGTGTTGCATCTCGGGGTAGCGCACCCCGTGTAGACAGCCTCAGCGACAATCAAGCAGGGCACGAGATGGTAGTTACTTAGCTGATCACTCGGTCCGCATATGGCTAGCCCAAAACAACTGTAACACCCAAAATTCCATCACCAATAAAACAATATAAGCAACCATTTTAAAATAGACTTTATGTTTTAAGGACACAACTAATTCATGAAACAAATTTTGACCTTTAAACAATTTGAACAACACTTGAATTTGAATAGCTCAATAAGTGTTTGTGCATTTATAATTTGTTGCATTTGGTTTTATTTGAAGATTTGTTTTTGTAAAAGTTCATAAAAAGCTTGAATCATAAACCTTTCCCTCTCTTTCTCTTTACCCAGTCCGGCCCATCTTTCTCTCTTTTATTTTTCCCCTTTTCTTTTGGCCCGGCCCAAATCTCCTCTCCTCTTCTCTTCCTTTCACCAGCCCAGTAACCAGCCTGACCCATCTCCCTCTCTCACTACAACCCTCTCTCTTCTCTCTCCGCCAGGCAATCCCCACCTGTCAGGGTCATCCCGACCTCCCGCCTACGCCGTGCCGCACCGCGCTGGCTCGCCTGCCGCCGTGCCCTACCTCCGATCATGCCTGCTCGCCTCCTCGAGTGCGCACCGCCCCCACCCTCACTCGAATCGACGCTCATTCACTCCCAATCTCGGTTTTAACGGGCGCCACCACATCAATCCCACTCAGGTTCCACTAATGCCCACTAGCAACACTCGCCCTCGTTACAATTCTTCACAGGGATTTCAGAACCGCTCTGGAAGTCAGGGTGGAAATTATCAACAGAATCAACAAACCTAGCATTCGTATCATACACCCAAAACTTCAACCAATGCGAACAACAAACATGTTTCGATATGTCATTATGGGACCCAAACTCTCAAAATTAATTTTGAAGTCCTCAAACTTGTTCAACGGTGCCATTCGAGTATTTAGTTTATCACAATGCATTTTTAGACCCTTGACTCACATCACTGGTGTAAATGTCCGGATGAGATTTCTCCCTATTCTGAAAATAGATTTCTCACTTACAACCATCACGTCTTTCCCCATGATCTCTTCTCCTCTTTTTACCAAAGTTTTGATTTGTCGCCCCCCCAATCATTCATGAGACGAAACCGTAACAAGTTGTAACTCACTTTTATGGTACACAACTAGAATCTCCTACCCGAACATTCTCATTCTTCCCACATGATCACTACCACGAGGTGGTTGTAAAAATGACAAATTGGGTACAATGGATGCGGTTATGCTGACGGTCAAATTGTAATGGAGACAGTTGTTGTAATGGAGCCCTTAGGCCTTAGGCATTTTCTGGTTTGGAGGATCGGAGCACTGAAGCAATTACAATGGATGGAGGTAATAATAAGGATGAGGAAAGACATCGCTAAATTGGCCGGGCAGAGCACTTGAAAACATTTGCATTTATTAGTCAGATTGAATCAGGCCCTAATAAATTACAAAGATCATCAGTACAGACAAAACAACCAAATCAATGTATATATCTCTCTCAGCAGCCACTATACTGCAGTTACTTGTTCATGACCTTGGCGGCTTCTCGAGCAGCGCGGAGAGGTAGACCTCATCCTTGGACTTGAACGACACGACCCACCGGTGCTTCTTGTACCTAAACTGTAAGAACATGTACATGTAGTCATCAAGATCCTTGCGCGCGCATGCGAACTTGTCGACCCACAGCAGCCCCCCTGGCCGCAGCACGCGGTCCCAGTCGAAGAGCACAAAGTCGAGCAGCTGCAAATCCACCCACCCTTCGAAGAACCCGGCCGTGTGGATCAGATCCATGGTGTTGTCGAACAGCGGCAGCCTCTGGCTCAGCGTCGCGTACAGCGGCACCACCCCTCGCAGCGCCATCGTCTCCGCGAACGGCGCCCCTAGGTTCATCGCCACCGACACGATCGTCACGTCTCGCTCCCTCATCCTCGCCGCGAAGCTCCCCGTCCCCACGCTCACGTCGATGCCAATCCTCACCTCCCCTGGCTTCGCCGCAAGCACGTCGTCGATGCGAAAGTCCGCGATCGACGACGTGCCGTTGAAGGAGACCCAACGCTTCTTCTCCATCTCCATGTCGAAGCACCCGACACAGCGGGTGTAGCCACGGCGAGGGTTTCTTGATGAGAGGCACTTGTAGCCACGGCAATGGTAACGGCTCCACCGGACGTTGCCGTCGTCGGGGAGCGTCCAGAGGGAGACGTTGATGGGGAGAGGGGCGTGTGAGAGCTTGGAGGCGAGGGCGAGGCAGCGTCGACGTGGCAGCGGGTCGCAGCCACCGAGCATGAGGCGCTGGGCGAGGTCCCAGTCGTCGGGGCAGTGGGCCCCGACGTCGTAGCTCATGTACTCGTCGAGATCCTGTCGCATGATGACGCACGTGTGGCCGATGGTGGTGTACGTCCGGTTGGTGCCGTACACCGACGGCAGCCCGTCGCGGTTGCCCTTGGCCGTCACGTACTTTCGTGTCTCCTCGGACGTGAAGAAGTTGACGAGTGGGTCCATGGATGGTGTGGTGGTGGGGTCGTCGTCGCCGGAGTTGGTGCCGGGGTTGTCGTCCGGTGATGGGCGTGGGAGGCGGATGAGGCGGAGGGCGATGTGGGCGCTGTAGAGAGGGTGGATGACTTCGTCCTCGAGGAACCGCCTGAACTCCGGCATGGTCATGTTTTCTTGCTGGTGATGCTGCTTGTGGCGCTTCTTGGTCTTCTTGCCGATCTTGAGTGCTGTGGCCTCGAGCTTGTCCTGGAGCTCGGCGAGCTGCACGAGGACGTCGTCGACGCGGTCCGCGAGGGCGCGGATGTCGAAGCCGGCGTAGCCGGACATGCCGGAGGTGGTGTGGAAGAACTTGGCGCAGTGAGCCGGGTCGACGTCGAGGCCTGGGAGGAGGCTGTTGGTGGCGTAGAAGCGGTGGAGGGTGGCCATGCTGATGAAGATGACGAACACGCCTAGTGCTAGCTGCATCGCGGCCATCAGCCGTGTGAACCGGCACCGCGCGAAGCAGAACCCCTCCATTGTGTTGGCGTGACGCGGCCAGAAGCTGAAAGCAGAGCACAGCTTCGATCAACAGTGATGATCCATGGGCGTATAGGTTCTAATATTGCTAATGCCGATGCGTATAGGGCCTGTTTATTTTAATAGGTTCACTGTCATTTTAAGCAATCGGTAAGTCAATGCCTCGGCCGGCAGCCCACAGCAATAAAGTGATGTTTAACAGAAGCAAGCCAAGAAAAAACGAAGTTGCTTAAGTTGGAAGTCATTGAAGATCCACACATCCAGAGGAAGCAATACACCAATATTGGTCTACTGATATATCAAAGACATGTCGGCAATGTGTAAGCTCACGTTTGAAATAGATGGATCATGGATATTTCCACACCATGATTTCATTTTGGGAACACCCATGTTTGCTTCACGAGCCCATTCACATTTGGTCAGTTTGAGTTAGGTTAATTAAATGGTTGAGTCAGACCAGGACCCAATTGAGTCCGATTAGGTGCCTTGGTAATTTGGTGCCTGCATGCACATATATACAGGACTGGCCATGTAAGGGGAGATTGATCATCGAGGATTTCTCCTCTGGAAAGAAGCGGTGGCGTTGCCTTTTTCCTTGCCGTGGTGACGGATGCCGATACTCTTCAGAATGTGTGGAGTCGAGCCTCTGCGTACGACTAGGAGTCTAGGACACGTTTCGTACTCTTGCTGGGATTCTCATCTTTTGATCATGATTTTTTTGAAGCCGTGGGTGTAAGGTCATAGAGTTTGGTTTATACATTGTAAGCTGATCTATATATCTTTGCCATTGTAATTATCGGTTACCATTCGAATGGCTTGGGATTTGTTTGGCCGAGTATATCCTTGCCGTGAGTTTTATCCGCTGCTTCTATATTTTACTGTTCTGGTCACGTCAGAGTAAAATTTCTATTGCAATCTGCTAGTCGTGAAGTCTGTATTGGACGTGAGATAGCATTGGAGTTATTGTGCGAGACTTGTGGCTCATTTATTAAACTTATTGATGCTGCTTGTGATTGGTCGATTAAATAAACTCTAGTTATATTTGATCTGGCGTGATGCTTGCATAGTGGTCTGGCAATTATAGGTTTACATGGGATTGCTTTGCTTCTAGCCATGATCAGAGAGGGTCGCAGGTGATCAGAGCTTAGGGCGCACTCTACTCGCGAGGCTCGGATTCCCAAGCTCATGGACTATTTGTATATGAGCCTACTCGATATTGAAGGAAAGGGAGCTGGGGATAGTTCAGCAGGAAGCAGCAAACACGGGGATTGTGGATGGAGGAATTTGACGAGATAAAAAGTGCCAGGAAAGCGTGTCAAGGAAGCAAACATCACATGGACGAATTTCAATCTTGGCTGATGCAGAAGCGCGGTCACAACATATTCCGTTCATCTTCTCATCCGCAATTTGAGATGGATTTCTAGGCACTCAACTCTTGGCAACTGATAATTTTGATCTGGAAATATGTGTCCGGTATAGGACAATAGCTTCTGCAGAAACTATATATCGAAATGAAAATTTTAATGTACCTGACCTGCATCTTTGTGTTCATTGTGAGAAGCCAAAAACTCAAAAGGCTTACCTTTGCTATATATTTTTAGGGCCCCACGTCTAATGTTTAGATACCAATTAGGAGGTATTAAACAAAACCAATTACAAATCACGAGATGAATCTATTAAGTCTAATTTTATCATCATTAGCATATATTTAATAATATCGCACGACAGTATCAAATGATGAATTAACTAGACCTGATAGATTCGTCTCTTGATTTAGTCATTTATGTAATTAGTTTTGTCATTAGTATGTATATAATACTCCTATTTAGTGTCAAATATTCAATTCAATGTGACAGGTTTCGAAACTTTATACACCATCTAGACAAGGGCTAACATAAGAAATGTGAATTAGGTAAGCTTCTGTTATGACTAGGCTTCTGCGCTGTCTTGTGGAAACCACATGAGTTTGGATTAAGCTTCTGAAACAAAATCAAACACTTTAGCCAATGTCGGTAATTTGCGGAAGTCGTGTTTAGAATGAGCAATAAATTTTGAACTTCTGTTTGTCTTTACATACATTGCCAATTGCTAAATTAACATCATTAAAAGCAATTTGAAACTAAATCGATTGAGGCAACTTATCAAAACTAGACATACATATAATGGCAGTCAACACTTGCAGACTATGATTCTTTTTCCCCAAAGTAGATTACACCTCCGATTCGATCCTCTTGAAATGGGAGTCCGATGAGTGCTTTTTCAAGTAAACAGCAAAATTAGCTATGGTTATATAGTTAAATTCCAATTTATTTTAATCCACTGCCAATGTATTCTTTTCACATTTCCATTTAGTTCAAACATTATAAAAAATATGGTATTGTAATGCTTATATAACTAAATAAAATGACCATGGCCGTACAAGATCACGTTTGCGGTGGCTAGTGGGCAGCAAAAGATGGTGTTGGGCTCGGCAACATGACAGCCGGTTTGTAAGGTGGGCATTCTCATATCATGGGTTTCCGAACTGCAGGGAAATTGAGCCCGTGGCCAATTTTGGGCTCCCGAACTAGCCCCAGTTAAGTTTGATGAGTTATGTAAATCAAAGTTAAAATTCTATGAATTTTCTAGGAAAATATAGAGATAATGTGAGTCATTGCAAAAAATCAAAAAACTCAGAGTCTTAATAGAAAAAAACCATAAGATAATGTGGCAATGCATGGGTATTTTTGCTAATACATATCAAATACGGGAGGAGCCAACTTTTATTTGAACAATATCAGAACCAAATATTTTCTTGGATATTGAGTAAATAAAAAACATATATATCACACATGTCATAATTGTTTGTCCACTCCACTAGCCTAAATTGTAATTAGGTTGTGGTAAAAAAAATCAAACTATAGATTGCATAGCATTAACGAGTCAAGCTATATAGACCAATTAAGATAAGTGAAAGGAATCTTTTGGCTACTCCATTACCATATAGAAAAAATACTAAAGATAAAACTTGCAACTCACTTTACTTACTATTCTAAAAGTTATTTTGGGGGTTTTTTTATTAGAGTAGAAAAGTCTATTTTAAACCAGTACCATCTTTTTTGAATGGTTAGCTAGGGGGGAGAGCATCCCCACCTGAACTGTCTTCAAAAGTGTGGTAGACCAAAGATCAAATGCCTCATTTTTTATGGAGACGAGACAAAAACCTACAATGCATGGTTAATATGGAAAAAACGAGCTAAAACAAAGACACCTACCAACATAATAAAGTAGGTCTGAACTGGCATTGCACCAAAGCACGTGGACAATAATGTGGCATACCACGAATAACAACATCCAGTCTGAACACAAGGGCGAAAAAATGTGGCTTCACCCAACAAAAGGCAACACACATACAACTGGGAACCATGTCATCACCAATGCCTCTGCGACCACTATATAAACTAGGGTGGTTGTCCCTGGCCCAAATGGTCTATGCATGCTGACTTAATGGATGTTTATGGTTCTTTGCATCTGATTTCATTTTCTAATGATGTCTGCCCTTTGTTATGCAAGTTTGTCTTTTATAGATACTGAAGGGCCACTTTTCAGGTCCATTTACCCCCCCCCCCCACACACACACACCCCGCCCGATCGATGTATTGATATGGGAATGTTCTGCTGCACAATTCTAGCTTACTTTTAGTTATATTCTGTCACATTCGTGCATGCGTGGCTGCAAAACATGCATTTAGAAGTGGAAAAGGATCATATTCCGTGTGTGTATATATATATATTAGCATAATGGTATTAAAAATCTTATCAATAAATGATTAGGACAATATTTAAAATTTGAAGGGCTAAAAATTTGATTATATATTTGAGGGGGTTATGTAGGCAAAACTCAATATTTTAGCGAGTGAAGTAGACTCGGAGACATGTCTTTGCTGTATCATTATCCACATGTAATGCCGTGTCAGCAAAACCACCTCGATAACCATTATAGGGGGTTATTTACATGGTATTAAATAGTTCGGGCTAGGGGTAGAATATCCGGTTTCATTGAGGGGGTTTAGTAGACCTATATCAATAGATGAGCCGATCAACTAGACTTTTCCTGTTTCCACGGGCCGGACTTTTGATATCAAAGTCATGTTGTGGAACTAAACTAACTATTTTCCATTACTACTGGAAAATGCGAGTTTGCTGAGTGCTTTTTCTCGGGCACTCGGGAAACAACCTCTTTGCCGAGTGTATTATTGAAAACACTCGTCACAAGGGGTTTTTCTGGTGTTTTTTCAAACACTAGGCAAAGATGTTGTTTGCCTGTGTTTTTTTGAAACACTCGGCAAACAAGTAGCCCACCCAGTTTTTGGCCGCATTGAAGGGTCTTTGCCGAGTGTAGAAAAAAATGACGCTCAGCAAAGAGATGGTTTGCCGAGTGCCATTTTTTGACACTAGGCAAAGAGATGGTTTGCCGAGTGTATTCTTTAAAATACTGCAAAGTTTTATTTGCAAGCATATTTTGAAGCCGGAAACAAATTCAAATTAAAAAGTTCTGAACTACAAAGTTGTATAATTTCTCAAGATGTACAACTTTTATATTGGTCATATCTTGATTCAAACAATTCTATGGAAATGTTGCTCACAAAATCTACATGTCTCATATAGTTTCCGGAAACTAGAGATAAGGTTATAGGATTTGTGCACAATGTTATTATCACTTTAAATTAGTATTTGTCAAATAAATAAATAAATAACCATATGAAAGTTGTAGAAATTCAGAAATTATTCAAGTTTGTAGTTGCAAACATTTTAATTTGAATTAATTGTGCCTCATAAAAATAGGTCTGAATTTCTCAAATTTTAATTTTGAGTTTTTTCAAACGACCTCGGATGGAGAAAGCCTTATAATGAAAGTTGTAGATAACAAGAAGTTAGGAAACTTTGTAGTTGATAACTTTTTCATTTGAATGCCTCATGTTAACGTAAACTAAGTGTAGACCTTTCAACTGAAATTCGAAATTTTGTAAATGACCTTGGATGGAGAAACTTTTTTAATGGAAGTTGTAGATTTCAAAAAGTTATGAAACTTTGTAATTTACAACTTTTGCAATTGAATTTATTTAGAACCTTAAACATGCAATTTACTCTCTATTAGGTATAATATGTGGTGAATCGAAACTGAATCTGGACATATATGTGAGTTTACATGTAGTGGTTAAGGAAGATGTGTGTGCACGTTCAAACAAAAGGGAACATGTGTGTGACGGAGGAGGTCGTGGGTTCGATTCCCACCCACCAACATAACACGTGAAATTTGCCAAAAAAATTGCGGGACTTGGCTTTGGATGATGGGTGCAGGGAGGTGGCTGGCCGATGGGTTCCTCCCCAATAAATATTTTTGCTGTTTTTTGGACCGTTTTTCGTCGCAGCAAAAATAGTTTGCTGAGTGCCAAAAAACACTCGGCAAAGCCTTTGCTGAGTGTATTACGAGCTTTGCCGAGTGCAATTCCACTAGGCAAACTAATGAAATCCGGTACACGTCTAGTTGTTATACATAAGCGCTTAGCACATGCTATTTTATTTTCAGATCACTGAATCTGCATCTGTTATGTGTGCAATTCCTTCGTAACAATGCATGCCATGTACATTACTGATAGGTCTGATGGGCACTTCACAACTTATTTTAGTCCTACATTTTTCCATATTTTTTTTAGCTTGTCTAAAAATACGACTAGCAAATATTTGAGGTCAAGGTCTACGTTTGGCAGCTTCCATCATGTTTTATTTGCATCAGGAACATGAGCTGTGATGTATGGACTAACTTTAGTTTAATGTACCATGCATGAGAACCAATCCAAATGATGAGCTGAGGCATGTTTCAAGCATGTAGGCTTGATTTCTTGTAGCAGTATTTTCTTTTGCCCTTTTATGATGCCAATACATAATGATGTACAACTATTAGTACCTTGTTAAAAATGGATTTGGCAAAGGTCAGAAGATACGCATGCTACATGCAAAGAGAGCGGGAGGGAGATAGAGAGAGTGAAGGACCTGTCTGTTGTCTTAATAAGTATGATAATCATCAGTAAGCCTTATTTTTTTTTGGCAGTCTATGTCAGAAAACTTTTTGTGCTTAACTGCCAGTTTGGAACTCTATCTCAAGACAGAGAAAAAATAATAATTGGTCTATAGCTATAACTAGAGGATAGGGCGTCGGTTGAGATTTGGCTGCCAAGAGCAGCCATCTATATATAAAGTTTCATCAATGTGGGTTATAGTTTGCCGGACATAACTGCCACACACACACGAAAGCATTTAAGTTACTCTTGTATACATATTGTGGGTCTATGCCTTCATGTGTATATATATGGCACTGGTGCGCAAATGATCATAGAAGCGAACACACAGTTTCCATGCTCGCAGTTTGCTTACATCAACAAAGAGTAGAGAGTGACAACTAAGAACTACGTATAACAGAGTAGCGCGTAGATAACGTACCGCATGGGAATAGGAGACATAGAGGAAGATGTGGTTGCTTTTGGTAAAGATCAACCAAAAGCCATCGCCGGCTGTTGCAGCGCAACACACCAATCTTGTGGAGGTGACGGAACTATCAGGGGATAGTGCTCTGGCATTTCTCGGTCAGGTTTTACCAGTGGTGTATGCCATATGCATGCCCCATTTTTGTGGGATGATGGAAGGGCGATGGGTGTGGTCGCATGGACAGTACCACTGGCACGTGACCGTGTAACGACGGAGCTGCGTTGCCGAAGATGGAGAAGGTGCACGGTCGTTGCTCCATACAGCACCCGTCTCCATTGATGCGCTGCGAGTCCTAGCAATAACCGGCGCTACAACACTTGTACAATTAAATATTATGTCATTTAGGATGATGTTTCAATAAAAATGATGGTGTTTCAGTTTTTTAAAGCAATTTACTCCCTCTGCCCTTACATATTATGTCATTTAGGACAAGCAAATTAGATTAAAAAAATAAACTAACTTACATGTCCTAAGTAACCTATATTTGAGAACGGAGCTAGTATTTCTTTTATTTGATTAACTAGGGGATTACTAAAATGTTTTGGAAATTCAATTGCGCATAACACACATGTTGCACTTACATGCATCAAAACCCTCGTCTGTTTCAAATACCGAGTTCAACCAAATTTGAAATATATTCGGATCGAAGACATTTAATAGATCCAAATTGGCGTGCGCAGGGCACCATGCTTGACAAGTTTACAACTCTTTGGGCCAACAATACCTCCACTACTGGAACTATTTCCTTCCACCAATGAGACTTATATACTGACCAAGATATATCTGGTACTAACTCTTGTTTTTTACTTCACCAACCGGTAAACATCAGTGCTGGTTGGTGCTACAAACCATCTTCACGGCTGAATTCAAAGGAAACATGATCGCTTACATAGTCAAATTTGTTGTGTAGGTTAGACGGTAGGAAAGTTACAGGTAAGGTGAGAGGTACTAGTTTGAATTATATGTAATGCATTGTATTTCACGCAAAATGTCAGATGACTTGAGTGTGTTGTGTGTAGGGCCTCCTTATGGTTTATAACATAATATTTCTCGATGGACAACCTTTTAGTACTAGTTGGTGTGAGTTTTAGTATCGATCCTGTGACCCAATACCATAAGTAGAGACATTTAGTTCCAATATCAAAGGCCATTCTCCAGTACTATTGGAATCTTCTGCATCATACGTTTGTCCTCCGAGTGTTAATGTCACCTTCAACAATTGGGTCTTTCATCGGAAGTTTCATCTGGACCGTTCTCTTGAGCACCAAAAGGCTCCTTAGGTTCTTTGTAGTTTTTTCACAGTCTCTTGGTGTTGATTTTGACAAGACGTCAAAGGGCCTTTAGTTTAGGGACTTGGTTTGATGATTCCAGCAGCACTTTTCAGGTCTTGGGTTAAACTCTCTGTGGGAGTGAATATCAGATTAGGGTTAAGAAAAATCCCCTCGTGTAACGCCACATCAAAGCATAGGCCTAAGACCCGGCATAGGTCATTGGTCGTCTCACATGGATAACGATTCTACTGTGTAAGATGTGGCCTAGGTCATTGGTCGTCTCACATGGGCAACGGTGCTACTCTGTAAGAATGGCAACACACTGCACCCCTCTAGCCAATGTAATTAGAAAATAGATCCATTAAACTTCCCAAAAATAAATAAATACATAAACACCCTCTATCCACACTAAGTGTCTTATTTGCTTCCTATAATAGGCCTATATGACCGCTTTCCCTTTAGTGGGCATTATATACTTCTGCAAAAAGGGCCCTTAAGCACGGATTAATAATTGCTATAAGCATCATAGATTGTATATGTATCCATGGTACCAAATTAGTGGTTGCAATATCATGTCGAGACCCACAAATGATTTGAATTTTCTTACCTTGTTTAGTTGAAGTAATTTGAAACACAGGGTAATATAATCAGGATTATTTCAAGGAGCTTGTAGTGTTTTTTTTTTAGATTGAAATTGGAATGTCTAGTTAAGTAATTGAAAATCAAGGGTAACCTGGATGATTAGAAAAAAAATTGGTACAGTTGTTCAGGACTGAAATTATTGTGATTTCAATCTAAACATTGTTTTCAGGAAACTGGAACCATATTCAGATTTCTAATGTACGGACCTCACATATAGAACATGACCAAAGCATTTACAGATGCAATTAATCAATAAATCGAGATGCAGACTTAGATTGGCTCGACATATTGAATTTGATCAAAGCATTTACTCATCCAATCAATAAACAACTACACGTTTGTTCAGATTTAGCTGGAAAATACGAGCTAATACAGGGAGATGGGGGCCATCAATGGAGGGGGGCGTAGTTGTACTGGTCGTGACGCATCTCCAGCAGATGAGTGTTTGCCTTTGCTGGTTATCGATGAAAGTCCGGTTCGAGACAAGGGCATGGCGTCCAGAACAAGGTCTGCTTGATGGGGATTATTACGAGAAGCAGATAGGCCCAACGAGATGAAGAGTCACTTATTAGCTTGCTTGTATTGCCATGAGGTTTGCTAGTGAATGGAAGCTTGCGAGGAAGGGAAGATGAACATGCAGCATGAGATGCGTCGATTGTGGGGATTTAGTGACAGCAGTTCAAGCGACGAGATGAACTGAGCGTCATCAGGAACTTCATGGAAAGTCTTAGCTATATCGGCATTAGATGGACCGCACGATGAGCCTACTTGGTTGGCTTCCAAAATTGCCAAACCAAAATCCGGGCAAAGCCAATAAACTTTGGCACTTGATTGGTTAGAGTCCAAAACATAGTGCCAAACTTGAAACTTGCCCAAGATTTAACTAAAATTTTTGGCATGCTCACGTTTTTGACTAGGCATATTTTGGCTTCCAATCAAGCAGGCCCGATATGACTGAGCAGGTGACGGACAGTTAGAATTTTCAGGCGACATGGCACAACGAGCGCTCGAGAAGTGTCCGCGGGATTCGTCACGTAGAGATCATAACAATAGTGTGAGCCTCAGTTTTTTTTGGCAGGCCACTTCAGAGTCATGTTTGTGCTTAACTGCAAATTTGGAATTCTATCTCAAGAGAGATAAAAAAATAATAACTTCTCTATAACTGCAAGTCTGCAACTAGAGGATAGGGCCTCGCCGGTTGAGATTTGGCTGCCAAGAGCACACGTACCATTGCCATCTAGATATATATGAAGTTAATCAATGTGGATTATAGTTTGTCGGACATAAGTACCACATATGCGAAAGCATTTAAGTTGCTGTTGTATACATACTGTGTGTGTATGTCTTCATGTGTATATATATATGGCACTGGTGAACAAATGATTATAGAAGCGAGCGCTCCCATTTTGCTACATCAATACAGAGTAGGGAGGGACAAATAAGAACTACGTATAACAGACTATAGTGTGTAGATCGAAGATAACATACCCTATGGGAATAGGAGACAGAGAGGAAGATGTGGTTGCTTTCGGTAAAGATGAACCGATAGCCATCGCGAGCTGTTGCAGCGAAAGACACCACTCGTGTGTAGGTGACGGGACCATCAGGGCATAGTTCTTTGGCATTCTTGGGTCAGGTTGTACCCGTGGTGTATGTCATATACATGCACCATTTTTGTGGGATGATGGAAGGGCGATGGGTGTGGACTGTGGTCGTGTGGACACTCTCACCGGCGCGTGACCGTGCGATGATGGAGGTGCATTGTAGTAAAGATGGAGCACACACATGGTCGTTGCTCCATCCACCACCTATGTTTCCATTTCTACGTTGCAAGTCCTAGCAATAAGCAGCGCAACAACACTTGTCATTTAGGATGGTGTTTCAATAAAAATCACGGTGTTTCCATTTTTAAATAAATTTACTTCCTCTGCCCTTAAATATTATGTCATTTAGATCAAGAAAATTATTTTATTTTTTTAACTAATTTGCTGGTCGTAAGCAACATATATTTGAGAATGGAGCTAGTATTTCCTTTATTTGATTAACTAGAAGATTAGTAAAATGTTTTCGAAATTTAATTGTGCATAAAACACATTTTGCATTTACATGCATCGAAACCCTCTTAGCTTTTTCAAATACTGAGTTCAACCAAACTTGAAATATATTCAGATCAAAGACATTTAATAGATCCAAATTGGTGTGTGTGCATGCAGTGCGCCATGCTTGGCAAGTCTACAGCTCTTTGGGCAACAGGTAAACCTGCACTACTCGAACTATTTCCTTCCACCACTCAGACTTATATACCGACCAAGATATATATCTGGTACTATAAGTAGAGATATATACTTGAGACTTCCTCCACGCAAAATGTCACATGACTTGAGTGTGTTGTGTGTAGGGGCTCCCTATGGGTTATAACATAATATTTCTGGATAAGCTATCCTTTAGTACCGTGAGTTTTAGTATCGATCTTGTGACCCAATACCATAGGTAGAGATATTTAGTTCCGATACCAAAGCGTCATTTTCCAGTACTGTTGGATTCTTCTGCATCGTATATTCATCCTCTAGGTGTTAATGTCACCATCAACAATTGGGCCTTTCATCGAAAGTTTCATCTTGACGGTTCTCTTGAGCACTACAAGGCTCCTTATAGGTTCTTTGTACTTTTCACGGACAGAGTTCACGACTATCCTTGATCCACTAGACACTAATAATCCTCCACCTTACCACTAAATGCTCGTTCAACAGCGTAGCTAACTCACCTAAGGTTTTTCGTTTAATTAGTCGGCAGGTGGTCATTCAGATGAGCAACCTATGGACAAAATCCATGCTGGTCAAGGCCTTCCAGGCTACCAGGCGGCCACCTCCCTCCTGCACGTCGTACCTGCCCCAGCCTGCACCCCTGCAGCTACCCCTGCATGCCGCAGACGGACATTGGGCGCAACTAGCTTGTCCAACAGCTGCCTGTGATGTGCAGAGGAACAAGAAGTTAGAGGGGCAACGGAAAGCCAGAGGCTCTGTTTTTGTTGGTTGGGAGCGATACCGGAACTTTTATGGCCTGTTTGGCCATTGGGTAAAAGAAAGAGAAAAGAAGAGAAATTGATAGAAACAAACGGCAACTCCAGGTGTAGAATGTCAAATTCTGTAAAACATGGGAATTGGAACCCAAATTGAAAAGATGTCTGGATTTCCCAACACAAATATTGAAATTTCACATTGTGCTCAAAGGAAGTGGGAGTGGTGTGTGCCGGTGGAACGGCTAGCCGGTATGCATCACCGACTGCCAGAGATTGGTACGGGCAGGGGCATGAAGCTTCAACATAGTCTCGGAGGAAATACACTATAGTAACTTCTTTGAGAAGTGTGTTATGTGAGAGGGAATGAGAAGGAAAGATACAATGAACTGTTTAGTTCTCCACAAAAGTTACACAAATTCACTATTCCTTGTAACTTTCCTATTGATTCCCTCTTATAGAACACGCTTCCCAGAAAGCAACACCACCCAGCAAGCGGACACGCACAAGCAGACTTCCGCTGCAGTACCACCATTGAAGTCAAGGTGCCGTGCTCGCCGGTCAACCATCCTCCTAATGATATCGCGGTTTGTCATCGCCAAAATCAGGTTGAGTACAGGGGCCATGTGGACCAGATTGGCACGTCGCATCTGGAGCCATGGAGACGCGACGTGTATGAGAAGGCTCTCTGGTGCGTCTTCTTTGTGGACGAGGGCTACCGAGACAGATGGGACCAAGAAGAAGATGAGAACCATACCACTACCTAGTGCTCTGTAGTATTATGCAAGTTGGGGACCAACTGAACAACCCCTAAGGATTTATATAAAAAAAACTAGTTGGGGACTAACTGAACAACCACGGATTTATAAAAAAAAAACTCGACGGCCATTTTACTTAAGAAGGGACCGTATCACCCCGGTCTTGAACCTGAACCTTGGCCCATACGCAAAGGACCAAATTGCACTTGGGCCAGCAACCACCATTACCCAGGCAGACATATGCACAACATTGTAGCCTGGGCCAGAAGGTGCACTAGCAGCCCAAGCCAGCTAGCACAGCGAGGCATACGCACAGGACCAAATTGCACTTGGGCCAGCAACCACCGTTACCCAGGCAGACATATGCACAACATTACAGCCTGGGCCAGAAGGCGCACTAGCAGCCCAAGCCAGCTAGCACAGCGAGGCATTTTTTTTAGGCGCAAGAACCAGGATTCGAACACTAGACGGTGGGCACACAACAACCTGCCTCCACCACTGAGCTATTGCTCAGTTTGCCCCTAAGGATTTATTGAATCCTGCCTTGTGACTTATGATTCATGTTTGTCTTTTTGGAGGGAAATGGAATCCCTCCATTATGTATTTCCGGACTTGATGATCGCACAAAAATTCATGGCTTAACATAATTAGTCATAAAAGCACATTGAACATAGCCTTCTCTAAGATTATTTTGAAAGCTCAAACTTCTACCACCAAATGTGTCATCTCAAAAAAAAAAATAGTCATTTATTCAAGATGTTGCCAAAGAAAATGAAGTATGTTCTTAATATCCGATTGTGAGTTGGCCGCCAGCAAATGGTTTTAAAATGTTTGTTTTTTTTGGCTTGGTTTTGGATCAGTAACAGGCAAAGAAGAAATTTAATAAAATGGCTACATGATTGGAACGTGGTAGTTACTGCTGTTCTCCTAAGAACCTTCATTCATTCCAAACACACGAAAGCAGCATTTTGTCCTCCGTGTAGCGTGCACAATAAAGGTAACATTGTGAATGTCGTCAACTAATAAACCATATTGGCATGTGATCGATATATGTAAACCTGATCGAGGAAGGTTTTTCACACCCCCAACTGAATGAACTTGATGTGACTCTCTCGATTGCAGGGTATGATGTTTACTAGTATCACCATAACAAAAATTCTTTGGCTTGTTCAAACATAGGGGGGAGTTGTATTGAGAGAGAGAGAGAGAGGGTGTATATCTGAGGGATTACGAAATGGAGCACAATTTTTGGCCTGTGAAATAGTAACTTGGAGGAGCTCCCCATTTAGTTCCCAGTATCACCAATTGAAGAGACCCATATACGATTGTAACATTATGAAAAATACATTGACACTAGAAAAATTAATTAGTGTTAATTAATTACTGATTCAGTGATATTATATGAAGTCTTAACGATTGTTGGAGGAAAAGCCCTAACTCGTAAGGTGCTGATAATGGAGAAGGGAACAAAATCATGCTGCGTTTGGATTGTCTAATAAAACTGCGGCGTAAAAGTCAGGAATATCTTGAATCATGTGGCCAAAGGAAGCCCCTTTGTTTCAGGTCAAGACTCAAGGGTGACTATGTAATTCGAAATTTCGAGATATAAACCTTGAATAACAGAACAGCCCAATGAGGAAAAAGGCAGAAGATTCGTCATTCTGACTTCCTTATTTTGTCTCTATGCTTGCACAGAAGACTCGCACATAGGAGGGAGTCACCACGATACCTGTTATACCAAAACCTACACCAGCAGAAAAACATCTCCCAGTACCGGTTGCTAGGCACCCATCAGTGCCGGTTATGCAACCGGTACTGGCAATCCGGTACTGATGGGCACGCATATCTGTACTGGTTGTAACAACCGGTACCGATGGGCGCCCATCTATACCGGTTGGTAATACCAACCGGTACCAAATGATTTTGAGCGTAAAAAAATTGAAAAAAATGCGCGTGCGCAGTCCGTGGGACTCAAACTCACGACCTCCTCCCTCGCGCGATTCCTCCTTAACCACCCCACCTACAGAGCACTTGTGGTTGAGAGAATGATGTTATCCTTTTAAAAGTAACCCTGGGTGGTGCATTCTGTACCGGTTGGTAACACCAACCGGTACAGAATGGTGGCATTCAGTACCGGTTGGTGTTACGAGCCGGTACTGAATGCAAAAGGGGCCTCGGGAACCCCCCTGGACCATTTAGTACCGGCTCGTAACACCATCCGATACCGATGGGCGCCATTTAGTACCGGGTCGTGTTACGAGCCGGTATTAAATGGTTCCTGGGGGTACTGTGCTTACCAACCGGTACTAAATTGACATTAGTACCGGTTGGTAAGCAACCGGTACAGACGGGAGGTGGACGAATGTGTGTTTTTCCTCTAGTGCTAGTCTTGCTACTACAGGGATTGCAAATTTAGATGGTTATTTATTGTTGTCTTATCACGAAAACAAACTTTTCTTTGGCTTGTTTATGAAGAACACAGCAGAAGGCTGAGTGGTATATATATATATTGAAAATCAAGAAGAGGGTGTTGGGTGGTGTAACTAATTTAAATTTGACAAGTATCCCCTACAATAAGATCACAATGTCTCTATCCTACAAATGAGTGACGTATGGCAAAGCAAAAGAAATCCATAAAATTAAATACCAGTAGCTGGGAAAAAATAAATATTCAATAAATTTGGGGGTGGGAGAAAGTTGGGAAGAAATTATCACATGAAGACTGCTCAACGTGGTATGGTTCCCCAAGGCATGCTATCTTAATTAGGGGTCGGATCATCCAGTGACGGTATTTGAAGGCTGACAGCCTTGACACCCGGTGGCGGATCCAGGATCGGCCTAAAGTGAGCTGAATAGTGAAAGGTTGAAATGAACTTAAGTCCAAACAAAATTGTTCCATAGTAGTAAGTAATCAACATTTTGTTGACTTCCATCATATTTCAAATGAGGACAGGGATTTTGTTTAGGCATATTTGTTCAAAACGGCAATAAACCTATCCTGAAGCAGTGTAGCATTCTGATAAACCGTCAATGACACCCATTAGCAATGTAGCATTCTAATAAGCTACTCAATGTCCTTAAGCCACTGAACACGTAAACCTATCATCAGAACCATTATAGCTCGTTTTGCATTGTCATTTTAGATTTTCTTTTTTGGTTATTGTTCTCCAAAATTATGTCGTTTTAGTCATGGCCTCCATTTAATCAATACGCGGTATTGCACTTTGACTTGATGCATGTCGTCAAAGGTATAGGACAAACATGAGAGATTTGTGAGAAATTTGGCGTGATATTGTTCTATTCTATTATGTTCGAACAAGTTCCCATACACGGGATGACGCAACAAGCATGGAGAAACCAAAAGATGACAAACTAGCTAGTGTTGAGATTTCTAGGACGGCAAGATTCAGTAGTCATGAAATTTCTAGCCTAGCAACTTATATAATAACTTTGCTGTATGGGAGGGGAACCTTCCCTACCAATAAATAGTGCCACTGCCCAGGAGCTCGTTTGTGTAACAACGACCAAATTACTAGAAAATTAATGCTCTCATCAAACTTTTGCTTATATGCATTCGTCTAACTCTAGATATACCACACTTCTGTTCAGAGCAGCACACGAGAACGCATAGCTTGTTCTGACTACTTGATTTGTTGCATATTTGTTGGAAAGTAAATAGGAGAAAACCTTCAAAAAATAAAGGAGAAGAAATCACATTATAAGGTACAGATGGAACTTCAATTAGAAAGGAAAAAGGGGAAGATGAACATAGAAAACCCTAGAAAGTCATGCTGGCTAGGACTTCTGAGTGAGAATGTGAGGCGATCGGAAAGAAATGAATTCGTGGTTGGAGCTATGCTGGGAATCAATGTTCCCACGAGGCAAAACCTTTCCCTAACACATAGAGTCATGATGTTCTCGATGTTGTGAGCAACAGGAAGGCCTACGCCACCAAAGAAGTCTGACGTTGGCACCTCTGTACCGTGAGTCTACGTCAAGCTTCAACCCCAACTGCAACCGAGAAGAGATGACATCCACCGGGCTCCTTTTCAATCTACGTTCCTGGTGAAGCATCTACTAACTCTATTTATTCATGTACTGCTAGGTGTTCTAGTGCGTGTTCTATATATACAGTTCAGGTAAATGATGCGTATATCATGTAATTCTCATGTTTATGCACTCACAGAAACCAGAAAAGAACAGATTCATATGACCACGTGTATATTGATGTTGTCAAGCTCGTTTTAAAGGACGGTCTAGTGTCGATGCATGTGTCACCATTCCAGTCCTACCTGTGTGGGAACGGGAACGTGGGCATGTTCCGCATTCCGGGAACTAGGAACGGGAATGTGCAGAAACTTCGTCGCAAAACCTATGGAAAGCCGATCCTATAATGCTAAAACATGTAGACGGTTCGAAGAAGAGCCAAGCAAGGTTCCTGATCCAGAACATACCTCACCGCCGCCAAGGTCCGGGTCTCTGGGGCTCCTGGCCTTCTACCATCGACATAGCCGCCATCGGTCAGTGGCTAGCTGCTGCCTGCCGTCACTTTGCACAGCAAGGCCTCCACGCGTCATGCCTCCGTGGGGCGCAGCCATGCGTGGCTCCATGCGGCCATGGGCTCGTCAGCTCATGCCATCGTTGTGCTCCTCGCGAGAGCACAATATGGCTCATCTCGCCCCCAGCGGCCCGGCCACGGCGGCATGGCGGCACGGCCTGCTCGGAGGTCGGCGCCTATGCCTCGGTGCAGTGTGTGTTGCTGTGGCATCGCTACTCGACTGCCGACGATGGATGGGGCGACGGGTAAGGGGAGGAAAAGGACAGGTGTTGGGGGTTTTATGGAACCGACGAACGGATTCGAGACCATCTCCATCTAACGGATCAAAATTCGAATGACTTCAAAAAGGACAAAAAAAATGCTCAAGGAAGGGATTCGAACCCATGACCGTTCACTACTACAAAAACAATTTTCGGAGGCGGTCAAAATAGATTTTCAGAGGTGGTTTTTGTGTCCGCCTCCGAAATAGCGCTTCTGTTAATGGGCTATTTTTGGAGGCGGACATGTGACCCCTTCTGTTAATCGGGGAAAAAAACAAAAAAAATCCAAAACCCTAGATGAGCTCGAGGAGCCCATATGGGCCCGCCGAGCCCATCTAGGGCATCGACACCGAATCCATGGCCACCGGCGCTGGATCCGCAGCCGTCGGTGCCTGATCTGTGGCCGCCACACATGGATCCACGACCTCCGGCACGCCTCCTCGTCGATCAAGGCCAGCCTGCCGCAAATCCGTCGCCGCCAACTCCTCATCGCAGATCCGCCGCGCAAGAAGCCTCGTCGTAGCCGCTCGTCGTCGTAGCCGCTCAAGAAGCCTCATCGCCGCCGCTCCTCATCGCAGCCACTCCTCGTCGCAGATCTGTTGCGGCTCGTGTAGATCCATCGACGAGGAGCGGCTCGTGCACATCCGTCGTGGCTCGTCGCAGATCCGTCGCCCCTCGCCACAGACCCGTTGTAGTCGAGGACGGAGGAGAGGGGTGGAGGCGGTGCTGGACAGGGTGAGGGAGGGGGGCGGCACTGGTGGGTGAGGGACGGGTGGCGGCGGCGCTGGAGGGAGGGAGGCCGCCGCGAGACGCCTCCTGCAGCGCCGCCACCAGCCGAGGACGGAGGAGAGGGGTGACGGCAGCGCTGGACCAGGTGAGGGAGGGGGGCAGCGGCGCTGGTGGGTGAGGGAGGGGTGGCGGCGGTGCTGGTGGGTACGGGACGGGGGGGGGGCGGTGGGAGAGAAAGGGGTGAGGGAGAAACCCTAAGGATAGGGTTATATATCGAAATGTTATCGGGCTGTCTGGGCTTTGGTTTGGGCCAAGGGATTTTAGGAGGCGGGCCTTTTAACTGTCCGCCTCCAAAAATCGATTTTCGGAGGCGGACGCCTTATGACGTCCGCCTCCGAAAATAGACTATTTTCAGAGGCGGATATTTTAAAACGCCCGCCTCTGAAAAGGGATTTTCGGAGGCGGACAAGAGCAACCGCCTCATAAAATAAAAAATATCCGCCTTTGAAAATCTCCGGCATTAACGGAGGCGGACATTTTCCCTGTCCGCCTCTGAGCCCCTTTTTGAAGTGTCTCCTAAAACGTTCTTTGTAGTAGTGGTTGCACTTCTACAGTTTTAGGATGAAGCCTCAACATACCACAACGGAAGCTAACAATTTATGCTTTGTTTCCAAAACTCAGGAACACGTTTCTTGTTCTGAAGCATTGTTTCGGGAACACTTGCAACGTGTTCCATCTCTAATAGGAACGTATGGAATACCCCGTTTATACCAAGTTTGCACCAAATGGCATTTCCCGTTCCCGTTCCTTATTTTCAAGGTTCTGGGAGTCCAGTTTCAAGTATACCACTCTGCCATACGGAGCTTGTCTTGGAATGAATAGGTTTCTCCTGTTTTAACCCCTGGAGCTATTTTGTTCTCAGAATGGTTGCAAAGAGAAGAAGTCTATGTTCCCAAGGGATAGCTTGAATCATGTGCCCAAGGGAAGCACCTTTGTATCTGGTTGAGGGTGAATATGTAATTCGACATATAAACCTTGAATAACAGAGCAACCCAAGGAGGAAAAAAAAGCAGGAGATTCATATCTGCTGTAGAGACTAGAGAGGGGGGAGCCACCGCCATATCTGTTATAGAAAAGCTTAGTTTTGCAAATTTCGATGCTTACTTATTGTCGGCATATCACCAAAACAAACTTTTCGTTGGCTTGTTCATCCAGAAGGCAGAGTAGTATATTAAAAACAAGGAGGGTATTGGGTGGTGTAATTAATTTAAATTTGACCATTATCCTGTATCCCATACGTTGAGATCACTGTTTCTATCCTACAAATATGATGTATGGCCCAGCAAAAGAAGTCCATCAAATTAAATACCAATAGACGGGAGAAAAAAATCAAGAAGTTCGGGGGTGGGAGAAACTTGGGAAGAAATTATCACATGAAGACTGTGCAAACGTGCTAGTGTGGTGTGGTTCCTCAAGGCATGACCTCTTAATTAGTTGTTGGATCATCCAGTGACAGTTTGGAAGGCTGACAGCCTGAAACCCATTAGCATTGTAGCATTGTAATAAGCTTCAATGTCCTGAAGCCACTGAACTATCTTTCCTCATAACCATAATAACTCCTTTTGTATTGTCATTTTAGCTTTTCTTTGTTTGGTTATTGTTCTCCAAAATTATGTAGCTTTAGTCATGGGCCTCCATTTAATCAATGTGCTTTGTTGCACATTGACTTGATGCATGAGACTTGCCTGTAATTTGCCGTGATACTGTTTGATTCTATTATGTTCGAACAAATTCCCAAACAGGCGATGATGCAACAAGCATGGAGAAACCAAAAGATGACAAACTAGTGTTTGAGATTTCTAAACCGGCAGGTTTCAGTAGTCTTGAAATTTGTAGCCTACGAACTTATATAATAACCCTGCGAATAAATAGTGCTCAGGAGTTCATTCGTGTAACAACAACCAAATTACTAGAAAATTAATGGCCTCATCAAACTTCAGCTTATATGCATCCCTCTAACTCTATATATACCACACTTCTGTACAGTACAGCACACGAGAATGCATAGCTCGTTCTGACTACTTGATTTGTTTGTTGGAATGTAAAGAGGAGAGAAGCCTAAAAATAGGGAGAAGAAATCACATTATAAGGTATAGATGGCACTTCAATTAAAAAGAAAAAAAAGGGGGGAAGATGAACATAGAAAACCCCGGAAAGTCATGCTGGCTTGGCTAGGACATTCGAGTGAGAATGTGAGGCGATCGGAAAGAAATGATTTCCTGATTGGAGGTACGCTGGGAACCAATGTTCGCACGAAGCAAAACCTTTCCCTAACACACAGAGTCATGATGTTCTCCATGTTGTGACTTGTGAGCAACAGGAAGGCCGACCCCGCAAAAGAAGGACGAGCTTCAACCCCTACTGCAACCGAGAAGTGATGGCTCCTTTTCAATCTACGTTCCTGGTGAAGCATCTACTCAATCTATTAATTTATGTACAGCTAGGTATTCTAGTGCTTGTTCTATATGCAGTTCAGGTAAATGATGCGTATGTCATGTAATTCTAGCTAGAAAAGAACAGATTCATATGACCACGTATTGATGTTGCTGAGCTCGTTTTAAAGGACGGTCCAGTGTTGTTGTGTCACTACTCCAGTTTCAAGTATAACACTCTGCCGTATGCAGCTTGTCTTGGAATGAAAAGGTTTCTCCTGTTTTAACCTCTGCACCTAATTTGTTCTCATAATGGTTGCAAAGGAGAAAGTCTATGTTCCGACGAAAAAATATGGGGAGTTTCGAAATCATGATTCGTAAAAATGGCGGTTCTCAAATTAATTCTATGTGTTGACAGGAAACATTGTGACCCTATCGGACGTAGTGTCGATTGTTGAATGTGCAAATCTCTCACTCTGTCATATTTCCCTGTTTGCCATGAGGTGGTGCACATTATTCTTTGTTTTTTTTTCTCTTTTCTTCCACAATATTCAATCTGGGAGACCAAGCTAGAGCCTAGAGGAGATACTGACACCATTGCAGCGGTAGTACGTAGCATTCGTTCAGGGTTTAGGGACTTTGCACAATGTCCTACAGTATTCACGTAGTTTGGCACCTTAATTACATGTTTATATTGTCCCATCCAGTAGAATCGTTCATTTTCAATAATGCCCGGCCCAGGCTTAATGGCCTCTACTGATGTTGACAGATGTTAACATTATGTGATGCCCAGACACAACCAATGCCGCCTGCATTGATCTGCCTGCATATATAAAGCAATGGAGTCATGGATGAAACTCAGGGGACTCTTCCTATGTCACGGATTAGCATTCGTTCAGGAGGCAGGAGGTGAAAAAAATGATGGAGAGGCACAGGAGTCTTGGAGGCATGCGAGAAATTTGGGTAGAGGAGGCATCGGGAATCGAATATTTGCCATTTGCGTAGAAGGCCTTGTAGAAGCCCTATGTGGCTCAGTGGCTGTGTGCATTCCATCCTAGCATTGTCCCCTAGCATTGTCCATTCCAGAATGAGTAATGTCCTAGGGAGCTGAGCTACGTGCATGGCACTACTATAGATGGCGTCAAATCCAACGTCTCTTTACAGCCGGTTTTGACCACGAACCGGCTGTTTTGTACCTCAACACAATCGGTTCTAGCCACAAACCGTTTGCATTGCTATTTTGAATTTATCAAACCTGAAATTTGAAATTTTGCAAACGATCTCGGATGGAGAAACGACCAACATGAAAGTTGTAGATTTTGAAAAGTTACGAAACTTCATAGTTCACAACTTTTTTTTATTTGAGATTATTTTGTCAATAAAAAGTATGTTCAAACATTTCCGAATTTAAAATTCAAATTTCGTAAATGACCTCGGATGAAGAAACTTCCAAAACTAAAGTTGTAGAGTTTAAAAAGTTATGAAATTTTGTAGTTGACAACTTTTTCATTCAAATTTGTTAGATCCTCTGTTGAGCAATTAACTCTTGATTGGGATAATATGTGGGGAATCATAACAGCATATGGACACATGTTGGAGTGTAGCATGTTGGAGTGTAGTGCAGTGGTAGAGGAGGCTTCGTGCGAGGGGGGAGGTCACCGGTTCGAATCTTGCTGGCCGTGTAGCGCGCCAATTTTACCTGACTTGAGACAGGTGACTAGCTGGCCGGTGGGGTCCCTCCGAAAACCATTACGAGCCAGTTAGTAACTAGAACCGGTTGTGATGTCTCTCGTCATAGCCGGTTCTAACCGGCTGCGTTGCATATAGAAACACAGCTGCTATAAATCAAAACGGTCGTCAAAACCAGCTGCGATGGGGGGTTTCCAATCGGCTGCATTGAGAATTATGTCGTAGTGTGATATTCAGGGTTTCAGACATGCTGCAATATGACAATAGATTGCGTAGCATTTTAATTTGTTGCGGCAATCTAAATATATGGATTCATAAGCAATGTGTGACACACTACCACACAAACTCCATCACAACCGGTTGGGAAACCCACATCACAGCCGGGTTTGGCAACCGTTTAGGGACCGGTTTAGCGGTTGTGATGCTCAAGTTAACACAACCGGTTTAGGGACCGGTTGTGATGCATAGCAACACAGCCGGCTTGTAACACCAAACGGCTATGCTGTAGACCTATATGCTCAAAACGTTTAATAACTAGGGAAAAATCTGGTTTTCACCCTCCAACTGTAACAGAAGTCCAATTTTCAACATGCAACTAAACAACCGGATGCAAAGGGCCATCCAATTACCAAAATCGTGCAAACTTGGTCCTTTAGGTGGTTACGAAGGTGGTTTTTCATTTTATGAAAATTGGAAATAACCTTGCTTAAATTGAAAAATTCATATCTAATTCATTTTAAATAAAAATATGAACCAAGGCTAAATATTTTCTAAGCAAATAACCAACCTATTAGTACACTGTAAAGTCATGCTAGTGTTTTATTGTTTTTTCTAAAAATATTAATAATAGAAATATATAAAATACAAATAACTTCAAACGGTGTACCAATGTATAGTTTATACTTTTACGAAACAATTGGCATGGATTAATATATTCTTTATTAAAATGAATTAATTATGAATTTTCAAGATTAAATTATTTTTTATATTTTTTGAAAAATAGAAGACCATCTTCGAAACCACTTAAAAGCGTAAATTTTCACGGTTTTGATCGTTGGATGGCTTTTTGTGTCCGTTTTTGTAGTTGCATGTCGAAAATTGTCTGTGTTTCTTTTAATATATATGAGTTATTGTGAAAGTCTGGCATTAATAGCTCTGTCCACAAGATCCATATATGTCTTTCGTATAATCTTTAGTAACCATTCCAGTCTTTTTTATTAAGGCACCACATCATTGTTAAAAATAGTAGCAATAGGTTTGACATAGACTAAAGCAAATATGTATGGAAAGATAACTTTTCTTGGCTATTATATGTACAGTTACTAGACATTTTTTTTATGCTATTTCTAAGCTGAACTGCTGGTACTATGCCTACACAAATAATGCCGGCCTGTTGGATATCTCGACACAGCGAACATCAGTTGCCTTCCGAAATAACAGATCTTTCCATTCATAGCCTGATATGGTTTCAGTAACTACACCAATAATATCTGCCGTGCTGTGAACCTTTAGTACCGGGCAAAAACCCCCGTTAGTACTGGTTCTGCCACCGGTATCGAGCTCCCGGTACTAAATGGGCAGCCCCGTTAGTACCGGCTGCAGCAACCAGTACTAACGGGGCCACAAGTCACGTGATTTTTTCACGCGTAAATGCGCGTGCGTGGTTCGTGGGATTCGAACTCACAACCTCTGGCCTCGCGCGTAACCCCCTCTACCATCCCACCTATGCATCAGTTGTGATTGAGTGGGATATGCTTTCGTTTTGAACTATACCCCGCGGACCCATTTAGTACCGGCTCGTAACACCAGCCGGTACTAAATGCCAAAATTTAGTATCGGCTGGTGTTACGAGCCGGTACAAAATGCACGGGGGTCTTGGGAACCCCCCGGTACTAAATGGTGTTATTTAGTACCGGTTGGTGTTACCAGCCGGTACTAAATGGTCCGAGGGCCCTCGGGAGCCTCCAGGGACATGTTAGTACTGGGTTTTAAGACAACCGGTACTAATGTGTGAGGACGAATGCTCTCTTCTGTTGTAGTGAGAAATAGTTATTTCTGTGTTAAGACATACGTCATACGGAACGAACTTGCTAGCACTCGGACTCGATCCGGACACTATTGTCGGACAGTGAAGCCTCGGAGCCGCCGCCGGCCGGTCGAATTCTGTCGCCACCATCTGTCCCTATCGCCGGTGAGCGTTCGGCGGGGGCGCCACCAACGGTGGCGACGTGACGTGGTGTCTGGCGTGCCCCATTGGCGGAGGATGCGGTGGACGTCGAGGAGGTGGGCCAGGAAGGTGCCGTGCTCTCGCGCCCGTGATGCGCAGTACGGCGGCGAGCCCCGGCAGCGCCAGATCCACCTGGGCCTCCACACCGTGCAGGAACAGACACGCCGTGGCCAGGGCAACGTCCTGGCGTCATGCGGCTGCTCGCGAAACAGAGGAGGAGGAGGGCGCCGAGGAAGAGAGAAGAAAGGAGAGCAAGAGAACCTACAGTAACCATGGAAGCACCATTGGATAGTATTATTCAAAATGGACCTGTTAGGTGCACCTCTACATGCTAAAAGGATAAGTGGATCGGTTACGGTTCGCTCCGTGGTTGATCCATGCCCATCTATAGAAATGATATCGACGTGTGTTTAAAACTTTGAGAAATTTTCTATCTTTTATTCTTAAGAAAATAGTATATGTCGTGATATATTCAATTTCTATCTTACCAACTGCAACATATTTAGTTTACTTTTTTTTCTAGAAACATATTTACTTCACTATATTTTATCGTATACATAACTTTCATATCCAGCAAGCGAAACGGGGATTGCATTGTATTGTTGAGTTTCATGACTATCCTATGGCGGCAGACATATCCTATTTTGTTTTGAAATTTATTGTGAGAAACTGATCTTATGATTATTTTTTAGAAAGAATTATAGTAGGCATGGATTGACGAACATGAAATTTAGCTACGTTTGTGAATTCAAGTATTTTTTATGGTAAATAATTCTGGATGCCTGGACCGCATAATAATCTTAAAGCATTTTCATTGCACACTGTTTCCATGGAGCTCGTATTCGGGTGCCTCGCTATCAATGGGTATGGCACCAACCATTGAAAAAATAACATTGGTAAATCCAGAAATAAATAATGCAAAGTGCAAGCAACCATGCTGAGTCTAGAAGTCTGGCCTCAGTAGACATGTTCCACCATAAGAAACATTTAATGTGGACCTACACTCTATTTGTTGTTCATGGTAAAACTTTTAGTAGTGTAGAATCTAATTGGCAATCTAGTAAACTGGACACCTCCACCTCCACAAGCCACAAGGTTCAAGCAATCCTAAAAATCTTAATATATTTGGGTTAGGCGGTTGAAATCATCATTCAAAAAAAAGCATCTTGTACTCAACTCAAACCGCTTTAAAATTACTAATGTCACCAACCTACCACATTATGTGTTGCTATATGTATCGTGCTTTGCCCCATATGTCCTCAAAAGGCTATTATATAATCATGACCATACTCTCCATGTTGTACAAAACTCTAGTTTTATTTAGGTCTGTAAGAGCTCAGAAAGGAAAATAGGAATGTATGAGAACTAGAGAAACACTAGAACATAAGGATGAGACAGGCCATTAGGACTGTGAGGTAGCAGGAAATGATAAAAGCGGTTCAGACTGTGCATCGCAATGGTAAATTTTTTTAAGTGTGAGGTAGCAGGAAAGGAAAGAAGCGGTTCATTAATGTACAATCCCTCGCTATCAACGGTTCCGTGTTTATCAACTCTTGGGTTATCATTCTGTGACCTGCATGGTCGCCATGTGAGGGCTTGAACTCAGGGAGAAAATAGCACTGTTGAACAAGTCAGTTGCAACCCAATAAAGATGAAAAATATTGAGGCTTTTGTTTAACACGCAGCAAGACGTTTATATAGGGACACAATTCAGCAGAGAAACAGGACAAACACCACGCTGTAACATGGGAAAAACGTGGCGTTTGGATTGTATACAACTGTGGCGTAAAGTTTAGGAATAGCTTGAATCATGTGCACAAGGGAAGCCACCTTTGTATCAAGTCGAGGGTGAATATGATATTCGATATATAAACCTTGAATGACGGAGCAACCAAATCGCACAGAGGGGGGAGCCACCACCATATCTGTTATAGCAAAACTTAGTTTTGCTACAACATCGATTGCAAATTTAGATGGTTACTTATTATCGGCATATCACCAAAACAAACTTTTCTTTGGCTTGTTCATGTAGAAGGCAGAGTGGTATATTAAAAATAAGGAAGAGGTGGGTGGTGTAACTAACTAAAATTTGACCAGCATCATCTACATTAAGGTCACAATGTTTCTATCCTACAAAATGTGGTGTTTGGCGTAGCAAAATAAGTCCATAAAATTTAATACCAGTAGGCGGGAGAAAAAAATCAAAGAAATTCGGGGGTGGGAGAAAGTTGGGAAGAAATGATCACATGAAGACTATTCAAACGTGCTAGTGTGGGTGTGGTTCCTCAACGCATGGTCTCTTAATTAGGGGATGAATCATCCAGTGACAGGCCTGACACCCATTAGCAGTGTAGCAGTGTAATAAGCTACTCAATGTCCTGAAGCCACTGAACACGTACATACGTTTTCTCAGAACCATTATAGCTCATTTTGCATTGTCATTTTAGCTTTTCTTTCTATGGTTATTGTTCTCCAAAATTACACGCTGTTATATATATTACGTTGGAACAAGTTAAGTTCCCAAACAGGGGACGATGCAACAAGCGGTCAGAAACTAGACCATAACAAACTAGTGTTGAGATTTCTAGGCCGGCAAGCTTCTAATAGTCTTGAAATTTCTAGCCTAGCAACTTATATAATAACTCTTTAGTATTGGACGGAAAATAGTGCGCAGGAGTTCGTCTAACATCGACCAAATTAGTAGAAAATTAATGCCCTCATCAATAACTTCATCTTATATGTATTTCTGTAAATCTATATATACGACACTTGTGTACAGAGCAGCACACGACAACGCATAGCTGGTTCTGACTACTTGATTTGTTGCATTTTTGTTGGAAAGTAAAAAGAACCCCCTCCCCCCCCCAACCCAAAAAAAGGAGAAGAACCCCAGAAAGTAATGGTGGCTATGACATTGTTCGAGTGGGAATGTGAGGCGACCGGAAAGAAATGAATTACTTATGCAAGCGACGTTGGGGTTTGGTACCAAGGTTGTGGTGTACCTTCTAGTCTGTTGGTGATACACATCATCCTCGGCTAAACACACAGCCAGGGGCTCGGTGCTACTGTGGAATGACATGTGTTGTTGGGGGCTCGCCATATGTTTCCTGACATATGTGGACGGAGTGTACAGCTTAAGTCATTGGCATCTCTAGCCCTGCTTGATATTGTCGCGCCAAGAACGAACTGTTGTCATGGCCATATCGTCACATTATATATGCTCGAATATAAATCCTTGGGCCTTGGCATACGCCCCGTGTGACAGTTTTCTCACACCTGGGCTGAAAGCATAGACTTACAACAAGTAGCCCCATCCTTGTAACACTGGTCTCACATGGATCACAAATGAATTTCATAGTTAGAACTTAGTTACATGAAAACAATTCAAAGCCAGATCAAGCTTATTGCTAAGAGAAGGAACAAAGACAGCAAACACGACTAGCATCTATAACCACCCACCTCTAAACAGCAAAGACCTATATGTAGCCCAGCATTCAAAGCTAGCTCAATAATATATTTCTGGCCTTATTCTTGTAGCTCAAGTTGTCGTTTGCCAATTTAATACGCCTTCCAGGCTTCAAGTTATCGTTTGCAAATGGATCCCCAACAGGCCATTAGCTGTAGCCAGAAACCTTTTTACGAGATTAATATTTTTTATTTATGTATCTATAAGTTGAGCTTTAACTTTAAAATTTTATGAGATGACCTATGCATACAACGATGCCCTAAACACATTATAATTTTTTCAAGACTGTTTTTGATGTAGTGAGCGGTAGTTCCTTACCGTCCGTAACCGGAAGGTCCAGTATTGAAGCAGCCTATGCACTTTGTGTAGATAAGTTATATGCATGGATATAGGTTAATTAACAGTCATAAATAAGAAAAAAAATGATTTTATTTTCATGTGAGTTGCAGCTCTTATGTGGGCTATTTGGCATACACGTAATGATTTGGTTTTTGAAATAGTTTAACTTTTTTTATGGGGCCAGTTTCCAGCATCGGAGAGCGTATTGGCTGCAATTCTTGGCCATATTACAGCATGACCCGTTCATCCAGCAAATGAAGCGTTGGAGATCGGTGCTTTGAATATCATTAGCAAGAATAAATGGAGAAGTAATAATAGTCTTTTCTTTTTATAAGTTTCTTCTGTTGGATTATATTTTCCTATTCTTTATTATTATCCTTTGAAATAAGAATATTGGAAAATACGACTGTATGGTTGCAGAGGCCATAATTATTTCCTTTTTCTAATAAAAAAATTAAAACGTACAATTAATTTTATATTAATATGTAAATACTCTTTCTTGATATATATACTTCATAAGCGCAGATGCAATTAGTTGATCAAAGAAAGTGAAGATTATTGGGAAGTGTTGTTGCAGCAATTAGTTGCCAACTAGCACTGCAATAACACCGTAGCAAATAATTTGTGGTAACACTACTATGCATTAGATCATAATATGGAATCCTGTAGTCTCCTGGGGTCGTGCCCATCATAATAATTATTGCAAAAACTCACTAGCACACTTCCATGGTGACTTCCATCATACTCATGAACATGGCACCAAATGGCACTCAAACATAAATAAAGTATAAGTTCAATGCATCTTATTATTAAATGCGAAGATCTCTAAATGTGATGCCGATCTTTTTAATTTTTTTAAATAAAGTAGATATGCAATGCTAATGAGTACCTGTAAGAGACCTGGACCAACAGATATATATAGGATGGGAGAATCCGTTTTGCAAAATGCAACACGCACGGAAAGCATATAAGTGGCACATCTCAAATGCATGTCCGTATATATATATATGAAGTCTAGCACACAGTGCACAAAGGGAAAAAAAAGTGCTTGCTCGGTTTCGACCTTCTCATAGCAGCACCTACACATTATATTAGCAGACAGGAACAAAAATGAAAAGGGTAATGAAAAGAAAGTAGGGTATGGAAAATATGAAACCTCTCATGGGAATTGGAGACATCAAAGAAGGCGTGATTGCTTTTAACCAAGGTTCAGCTCGGGCCTCAGGATTATTCTGCAGAGGGCCAAGCCACCCCGCTGGCGTGGTCGCAAATGCTGGCTGCTGACGAGATGTGGAAGTTGGGGCAGAGTATGGTGCTTGATCGCCTGAACAGCAGGGGAAGCTGGCACGTCAAATCGGGATGTTGATGTAGTGGAGGAGCCGAACTGCCGAAGCACGAGTGCTGCTGTAACTTTGGCTAGTTTGGGAGTCAAGGGCAATTAACCCGGATCTACACCCTCGAGGGGGATTTTTGTGGCACGGCGATTACCTGGGAAGGATTCTCCACTCAGCGGCACTTCCCTGCCCCTATTTGGGAACCAAGAGGATTGGAGGCGCGGACTCTTCAGTTCAACCCTTCCGTCAGTATTTCGATTCCGCCATTGGTTTTTTCTTCGATTCAAATCACGAACTGTCCAGCAGCACGGCTTCCTGCAGCCGTGTGACGCTGACCTGTACGACGCTTGTGGCCGACAACGAGGCCACGGCGATGGCGAGCTGGGTGGCCGCCGCGAGAGGCAGCATCGCATCGGGGACGACGACGACGGGGAGAGATTCCTGATGTGGGGAGGTGGGGAAACTCGCCCCGTGGTTTCCACGGGTATTAGGGCGCGGAGCCCTGGGCGTCTGTACTTCCAAAGGGGGACGAGCTGAATTGCCACGCGGGAGCTCGGCGCGGGGGGCAGCGACCAGGGGAATCGACGGGTATCCCCGTGGGGTTTGTTGTTCCCAAACTAGCCCTTAGGGGTTACAGCTACCTGCCATAACTGTGCCACCCGCGATAATTCTAATCATTGGGCAGATTGACATCTAAAGCATTTCATTTGTACTGGGTGATGAAAACATGTGACATTGTCTCACAAAAGAGCAACTTCTGTCTCGTACTCTCGTACCTGCACTTGCTGCGCCCTGCTGGAGATATGGGACTCGCAATATATGCCAGCTAGGCTGCAAAACATCTTAGCACGAAAAGCTTGAGTAACCAGCTGTGAAATCTCTATTGAACGCGCACACGCCTTAAAATCAACTTTCCAATGGATACATTTTTTTAGATAATGGAACAAGAGGTTCCAATGAATACATACTAGCTACCATATAATTTTTATATCCGTTTAACCGAAAACGTTGATTGATGTTTTGAAGGTGAATGTGCACTATAATCACAACGTAGTGTTGATTTCTTATTACCCGATACACATATCGATAAATCAGCCACTGAGCCATTGAAACGAGGGCATAACTATGGGAGCATTGAAAGGCCGCAAAGGAATAAGAAGCATACATGATGAGTAAACTGGTTGCTCAAGACACAAGGGACACAGCGGCACAGCCTCCATACCCTCTTCAATGCATCATAACATCTTCAGAAGCCAGTGCGCTGATGAAATTTCTCGAAATTAGATTAGTACTATGCTTGGCTGACCATAAAATTGGATAACGACAGAGCCACAGAAAATGCCAATGCTCTGTCTTCTCTACAAAATGCGTGCGGTAAATATGCTCACGATGAAACAATTTGCGGACTCTGTGTCTTGAGATGCTTGTGTGGCGGAATGTGATGTATATTGATGTACTTTAGGAGTTCACGGTGCAGGAACACTGACTAGGGATTGCGTGATCATCCGAGCACGACGGGACACACACGTTAACTTTAACCATAGCTTTTAGGGTTAACCATAGCTTTAACCATAACTTTAACCATAGCTTTTAGGGTAAAACTACATGCTATAGCTATGCCGCCCGCGATCATTCTAATTACTGTGCAGATTGGCATCTAAAGCATTTGATTAGCACTAAGTGATGAACAAAAGCAACATGTCACATCAAAGAGCACAAAATGAGGCGGGCATGCATGGAGCTACACCCGCTAGGTTGCAATACATCAGAGTGCGAAAAGATTTCGTAGGAGCTGAGAACCAGTGAAATCTCTAGAATGTTAACGCCTTAAAAAAAAGAAAATTTCCAATGAAATACATACTAATAATCTCTTGAAGTCGTCATCATGTATTGTATTCGTATTTAACCAAAAACGTTGATTGAAGATTTCAAGGTGAATGTGCATTGCAATCACGACGTACTGTTATTCCGGACACAATTGCATCTCTATCAGTGGTACCTCATTCTCCACTCCTCACGTACTCTATTCGGTTGTGAGTTGAATGTGTGGGCAAACTGTTTCTTCTGACATTTTTTTAGTTTTTTTCTTGTAGATATGTACCTCATTAACCGCCTTGGATAGCCTACGCATCCACTATGCTTTACTAGCGCTACATGTGCCTCAGTAAAATTATACCATACAGAGGATTGTCTTTCCCTTTTGTGAAGCTGTAGAATATGCAGCCACATGTATTGCTGCACAGGAAACATGACTTCACTTGTTTTGATAAGCTCAGATCTGGTAAAAAAAAAATATTCCAGCACACAGAGTTCTTATTGATCCGGCTGCATAAAATATTTGCATAATTTATCTGTCTTCACAGCCAGGTGGCAGGGTGTGGTTTGTGTTAAATGAAAGTTAAATGGTTCATTAATAAACCAAATGAAAAATTGTAACTTTTGTATTGTAGATTAATTCATTCTACCATTCATGAAAACACAGCTGAGCTAGCATATTACACATGGCGATGCATAGATAAAGCTACAATTAATATCAGTATTCCACAGGCAAGAATTGAATATACCAATCTATTCTGAGCATAATTTAAGGGGCATTTAGTTGGATGGCGTGAGGACGCTGGCCAGCATTACACTGGAGTCCACTGCAGTTACCTCCATCGTACACAACTATAATTATTTGTAATTTTTTTGGACATGTTATGAGGACAAGGAATTGATGCATATGCCCATATTAAAAGTTGTGGACCATCAGCCGTTCCATTTAATTATGCTATGTTGTTTACCCTCGTTAAGCCGTCGATCGTTAGCTTATTTAAGTTGTAGATTGGTTATTTTGTTCAGTTTGCATTATCTGTTATCTTTAATTAGGCAACGTATCATACGAGAACTAGGTTCGCGTGAGAACCATGGGAACTCCAATCTAGGTCATATGATCTTGATCCAAGGGAAAAGGTGGGAGGGGGAATTTGCAAAATCACCGCCCCCTTGAATTTGCAAAATCATACTTTTGCAAATGCCCCCTCCAACCTCTTCCTTGGATCAAGATCATATGGCCTAAATTGGAGTTCTCATAGTTCTCACACGAACCTAGTTCTCATAGGATACGTTGCCCTTTAATTAAGCTAAGTGTCCCCAGGACTATATACTCTCGTTCGATCTGTTTGTCACTCGGTCTGTCTCCGTCATTTTCTGCCGTCAATAGAAAAATATAGAAGACGCAGAGGAGGTTAGGAGGCATTGGGAAATGGAATCAAACATTTGCCATTGGTATAGGCCTTGGATTACAAGCCCTTTTGGCAATTCGCCCTAACGTTGTCCCTTGCAGAATGAGTAATCTCCGTGGGAGCTGAGCTATGTTCCTATGTTCTATAGATATTGATGCTGCAATCTGAGAATAGCCCCTGCAGCATTTTAATTTGATGAGCTTCAGACTCCAGGAATGGAATCTGGCTACAAGGATTACGAGGGAAGCCCACATGCTGGTAGCAAAAGATGGTCCAAGCTATATTGCTTCCGTACTAGTATCTTGTGTATATCTTTCCTTTCCATAACGAAAATGTTGCAAGGAGAATCTCGAACGTGTTCCTATAAAGTAAAAAAAAAATCTTTCAAATGGAACCATATATCCCTGAAAACCTACGTGAAATATCTTCTATTATATGAAGAAAATATGTTACTTTACGCACAAATATCCTCGAGCCTTGATTAATAATTATTTTTTTGGTAATGGAAACAAGTTTGAATTAAATACTTACATCTATGGAAGATATAAAGAGCCGTAGATTAATTAAGGAAGAGGTCCATTTTTGTATTCACCTATCGCTATAGTTTGATTTCGGCCATCCAACTATCAAAACCATTCACTACTACAAAAACCATTTTTGGAGGCAGTCAAAAAGGATTTTCGGAGGTGGATTTTGTGTCTGTCTCCAACATTGTGTTTCTGTTAATGTCCATTTTCGGAGGCGGACATGCACCCGCCTCCGTTAATCCAACAAAAACATAAAAAACCATTATAAAACACTAGATGGGCCCGCCGAGCCCAGCTGGGCCGAGAAATCTGGTTTTGTGCCATCCTCAAAGGTGGATTTCGCCACTTTGCCATCCTGCAATTGGGTTTCGCCAGAATGCCATTATAAAACCATGTCACACAGCTCTTTTGCCTTTCACGGTTTTGCTATCTATATTTTGGGTTTTTCCTCACTTGGTTTGACAAAAATACCCCTATCTTATCCACCCCTTCCTCTTCTTCTCCGCTCGCAACTCTCCCCGTGCGCCCCGACTCGTCCGCCTCCGCCGTCCCTCCTAGGCCGCCGCCTCCTCAATGCGTCGCCTCCTCCTCCACCTAGTGCGTCGCCGCCTCCTCCTCCACCCAGTGTGCCTTACCGTCGCCTCCTCCCCACCGATGCCTCCCACCACCGGCTTCCTCCACCGTCGGCTGCCACCCATCGCCTGCTCCAACCCACGAGCACTGCCGAGGTGAGGTGACCGAGGCGTCTGATTCGTCGCGGAATTGAGCTTCGGACGAGATCCACCATGGCCGCCGGGGCGAGCTCGCCGTGGAGGAGGGCGACGAGATCCGAAGCCTCTTCCTCCCCCTCTCCTTGCTCTACCTCGCCGCCACCGACCCGTCCTCTTCCGTGGAGGGTATGGAGCTGCTACTGCGGAGGCGCCATCACCTCCTCGTTGAGCTGGAGCGGAGGCCGGGCTACCGGATCCCGGGGGCTGCCTCCCCTGCTCTCGCCTCTCCCTATGTGGATTTGGCTTCTTTGATTTTTGTTCTTCAATTTTTGTGGATTTAGCTTGTTAGAGCTCGATTTGGTTGATTTATTCTTTGATTCGACTTGTGGGATCTCGATCTGTGTGGGATTTGCGGCCTCATCTTCTTTGCCTCCTCGCTCTCTCTTTGCTGCCATGGTGGATTGATGGCCGGGGCGGCGAGGCTCCGTCCTCCCCTGTCTCTCTGGCGCGACAAATGCTTCAAGGGTATTTTTGTCAAACCAAGTGGGGAAAAACTCAAAATAGATAGCAAAATCATAAAAAGGCAAAGTAGCTATGTGACATGGTTTGATAATGGCATTATGGCGAAACCCAATTATGGGATGGCAAAGTGGCGAAACCCACCTTTGAGGATGGCACAAAACCAAATTTCTCATCTGGGCCTGACGAGCCCATCTAGGGCGCCACCGCTGGATCCGCCGCCACTGGATCTAACGCGGGGGGAGGGCTCGCTTGCCGTCGCACCATCACGCCTCGCCGTCGCGCCACCGGCGGATCCACTTCGGTTGGTGCTAGATCTGCAACCGCCGCCACTGGATCTGACGCAGGGGAGGAGGGCTTGCTCGCCGTCACGCTGCGCTGCCACCGCTCCTCGCCTGGCCGTGCTGCTTCGCCTGGCCGGGCCGCCTCGCTGCTCCGCCTAGCGCTGCCGCCGTTGTGCGCCTCCCCCGCAGCCTCGCTGCTCTGCCTCGCACAGCCACTGCTGCGCGCCTCCACCTCCGCCTCGCTCTGCGCACCTCCAGAGGAGAGGATGCCACCAGGGTCGAGGAGCGGGGAGAGGAGGAGGCCGCTTGGGCGGACTGGCTGAAAGGATGAGGGGAGGCGGCGGCTTGGGCTGCGAGGAGGCGGCAGATGCATGGACGGACTGACGGAGAGGAGGCAACAGCTTGTGCTGGGGCGCTGGGAGGAGGAGGAGAGAGAGGGAGAGGAGGAAATGATCTTAGGGTTGAAATGTGTTCGTATATATATTACAAAGAGTTATCGGGGTGAGATAGGCCAGTTGGGTTTAGGCCTTTTTCGAAGGCGGGCCTTTTCAGTGTCCGCCTCCAAAAATCGATTTTAGGAGGCGGATGGCTTACAACATCCACCTCCGAAAATAGATGATTTTCGGAGGCGGTTGTTTTAAAATGTCCGCCTCGAAAAATCAATTTTCGGAAGCGCACAAAAACAACCACCTCCAAAAATAAAAAATGCCCACCTCCATTATTCCCTGTGTTAACGGAGGCGGACATTTTTTCTATCCGCCGCTAAGGGCCTTTTTGAAATGTCCTCTATAACATTTTTTGTAGTAGTGATTCACATATGGCCATGAGTTGTTTTTGTTGATAGTTTTACTGATGTGAACAACACATGTTGTGAGCCCACATGTTGGCATCATCTTCTTCCCCATCTCTTTCATTTCTTTCTCTCACCTCACCAGTATGGCCACTATCATTTGGGCAAGTCCCACCGACATCCCCCCCTCCCCCCCCCCCGAAAGAAATTGTCGACATATGGGCTCTACAAACCACTTGTCATCCACTTAAAGAAAAGCACCAATAAAATGAGTTAAATGGCCAAATATGAACAGTTTTCATAGTTGGGTGGTAAAAAATATCACGGTTTTGAGTTGGATGGCCTAAATCAAATTGTGGTTATAGTTGAGTAAAAAATGGACTTCTACATAGGTATGAGACATGTTTCTAATATATCAACGTGTTTCACCACGCTCAAGAATAGTTTTCTGTATGATGCTCGTTTTCAGAAATTTGTTAAATAGAACACTATGGTCACACAAATTTGTATGATCTTTTATTAATAAAGTGTGGCAGATTCACGGATTAGATTAGAAGTTGTGGCACAACATAAGACATACAATGAGGAGAGAGAATGAAACACACGATTCATACAAATTTCTTAAAGCATTTTGATTCCACTTTCATTCCGGAGCCAATGGTAACTTGGAGTATAGTTTGCAATCTAGTAAATTGGACACCCCAATAAGAAACTTCATTGAAGCAATCTTAAAAATCTAGTCATCTCAAAAGAAAGGGAGGTTTTACACAAATAAGTTCACAAATTATGAACCTCACCAACCTGCTGCCACATCCTGTGGTGTATATTTACCGTGCTTGCCCCCTGCCTCGTCCGAAGCTATTATATAATCTTCACCATGCCCGGAGTTCGTACAACTTTAGTTTTAGAAGCCCGGGAAGAAAATGAGGAACATACGAGCTGAAAAACAGTAAGAACATAATAAGGATGGAACAGGCAATTAGGAGTGTGAGGTAGCAGGAAAGGAACAGGCCATAGTCGGAGCGTGCATCACAATGAAAAATATTTTAATAGTACCTGTTCAACTCAGAGCGCCACAGCACTTAGAGAATCTGTATTGGCCGGTGCTCATAGGGAACAGGCTCTTGGTTTGTTTGATACTTCTAATGTCAAGGTACAATAATCATGCCCAACGTTCTGCAGCGAAATTGGTTAGGATATCGATGTGCTCAAGGGCGGTAGGGAAGTTGGACCTAGCTGGAGCGGCACCTGAAGGATGTAGGGGTCCAAGGCACAATTTACTATGTGAGCATCTTCAAGAGTGTCCAATATTTGGAAAGCTTTTCATGGATTTTTTCTTCTATCCTGAGGCTCGAGCCCATATTTGGCCCAAATCGGTTGCAACGGCATCAGCTGACCACCATGGGTCCGTCGGATGACGCTCGACTCAGCACCTTCCATCCAGGTCAAACTGTCCTTGTCCCTTTCGACCCTGGCCTTGGCACGTGTCATAAAACTATAACAATGTGTCAGTTTGCTTCCGCCAATGCAAGCACGTCCTGAACCGCCACCTCCTAGATTTACCATCGCTGCCGTTTATTCTACACTATAATAGAGTAAGAGAGAAGACTGAACAATTTTAACTTTCTACTGCAATTTATTCTATACGGTAGACATTTGTGATTGTTGGAATTTATTAGTGTAGAAGGTTGATCCAATTGACTAGTTAAAAGATACACTAGACATAATAAACGGAAGTCTTCCTATGGTGGTATGGGAAAGCCAATTGTTTTTGTGATGCATTTTATGTCATATTGTGGTGCAAATTATTTATATATTGTGGTTATTTGAAATAAACGTGGATGATTTCTGTAGCTGAAAAAATACACCTTACAACCGGTTCCTGTTTCAAACTGGTTGTGATGTTCTTCGTATCACAGTCGGTTGGTGTTTTCCACATCACAGACGGTTGGAGTTCCTATCCAGCCGTGATGATTTCTATCGCAGCCAGTTCATAATACCACTATAAATCAAACCACCCCAACCCCCATCGGCTGAAAAGTGGGGTATGGAGACAAGTGTGATGCCGTTTGTGTGGTAGTGTCATGAGTCATGATGACCACATGGCTAAACGTGGTTGGCGGTTCCCTCACGTGTGTGACTGTCTTGAGCAACTCATAACAGTGGCGGATCCAGAATATGCAAGGAGGGGGGCTGAATTTTTCATTCCTCTCTTCTTTCTCTCTTTCTCTTTTTCTTCCTCCTCCTTTTCTTCCTCCTCCTCTTCATCCATGGCTAAAATTTCTTGGGGGGCTTGTGGGGGCTCCAATGGAGTTCTTGGGGGTAGGGGGGCTCCAGCCCCCCTGCCCCCACGCTGGATCCGCCCCTGACTCATAGTCTCATTATTGGTTAACTAATAGTATAACATGCAATCCTCTTGTCGGGTACCAAACTACGGGGTACCCCAAATTACGGCCCAAGCTGACCCAGCGAGAAGGCCACAGGAGGAAGCCCAAAGGCGCGGCGGCCCGAGAAAGGCCTATTACGTCGGCGCCACCAAGCGTGGAATCTCCGTCTCGTTCGAGGGCACCCCATGCCCTCGAACGAGAATCTCCGTCTCGTTCGAGGGTATCCCTTGCCCTCGGACAGGGTTCCGCCACGATCGACCCTCCCCCCGCGGTCGAGACCCCCAAGCCGGCCTCGAAGGCTCTACCCCGAACGCTATAAATGCGGGACATGACCGCACACTCCGCTTCGCCACGCCTCGGATGGGACACCGATCCCCTCCAACTGAGCCAGGCACTGTGCCCCTGAGCCAGGCCCTGTGCGGACAGGGCCGTTGACAGGCCGTACCACGACATCAACAACTCCACGACCAGTCTTCCCTTGGATCACGACGCAGGGCTTCGAAAAAGGACCTCCGAGGAATGACGAAAAGACACGACGCCGCATCCACCCTCGATCAACACCCTTCGAAGCAATGGCTGGCTAATAAGAAGTCAGCGATGGCGACGTTCATGACGTCAGCCGGAGTTGGAAGGCGCGATTCCTGCCAGCACAGTGCACGACATGGCGCCGCAGTGTACAAAATGGCATGTTCACCATGATCTCTTTGTACGGTTTTCCTCTTCCTTAAGCTATAAAAGGGGAGGGAGCCAAGCACGCAAAGGAGGAGGCCATTCATAGTCCAACACAAATACGTTTCACACACATATGTCACCGGGACTTGGGAGTTCAACTCCCTCTCCCACCTTGCTTGTAACCCCCCTACTACAAGCAACACGAAATCCAGTGCTACGCACCACTGCGGACGTACGGCCTCACGGTCGGAACCAGGATAAAACCCTCGTGTCAAGAGACTGTTTGACCCAACCCGCCAGCCCATACAAAGTTAGCGACGCGATCACTAGTTAGTGCCAGTGTGACCAAATCGGGCACCGACAGTTGGCGTGCCAGGTAGGGGAAACGCGCGTCGCACAACTTTTTCCTCAATCCCGATGGCGGGTTTTGACCGGAGACGTTTTCCGATGGGATCAAGCGACTCGCTCCTAGCGGGATACGAGATCCGGTTCGGAAGCCTCCATTTCCAGGCGACTGGCAACGGCTACCTCATGCGCATCCTCCCGGAAGGATCCGACGGCCATCAGGAGCCACCGCCAACAGCGGCTCCTCGACGAAGGAGATGACCGGGACCACGCACCCGGCGGGCACGCGCCGCCAGACGGGTGGCCAACGCAAATCACGCCCCACCTGCAAGGGAGGGAGATGTGCCGCAGAGCTCTATCTCGGCGATAGAAGCTTCCTCTTCACTCCCGACGAGCGTGGAGCGACCGGCTCCAACGCCGCGTTTCCCTTACGAGCTTGACACAGCCGCTGCTGTCCACGCCTCATTCGCAAGAATGGACTTGGGTGCACGAAACCGTCAACCCAGCTACCGCTGGGTACCAAGACGAAACAACGTCGCCCCTGACAACTCCTATCCGGGGTCAGAGGAGGAGCACGCTCCCGGGTCAGAACATCCTGAGTGGGATTATTCTGGCCTTCGGGATCGTAGCCCTTTCGCAGCTTTCCAAGCCGCGGCAGACTACTGCCTCACCTGCACCGACGACTCCGACGACGACTACGACCCCACACGGGAGTGCTTCGTCATTAACAATGAAGTTAGCGACAGGCACACCACTGACAAAGAAGACAATGAAGATGGCGCCGAAGATCCAGTAGGCGCACAACCCTCGGACGAGCAGGAGCAGTCGCTTTCCGAGGGCGAGCCACACCCGGGTCGCCAGCCACGGGCTGCCCACCCCCATTTAGGGGACGGAAATGCCTTGCCACCACCAAACTCTAACCACGGTCCAGCCGATCAAGACGATGGTCGCGATGCAGACGCACGACACGCAGGGCGAGTCGTGCGCGCGCGCATCCTCGCGGAAGACAAGAATGATGACCTGGCACCGAGAACGAGCCAAAAGCTCAGCGCGGCGGCCGCCTTACTCCGGGCCATGCCAGAACCAGCCACCCCCAAAGGGTGAAAACTCCACCTCGAGGCCCAGAAGCTGGTCGAGAACGCCGCACGTCAGCAAGCCAAAAGTTCGACTTCCCGCCTTCGACGCCCCTTGGCCTCGAGGGTCGAACGTGGAGGGGAATCGTCGGTACGCTTACCCACGCCGAACGATGACATGCAGGCACGGTACCAAGGCAACTCCCGTCGGGATGCTACGCGACGTCACACCGACGAGCCACGCACGCCAGAAGCGGAACCACTCCCCGCACGAGTACTCGTGAGATCATGTCTCCGGGACGCTCGAGGCACCCTGGATGATGGTGACGCCCAGAATGTCCTGAACCAGATGAGGCGGCGGGAGGAGGCCTGGACCCGCCAGCCTCGACGCGACGGTCGTAACAACAATCGGGATGGACCACCGGAACCAACGGGAACGCGTGTGTTTAGTCGCATCATCCGCACGGCCCCAATCCCCTCACGTTTCCGGTAGCCGACCACCATCACCAAGTAGTCTGGGGAAACAGACCCTAGGGTATGGCTGAACGATTACCGTCTGGCGTGCCAGCTCGGTGGCGCGATAGATGACGCCATGATCATTCGCAACCTGCCCCTCCACTTGGCAGATTCCGCGCGAACATGGCTCGAGCAGTTGCCCCCCAATCGAATCCACGATTGGAACGACCTGGTTGAGACCTTCGTAGGAAATTTCCAGGGCACGTACGTACGGCCCGAAAATACGTGGAACCTTTGAGGGTGCAACCAAAAGCCCGGTGAATCTTTGAGGGATTTCATCCGGCGCTTCTCCAAGCGTTGCACCGAGCTCCCCAACCTCACCGATCGCCAGATCATCCACTCCTTCCTTGAGAGCACCACCTGCTACAGCTTGGTGTGCAAGTTGGGGAGAAATCCTCCCCCCGATGCAAACCGACTGTTTGAGGTAGCTTCCAAGTATGCTTCGGGAGAGGAGGCGGCCAATGCCATCTTCAATGGCAAAAAAGGAAAGCGCCCCGAAGAAGAACCCGCAGAGGGCAGCAAGGCCAGGAACTCCTCAAAGAAGCAGAAGCATGGTAAGAAGGGGAAAAAGGCTCAAGCTCCGCATGAAAGAGGTGGCAACGACGATGAGGCTCTCGCGGTAGACCCCAATCGCAAGGGATCCCGAGGCCCCCCATGTGGAGGAGGGGTTTTCGATGATCTCCTCAAAAAACCGTGCCCATATCATAAGACCGCCGTGAATCACACTCTCGAGCAGTGTGAGATGCTACGGAAGTACTACAACCGTATCCCCCGAAAGGATGGCGGTCCGAGAAAGGAAGCTGGTGTTGACACCGGATTTTAACAGGTCATTTCGGTGCCAAAAGAGGAGCCGAGATACAGAATCGGAATCGGAGTTTGGGAGGAGAAGCTGATCAAATCGGAATCGGAGTCCGAGAAGAAGAACAGTTTGAATCGGAGTCATAATCCGATGAGAGTTGAAATCGAAGAAGAGGATGATGACGTGGAGGAATCCTGGAAGGTTACCAGGTTGAGCTTATAGAAGGACCAAAATAAAGAGTCGGTTATTTTTGGAGTTTGAGTCGTAAACGGTTGTAAAAGGTCTTTTCTTTTGCGTCAAGTAAGTTTGTCGTAAACGTTTAGGAGTTATAGTTATTAGAGTATAAATATCGATCCTGCGTGGTCATGGAAGCGGTACACACACCAACATCAAACAAACTTTTATACTTTTTTGCATTTTACATACATTTGTCGGTGACTTCGCTATTTTCTTTTCACGAGTTCTTCGAGCACGTCAAGGGTGATCAGATCTCAGGGCTTGCTTCATAAGTTCCGTCTTTTACCGAATAATCCTTAAGCTTTAGTAACCGGCGTATCATTGTTGCTTCGTTTAAGTTATTCAACTGTTATCGGATAAGAATCTAGGCTTTAGTAACCGGCGTATCGCTGTTACTTTGTTTAGATTTTATTCAACCCCTATCCAGCTTAGAATAAGCTTTGATCGGCTGTTATTTATACTTCATTATCGGATCTGGTATAGCCGTTTAGATCTATTCTAAGCATTGCTCTGCTTAGCTTGTTAGGTTACGTTTTAGTAATCTTACTCTGCTTTGCATCGGAATCGGCTGATCTAGCCGTTTCATTATTGTAGATCAGAATTTTGTGCCGATCTGGTCTTCATCGCGAAATCAGAAATCCAGCCGATTTCGCTGTAACATTAATGTCCGATTTTCCTTGTCAATCAACAGGTTAGATTGACTGGCACGCCCTGCATCATCGGTTACAGCTGATTTCGTGTGCTAGCACGTGAAGGTCTTTCCCGATTTTTGCGTCAACACACTTTTGGCACGCCCAGTGGGACCAAACAACTTCAATCATATCAAAGAAGGAAGGTGGTCGTTTTGACGTTAGACCTCAGAATGTCATAGATACCACTAAAGAAGATCTCACCGACGAGCAGAAAGCTGACATGGCAAGAGCAGTTGAAGATTTTGAACTGTTATGCTTAAAGTCATTCAGTACTACTAAACGAGGTCAAGCTATCAAGAAAACTGAATTTCCATTGCGTCATGAAGTCAAGATAGCCGAGACACCTGGAATGATAAATGAGTTGATAAATGAAGCAGTCCATCATGGTTTTGCAAATCAAGGCAGGGTTTTAGGTAATGAATTACATAACCAAGTGATTCGCTCATTACGTGAAGGTGATCTTCAATTTAAAGGCCCAGCATACCAACAACTTCCTCCTTTTGAAGTTGACACCTCAGCAAAAGATGTTCAAGCAAGGGCTGCAAAGAATGCATTTTCTCAGGTGTTCAATGGTTCGACATCCGATCAGCCGATTGGACAGACACAATCGGCATCCAGGCCGATTATACAAGGAGGTTTTTCAACAACAACAGCAGTAACTATGCCTCAGATTCATATTCCAACAAACAGCTAGCGGTTTTTACCACGTCATCGCCGATACCATCGGCGTCAAAGGGAGAAGAATTTTTCAAAGGATATGATCCTAAAACAGGATTAGGGATGCCTCCTGAATATTTCGTGACTTCTCCTAAATCAAATCAGAAGACTCAACCTGAGGAGCCAAAGATGGCATGGGTACCGCATACTGATGGAGTTAATTGGGTACTAGTTGATGAAAAAGGAATTATACATCAAGTATGGACTCCAAGACTAGAATCGGTAAGAGCACCTAATATGAATATGTCAAATCAGTCAGAGCCACATGGTACGACGTCAGCTATGGAAGTATATCGCAATACTCAACAGCAAGGCCAGGGTCAAATGTCCAACCAGAATGTATTTTCAGGGCATATGATTCGTCAACCAGAGCCATCTAGGCAAAATGAATCAGCACCAACTGGATATGCAAGGCCGATTCAGTCAAGTCAAGAGATAGCAAGAGCGCCTCAGCCAGTGCAAGAAATAGCACAGGGAGCAAATTAAGTGGATTGGGCAGCCCAAATTGCTGAAATAATGCAAAATCACTTTGGATTGAAGCCCAAGACTCAACATGTGATGTATAGAACTCCCTATCCACCTGCTTATGATTCGTTACCTCATCCTCATCGTTACAAGATCCCTGATTTTACCAAATTTTCTGGTAACGATGATGTATCCACTATTGAGCATGTCAATAGATTTCTAGTGCAATGTGGAGAGCTGCTGCTACTGATGCATGAAGGGTCCGATTATTTTCAAGTTCTCTATCTGGACTGGCTTTCTCATGGTTTATGACTTTTCCAGCAAATTCAATTATTTACTGGTCTGACCTGGAGAAGCAATTTCATCAATATTTCTTTGCTGGTGTTCAAGAGAAGACTATTACTGATTTGACAAGCTTGAAGTAAAGAAATGATGAATCGGTGGCAAATTTCATTCAGAGAATCAGGGAGACAAAAAATAGATGCTACGGATTAAACTTGACAGATTCCCAATTAGCACAGTTGGCTTTGGATGGTTTACTTTCTTATTTCAAAGAGAAGTATGATGCTCAGGAGTTTGAAAGTTTAAGCCATATTGTGCAAAGAATGTCAAAGCATGAGAATCGGATATATGAGCAGAAGCGACCTTATCATAAGAAGATAAATTTCCTTAGGTATAGTTCTAATTCCGATTCCGATTTCGATGAGGATAAAGAAATCGGCTTGGCAGAATGGGTAAAAAATAAGAAGCCGATTGCTTGTCCATTTGGTAAGAAAGAACCGGAAAGATTTGGTTTTGATGTTACCAAGACTCATAAGATTTTTGATTTGCTGCTTAAAGAAGGAATGATCAAATTATCGGCCAATCATAGTATTCCATCTACAGAAGAGCTCAGAAAGATGACATATTGCAAATGGCATAATGCCACTTCTCATAATACCAATGACTGCAAGGTTTTCAGAAACCAAATCCAATCGGCAATTGAGCAAGGAAAGTTGCAATTTGAGATTCCTTCTAAGCCACTCAAGCCAATGAAGATTGATGGGCATCCTTTCCCAGTGAACATGGTAGAGCCAGTCAAAGGAAATGCTTTGGAGACAAAGCTTTTGACATCAGAGTCTGCAAAAGAAAAAAGGGGCTGTTGATCCTAGAGTGCAAATTTCTGCTTCTGACTTAAAGGATAAAGGAAAGATGGAAAAGAATGATTATCCCAGAAATCCTCAAAGACATGTTACTTCTCAAGGGTTGATCAAGAAATATCAACGTCAACAAGAGAGAACAAGGCAGGAAGAGGAAAGGATGTATCGGCATGAAGATCATTGGAGATGTCCTTTTCTCGTTTACTGCTGGGAAGAGGGAATCAAGTTGCCGTCTCCAGATGATTGCCCAGAGTGCAATAGAGGCTATGGAAGGGATAGGTCATTCAAAAGGCCCCGATTTAAGGATAGGGAGCGTCGGCCGATCATTCGAGATAGAGATGAAGAATATCGGCGTACTCCAGTTCATGAAAGAATTGGAGGCAGGCAGAGTGTATATCATCGGTTGGGAAATAAGCCGATTATGAGCAGAGAATTAGAAGAGCGTGCTAATAATTTGGTTTCTGATGAAGAATCTCTGCCAAACCGGGATCAGAATATGCATCGAGAAGTTAAAATACCTCAACCAAGGTGGTGCCCAGATGGAGTTACGAAGTCACAGAAAAGGAGATTGCAAAGGCTCCGATTTTATGAGATTCAAGAAGAAAAGTCGCGTCAGCTTTTGAGGAGCAAAAAGGTGTCATCTAAAGTATGGCGTCCTAAACAACGTGCTCAAGATGATAATGCAGCCGATGTTAACATGGTTTTTATGTTACCAAGGGAATTCATGGCATCAGTTAGTGATGAAGAAGATTTTGAGGTGGAAGAAGCAATGGCTCAATTAAACTTAGAACCAATGCAAGCGACTTTTGAGAAGCCAGAAGAAAAAGAACGGGTGCACTTGAAACCTTTGTTTCTGAAAGGGCATGTTGATGGTAGGTCAATGACCAGGATGATGGTTGATGCTGGAGCAGCTGTTAATTTGATGCCATATGCCATTTTTCGCAAAATTGGCAAAGGTGAAGATGATCTGATCAAGGCAGATATGATGCTGAAAGATTATGAAGGAAAGGTTTCTCCGGCTCGGGGGGCATTATGCGTAGAATTGACTATTGGAAGTAAGACTTTACCTACTACTTTCTTTATGGTCAATGGCAAAGGATCATATAACCTATTGCTGGGGAGAGATTGGATCCATGCTAATTGTTGCATTCCATCAACCATGCATCAATGTTTGGTTCAATGGATTGAGGATACAGTAGAAGTTGTCAAAGCAGATGCATCATACAGCATAGCCATTGCAGAAGCGCAGCCATGGAATTATGAACAAGTGATGTGTATATTGGGAAGAGCTTTTGATACTGAGTTCCTCAGGGTGGCCGATTTCGGTCTACAGCCGATCCAAGCAGTCGGCTCGGAAGAATCGTCCTGATGGATGAATTTCTTCAAGAAGATGAATGGAAGCTAGGATATGGTTTCACGTCGGCTGATGTACTATAAAAAATAGATTTAGGAGATGGTGATAAACCAAGACCGACGTTTATTAGTGCATAATTAGATCCTAAGTACAAGAAAGAATTGACCTCTTTGTTAAGGGAATTTAAAGATTGTTTTGCCTGGGAATACTATGAAATGCCTGGTTTAGACTGATCTATTGTTGAACATCGGTTTCCTATAAAGCCAGGATATCGGCCATATCAGCAAGATTCTCGAAGATGTGATCCTAAAATATTACCTAACATAAAGGCCAAAATTACTAAGTTGATCGAAGCAAAATTCATTAGGCAATGCCGATATGCTGAGTGGATTTCTAATGTGGTTCCAGTATATACAAAGAATGGGAAATTGCGTGTTTGCATTGATTTCAGGAATCTTAATAAGGCGACTCCGATGGATGGATATCCCATGCCTATTGCCGATTTATTAGTTGATGCTGCAGCAGGTCACAAGGTTATAAGCTTCATGGACGGTAATGCTGGTTATAATCAGATTTTCATGGCTAAAGAAGATATTCATAAGACTGTTTTTCGATGTCCGGGTCATGTTGGTTTATATGAGTGGGTAGTCATGACTTTTGGTTTGAAAAATGCTGGAGCTACATATCAACGCGCTATGAATTATATTTTCCATGAACTTATCGGCAAAATTGTTGAAATTTACATTGATGATGTGGTGGTTAAATCGGAAAGCTATAAACAACATTTAGCCGATTTACGCAAGACGCTGGAGTGCACAAGGAGACATGGCTTGAAGATGAATCCGATGAAGTGTGCATTTGGGGTTTCTGCTGGTCAATTTCTGGGGTTTATGGTTCATGAAAGAGGAATTGAGATCAGTCAAACTCTGATAGGTTTCATCAACAAGATTGTTGCTCCGGAAAATAAGACTAAACTTCAATCATTAATTGGCAAGATTAATTTCATTAGAAGATTTATTTCTAATATTTCTGGGAGGATTAAGCCGTTTACACCTTTATTGAAGTTGAAGGCCGATCAGGAGTTTGTCTGGGGAAAGGAGCAGGAAGAAGCTTTGGAGCGAATTAAGAAATATTTGGTGTCTCCTCCTGTTTTAGTTCCTCCTCAGAAAAATAAGCCGTTCAGATTATATTTGTCGGCTGATGATTCTTCTATTGGATCGGCCCTTATTCAAGAATTTGAAGGAAAAGAGCGTGTTGTTTACTTTGTAAGCAGAAGGCTTTTGGATGCAGAGACAAGGTATTCTCCGGTTGAAAGGTTGTGCTTATGTTTATACTTTTCCTGTACCAAACTCAGACACTATTTACTATCAGTTGAGTGTGTGGTTGTTAGTAAAGATGATGTCATAAAATACATGTTATCATTGCCGATTTTAAACGGGAGAATCGGAAAGTGGATTCTGGCTCTTTCAGAGTTTGATTTACGCTTTGAATCGTTGAAAGCAGTCAAAGGGCAAGTTTTGGCTGATTTTGTCACTCATCATTGTGGTCCAGAGATTGGATTAGTAGAAGTTGCTCCATGGACTTTGTTTTTTAATGGATCTTCTTGTGGAGCTGGTTCTGGAATCGGAATTGTGTTGATCTCGCCTCAGGGGGCAAGTTTTGAATTCTCTTTTCCGATTGAGAAAGAAGCCACTAATAATCAAGCAGAATATCGGGTTGTTCTTGAAGGTATCAAACTACTCAAAGAAATTAAGGCTGTTGCTCTTGAAATATTCGGAGATTCTCTATTGATAGTAAATCAATTGATGGGTGAATATGAATGCAATGATGATATTTTAAGAATGTATCATGATGAATGTATCCAGTTGTTAAGAGAATTCAGGCTTGTTAAGATTGAGCATATTCCCAAATGTCATAATAGAGAGGCTAACTGATTGGCTCAAGGAGCATCTGGTTATCGTCCGATCAGAGAGATTTCAAGTCTGGAGTTAGAAGATTCCGATTGGAGAAAAGGGATTTATGAATATTTAAAAGATTCAGCAAAGAAAGTTGAAAGAAAGATAAGGATTCAGGCGGTGAAATATGTTATACTTGAAGGTGATCTTTATTATCGGACGATTGATGGAGTTTTACTCAGATGTATTGGATCGGAGGAAGCTAAGATGTTAATGGGAGAGATCCATGAAGGGGTATGTGGAGCACATCAATCGGCCTTCAAGATGAAGTGGATGATCAGAAGGACTGGATATTTTTGGCCTACAATTCTTGAAGATTGTTTTAAATATTACAAGGGATGTCAGGACTGTCAGCGTTTTGTGAATGTTCAAAGGGCTCCTGCATCTGCTATGAATCCGATTTTAAGGCCTTGGCCTTTTCGAGGATGGGGCATTGATTTAATCGGACAAATTAACCCTGCATCAAGTAAAGGACACAAGTTTATGTTAGTGGCAACTCATTACTTTACTTAAATGGGTTGAAGCAATTCCTTTGAAGATTGTGTCATCAGCTAATATGGTGGATTTTGTTAAGGAGCATATTATCTATCAGTTTGGTATTCCTCAGACAATTACGACCGATCAGGGAACTATGTTTACTTCAGGGGAATTTGGAGAAATTTCTGAAAGCATGGGGATTAAAATATTGAATTCTTCCCCTTATTATGCTCAAGCTAATGGTCAAGCAGAGGCCTCTAATAAAAGTGTGATCAAGTTGATAAAAAGAAAGATTGATGAGTTTCCCAGAAGATGGCATACTGTGCTACATGAAGCATTATGGTCGTATCGGATGGCTTGTCACAGTGCAATTAAAATGTCACCTTATCAATTGGTTTATGGACATGAGGCTGTCTTACCTTGGGAATTGAAAATCGACTCTAGGCGTGTTGAGTTTCAGAATAAGCTAACAGCCGATGAATACTCGATTATTATGAAAGATGAGTTGGAAGATTTGGCTCAGTATCGTTTGAAAGCCATTGAAAATCTAGAGGCTAATAAGGAGCGTATCTCCAGATGGTATAACAAGAAAGTTAAAGTTAAGGAATTTTCTCAAGGAGAATTAGTATGGAAACTGATTTTGCCGATTGGGTTTAAAGATTCTAAATTCGGTAAATGGTCTCCAACTTGGGAGGGTCCGTATCGAATAAATTGGTGTGCCCCAGGAAATGCATATATATTGGAAACTTTGAAAGGAGAGGAGTTTTCTCGAGCTCTAAATGGAAAATACTTGAAAAAATACTATCCCAGTATTTGGGTTGATGCATGAGCCGATTTTTGGAGAATCGGAACGTAACATAGCCGATACAGAGTATCGTCTTTGGCAGAAAAAATAAGTGAAAATAATTCATTACATATTCAAGGATACATGGCCGATGCGTTATGCATCGCCCTTAGGGCAAAAATATAAAACATTACAGGGAGTACAGAAAGTTTTGAATTGTCTGAATAGCTTGCATACGGGACTCATGGCGCTCATGGTTCTCTATGATCTGACTTCTGGAATCAAGAGACATGAATCTGGCTGATATTGGCTTCAGACCTAGATATGGATTGGTTGATTGTGTGGATTTCTCCCAAAAGTCGATCCCTTCTGCTCTGAAGGTGGATAAGTCGGGATTGCTCTCTGTTTAAGGTGTCTTCAAGATTATGGATTTGGCGTTGAATCCTGGATATATCATTACCTGGGGATCCTTGGTCGTGGATGAAAGATGACACTGAAGTGAGGCCTTCAGGGAGTAAGTTCATAACCTCATATTTGTGTGTAGCCAAGAAAAGCCGGTGATTTGAGAGAAGAGGAGTGCCAGATTGAAGCTGAGTGATGATGAGCTCAAGCCCTTATTGAACCTAAAAGTTGGAAATATTAGCTTGCTTTAATCAAAATATATAATGAAGAAAGAGAATTATTTTGTACCTCATTGGATGAAGATGCCATGTTTGATAGCAAGAAGGGTGATATGGTAGATTCTACGTATGGTTCTATTTATAGGCAAAAGATCTACCTACCCAATTCAGAGCATTCAATTTTTGATATGGATGAATGCGAGGACCAATATATTTTTGGTCAAAAGTTGCTACTTTCAGAAGATTCGCTGTAAAAGCCGATCGCATTGGTTAAATACGTTATAGACTTGGCAGAAATCAGTCAAAAGATAAGTCAAAGGTTCACACATACAGAACAGTTTGGTGATCTCAATGAATATATTATATTGTAAAAGATGTTATCGGATAAGTCTTACAACGATCCAAGGAAGTCCTGGATCGCTTTAATCGCGCACAGGCGAATAGAATCTACATCAGAAATGGCTTTCCGATCTTCCTCAGCTGAACCCTCAATCGGCTTCAAGTTCTTCTTCAAGTGATCAACCTTTTGAATAAGGACTCGCTTATTTTGTTCAAAGGTTGTCAGTGCCCCTGAGATTTGCTGTAGGTTGGCTTCTACAGTCTTCAGTTCCGCATCGATCTTGGCTATAGCTTGCATATGGGCTTCGCGTTGAGACTCCAAATCGGACTTAGCCTTCTCTAGAGCTTCCTGGGTTTGCTTCATATGTCCGATTTGGGTTGCTATGCCTTCGATGTCCGATTCAAATTGCTCCTGGTCCTTAGCTGATTTTTCAAACTCGGCTCGATTGGATAATCTCTTCTGGGCCTTGGTCACCTGGTAATAGTTGAACTCTATAAACGCAGCTGGGAAAAGAGCTTCCTCAACTAACTCAGGTATTTGGCCTTGTAAGCGTTTGAAAACTGATCGGACGGGATCAGCGTTCTTCACCAGTTGTCCGATTTCAGTGTTCAAATGACTTAAGAGTTCATCGAGATGAAGCTTGATCAGATCGGGGCTTGGAGCTGATTCTGCTGTAGAGGGACCGGCCAGTTCTGCTGCAAGGGCACTGGGAGTCGGAGAATCTTGTGCCTAAGAAAGAAAAGTAAGAATCGATCTTCTTCTATTCTAAAAAGGAAGGCGAAGAAAAGAAATTACCTGCTTCAAATTGACCTCGTCAAACTGGGATGGTTGGGGAGCTGAAAGGCCGATTGCAGTTCTGATAGAAGCGATTTCCGTTCGTCCCTAAGTACAAGGATTCAGATGTAAAGAATGGGATGGATTACCTTTTGCAAATGAATAAAGACATAATAATCATCCTTACGATTGATTCTTGGGCCGATTCTGGAGCTTGGATTGGTTGAATGATGCTCGACGAAGGAATCAGCGGTGGAGAAGAAGTTGGGGCAGTTCCCATTTGACTTGCCTGGGAAGTTGCCTATGTGTGTATGAAATTAGCTTGAAAGGCGAAGGAATTACAACGAATCGGAAATAATTTTACCTGTTCCGATGCAGTAGCCACTGTTATGTCCGACGAGTTTTCGTGGGTCGGATTTAATATGCCTGTCTCAGGAGTTGATGAGCCGCCAGTGTCAGAGCGTATTTGAGATATACGTCATGCTGCTTCTGAAGCTGAAATCTTCCGGGCAACTTTGGGAATCTTCCTTGAAGTTGTTTTGGATAATACTAGATGACGTTTTTCTCCGATTCTTGAAGGTACGGTCGATAGCTCCGATGGCTTGATTTCTTCTTGGTTGATTATGGGAGAAGGAGTTTCTTGAGCCTTTTTCTTCGGCTGCTTGGAAGAACTGGTGCCTTGTTGTTTAGTGCTCTTGGCCAATTTCTTGTTCCGACCAGTAGCGACAGATGGACTGGAACTCCCGATGTGAGGATTGTCTGAGGGGGGCAAGTACTCGATCGGACGACCGCTGTTGCTAACAGAAGAAGGATTGATGGCCACATCCTGCAATTGAAAAAAGGATTAGGTTTGAAAGTGATTAATAATTGAGAAGGCCAGGGTTAGAAATTTCTTACTTGATCATTAGTTGCGAAGTTAGGATTGAGAAGCAGGTAGTAATCTTGGGCGGGTTGACAGAAGAGGTGATTCCTCCATTCTTGCCACCAAGTTTTGAATGAAGCCGTGGTGAAGCTAGAAAATCTCCAAGAGGATAGGTCTATGTCGTCTTGAGAGGGTGACAAGTTTTTCAACCTACCGTATGCCAGGCCAGAAGGGATGATTTCCCTAGGCTTCACCAGATACGCTATATACATAGAAATCAGCCCTTGGCCGAATCCGAGTTGACGAGCAGCTATTGCAGGATGATAGTACTCAAAAGATTGATGCTTCTTCCCCAAAAAGACATCGGCTGGAAGTATCTGAGGGGTTATGATCTCTTTGAAGATATTCTGACAGTCGTTGTCTGTTCCGATATTGTCAAATCGGAATTGAGTCGGAAGCTCGAAGTGATCTTCAGGGTCGTCATACACATACCAAGGCATGGAATCCTCTTTGAGACCATTATAGAAGCCTCTGAAATATTCAGCAGTGCGAGTCGAGGGGATGCGGTCACCAGCGAAACTTGAGGCAGCTTCACCAAAGGACATGCAGCGCCGTTCATCAGGATCTGCTTCATTTAATTGATCGACGGGGAATGTCTTGTTGGTCACAGAGTCATTCACTAGTTTTTGCATATGCATGTTCAGCCAAAGGTTGATGAACCACCAAGGGACTCGCAGATGTCCGATTTGTTGCCTAGTTCTCAGTCGGACAAATACTTCATGAAGAAGTTTATACACTGATCCCAGGAGATGTTTTCCGATTGGGAAATTGTTTCCTGAAGCTAAGTGTTCGGCCAATCGGAGATAATGAATTGCTGGACCTACTGTTTTGCCACAGAAGACAAAATGCTCTAGCCACATATTGAGAAAAGCAGAATGCTCTCGAGCATCCACTGTTCCTGATGTCTTCGAATACTTTTCAACATATCCCTTCCAACCTCCTATCTGCTTAGTGTCAATTTTGTGGGTGGCCCTGGATGGAAGTTGGAAGGTAGTATCCGATGCCGATATGTTTAAGCCTGTGAGCATCAGTACGTCGGCCAGTGTGGGCGTCATCGGACCTTGACCAAAGAGAAAAGCGTTCAAGGCATCTGACCAAAAGTAACTGGCAGCGATTAGCAGTGGTTCATTCCGATCCATATCGGCTAAGTAGAGAGCGATGCACTGGCGTAAGTCATAGGTCTCCCACTCATCTCCTTTAGATCTGGTAACCCTTTGGTACCATGCTTTCCAGCCAGCAGGGAGAGTTGGCCAAGATCTAAAAGCATTGCCCCAATCTTGCTCTGAGTCAAATGATTTGTAAGGGAGTCTCTGTGTCTCTTGGTTGATAAAGTCAGTGGGATCTGGAGAGCCTACTGGACCTAATATACCGAGGCCTGGCTTCTACGGGAATGATGATGCTATCGCGGAGAACCTAAAAAGATGCGTAATCAAAATAAGAACAGAACTAGCAAGAACAGGATGAGTCTAGATCTGAAAGCTAGATAAGGACTTACCTCAGGGATTTCCGAAAGAGATGCCATGGAGGAAGACTGCCGAAATCTTCGGAGATGATCCTTGTTGAAGGGTATTCACGCTTGATGGTTCGAGGTCAGGGAGCGGGAGAAGACGAAGCGGCGGCAGCTGAAGGAAGAAGATGAATAAGGAAGACGAAAGGATTGGCTTTATATAGGTTTCGCTAAGGGTAAAAGAGGAAAGAGAAGATGTTTGACCTAAAAATGTTTGACCTAGAGATAAGGATCAAATAGTTTCGAGTCAGAATCGGATTCTTCCGCGAAATTAGGGGGGCATGTGTTGACACCGGATTTTAACAGGTCATTTCGGTGCCAAAAGAGGAGCCGAGATACAGAATCGGAATCGGAGTTCGGGAGGAGAAGCTGATCAAATCGGAATCGGAATCCGAGAAGAAGAGCAGTTTGAATCGTGGTCATAATCCGATGAGAGTTGAAATCGAAGAAGAGGATGATGACGTGGAGGAATCCTGGAAGGTTACCAGGTTGAGCTTATAGAAGGACCGAAATAAAGAGTCGGTTATTTTTGGAGTTTGAGTCGTAAACGGTTGTAAAAGGTCTTTTCTTTTGCGTCAAGTAAGTTTGTCGTAAACGTTTAGGAGTTATAGTTATTAGAGTATAAATATCGACCCTGCGTGGTCATGGAAGGGGTACACACACCAACATCAAACAAACTTTTACACTTTTTCATATTTTACATACATTTATCGGCGACTTCGCTATTTTCTTTTCACGAGTTCTTCGAGCACGTCAAGGGTGATCAGATCTCAGGGCTTGCTTCGTAAGTTCCGTCTTTTACCGAATAATCCTTAAGCTTTAGTAACCGACTTATCGTTGTTGCTTCGTTTAAGTTATTCAACAGTTATCGGATAAGAATCTAGGCTTTAGTAACCGGTGTATCGTTGTTACTTCGTTTAGATTTTATTCAACCCTTATCCAGCTTAGAATAAGCTTTGATCGGCTGTTATTTATACTTCATTATCGGATCTAGTATAGCCGTTTAGATCTATTCTAAGCATTGCTCTGCTTAGCTTGTTAGGTCACGTTTTAGTAATCTTACTCTGCTTTGCATCGGAATCGGCTGATCTAGCCGTTTCATTATTGTAGATCAGAATTTTGTGCCGATCTGGTCTTCATTGCAAATTCAGAAATCCAGCCGATTTCGTTGTAACATTAACATCCGATTTTCCTTGTCAATCAACAGGTCAGATTGACTGGCACACCCTGCATCATCGGTCACAGCTGATTTCGTGTGCTAGCACGTGAAGGTCTTTCCCGATTTTTGCGTCAACAGCTGGCGACAAGGTCGACGATGGCTACCCCGAGGTAGAACACGTGTTCTTCATCGTGGGTGGCCCCGCGGCAAACATGACCTCCCGGCTGCGGCGTCGAGAGCGTCGGGAGGTCTTGCTGGTCCAGCCAGCAACCCCGTCGTACCTCGACTGGTCCTCGGAGACCATATCATTCGGCCGCGAGGACCACCCCGACCACATTCCAAACCCTGGGCAGTATCCCCCCATCGTCGATCCCGTCATCGGCAACACGCGCTTCTCTAAAGTACTCATGGACGAGGGCAGCAGCCTTAACATCATGTACGCTCCAACCTTGGAGCTCATGGGGATCAGCACCAAGGAGTTGCGACCGAACAAATCATCATTTCATGGCGTCGCGCCCAGAAAGCGCGTGCAACCCCTCGGGCAGATCGACTTGCCCGTTTGCTTCGGCACCCCAGCCAACTTCCGCAAGGAGGTGCTCACCTTTGAGGTGGTAGGTTTTAAGGGGGCTTACCACGCCATTTTGGGAAGGCCATGCTACGCCAAGTTCATGGTCGTTCCAAATTACACTTACCTGAAGATGAAGATGCCGGGGCCTAAAGGAATTATCACCGTTGACCCAACGGTCGAACATGCCTACGAGTGCGATGTCGAGAGCATCGAGCTGGCCGAGGCCCTAGCCCTCGATGAGTCCCTCGTGGCGGACCTAGAGGCAATTGCCAACATGCCCCCCGACGCTAATGAGCGCCAGGACGGGAGCTTCGCGCCCGCCGAGAACACCAAGACGATCCCGCTCAACCCTGACGGCAATGACGACAAGGTGTTGACAATCAGTTCCGCCCTCAGCGACAAATAGGAGGTGGTGCTCGTCGACTGTCTCCGCGCCTACGCCAACATCTTTGCGTGGAGCCCCTCGGACATGCCAGGCATTCCGAGGAAGGTCGCCGAGAACTCCCTTGACATCAGCCCCCACTCCAAGCCGGTCAAGCAGCGGCTACGCCGATTCGATGAAGTCAAGCGGCGAGCCATTGGCGAGGAGGTGCGAAAACTACTGGAGGCCGGGTTCAGCAAGGAAGTCTTCCATCCCGAGTGGCTAGCTAATCCTGTACTAGTGAAAAAAAATGGGAAATGGAGAATGTGTGTAGACTACACTAGCTTGAATAAAGCGTGTCCGAAGGTCCCTTTTCCCTTACCACGCATAGACCAGATAGTAGATTCCACTTCGGGATGTGGACTCTTATGTTTCCTTGACGCCTACTCCGGCTATCACCAGATCAAGATGAAGGAGTCTGATCAACTCGCGACTTCCTTTATCACCCCCTTTGGCATGTACTGCTACATTACGATGCCCTTCGGCCTTCAAAACGCCAGGGCCACGTATCAGCGTTGTATGCTCCACGTTTTCGGAGATCATATAGGTCGTATCATAGAAGCATACATCGATGACATCGTTGTCAAAACCAGGAAGGCGGACGACCTAGTGCACGATCTTAAAATCATGTTCGACTATCTCAGGGCACATGGGGTTAAGCTCAACCCCGAAAAGTGCGTTTTCGGCGTGCCTCGTGACATGCTTTTGGGTTTCGTCGTCTCCCAGCGAGGCATCGAGCCCAACCCCGAGAAGGTTGCGGTGATCCAACGAATGGAGCCGATTCGAGACCTGAAGGGGGTACAGAAGGTGATGGGGTGTCTCGCATCCTTTAGCCGCTTCATCTCACGGTTAGGAGAGAAAGGGCTCCCTCTGTACCGACTCTTGAGAAAGTCTGAGTGCTTCACCTGGACTGCGGAGGCTCAGGAAGCCTAAGACCGACTCAAGATGGCGCTAACGAACGCGCCAGTCCTCACCTCGCCACGGGAAGGCGAAACTCTCTTTCTCTACGTCGCTGCAACCACTCAGGTTGTCAGCGCTGTGATCGTAGTAGAAAGGACCGAGGAAGGGCACTCGCTACCCGTCCAACGACCAGTATACTACGTCAGCGAGGTCTTGGCTGAGACCAAGACAAGGTATCCCCACATCCAGAAGCTAATCTACGCCACTGTGTTGGCTCGGCGAAAACTACGACACTACTTCGAAGCACACCCGGTGACCGTTGTATCATCTTTCCCCTTGGGCGAAATCATACAAAACCACGAAGTCTCTGGTCAAATTTCAAAATGGTCGATGGAGTTGATGGGGGAAACCCTCACTTACGCACCAAGAAAGGCCATCAAGTCCCAGATCCTGGCTGACTTTGTGGCTGAATGGACAGACACTCAACTCCCTCCCTCGAAGGCCAGTGCCGATTGCTGGGAAATGTACTTCGACGGGTCTGTGATGAAAACAGGCGCAGGCGCCGGTCTGCTTTTCATCTCACCCCACGGGGAACACCTTCGGTACGTCGTGCGCCTCAATTTCCCTGTGTCCAACAACATGGCGGAGTATGAAGCGCTACTCGCAGGATTGCGCATCGCCCTCGAGATCGGCATCAAGCGACTGGACATTCGTGGCAATTCCCAGCTAGTCATCGATCAGGTAATGAAGGAATCAAGCTGCCACGACGAAAAAATGGCAGCCTATTGCGAGGTGGTGCGTAGCCTCGAGGACAAATTCGAGGGCCTCGAGCTCCACCATATCGCCCAAAGATACAATGAGGAGGCTAACGAGCTGGCCAAGATCGCGTCAGGACGAACTACCGTTCCCCCGAACGTGTTTGCGAAAGACATCAGCAAGCCTTCAATTGTCATTGCCCCTCACACCAAGGCCTCGAAGACAACAGACGCCCGAGAAGTACCCCTCGAACCCATGAACATAGACTCCTCGATGGAAGAGGACGAGCCCATGGGCTACGAGGCCTGCTCGGGAGACAAAGCCGAAGTCATGGAAGTCGACGAAGCCCAAACCTCTCAAGACTGGCGGACTCCGTATCTAGACTGGCTCGAGCAAGGTACCTTGCCCCCTGATCGCACGGAGGCAAGGCGCATTGCCCGAAGGGCCAAACGGTTCCTCATTATTGAGGGGGAACTATACAGGCAAGGAGCTTCGGGTGTCTTACAACGATGCATTCCGATTCCCGAAGGAAGGGAGCTGGTCCGCGATATCCACGCGGGTGTATGCGGGCACCACGCTGCCCCACGCACCTTAGTAGGTAACGCCTTTCGGCAAGGCTTCTACTGGCCCACCGCTGCGGCCGACGCCACGGAGGTGGTTCGAACGTGTGAAGGGTGTCAATTCTACGCAGGCAAGACGCATCTTCCGGCCCATGCGCTTCAATCCATACCCATCACATGGCCCTTCGCCGTGTGGGAGCTGGACCTCGTCGGACCGAAAGGCGCCCGGGGGCTTCACGCACCTATTGGTGGCCGTCGACAAGTTCTCAAAGTGGATTGAGGCTCAACTCATCAACAGGATTAAATCTGAGCAAGCGGTGCTCTTCTTCACCGACATCGTCCACAGGTTCGGGGTTCCGAACTCCATCATCACCGACAACGGCACACAGTTCACGGGCAAGAAGTTCCTGGAGTTCTGCGACAACTACCACATCCGGGTGGATTGGTCGGCAGTGGCGCACCCACAGACGAATGGCCAGGTAGAGTGGGCCAACGGCATGATCCTGCAAGGCCTCAAGCCAAGAATCCACAACAAACTGAAAAAATTCAGCCGCAAGTGGGTATAAGAGCTGCCATCCGTGATCTGGAGCCTAAGAATGACCCCAAGCAGAGCGACAGGGTTCCTCGTCTATGGGGCAGAAGCGATCCTCCCCACAGATCTGGAATATGGGTCCCCAAGACTCAAGACTTATCAAGAACGGAAGAACCAGCGGGTGCGGGAAGACTCGTTGGACCAAGTGGACGAGGCACGAGACGTAGCCCTGCTCCATTCTGCAAGATATCAACAAAGCTTGCGACGACACCAAGCTCGAAAGGTCCGGCGTCGAGACCTAAACAAGGGAGACCTCGTCTTGAGGCTTCGGCAGGACAGCAGAGGACGACACAGGCTCACGCCCCCATGGGAAGGCCCGTACATCATCGCCGAAGTGCTCAAGCCCGAAACATACAAGCTCGCGAACGAAGAAGGGCAGATCCTAGCAAACGCTTGGAACATACAACAGCTACGTCGCTTCTACCCTTAGAGCGGCCTTCGAGCCCTCAGATCTCTGTACATCTTTTCGACTTGAATAAATTCTCCTACGAGGTTAGCCTCGACCTGAGGAAAGGACAATCCTACACTTGCTAGGATCATCCCTCCCTCGGGGGCTAGCACGGGGATAAAACCCCAAAAAAGTCGATCGCTTTTACGATTTCTTTTTCTACGCAAAACGCCTGCACTTCTCACTCGTGACCACCTCCGGAACGCGGCATTAGGCACGCGAACAGCTACGACAGGGGGCACGGATCGCGTACCAACTCACTCGAAAGGGATACGAAAAACGCTAAGTCCCCCAATGCCTAAGCTTTCCGTGAACGATCCTAAAGCCAGCACCAACTAGGTGATCACGAGGAAGAACCCAAAGGGCAAATCGGAAGCCATGCTCATGGTCTAACAAAATTGTTCATATCCAGCAAATGAGAAAGATAAATCTCTAAAAACTACTATTTACACTTGGGCTCCATGACCCGAGACCTTTCAGGGATCGCCCCCACCGCTCAAGTCATCCCAGCCACCGTCATCCTCGCTGGGAAAAAGGACGCTCTCGAAGCAGCCAGCCAGCACCCGCGCCGTCTTGTCCGCGGCAGCATCGGCTTCGTTGATAGCAGCCATTGCCCCTTCATCGTCTAGGTCATCAGCAACGACGTACCCGGCGGCAAGCTTCAAGAGATCCGCATGGTAGTGGGTTGTCACTACTCCGAGCACCTTCCGGATACCCACCAGCAGGGCGTCCTTCACACGCGAGGTAACGTGCCCCCCAAGTGCCCGGAGACGACTGCCTAGGGAGCTGCCGGACTGCGCGTCGGCTCCAGCGATCTCGTTGCAGGCAACTAGTGCGGCTTGCTCCAGATCATCCAGCTCACGTTGGGTCTCCGCGTGAGCCACTTGAAGAGCCTCCCTCGAGTCCGTCTCGGCCTTGAGAGCCTGCCTCAGCTCTGCACCAACAAAGGAACGTCAGAAAAAGAAGCTAGGCAAAAAAACTGGGCGTGGGCAAGCAAGCTCACCCTCGACTTCCTTCTGGAAGACCTCGGCCTGACCCCTGGCTGCCTCGAGCGCCTTCTCCTGCTCCCGGGCCCGAGATTCGGACGCCTCCCGAGCCGACTGTTCCTGCTCAAGCTGGTCTCGAGCCTCCACCAGCAAGCGCCTCTCTTGCTCCAATGACGACTCGACGGCCGCATGCGCAACACGCTCCTGCTCCAACCGAGTGTTGACTGTAGCAAGCTCGTCGCGCAGGGACCGGACCGAGTCGTCTAGACAAGTGATGACCTCGCCTTTCTTCCGGCTTTCGTCGAGCGCACGGTCCTGGGCAGCCGCAAGATCGGTCAGTTGGTGATCCCGAGCCTCCACCTTTCCCTCCAAGGTATGGATGTCCGCGAGCAAGGCAGCAATCTGATCATTCTTCATGAACGCCTCCTTGCGGAGCTCCTGCACACGAAAAGTAAAAATAGTCATCACAACAAAAGCCAAAGGGCTAAGAAGCATCTACGTGGACAACGGGCAAAGGCTGGTCTAACCTGCTGAACCTTGCCGACGTCCTGATGAAAACGAAGGGCGTCATTCAGCGTATGAACGACCGCCCGGCCGCGCTCCAACTGAACCTCCCACATCTGCTCCTCCGCCTCGGTGTCGCGGACAAATGGCTGGGGAAGACCGGCGTACGACTGCCAGTGGACGGGCGCACCGTGCTCATCAACACGAACACACCTTCCGCTGAACTCGCCCACTGTGCGACCCGCGCCAAACTGAACCAGGGCTAGTGGCGCCGCCTCGCCACCCTCACGCTCCTGCAGCTCGGCGACCCGCACTTGGAAGGCCTCTGCCAACTCCGGTAGGAAGGGGAATCCACCTCCACCAGCTAGGATGGACCCACCGCTTGCCATGGCGGCTGCCGTCCCCTCGGGCAGATCGGCTGGCACGGCATCAACCTCCCCGCGCGAAGCAGGAGGCGTATCTCCAGAACACGCCGAATCCGCGATCTTGGCACCCTCCTGCTGTGTGGGGGCGCCTTGATAGCCCGAGCCGCACCCACAGCCGAAGGCTCACCGACGCGAGCCGGGCTAACCTCGCGGCACGCCTCGATACCCCCTTCGAGGGTACGTGGTGCCCCCTCTAGGAGCATAGGCCTCGCCGCCCTCGAGAAGGCGAGGTGGTTCCTCCAACGATCGCTGGCCGTCCTCCAACGCCCCCTTAGTGTCAAAGAAGGCGACGAAGTCCTACACCCCCTCACTATCGGGGCCCAGGAGCTATGAGGACAAGTGAGGTGACGAGCTCGCCCCCATCTTGAGTGCCTTGGTCGGGGCAAGAGAAAGGGGAGCCCGCCCGCCGGCACGGCTACGCAAAACAAAGGCAAGTATACGGGGATGATTCAAGATATCGAGCCTCGACGAGCAACTGAGCGGTTAAAGGAACTCACCGAAGAATGGGCAGCTTCCGCTTTCGCGATAGAACCAAGCTAGGGGGCGCCACGTGGAACCACGACGCCCCCCGGTAAAACTTCGGCCCCTGCGGCATGAGTCTCTTTGTGAGGCTCCTCACCACGACGGCCCTCGAGCGCGGTTTCTCCCGCCTCGCTAGTTGCCGACCTTTCCCTTGAAGGATCCTCGAGGGCAAGCACGGCACCATGCTCTTCGCCAGATGCACGTTCCCGCCCCGCGGGATCCTTGAGGGTGTCGTCATGTGCAACGCCGAGTGCCACGTCGGCAACTCCCAAAGATGGGGCGACGTCACCGACGTCATCCACGACCCGAGCCGCGGCGCGCCGCTCGCCATGGCCCTTGACTTCAGCGAGCGCAATGGGTACCCCAGGGGCGTCAACCCCCAAGGCGCCAGGCCCCGCGCGTGTTCCCTCTGGAACGGCGGAACCTGAAACCTCATGACTCGCCATGTCGGCAGAAGAAGTTTCGCAATGACAAGGCACCGGAATCAGAGGATCCTCGAGCGGGGACGGACTTCTCGCCGCAAAGGCCCAGTCGTCGGAGTCCTCGTCCTCATGACCCGGGGAGCTTTCGGGCGTCGGGAGGGGCGAGAGGCCTTGCCTCTGCCTATCCCGGTTCTCCTGCTCATGCCTCCTTTTCTTCTGCTCCCTCCGCCTTCGCCTCTTGTCCTTCTGGTCCTTTTTCCGCTTCGCCTCATCGGCGTGAGCACGGTTAGCAACTCGGTCCTCTGGAACAGGAGGCCGGTAGACCGCGGGAGAGCCCCTGCGAATACAACCGCAACATCAATATATGGCGATCAAAACCCAGACGACAAACAACACTGATGTCGAAGAAGCACGCTTACAAAGCTCAGGTATCCGTCTTCGGGCCTCATGGGCACCGCCCATGGGTTTCCCGACATACGGTCGACGGCACGCCGCGCGCGCTGAAGGGCAACTTCAACGCTCAGCGGCTCCGACGCCATCACCACGCCCTCGGTGTTGGCCCCGCGAACCATCTCCGACAGCAGGAGCCTCCTCTCCATAAGAGAAAGCACCCGCCACCGGTGGAAGTTCGGAATGACGCCACCGGCGGTAAGGCCGTGCCTTGCAAGACGCTGAAGGGCTTCGACGAAGGGGCCAAGCTTCTGCTGACGATCTGGCGGCGACACCCCGTAGCCCCAAATGTCGGGCTTCTCCATCAAGATCCTCCCGGTGTACGCTGGGAGGCGGTCACGGTCGTTGCGAAGGTAGAACCACCCCTTGTCCCAATCTTGGTTGTTGGTAACCATGAACAAGGGATGTACAAATTCCTCCGGGACTGCCGTACAAGGAGCACCAGACCGCCAGCACGAACAGGGCGACGGACGCCCTTGGTGACGCCACAGGTCCCAGTGAGGCTCGATTCCCAGGTAGCCCTCGCACACGGCGACGAACACCGCCGCCTGGGAGATCGAGTTGGGAGAGAAGTTGTGCAGCTCCACTTTATAGTGGTAGCACAACGCCCTCAAGAAGTGGCTCGCAGGCACGCCGAAGCCCCGCTCATGGAGACGAGAGAGGCTAACGACATAGCCTCTTGGGGGGTTCGGCTCTGCAGCAGTCCCCGGCGAGATCCAAACCGCCGGCTCGCCGTCCACATTCGGAGGCAACTCCCCGGACACCACTAAGCTCTTTAAATAGTGGGTGGTCGCCGACGATGGCTTCCACGGCGCGGGATCCACAAGTTGTACCTGAACCATGGTGGCAGCAAGAACAGCAAAGAAGAAGAAGAAGAACAGGAGCAAACAAGAGCAATGAGGATGTACCACATCAAAGGCCTTAATGCACTATTTATACCCGCGAGCCGCAGAAACGTGGGGCGAGATATCCACTCGCCGAAACGAGACCGACGGATGGGCCTGGAAGGCATAACGCCGCGGGGCGCATTAACCACCCCACGGTGATCAAGGAGGCCAGGCGCCGCAGTCGTGCGGTTGCCTCACCCAGGCCACGTCCCGCACGCCACCTAAAAAGGCGCGCGTATCTTCCTCCACGGCGTCCATAAAATCTACGACTGCCATCATTACCCCGAGCGGAGCGGGACACGTGGAGGGAAAACTCGGAAGCCTCCCCCTCGAATGGAAGAAGTTACCATCTTACTAATCAGGGGTTCGAGCCCTGGCCCATCGAGGGTTCCCCAGGCACCCCAGATTGTCCAAGTTAGGGACGCTTGACGGTACCCACGAGGGGAAGCCTCGAACCCACATGATCTAGAAAGGCCCGTCAGGCGAGTTTGAGACTGGGCAAAAGCGTCTAGACTGAGGGACCCTACGAGGGGGAGCGTCGAGCCCTCGACCCCCACCGAACGAGGTCGAGTCCCGTCTAGAAGACATTTGCAAAGGTTCTCATGGGCGTGTCCGACGACCGCGAGCCTACCCTCGGCGAACGAGGCATGGACGCCCACTCAAACTTCCCGTTACCAGCTCACCTGGGAACCTGCATTCCAGCCCAAAACTGAGGGTAGCGCGGCGTACTCCCCCCGACCCCTCGAATGGGGCTACAGGGGGCTCCATCTACAAGAAAAGACAGGCAAAGGGTATGAAAGAGTGCCAAACACTCTCCCATACCCTCGGGGGCTACACCCACGAGTGCGCTAGCGCGCCCCCACGACAATTCGGTATCCGACAAAGGTAACCAAACCCCCGTGGGATTAATTTTTAATACCCTCGGGGGCTACTTTCGGGTACCAAACTACGGGGTACCCCAAATTGCGGCCCAAGCTGGCCCAGCGAGAAGGCCACAGGGGGAAGCCCAAAGGTGCGGCGGCCCGAGAAAGGCCTATTACGTCGGCGCCACCAAGCGTGGAATCTCCGTCTCGTTCGAGGGCACCCCATGCCCTCGAACGAGAATCTCCGTCTCGTTCGATGGTATCCCTTGACCTCGGACAGGGTTCCGCCATGATCGACCCTCCCCCCACGGTCGAGACCCCCGAGCCGGCCTCGAAGGCTCTACCCCGAACGCTATAAATGCGGGACATGACCGCACACTCCGCTTCGCCACGCCTCGGATGGGACACCGATCCCCTCCAACTGAGCCAAGCACTGTGCCTCTGAGCCAGGCCCTATGCGGACAGGGCCGGTGACAGGCCGTACCACGACATCAACAACTCCACGACCAGTCTTCCCTTGGATCACGACGCAGGGCCTCGAAAAAGGACCTCCGAGGAATGACGAAAAGACACGACGCCGCATCCACCCTCGATCAACACCCTTCGAAGCAATGGCTGGCTAATAAGAAGTCAGCAATGGCGACGTTCATGACGTCAGCTGGAGTTGGAAGGCGCGATTCCCGCCAGCATAGTGTACGACATGGCGCCGTAGTGTACAAAATGGCATGTTCACCACGATCTCTTTGTACGGTTTTCCTCTTCCTTAAGCTATAAAAGGAGAGGGAGCCAAGCATGCAAAGGAGGAGGCCATTCGTAGTCCAACACAAATACGTTTCACACACATATATCACCGGGACTTGGGAGTTCAACTCCCTCTCCCACCTTGCTTGTAACCCCCTACTACAAGCAACACGAAATCCGGTGCTACGCACCACTACTGGACGTACGGCCTCACGGCCGGAACCAGAATAAAACCCTCGTGTCAAGAGACTGTTTGACCCAACCCGCCATCCCGTACAAAGTTAGCGACGCGATCACTAGTTAGTGCCGGTGTGACCAAATCAGGCACCGACACCTCTTATTAAGTAAACAGTATCATGCAAATGGATCTCAGATCCAACATATCGTATATAGGCATCAAGCTATCGCTACTATCTATATTTTTTTTGTTTATTTCTTTTGTATCTAGTCTCGCAGGTAAACTTCTTTTTTTTTCTGCAAGATGTAGATAAACTTCGCTCACATGCGCACTGACATATTGGCATGGTTACCGTGGAGATGAAACAAGCTAACGATGAAACAAGCTAATGATGAAACAAGCTAAGCTTACATGTGATGAATCGGAGTCGGTACTTAATCAACCAGCAATTCGTCAACTAGCCAGTACAGCGTACACCAGTACATAACTCCTCACAGCTCACTCATTCAACCTGCAGGCCATTTCTCCTACCAGCACCCCCAACGAGATCACGGAGAGGAGCACGCCAGCTCAAACCTCAAACACGGAAGCATGCAGCGACCACACACGGTGACGGTGGCCGTGGTGGGCGCCGGCGCGGCGGGCCTGGTGGCCGCCCGCGAGCTGCTCGCTGAGGGCCTCGACGTGGTGGTGTTCGAGAAATCGGGCCGCGTGGGCGGCATCTGGGCCTACGACCCGCGCCCGGACAACGGCTGCCTGTACGAGTCCCTACGCACCAACCTACCTCGGGAGCTCATGGCGTTCTCGGGCTGCGGGCTCGCCGGAAGGGTGTTCGCCGGCGACCGGCGCACGTTCCCGGGGCACCGGGAGATGCTGGCGTTCCTCGACGCGTTCGCCGACGAGTCCGGCATCGCTGAACGCGTCAGGCTCCATGCTGAGGTGCTACGCGTGGTGCCGTTGGGTTTGGGCTTGGGCCAAGGTGAAGAGGGGTGGAAGGTGACGTGGCGGCGAGGGTGGTGGAGGACGGAGGCGAGGTGGCGGAGGAGGTGTTCGATGCGGTCGTTGTCTGCAATGGCCACCATATGGTACCTTTGCTGCCCAAGATCCAAGGTGTGTGCACCTGATCTGATCTGATTCTCAATGTTTTTTTTCTTCAACAAGATTCCAGAAGGAAGCTTGTAGTTTATATAGTATGTGTATATATATCGTTAATTAAAGAAGGAAATGATGCATATATCAAACAATTCTTTGCTGCCCGTTTATCGCAGGAATTAACAATTGGCGCGGAAAGCAAATGCACAGCCACAACTATCGCACTCCTGAACAATTTCGAGATGAGGTTATAATTCTACTATTAGTTGCATGCACGTTAAAAATATAATGATTGATGCATGATTGGTTCCGTTTGCATATAATACACCCTCTCCTCGATCTCCACTGCAGATCGTTGTTATAGTAGGATTCGGTGCCAGTGGAGTCGACATTGCCAGAGAAATCTCACATGTGGCCAAGGAAGTGCACATTGCCACGAGATGCAACCAAGATTGGCTGGGAAAGATTGAGTCATCCTATAACAATGTCTGGATGCACGACGAAGTTAAAAACTATACCAACCCTCTTGCTTTGGACGTACGTATTGAATTCTTTAAACTTCAAATCAAAAGCTAATGGTCGGTCCTGTGAGCAGGTAGATTGCATCCAAGGTGACGGCAAAGTGCACTTTGCTGAAGGTTCGACACTAGTTGCAGATGGGCTTCTCTACTGCACAGGGTAGGCCTGCAGATTGACTTCTCCTTGACATGGTTTCATGCATGCGAATTTTATTTTTATTTTTCCATGTGCATTTTGTATCCCTGATTTTACCGAAAGCAATTGGAACTATATATACCAACAGGTATCTCTATAATTTCCCGTTCATTGACCTGGATGGGTTCACTCTCGGTGACAACCGTGTCGGGCCGCTGTACAAGCACGTCTTCCCCCCTAAATATGCTCCCAGTCTCTCTTTTATTGGGATACCTATCAGGGTATGGGACCTCACTCTCATACCTAACAGACATAAGAAATGCTATTTTTCACACTGTAATGTTACTAGTACTTCATTTAGATGGCACAACGATGAATATAATAATGACCCAAATAAGCATTTTTTTGGCAGAACATCCTTTTTCAGACATATGAACTGCAGTCCAAGTGGGTTGCCCGGGTCCTCTCGGTTAGAGGAGCGGCGCTCCCGAGCGAGGAGGACATGCTCGCCTCCGTGCAAGAGCACTACCGGGAGATGGAGGAGGCCGGGAAGGCAAAACGCCACACACATGTAGTAATGCCTGAATGGGTAATAAACCACAACTTAATGATCTCAGTGGGTCAAATAAATTTCGTGCCATTATGTATATAATCCTAATGATATTGCCGTTTGATGAGCTTGACTGTGATTTGCTCGATTCTGTCCTCCCCAAGACCAGGTGGAGTACATGAACTGGCTTGCAGACCAGGTAGGCGAGCCGCATCTGGAGCCACGGAGACATGACGTATATGAGAAGGCTCTCATGTGCGTCTTCTCTGTGGACGAGGGTTACAGAGACAAATGGAACAAAGAAGAAGATGAGAAGAACCATACCACGAGTTAATGCTCTGTAGTATTATATATGCAAGATGGGGACTAACCGAACAGCCCCTAAGGATTAATTGAATCCTGCCTTGTGACTTATGATTAATGTTTGTCTGTTTCCAGGTAAATGGAATCCCTCCATTATGTATCATGCAAGTCATGGCTTAACATAATTCGTCATAAAAGCACATAGAGCATAGCTTTCTACAACTAAATGTGTCATTTCAAAAAAAAAAATATAGTCCTTTTGAATGTTTTTTTGCATGGTTTTGGATCAGTAACAACCAAAGAAAAATTTTAATATAAAAACGACATGATTGTCGGGAGTTACTGCTGTTCTACTAAGAATCCTCATTCATTCCAAACACACCAAGGCAACATTTTGGCATCCGTGTAGCGTGCACAATATATAAGGTAACATTTTGAATTTGGCCAACTAATAAACCATATTGGCATGTAGATCGATATATGAAACCTGAGGAAGGTTTTTACACCCTCAAGTGATCAATGAAACCTGAGTCTCGATTGATTGCAGGATATGATGTTTACTAGTACCACCAAAACAAAAATTTCTTTGCCTTGTTCAAAACAGAGGAGTGATGAGTTGTATTAAAAAGAAAGAAGAGGGTGCTGGGTGGTGTAACTTATTTAATTTGATTTGTATCACCTAGACAAACATCACGATATTTTCTATCCTATAAGGCTCATAAATATAACGTGCGATGTGTGCTGCAGCAAATAAAAGAACTCCAGAACAGTAAATACCAGTAGCTGGGAGCACAAAAGAAAACAATATATTTCAAGATTTTGGCGGTGGGAGACAGTCGGAAAGAAATTATCACTACAAATATCTTCAGACGTAGGTGCTGGTGTAGTGTGGCTCCTGAATGTGTCTCTTAATCAGTGATTGGACCATCCGTATTTGGAAAAGAAGTTGTATATCTGAGTGATTACGAAATAGAGCACAATTTTTGGCCGGTGAAATAGTTAACTTATGGTTGGAAGCTCCCCATTTAGTTCACAGTATCACCCATTAAAGAGACTTGTCGATTGTTGGAGGAAAGGCCCTAGCTCTTAGGGTGCTGATAATGGAGAAAGGAGCAAGTCATACTGTTGGATTGTCTGATACAATTATGACGTAAAGGTCAGGAATTGCTTGAATCATGTTGCCAAGGGAAGCTCTTTTTATTTGACTTCCTAATTCCATATCTGCTTGCACAGAGGACTCCCGCATATGAGGGAGGCACTGCCATATATGTTATAGCAAAACATAGTTATTCTGTTATAGTCTGTTATAGAATCCCTGATTAGAGCAAATGCAATAGTTACACCGGAATGCGGGCGTCTCGGCCCTCCAGCTCACTAGCTGCTAGTGGCGGGCCCCACGGACATTATTGCTTCATACGGTTTAGAACCTTGGGCAGCGAATGAGAGAGAGGAGGAAATCACCACTGCGGTCCCACAAATGTTCTTCCGCCTGCTCGCTGCTGGCATTTCGTCACTCGGTCGCTTCTCTCTCTCTTATTTCTCTCTCCTCCATGTCGGCACTGCCCCCACTTTCCGCCACCCATATAATACTTGCTCTTAAAGATACGCATGCTACACGGAAAGAGAGCCGGAGTGAGATGGATAGACCGAGTGAACGACCTGTGTTTGTTGTCTTAATAAGTATGATAATCATAAAGTGAACGTTAGTTTTTTTAAGCAGTCCATATCAGAGTCATGTCGGTGCTTAACTCCAGAGAGAAATAATAATAACTGCTCTATTACTACAACTAGAGGTTAGGGCATCGTTTGAGATTTGAACCCCAGCACACCGTTGCCATCTAGATATATATAAAGTTCCATCAATGTGGGTTATAATTTGTCGGCCATAAATGTCACACACGTAAAAGCATTTAAGTTGCTCTAATATACTTTGCTGTGCATATGTCTCCATGTATAAATATGGCACTGGTGTACAAATGAACATTGACGCGAACACACAATTTGGATGCTCCCATTTTGCTTACATCAATACAGAGTAGAGAGGGGCAAATAAGAACTACATATAACAGAGTATAGTGTGTAGAAGTACCGATTGGGAATAGGAGACATAGGGGAAGATGTGGTTGCTTTTGGTAAAGATAAACCAATAGTCATCGCGAGCTGTTGCAGCGCAATATACCACTCGCGTTGATGTGATGGAACTATCAGGGGATAGTTCTCAAGCATTCTTAGCTCAGGTGGTACGAGTGGTGTGTGCCCTAAGCATGCACTATTTTCGTGTGATGATGGAAGGGCAATGGGTATGGTCGTGTGGACAATGGCACGTGACCATCCGACGACGGAGGTACGTTGCCAGAGCTAGGAATTTGGCCAAAGCGTAAAAGCCAAACCAATGACTGTACAAGCCTAGCGCACTTAAAACCTAGCCAGTGTCAATCCATTTTCGGAATTCATTAACCAATATAGTAAAACCAATATATCCTCTGTCCCAACTCAGAATCATTTAATTCTTGTTTCTAAATTCTTCTGAAAACATGCACTATCATTTCCAACCCTTCGGAACTCCGTATGAGCTCTTTTTTTTTTTTATGATTTTGGTTGTTTGTGATTCTGTATCATCTGCGGTCTGCCACATTGTCGCCATATAGCCAACAAAGAGCTCATGCTAGACAAGAAAGAGCTAGGAGTCTAGTTACGAAAGTCGGGGCAAGAAGACCCGCATCACCAGCAGGAGTCTTTCCCTGAAGACATTAAGTACGGCAACTCCAACCTATTCCTTCTTGATCATATTTATCCCATATGTTAAACACAATCCTTAGAATCCTTTTTATAAATTGCATGCACTTATATATACTACCAAATTTATTTGCTGCTTAATTTAGTTGAACCCCATTGGATAACCAGTCCTTAATTTTATATATCATGATTATGCCTTGATAATCAAGGACTTATCACTAAACATGATATGTTTGTATGGGCAAAACCCCACCCTAATACTACTTTAATGCTTAGGACTTTGATACTTACTAATGATTTACAAATAAAATTATTTTGCCAAATAAAAATGGCGTTGAGTGTATTTTGTGTGAGTTTGGGATGGTAATTTGGAAAAATATTAATGCAACAACATGTGTTATTGATTACCTAGAGATAGAGCGGATCAGGGTTCCTTGTGTATGATGCCTGGGAGTATTGGCTTGTGCGTGTGAGCCTGCGTATGGAAGATGGATGCCTTGTCTTGATTAAGGTCTGACGATGTGTCATCATGCCTAACCAAATTTATCGTATAACCACTCGACCTTTGTATGTGGCAAAGTTGAGCATAAATCCCACTAGCTAGTCATAGTCGTATAAAAGCAGATGTGAAATGGGACACCACGGAGTAGGCGTAAGAAACTGCAGGCTTAGCGGCCTGGTTGGAGGCCTCCATAGGAGCTCAGGAACCCCTTGGCTTGTTCTCATGGATGACTAGACGGGCTGAGGCTATAGTGGGTAATGGATTTGATGGATCTGCGCCAGCATTACAATGTCTGTGTTGCAGTACACTACTAGTGGTAAAAGTGAATACCTCTATAGAGTTAAGAATATTCGAATAGCCATGCTCACGGTGTTGGACGAGTAATGACTTGGTCACACAAGTAGCTCATTTGGGGGGATAATTACACTTTTGGCACGAATTGGATTTTAAATATCTGGCAAGTGCACCGTGTGCTACTCTGGATGGGGTGTTTTGTAAAAAAACTAGATTTTGGACCCTTTGAGTAGGATCACCCCAACTCTTCATATTTAAAATTGAATGGAGAACATGTTGTTAAAACTTCGTCAGCTGTAGATAGAAAGGAAGATTCATACGTAGTTCATCACCAATGAAGATTTCGAGTAGAAGGTCGCCTTCACACCCAACTGGTTGTGGCTTTAGGTCCTAATAAGGATGTATAGTTGGGGTGTTGTTTCTAGGTAACTACTATTTTTGAGGATCAATGGTGGTCACTCCTTGGATGATAAGTAATTGACAACCATTGTGTGTGATGTATCTCTTAGCTTTGAAGTGCAGGTATCGGGTGCGACGTGGCTATAGATGGTGCAAGACGAAAGTCAAGTTAAAGGTTCAGGGCACACAAGTACAGACTTGGACCGAGGGACCAGAGGAGACCACGTGGAATCACAGGTGACTCACATGGTGCATGAATGAGCAAGTGTACATGGTGATGAAGACAACGTCAGGTGAGGACGATGGCGAAGTCGAGTAGGCGGCTCCTGAGGTGGGAGCACAAAAGATTCGAAGGTGTCAAGGCATGGTGGACATCGAACACACTTCGACGTCACGTTGGTTTCACTGGTTTGCCCACATGAACGGAGATGAGTCATGCTTTGAGGAGCATGTAGGAGGGTTGGGTGGTTTGGGCCTCAAAACCACCCTCGGATATAGGTTTCCTGCTTTGGGCCACAAAATCAGAGGCAGACTCGGTGCGGCCTAGCATCCAGGATGGAGCACACATGGGACCATCGCTAGGCTTGTGTACAGGCGAAGCATGGCGAGGATGTGACATGTTTGTCTGATGAAAAAGAAATCATTACCGCTTTATCCCTCGTGGTTGTGTATCTTAGGAAATATCTAAGGGTAGTTAAGTCTTTTGGTGTGGGGTGTATATATATACACTATGTGGGCTGCATAATTAGATGGTTCTTTTGGTTTTCCTTTCCCCTCCTCATTCTCTAGACATTAGCCTTTAATCTGGAAGATGAGAGGGTGTTGTTGGATTTGTGAACCCATAATTTACTAGCTTTTGTATAAGTGAGTTCCTCGGTGATTCAATGGAAGATACGTTTCTGAACATAATCTTTGTCATCTCTTAGTTTATCCTGTGTAAATTGTGTGTTTCATTTTTTTTTGCAGTTTTCGTGGTATTTTTGGTGGATTTGATGTTCTTCGCGTTTGGACCAAAATATTTGGGAATCTCCTCCAAGAAACTCGAGATTTTGGCCTGAATTAGAAGTTCTTATTCTACCTCTCGGCTCCCAGAGGACTCGCACATAGGAGGGAGCCACTGCCATATCTGTTATAGCAAAACCTAGTTTTGCTGCAACACCCATTGAAAATTTAGATGGTCATTTATTGTCTGCATATCACCAAAACAAACTTTTCTTTGGCTTAGTGGTATATTAAAAATAAAGAAAAGGGCGCTGGGTGGTGTAACTAGTTTAAATTGGACCAGTATCCCCTACATTATGATCACAATGTTTCTATCCTACAAATGTGTGATGTATGGCGGCACAGCAAAAGAATAACACCAGTAGCCAGGAGGGAAAAAAAGTAAAAATTTCAAGAAATTTGGGGGTGGGGGAAAGTTGGGAAGAAATGATCACATGAAGATTGTTCAAACGTACTAGTGTAGTGTGGTTCCTCAAGGTATGTGAACAAATGACAGCATTTAAAGGCTGACAGCCTTGACACCCATTAGGCATTAGCATTGTAGCATAGTAATAAGCTACTCAACGTCCTGAAGCCACTGAACACGTACATACGTTTTCCCAGTAGTCAGAACCATTATAGCTCGTTTTGCATTGTCATTTTAGCTTTTCTTTGTTTGGTTAATGTTCTCCAAAATTATCTCTCTTTTGTCATGAGCCTCCATTTAATCAACACGCTCTGTTGCACTTGACTTGATGCACGTTGTCAAATTAAAGGTAGGACAAACATGAGACTTGTCTGAAATTTGTCGTGATATTGATCTATTCTATTATGTTGGAACAAGATCCCAAAAAACAGGGCAGGATGCAACCAGCATGCAGAAACCAAAACCTGACACACTAGTGAGATTTCTAGGCCGGCAGGCTTCAATAGTCTTGAACTTTCTAGCCTAGCAACTCATATAATAACTCTGCAGTATGGGAGGGAAAGCTTCCTTGCCAATAAATAGTGCCCAGGAGTGAGTTCGTGTAACAACGACCAAATTACTAGAAAATTAATGCCGTCATCAAACTTCAGTTTATATACATTTCTGTAACTCTATATATATGTATGGCACTTCTGTACAGAGCTGCACACGAGAACGCATAGCTCCCTCTGACTACTTGATTTGCCGCATTTTGGGGGGAAAGTAAAAGAAAAAGGAGAAGAAAACGCATTATAAGATATAGATGGCACTTCAATTAGAAAGAAAAACAGGCAAGATGAACATAAAAAAACCCTAGAAAGTCAAGCTGGCTAGGACTTTTAGTGGGAATGTGAGACGACAGGAAAGAAATTAATTCCTGGTACGAGCTACACTGGGATTTTTTACCAAGAGAGTGGTGTGCATGGTTGCTCATGATACACAGTATCCTTAGCTGACTACACAACCAGGGGCTCGGTGCTGAGAACAGGGTTGTTACAGGCTCCCCATATATCTAGTGCCATAAATGGACGGAGTGACCCGCCCAGGTCCTAGCCACGTCTCGGTCGAGCTTGACCAGCTCACAGTCCTGCATCTGTATGTAGCGTGCGGCAAACCAGAGTCATTCACCCGGCTCATCCACAGTCAGTTTCTTGTACTTCTGCCAGTCCACCTCTGTGATCTGAGAGACTGAGACTTAGCTTAAGTGACTAGGATCTCATGCCATATCGTGACATTATATAATGCTAGGTTATACATCCTTAGGCCTGGCAAACGCCTCTTGTGGCAATTTTCTGGCGAGCTGTACCTTATACTATTATTCTGTAGTATATCGTATAGAGTGCAGTTCGAACCATCCATTGTTAAAAGTAATTTAGTAATAATTACATATGTATTACTTGAACATAATCACAACTAGCATGATACTTGCACAACATCGCGTATAGCAGAGCAAGCAAGACATCAACACAACGATCGGTGGATGTTAGATGTTTTTATTATTTTCCCCCTGAGCATTAATTAATCCAACGTCACCACCTGCTGCCAAACGGATATATTTTTGTTTATTTACGGATGACATTCAAACCAATATTGAATGTTTGCAGCAGTAGCTAACTTATCGCTGAAAATAGGTTGACTGGAGATTGGTAAATCATGGATGATAGAAACATTCAGTAGTTCTACGCATTTAACAGTAATATATTTATGAGTAGCATCCTTTCAATTACTAATTGTTTATAGCAGTGAGAAATATAATGGCGAAAAATAATCAGATGAGTTTATAATAAAATCATATCTCCTATAAATATATTGTTTCATATAAATAATTATTGTACAAACACTAAAAGGGGCTCTGTTTTAGTTTCGCCCTAGGCCCCTAAAATATCAGGACTAGCCATGCACCTCTAACACAGCAACGACCTATATGTATTGCCCACGATCCAAAGCTAGCTCGAGACATTATTGTAGGTCGCACCTTAATTAATCTCTATAGTACTTGATCCCAGAAATGATGCATTTCTGGGTTTGGGCTAAGTCAAACTTTTCTTAGTTTGACTAAAATTACAGATTATATTACTAACTATTATAATACCAATACATATGATATGAATTTTGTCATGATAAACTTAATTAAGATTATTTGGTGTCAAAAATAGTATTAAATTATTGTATACATTTGGTAAAAGTTGAGATAGATTAACTTCTTAGGATATGAGAATTGTATTCTTTTTGAGACGGAGAGAGTAAGTACGGAGCAGAGAGCATTTTCAACAAACCCGACCCACGCTTAATGTCTTCTGCTGGTTAGGATAGATATATAGTGCAATTATGTGATGTGCAGATCAATGTTTTCAAATCGTATTATCGAACCTAGTTGTAAGAGCACTGATAACATAATTAGTTGTGATTAGTCGTCAATTAGGTCGATTAGTCGGAACTAGCTGGTTCTAGTAGGAAATCTAGTCGTCCTATATATTTCAGGACCAATATACTAGTAGGACCTCCACCGCTCTATTTCTCTGTTATTGAACCGCATCTGCACATATACACACAATATTAATATGGCCTTAGAATTTATTTGATTTAATTAAATAAAATATGGGCCAAACCCACATTAAATCTAACAAGTTACATGAACGGTAAATTATTGGACAAAGAGGATCATGGAACCAAGAACCTGAAGGTAACACTCATATGGCTTAGATACGTTCGGGCTACATGTTGTGTTCTTTAATCTATTAGAAATAAGCAGAGGCTGGAAACGTGTGAAGAAAAATAAGGGAATATGAGGTATCATGAAAGAAACTATTACATTCTTGACACCGGATGCTTGATAGGGTATCTTGAGCTGCCCAACCAAAGGTGGTATTTGGTTCACCTATGTAATTGGCTCATGTGGTAGTTGATTACGTTAGTTTTTCTGTTCGGTTTAGATCTAAGTGGCAAATCGATTTTATTGTACTTTGTTACCAACCTAGTACAATGCCTATTCAGATACGACGACTCGGTATGGAGTATGGACTCGCCCATTCACCCGTTAACAGATCTAGATCTTTGCTGTGAGTCGGTGCTGTGACATGGCAAACCTTTGCCGTGTGCCTGACTTTTGGCCCACGGCCAAGGGTATCTTTGCCGGCTAAGTTTTGCCTTATGCTCTTTGTCGTGGGCGGCGTGCGGCAAAGCCTTTGCCATGTATCATGTATGTACAATTCACGCACGTAAAACCACCTGTGTCCCATAGACCGCTGTCACAAACTCGCCTGACAATTTTGAAAACGGGCACCCAGGCTGCAGGCATTGAGGAGGGCTCCACCCTGCCACACACGCGTCTTATATCTTCCACACGCGTCTTATATCTTCCACGACATCACCAAGGCGGCAGCGCCGTGCTTGAACGCGTGCCGCGCCGCTGGACTGCACCTAGAGATTGATACCACGACCTGTCAGTGATACCAAACAAAGACAATAATCAATTAGTATATATTAGATCCCGCTGTTTTGACACCGTTATGTTTACTGTTCATATTAAATCAATTAGTATATATTAAATCCCCTCTTCTATATTAATAGAAACACACATGGAAACACACACGTCGGGTGCCGTTCGGCTGCTGAGCCGTGCCTTCCCTCTCTCTTTTTTTCTGCAATCGTGACTTCCCTTTCCCATGTCCACCCATTTGGATTCGCTCTCCTAATCTGGATAGCAGAGTTGTCCAACTTCTGATAATAGTTCAGAGTTTTGTGTTAAACTGCTAATGTATCTGGGCAAACCTTTGGCAAGGCCGCGTTTGTTTAGACTACAGGCGGCGCGCTTCTGATGGATGTGTTTTTCTGTGACGGAACGTAACGATTTCGCTGATTCTTAATTCTCTCGTTGGGCAGTTAAAGTTTCGCGTCCCCGCTGAAGCGATTCTTCCGGAAGCGCAACCAACGTGCGTTGTTTGGCGGGATTACCTGGCGTTTTGGAAGACGCGGTCACAAGAAGCAGCAACAAACATTGCCTTGTGGATGTGAACCATATTTGTGTGATTATTTAATTTTTATATACTGTTGTTTCATGACGGTGTACGAGGACCAGGTCATATCCTGATTTTTTTCTACTACTAAAAAGACTGCAAAGACTGCATGTGAGAGTCGCGTCTACCCTCCTGGTGAAGCCTCCCCGCAGTGAAGCCTTTGTGGAACCGAAAACCCCCCTAACCCAGCGTCCCAGCCTCCCTCTCCGCACTCCGTGCCTGGAACGAGATCCTCTACCGTCACGTAAAGTGATGGCTCTCGGCAGTCGATGATCAACACCGTTCGTTCTTATCCAACGATGACCAAATGTCCTACACTGAAACACCTTATACGAGCTGGGCCTTGGGCCACTTGAGCACGGCCTGGAGCAAAACGAGTAATCCCAATCCTCCGTCGCCGCAAAAAAAAAAAAAAATCCCAATCCTCCGTCGCCGTCATCTTTCTCGCTGCAGCTCTCTTCGCCTCCAGCGCAGCGGTACGGATGGACGCTATCGTAGCTCTCCTCGGCGCGGGCGATGCTCGTGCGTTGTCGTCTAGAAGCTGTCGTCCCGTGGATCCTTGGCTCGGGCGCAGCGGTGCGGGAGGACACCGCGGCAACTCTCCTCGGGCCAGGGGTGCCAGGAAGCTGCAGCCCGGTCGCCATGTTCAGACTCTCCTCCATGGTGAATCTTGACCTGCTTTCGAGCTGCGCCTCCACCGCGGAGTACGTGAAGCCCCCTTGTGCACGAGCTCCTGCTGAGAGCACGGCAGCGCAACTGCAATACCAATCAGAGCATGGGTTCTGTCGTGCCCCTGCAGCAGGCCAGCAGCTGCTCTCGGGAGGAGGAGGCGCTGTGGCGGGGAAGCACCGTGGGCGGCCGGGCACGCCGTGCAGGAGGAGGTGCCGGCACAGCAGCCCGTGGCACCAGCGCATCATCCGCGAGCGGCGGCGGCGTCTCCGCTTGCTCCAGGAGTAAGTCAACGAGCACGAACGAGAAAGCTTGCTGGAACCAATGCTGGGCTGAGATGGGCCACGGCCTGGCCTGCTGTTAGGTTGAGTTCGTCTGGTCTGTTGGATGAAAAAGGGAGGGATAAGTTTAGGTGATGGCAGAGGATCTCAATCCCCGTGCCTCCTCTAATCTCGGATCCACCTCCTGTCGTCCTGCTCCGTGACTCCAGCCCCAATCATCGCTCCGTGCCTCCTCTCATCGTCAACCATCGTGAAGCCCAAATGCCTTCCGCTCCTCGCGAGTCTGCCTCACCTCTGCAGCCACCTCCACAACGTCTCGTACGCCCTCCGTCCGACCGCACCCTCGCCGGGAATCGAAAATTCCCTTGCCATCGGCCCCTCCTCACCGCCGAGATGCCCCCCGCCGACGACCCCCCTCCCCCCGGCCAGAACTGTTGCGTGATGCCGACGGCGCACCATCAAGCGACGCCCCTATCCGACGACCCCTGCGTCCCTAGCAACTACTCCGCGACATCACCGTCAACACCAGAGGGTGACGCCGCCGGCCGCCTTCCCATTCCTCCCCAAGGACCACTGCGCGATGCCGCCATCTACGCAAGCGGAAAGCTGCGCGCAAGATGAAGTTTCGAGGAGCTCTAGGTAAAGGAGACGAGGAAGACACCGGCAGGCGCCCTTTTGCGATCGAAGCCCGTAGGCAGTCACCGGCAACTAGCGGTCGGTTGTGTGATACTGTGATCCATCTGCAACCGTTGCGATTTCCCATGTCTTGTGTGTGTAGATTATTTTGTGATCGATGTTGTAGGAAATCCCCGAGAGTCAATTGGATCCCATGTTGCGCACGTGATTCGACAAGCAGTGATCCCTCTGTCTGTTTTGCAGGAGTGCTCCATCTGATCTGCATCAGCTCTCGGTCTCCTTCTTCTACTCTGCTTAGGGATGATCTGGTATGTAGGCACGGCAACTTTTGTGTCTTTATTCAGTTTTGAGCCAATACTAATTCTTTTGCTTGCTACCGAATTGCTTCCTAATCAGTTTCAGGGATTTTTGACATATCTCCTTTTGAGATCCAAATGATGTGCGCACACTGTATTATATGCAATGGCTTAGATTTATTGTTTCTTTACCTAAAGATTGCATATTTGCACAGTATGACAGATTGCACATTTGCACAGTAGGTCAATTAAAACTGATAGAGCTACATCAAGCACATCAAAATTATAGCCATGTCAGTGTTTTGGAGTACTTTTGATATGTGAGTAATCCTGTCAATAGGCCATCAAATCTTTGTCCAAACCTGCACAATCCCATTGGTAGGAAGCAGAGAAGGGTTTGTATTCTGGTAGTCGGACTGCAGCATGCTTATCTTGCTTAAATATAGCAGTCCGACATCAATAAGCATGATATTGCCAATTTGCCATGTCCATGTTGTGGTGAGACTATTTTGAGCTTCCAAGGTAAGGTAGAAAATTTATTGTTTGTATATTCTATTTCTGGACATTTGTTAGACTTTACTGAATTTCGATCGGGCAATGTGTTAATCCATATTGAAGTTTCTTTTATGACTGGATTAGCCCACTACCCTAGAACTAGAATAGTCATAGGTTTCACTACCACTACAATTTCTGACTCCACTTCTAGTGGTTAGTAATTAATATGTATTAGCAATGACTTCAAGTACTAACCACAAGTATGCAAGATATTTACAGAGTAGTTTTATGTTGCTGTAGAGATTCTGGTTTCCTGTGGTTTTATCTCACCTTCTACCAAAGATCAATCTTCATGGATACGGTTGCGCAAGCTCTCTGATATTGTCAAACATATATGGCCTCAGTGTAAGACAAGTTAATTCTGCTATGTTAGCTCTCTGATATTGTCAAACATATATGTCCTTACTGTAAGACAAGTTAATTCTATTGTACTACGTAGTTGATAGCTTTAAACTAATCCCCTTGCATTATTCCCTCGTTCAGTTGCTGGAGCACAGTGCACATGTTTTTTCAGCAAAATTACTATTCTCTTTGCTACTATGGAAAGAGTTCAAGAATAAGATGAAAGTTGATCCGGCAAACTGTGACCCTAATTTAGGGAAAATATAATGAAAGGATTTTTTTCATAATATGCACTTAGTTGCCTGTATTGTAGCATTGTACATCAGTATGTGTATTGATCATTGGTCAGAATACTGTGGTGTACATTGTTTGATTTAATTAATATTTCTTTTTTAAGTTCATGCTTATTTTAAAGCATTATTGTCTTGTTGAATGATCTATGAGTTAATTATAATTTTTTCATCCCGTAGCAACACACGGGCACGATACTAGTATAACCAAAAGACCTCTGTAATTGTTCGTGAAGTTAACTATTTAATTCAGTAGCTAGCACTAATTTTGTGTTTAACGGCTACACTATGGTAGATGGTAGCAGTGCAGGAGTTTTTTTCCGAAAGGTCTCAGGGTTTTGTCAAGGATTTGTAGATGGAGAAAAGTTTTGCATGTCGAATGTATTTATAGTTGGGGCCTAGCCTTCCCCTACCAGCCATGCCTATGTGGCCATGTGGGCTTATAAATATCTCACTCTCAGCCATATTTATGTCTGATTGTTTGTTTAGATGATGAGCTGTATGAGTTGAAAGAAGGAAGGACTGTGGTTGAAGGTGTGAAGAACATCAGGGAATAAGAGGTCTCGGGAAAGTAGCAATTACATTAGGGCAAGTACAACGGTCAGACGACTGCCGTAGACTCGCGTCCTTCAAAGCAGAATCGCCCATGTGGCCATCATTTATTTAGGAAAGAGAGAGCTGCCGTCGCCTTGTTCGTCTACGGCAGTTGCGGGTGGTCCGAGGTGAGGCGCCGAGTCCCGGCACGCGTTGTACGCCTGGCTGAAAACAGGAGAGAGAAGCATCAAGGAGAAATGCCGCATGCACGATGCTTGAAGACAAATCCAAGTAAAGAAAAAAAGCAGGGATTTTTCTCAGAAAAAAGCGGGGATGCTGCAAAGTTGGCCAACATCGGTAGACATTGTGGGCTAGCTCTGTTTCATGAGTATTGACAGAGGTGTCAAGGGAATCTTCATTTGGGCATCTGATACATTGTGGGTAGTCTTATACCAGTAGCTTATAGAAATTTCATCCATTTTCGTCCTGGTGTGAACAGATAACGTGTCCTGTTCATGATAGGACAGTATACATGCTGAGTAGCTTGGTGCCCAAATTAGAAGTTGTTCTGTATCAACATGTGCCCTTCCAATCTTATATTTTTTTTAGTTAATATAATAAGCACAAATATCTCCTGTCTCAATATATATTATGCTTGGAACACCACACGCTTTCTTTTTGTTTCAAGGCTGCTGATTTTTTTTTTGAACTGAAACACGGCGAGGGAAGTCCCCGCAGTGAGATTTTATTATATATATAAAAGAAGAGTAAGAAATACTTACAAACAAAGAAGACTAAAGCTATGAGCAGAAAGAGAAGGCCTCAAAGAAAAGCTATACACCAGCAGAGCAGCTACAACTAGGGAAGGGAGGCTAAAAAACAATTAGAGGAATTGTACAGAGGAGTTAACCCCATAAAGAAAGGGGTGCTGGAGAGAACTTTTCATCCTATGAGCTTGGTTTAGGCATTCCTCCGGAAAACTTCTTTTCCAGAGATTGATACTAATTGAACGTCGTTCAAATATCAGGCCATTTCTTTGCTTCCAGATTTGCCAAACTGAAATTGTGAAGATTTCCATGAAGAAGTTGTGATTGAAATCTTGTCTAGCCAACTCAAGCATTTGGAAGAAGGGTGTGCCAAGCTGCCACTGAATGCCAATCAATTGCCAACATCTTGCTGCAAAAGGACATGTGAAGAAGAGATGCATGGCTGTTTCTTCTCTTTGAGAGGTACACAGGACACAGTTGTAATTGTTTCCCTTAATTTTGAAGTTCTTCCTTTTTAGGAGGTTTCTAGTGTTTAGCCTGTCCATCAGCAAGAGCCATGTAAATACTCTGAGTTTGTTACAACATCTTGAATTCCAAATCCAGAGGAAGGGTCTCGGCGGTTGGAAGTTTCTGTAGATATGAATGTAAAATCTCTTTGAAGTGTACTTTTAAGATCCCCAAATATAATGCCATTTGTCCTTGTCGCCATCTTGCACTTGTATGCTTTGTATTATATGTCGTAAAAGGCTGCTGATTTCAGGTCCAAGTTACCTGCAAGATGCTCAGTGTCACGAATCATCGTCCAAAGGGAAGGAAATAAACTTGTTTGTTGTTCCTTGGCATGTCTTTTCGAGTCTTTGTTTTCCTTGGCTGTAGCGGAAAGCTGGCAGCAAACAAACCCCATAGCCTATAATTACCTGGACCAGGTTTAGCGTAACCCGATCACCATAGTATGTGACATCGCGCAGCTGCAGTGATAACTTTCTTCTCTAAATCATACCCCTTCCGCTGGGCATGTAGGTAAAGTTTAGGGGCTATTATATTTTAGATTTTTACTAGAAAAGCTTGCTGCATTCGTTCACCTCGCAAGAGGAATGAGAAGCATACAGGAAGAGTAAATTGGTTACTCGAGATAAAGTAGACGGCCTCCATCGCCATGTCTTTTCCTTGACGCATCTTCGGATGCAATGTGCTGGACTAGATTTCTCAAAATTAGACTAGTAGTATGCTTGGCCAAGTAGTTGATGGAATAACAGAGCCCAGGAAAAGGCGATGCCCTGTGTGCTCTAAAATCAGTTGTATAAAACAACTCTCAGAATGTGTGCGTTACTCTCACTATGAAACATGTTGGTGAGTGTCCTGAGATGCTTGCGTGCTGAGCGTTTGGTGGTGAAAATCACAGTTTTCTATTGTTTTTTTCATTCCAGTAAAACACACAATTAAGTTTGCATTAATACGTATATCCTCTTACTCCATACTCCCTCCGTCCCAAAATAGATGTCATTCTCGCTTCTGAAAAAAACAGCATCTTTCAACATTAACCAATTATATATAAAATAATATTAATATTTATAATACATCATTAGTATCATTAGATAGATATTTGAATCTAGTTTTTTATCATATTTATTAGAGATATAAATATTACACATGTTTTTCTATAAATCAAGTCAAAGTTGAGAAAGTAATACGTGCACGCATCCCATAACATCATCTATTATGGGACGGAGGGAGTACTTCATAAGCGCAGATGCAAACAGTCAATCAAAGACAGTAGTTTAGATTGGAAAGTGCTGTTGCAAATATTAGTTGCCCACTAGCACTGTAATAATGCCGTAGCCCGTAGCAAAAATTTATAGCAACTCAAACGTAATGGGTCACATTACCAGTACACCTACCGGCCAAATCCTTGCTTTCATATATTTATTATCGGACAACTATAATCGTGATAAGTCATTGCGGACAACTGTAACTGACGTCCGGATGCTAAGCAAACCCTAAGGTAATATGTCCTTAGATATACACTACTAGAGAACCGAGCATTCGTCCCTGGCACGTTAATACCGGTTGCACTTTGAGCCGGTACTAACGTGCAAAAGAGCCATGCGTCGACGTCACATAGCTAATTTAGTACCGGCTGGTGTCACCAGCCGGTACTAAATTGCGCGCACCGACACCTTTGGTGTCAGGGGCAACGGCTAGAACATGTTAGTACTGGAGACAGGAGCACGACAACAACCTATGTGGCTACTATGTGTGTGAGTTTATTCACCGGTTTGTACGACCGACGGATGCAATAAAGCCAGATGAATTCGAGGTATGTCACGCATATGATCATATTCAAACATACGACTTTTATATCGCTATATCTAATATTTTTTTGATGTGACAGAAATGGCGTATGCAAGAATGCGTCCTCCCGACGAACAGAATCAAGGCCGTACAAGAACAACTCTGCGGATTCCTGATAGACGAGGTCATTGACCCTAAAGGCGAATTCCACAACGATGGATCTTTCTACATACCGGACGTCGGCATCCAAGACGAAGACAAAGCGTGGCCGTAATTTCAAACATGTAGATTGTTGACTTATGTATGTAATACTTCGGGTTTTGCACGTATATAGATATGTATATATATATATATTGCTTCAATTATGTTAATTATATGAGTACGAGAATACACGTAGGAACCACTACTAGTACGTATAGAAACGTAACATGTAAAAAAAAACTAAAAATAAAAAAACAGCAAGTAACTTCTAAAAGAAAAAAAAAAGGCGAGCTCGAACATTTAGTACCGGCTGGTAACACCAGCCGGTACTAAATGAGTTGGGCCTAAAGCGCCCCCTTTGTTGACGCGTGGCATCACGTTAGTACCGGCTGGTAGCACCAGCCGGTACAAAACGCATGGTGCGTGGTCGTGACGCGTGGCCCGCCGTTTGTACCGGCTGGTGTTACCAGCTGGTACTAAATGCATCCGTTAGTACCGGCTGGTGCAGCCGGTACTAATGGCTGCCCATTAGTACCGGGAGCTTGGTACCGGGCACATAACCGGTACTAAACCGGCTTTGCGCCCGGTACTAAAGCTCTGTTCTCCAGCAGTGTATACTGTCCATATATATGGTTATTGGAGTACTTCAGCACAACACATTCCTTAACTGCAGTGTACTATTACAATAGTGAAAGTTGACAGATGTTGCAATTATGTGATGTGCAGAGACAACTAACGCCGCTTGCACTAATCGACGAGCATGTACAAAACAATGGAGTGGTCGAAGGACTAACTCGCTGAACCAAAATATATTGTGCCTCACAACTGTGTTATTTCCAGGACTAAAATGTTTCCTGTTGACGACCAAAATTGACAGGTTTGCGATAGGCGGTCTGACCGCCTGTAACAACCGGTCCTGACCGGCTGCACCAAGTCATCAAAATGCAATTTGGACTTCACCAATGGACTCCACTCGTCGAGTATATCAAAATCCATATGTACAACGTCCGATTTGGAGTTCGGACGAGGAAGTTATGGCCTTGTGAAGTTCTGCACTCCGAGACAAGCGGTTAGACCGCCCGTACTGGAGCTTAGACCGGCTGTGCCTGGGTAAACCGAGTTAGAGTTGTATTTTGACGGGATTTCTTTAGGAATTCGATTCCTTGCGGGGCAAGACCTCCCCACCCTATAAATATAAAGGGCCACGGCCAATGGAGACACCCAATCATCAAAAAATACAAATACATCTATTTTTTTTTTACGGAAAACGGCAGCGGAGGCCCCTACCTATTTTTTCTTTTATTGATATGGACAAAAGAATATATGTACAGTACAAATTTTGTAAGACTTCAAGTCTCGAAAGGAAAAATAGAGGATAACTCTATAGACTACTCACAAAATATACAAGTTTGTCTTTCAACTCTGGATTAACCCGAAGGGTTACCAGGTCTATCTCCTGCCGAAAACATCTTTGCCACGCTGCAAAAGACAGACAGTACCCATCAAAGATGATGCTATTACGGTGACACCAAATGCACCACGCAGCAATTATAACAATTTCTCGATAGATGGTGGACCCAAAAGCTTCTCTTGAACGAATAATCATATCCAGAGGAGATAACGAACGATCCCAGATGATACCTAGATATATCCAACATGCCTGACTAAAAGAACAGTCAAAGAATAGATGTTCAATGGTTTCTTCAACATGCTCAACACAAAGCACACAGTGATATGAGTCCAAAGTCTTGTTCTTCCTCCTTAGCATGTTTCTAGTGTTAAGCCGGTCTCTCAGTAATAACCAGAAAAAGAATTTATGTTTGTTCTGAACTCGAGATTTCCACAACCATTTAAACAACGGTGATGGAGGCATTGTTCCCCTAAGTTGATTATAGGCTTTCTTGGATGTAAAGACAGGAGATGACCAAATATATGTCCACTCATCACTCAACAGATCATTAATTGATATAGCAGCTAGAAGATCATCCAATTCTACCAACTGAGAAGTGGCTTGCTCAGACAAGGGTAATTGAAAATTTTGCAACAACTGAACACTGCAAAACTTAGCCATAGACAGCCTTTGATGATTCTTTGCAAAAGAGAATAACTATGGAAATCTCCATTTAAGTAGCCCCAAATCCCATAGATCATACCAAAACAAGATAGTATCACCTCTGCGTACTCTGCAAGTAGCAATCTTGAAGAAATCTAATGATAACGACATGACATCCCTCCACCAAAACGAGCCTACCTGTTTACGGGCATGAGGTGGGGTGCCATTTCTATATAAGCATTGCCAAGTTAAATTCACCCAGGGAAGATCCAGTTTATTATAGAATTTGTGCAGATATTTCAAGAGGAGGGCAGAATTTTGCGTCGTGATATCAATTATCCCTAACCCCCCTTCATCTTTACTTCTACAGACTTGCTGCCATTTAACAAGACAACCTCCTCTTCTATTAATGTCCCCCCCATTCCATAGACAAGATTTCATATATATTTCTAGCTGATCAACGACTTCAATGGGTAATCTGAGAGTGCACATATAAAAGGTGGGCAGAGCAGCAAAGACTGAATTAACCAGAATCAATCTTCCTGCATATGTTAACATATTTGAAATTCCCATCAGACGTTTTTCCATTCTAGTCAAAATTGGCACAAATTCAGTCACAGCTGGCTGAGTAAGACCCAAAGGAAGACCTAGATAGGTGAAAGGCATTGAGCCTACTTGACACCCCAGAACTTGGGACAACTCCATCATCTTTGAATGTTCTACATTAACGGAGACCAAGGAAGATTTATTATAATTGACTTTCAATCCAGTGGACAGTGCAAAAATAGCCAAAATGTCCTTCAGAGCAGTTAATTGTCCCGATTCAGCAGGCATAATGAAGAGTGTATCATCAGCATATTGAACAATTGGATAACAACCTCCAAAGAAAGGTCCCAAGGGATGACTCAAAATTCCCCTATCAGCTGCATCATTGATCACAGATTGTAGGAGATCTGTAGCCATTACAAAGAGCAATGGGGAAAGAGGATCCCCTTGTCTTACACCCCTTTTGCATTGAAAAGGTTTACCAGGGACACCATTGAGAAGAACAGAAGAGGTTCCTGAGTTTAAGATACTACGCATCCATCCAACCCATTTATCAGAGAATCCCTTATGAGTAAGTGTTTGCAGAATAACCTCATGCTCTACTTTGTCAAAAGCCTTTTCAAAGTCTAGCTTCAAGATCACTATTTCTCTTTTCGACTTGTGACGGATGTGGAGAAACTGAAATGCCCACGCCAGACAATCCTGTATTGTTCTCCCCTTAATAAAGCCATATTGATTTTCATGGATAACACTCAAAATTACTTTCTGCAGTCTATTAGCTAGAAGCTTTGTTAAGAACTTAACCGAGTACTTAAGCAGGGAGATAGGTCTGAAATCATTAACACCTTGAGGGTTTTCCATTTTAGGAATGAGTGTAATGAATGAGCCATTAATACTGGATATGTCCAGATTGCCATATGCAAAATCTTTACATAACCTTATAAAGTCATCTTTGATTATATCCCAGCACTTCTTTATGAACACCCCATTGAAACCATCAGGGCCTGGAGCATGGTCACTTGGCATATCTTTAAGAACAGACTGGATTTCCTCATTGCTGAATGGCAGATCAAGCTCATCAGGATTATCTAGCTGCATATGCTGTAATAGTGAGGCCAAATCATATTGAATACCAGTAAAATATGATGTTCCAAGATGATCCTTGTATGCATTCCACAAAATACCAGCCTTGAGCTCATGCTCAAAGACACAAGTACCATTAGGTTGAGTGAGACTTGTAATATAATTCCTTCTATAAGAGTGCGTGGCCATTGCCTGAAAGACCCCTGTGTTCTCGTCCCCAAGCTTAACCCATCTGGCAGTGTTACACTGCTTCCAATATATTCTCTTAGCCTCTAAGAGTTTCTCAATATGATTCTTTACTAACAACCTGAAGAAGCTCTCAATAGTCGAGAGAGGCCGCTGATCTTCCAAACCATCCAAGAGTGCTAAGACAAAATCACAGTTATGGATAAGTCGGCCCAATTTGGATAATTCCCTGCTCCACCTTTTTAACCCAAACCTTACTTGCTTGAACTTGCAGTTAAGGGTTTTAGCTGCATTAGCATAGAAAGGTGTGGTAGTCCAATGCAATGTCACTACTTCTTTGAATCCTGCAAACTCAGCCCAATAATTTTCAAACTGAAATATGTTAGCTTTAGGGATGGTAGAACCAATATTCACCACAAAGGGACTGTGATCAGAGACAGGTTTACTCAGGACTTGAACTTTGGTATCTGGATATGACAGGGACCAAGAGGGTGAGGTGAACACCCAGTCCAGTTTTTCAAGAAGGGGGTCAGCTTGCATATTACTCCAGGTGAATCATCTGCCATGAAAGGGTATCTCCACTAGATCAAGATGTTGAATGAGCTCATTGAAGAGCATCATATCCGAGACATTTGCACCAGGCCTGTTTCTGTTCTCCATATTTCTTATCAAATTGAAGTCCCCAGCCAACATCCAGTCATCAAATGAGGAAATATCCAGGTTATAGAGCCAATAAATGAATGCAGCCTTATCAGTAGCATGTGATGGCCCATAAATATTAGCCATATGAAAGGTTCTCCCTGTGAAGTTGCATTCAAATTTGACAGTAACCGAGTAGGAATTTGAGTGAATCAGTGTGCCTTTATATAAATTAGAATTCCAAATGATAATTAATCCACCCGAGGCACCAATGGATGGAGCAAACTCATAATGATTGAGGTTTCTAGGGCAGAACTTGCTAAGTTAAGCAGCATCAAAACTTTCCCTTTTAGTTTCCTGGAGGCAAACTATAGAGGCAGCGCTTTCCACAATTTTTGCTCTAAGGGCATCCCACTTATCCTGGGAGTTTATGCCACGCACATTCCAAACCAGGACATTTATTGCACGATAACTACTCATTGTAAAACTGGAGGAGAAAGATGGAGCACCTTTGAGCCCAACCCAAGATGCTATAATGATCACAGATAGGAAAAGATTGTAACAGCATGCATCCAGAAACATAGATATAGGCAAAGTATGAGCCACCATACATAGAACAATTATTGAACCATAGTGCCCATGACAACAAACCAGAAGCGCTAAGATAAAGGCAGGGTTTAAGTTTCAAGTGCCAGAACAAAAGCCAAACTGCAGCACAGCTGCATCTACGAATCCTATTACATTTAGGACTTAGCATTGCCAACATCTTCCTCAAGGATTGCAGAAGAAACAACCGTAGGATGCATCTGGAGGAAGCCAGTGGCAATGCCATGAACGACATCAGGAGTGAGATATGGCGCTGGCTCAGCACTATCGCCCAGGGATGCTTGACCCTTGTAGATGCCAGGGAAGGTAGAGGCCTCATCCCTACTGACAGCACTCTTGAAACCCATCAGATCTTGGGTAAGACGCTTGCTGCGACGAAGAAATTTGTTGTCCAGCGGCTCTTTCATCTTTCTGGCCCTTCTCTTGGTTGGGGTGGGGAGTGCAACAGGCTCATCCAGCACGACTACATCAGATGCCTCATCTTCATCAACCTCATATGGCACCAGGGGAGGAGCCGGGCCAAAGCGCACAGGCAGAGCATCCTGTTCCATGGTAATCGCAGCCAAGAAAAACCGAGATTGATGATCATTGATAAATGAAGGAACAACAGTATCTAAGTCCATATAGAGAGATGATAAAGTACTGCTTATATGAGGACAGATACTAGAGGGAATGTGAGGATGAAGGAAGTGAGCAAAGCATACCAAAGTCGACACCGGAGCAGTAGCCTCAACTGGTATGATATCCAGTTCATTGCCACCATGATCAGAGGCTTCAAAATCAGCTGCAGCTCCAGAAAAGGGGCTGACTGAGTTAAGCGGTATAGGATCTTCCGGTTCAGAACCCTTATCCTCAGGCACCAGAACAACATTAGCTCCAACCCCATGGCCATCAGCAGCAGTCAGCATTTCATCATTGACATCAATATCCTCATTGTCCTCTGGAACCCCGTGATCATCAGCAGCCACATGCATATTGCCCCCAGCAGCAGAGGCTTCTTCATTACCATTCCTCCCTGGTTGCATACCCACAGGGCCCAACCATCCCGGAGCAGGGTGTGGTAACCCATGGGTAGGTCCATCAACAGGGATAGGTTCCTCATCACCTCCAAGCACGACATCATTGGCACAGAGCAGATAAATAGGTACAGTCCATGTGCACACACGCGGATAAGTTCCCACTGAAAGGGTGACACTATCAGGCACATCACTATCCTTGTTGACTAGCACACGAACCACCAACCTCGACAGTGTGGAGGACTTATGCACATGAATTAATTGAGCAAAGCTAGCCAAACTCTTATCCACTAAACTGACCAAGTTCTTGGCATCCGGAGGAAAGCATAACAGCATAAGCCAAACCGACCGATCAAGATCTAAATCCTTCATGTTCACCCCTTCATCATGACGGATGAAACTAATCTGATAATCACCAAAAGACCTTGGCCCCCCCAGAACAAAAGATTCACGCTGCATTGGAGAATCAAACCTGACATATGCCTCCCCATTGGGCATTACTGGATTTAAGGAGCTTGTACTTGGTGCGCATGAACGAAGGCACATAGCTCTCTAGCAAAAGGCCAGAAATCATCTGTGCTGATCCGAGGCTCTGTGATCACAATGGCGAGATCTTCGTTGGACTTCTCGAGGGAGAAGGCAAGGAAGCTTCGGAGCCTACTAGGCTCGCGGACCACCTCTCTCGGCACCAAGGTGAAGCCAAGGGGAACGAAGGGACGAGGGTCAATAGGGAAGTTCGCCATGAGCATAGCAAGGTGGGGTGGCAACGGCGGCGGAGGCGGGGGATGACTGTTCTTGTTGTTCTCAAGGGTGGGAGGCGAAGAGACGAAGGCGGACAGAGGCGATTTCAAGGGATGACTTTTATCGTTTTCCTTTGTTCCTCTGCCCTAGCTTTTCTAACCCCATCTGCTGTTCTTCCTTCGTCTCGACGACGACTGAGGACGCTCTAGGTGGCCTGCCGACCATAGAACAACCTAAGGTGCGCCTACCTAGACGGGGTCCCTCCTGGGTGGGCGTGCGTTGGTTTCTTGCCGGGCTGTCACAGGGAGTCTGGCCACCTATACAGGCGGTCTGACCGCCTGGAGTCTGACCGCCCGTAACAGGGGGTCTGACCACCCATCGCAGAGTTGCTGCAGCGAGCTCCTTTGCGCGCCGCACGATCTAGTGCGTTCGTATGTTGGCCCAAAAAGGCGTCAACATATTTTGGCGACTCCACTGGGGAAGAAGAAGGATAAATCGGTTACTATGGCCGATCCCAATGCCAAACGCAGCGAGATTCATGAGACAAACATCGTCTGGTCAAATCTGAAAAAGATCACAGCCGACAAACAGAGGATTCTTGATGAAGAGTTCAAGAGGCTCGAAGAAGTTGCGACACAAAACTTGGAATGATGCAAGGAAGAAGCCACGCAGAAGTTCTTGTCACACTTTGAGGAGGATCGTCAAGGCAATGTCACGAAGACCAAGGAAGTCACCTTCGATACTCCACCACCTGAGGTACAAAGCAATGTGAGTACATCAGCACAACCCCCCTATGTTACCGTGAATGATCTTACTACTGTAATAGATAATTTACGGTTGTCATTAACTGAAAATATGCAACACATGATAGAAAAGAGTAGCGGTAAATGGGTTGAGGGTAATGTTGATGTGTCTGTTTCCCAATATGTACCACCTCAGATCCCATCTACGAGTGCATCGGCAATATCTGGAGTTGAACCTCTCTATGGCATGCCGTTGAACTATTTTGTGGGACAAACACCACCGTTTCAGTCTGGTCAGAACAAGCCGGTTAGACCGGTTGGTCCAGCCGGTCAGACCAACCCAGGTGCTGTGTTTCAACATGCTTCATTGCCGAAGTCTTCAGTTGCTATGCCTTCCATTCAGGCTTTCTCTAGCCGGTCTGGTGGGGTTGCTAGCTTTATGGCTCCAAATACTACAAGTGTAACTCCCATTGGAATGGGTACTTCACATAGTTTCATACCCAATACACAAGCCAAAAGTCGTTTGCAACATAATGCTTTTAATTCATCTATACAACAGAATATGTTGCAATGGAATGCTCTCACATCACAACATCCTATGCCAACCACTATTCAGCACGTCATTGATAAGTTTAATGCTGATCTTGCTAAACAAATGATGGAGGATTATGGAATAGAGATGAAGAATAGAACTCGCTCATATCAAAAACCGTATCCTTTGAGTTTTGATTCGGTTGCATATCCTTCTGGTTGGCGTTGTCCTGAATTTGTGAAATTTAGTGGGGATGATAGCAAAACAACTTGGGAGCACATTAGCCAATATATTGCTCAATTAGGAGAAGCTAATTCCATAGAGGGAATAAAAGTGCGATTATTTTCTTTCTTTATCTGGAATTGCTTTTTCATGGTTTGCTTCATTGCCTGTTCATTCTATTCATACTTGGGAACAATTAGAACAAAAATTTCATGATCACTTTTATACCGGAGACACCGAGTTGAGACTGGGTCATTTAACATCGGTTAAGCAAAAGCATGATGAGGCTGTTGCTGATTATATTAGAAGGCATAATGATGCTTCAATTAAATAGAAGAAAGAAATGGAGAAAATGCACTATTCATCGTCCGACAACAGCACTTGGCTGTTTTCAGTTTTCGTTGAAAATGCATAATGAACAGCTATCTTTGGGGAGAGATTGTGATTGATCTGTGCGTTTTTGGACTTAGGTGTCTTAAACAAAGTTGTAAAGGGGCGGATCTTGAACAACTTTTGTTTTTGGGTCACACTCAGAAGATGGCCGGATTAAGGAGAAAAACGCGAAAGAAAATGGTTCAGAAACTGTTTTCAGTTAAATGCAGTAGTTTGACAGTTAAACTGAATTTGTGCAAATTGAGATCGAATTTGAAGTTTGCTGCAAAAACTTCCAACTACGAAGTTGTACTCCTGAATGTGAATTTAAAATTCGTTTTTGACACCAGATGCATGTTCTATTCAAATTTTGGGAGTAATTTGAGAAATTCAGTTAAGGGCGCTGAATTAGAAATGTGTTACAGCAGCAACTTTGGGGCTCGAATTGGACCTCGATTCGTGCTCAAATGGGGTAAGTGCCAATGTAAGAAATGCAATTCAATGATCCAGCTACAAGTTTTATTTTGGGAGATTTGGATGTTACCATGCAATTTTTGGAGAAAAGCGAAGCTCAATCTCGGGTTTTGGATGCTCAAATGGGGAAAAGTGACGTCGGCCAAGCAGGCAGCTACCGGCGGCGGCGCTGGGACCACTTCACTGGCCACGCGTCGATTCCGTTGGGAGCCAGCTCGGGCGGTGTCGCAGCAGGAGGTGTCGCGCGTCCGCCGCGTCGATCCGTCGATATAGCCGTCGTCGTCGGTCTCTCTCTCCCTCTTTTGCTTCGCCGCCCTCTGCTTTCGCCATGGCCGCCGGCTAGTCGCTCGCGCGCTCGCCGCCGTCCGACCCTCTCCGTCTTGTTCCTTTCCACCAAAAGCTTCGCCGTCGTCTCATCTTTCGTTTCCACCCCCTTTTGCTCCTCCTCCACCGCTCCACAGCCCGGCGCAGCTCGGTTTGCAGTTCACCGTCGCCGCCTCGCCGGGGTAAGCGCCGCTCTTCGTGTGTGAGCTGTTGCAGTTGGTTTGGTCGAGAGATGAGCGTGCAGTTGTGTTGCTTCTAGGTCTATGATCGTGTTTGAGGGTTTAGTTGGTTGGGCGCGACGTTTTCCAGGCCGGGAACGCCGTTCGCCGCCGTGGCGCTCGTCCGCCATGGCAGTCGCGCGTGAGCAGCCTCGCTCGGGCTTCCTCCGGCCGAGCTGTGGTGCGCGCTAGGTGTGTCTAGGTCTGCTGTTGCTCGTAGAGGGGTCGTTAGCCGTGTTGGTGCCGTGTCGGCTCCGCTAGGCGTTCGCCGCCGCGTGCGCCAAGCGTGCTCCCGCCATGGCCGGCGTGAGGTGCTAGCGCGCGTAGCGTCGCACTGGGTAGCTGGGCGTGCGCACAGGGTGTCTCTAGTCTTGGTGTTGCTCGCGAACCGGTTTGGGAGAAAGGTTGTGAGGTGAGCTCGCCGGAGCGCGGAGCGCCGTCGAGCCTCGCCGCCGAGCCGCCATGGGGGCTAGGGTTAGAGCTACCGCGGGAGTTTAGGGCTAGAATGGGTGCGCCGTCGTGTGGCGTGGCCGTTGGGCTAGCCGTCATCGTCGGAGGACCCCCCCGCCGGCGAGCGTGCGCGGGTCAACGCCGGGGAGGGCTCGGTCCGCGCGGGAGCTCTGCTCCGCGTGGGCAGGGACTTCGGGGGAGAAGAAATAGAAAGTCGAGGGGGTTTATGAAAGAAAGCCAAATAGGTTTTAGAAATAGATTTAATTTATGTTTTTCCACTGTTTTAATTATAGTAAATCATAGAAAAATCAGAAAAATGTGAAATAAATTTTGATAATTTCCTTAGATGTTCCTTTATGTTATAAAAATGCTAAACCTTTAAATGTGTGTTGTTTAGGATTTAATAATAATACCATATTAGAAATTTAATTGCTAAAAATAGATTAATATAATTTTAAAAGTATTTAAAAATAGGATCTATGTTTTACAAGCACATTTAAAAAGATATGAAGTATTAAGGATTTTTAGAAAATGATTTTAATACACTTAAAAATTCTTGAAAAAGGATTATTTCACCTACACAATAAAACAACTTTTTGTTTGGGAAAAGGGTGGGTAGTTTTGTTGGCTTGCAACTGTATCGAGAGATAAAGTTTTGCGTGTTATGTTTTAAACTGTTGCATCTCTAATCACTGACTTGCATCGCATAATAGAATCTGAAGCCTCGGAGGTGGAGTACGTGGAACTTCTCGACGACCAAGTTCATTGCGAGGAAGTTCTGGTGATTGCTCCGGAGTCCCAGGAAGTCGCTGAGACCACTAACCTTTTTGAGGCTCAAGGCAAGCCCCGGATGCATCTCTACCCATTTCATTTCAGAAGTTCACGCGTCCAAATATTATTTCTTTATGTGCATTAGGTTAGGAGTTGAATGAAAACTTTTGATGCATGGAATACCCCTTGGTAGAACTACCTTTGCTTGCTAGGAAATAAATTGGTTAGAAATATCCACTTAGCTAAGCTTGGCAAGGGTATATAAAAGATGATGATCTAGGTTCTCACTAATCGTAGATGAATCATAGAAGATTTACTATGGAAAGAAAGTGGGCAGAGATTGATAGAATGGATTGAGGTAGGCTTGATCCTTAGTTCTGCCTACTAGCTAAAATGACTAAGGACCGATCCGTTGTTTAAAAGTTTGATAAAGTGATTCTACCTGGTTTCTTACTGGGTTATGGGACCAGTAAAGCCAATTAGATTAGCTGGCTCGTTGATTGGAAATATCGCTTACCCGTGCTTGCTGGGTCGGAGAAAGGCGGGATCGTAATCTGGAACTCACGGGGTGGTCGCCAGACGTGGGGCCCACGTGGGGATGCGTTCCCGGGTTCGAGTAAGGATATTTCCGGTCTTTGGTCCAACTGATTGAAAGGTTGTTGCGGACAGCTGGCGCAGCTGTACGTGGCTGGGTGCTAGGTATCTCCTGCAGGATATAAATTGATCCGGATCGCCACAACTCTTGGTTATGAGTTCACTTGATCAGGTGTTAAACATCGTAGAGGAAACAAATTGAACTATTATATGTGAGTGATTCAATGTGCTGTTTGAACTTGTATGAAAAAGGTATTTAAAACTTAGTTGAGTAGTTAATACTTAATTGAGTTAAAACTGCCAGGTAAGGACCCATTATTAGTAAGCTTTTCCGCAAAAGTTGAGTCAGCCAAATAACCACCATAAAGCCTATCCATCTATCCTTGAGAGTCTTTTCTGTGGAAGACGGTTAAGTCTTGCTGAGCACCTTCGTACTCAGGGTTCTTCCCTGTCTGTTTTCCAGAGGATGTCTCACAACAGGAGAGCGAGGAGGAGAGCCAGAAGCTCTAGAGCATCGGTGGTCCCGGATGTCTCTAGATGAATAAGTACACTAGGGTTATGATCTCTCTCTTCAGTTGTATAAAACTAGTTGTATTTAGATCTTAGTACTATGGGTTGCAGTTAAGGTTGCTTGAAAACTCGGTTTGTAATAATTCGTATCTTTCCGCATTTATGTAAAAAGGTAATGCCTATTGTATTTTCCCAACTTGGTATTGATCCTGAGCTATGGTTCAGAGAATGTTGTCAGTGGATGATTCGGGATGTCCCGGGGACACTCGACAGACTACCGGGTTTAAACTGTTTGAAGTGCGTGCAAGTATTATCCTGAGTTAGGGTGACTAGACGCACTTGAGCCAGTTTAAATTGGGCGGTTCTGCCACAGCTGGTATCAGAGCCATAGGTTGGGATAACCAAGAGGTGTTGCTATTTTAAAACTTCAGGGACCCTATTTTATATTATAAAAAGGTTGTGTCGTTAGGTGGCAGTAGTCTAATGTTTGTTGTTTTGCAGATGCTGACTGTTAGCATATCGTTAGATACGGTAGAGTTTATAAATAGGGAGAGATATACGGTGCCACCAAATTTTTGTACGGGTGAGATATGTGTCTGTGAGGGCGTAGAAAAACGTTGCATCATGTGCATTGCATGTTTTCAAAACTTTTCTTGAGGGGTTTTGGTGTGTGCCGTTGTTGACCTTGCTGTCTCGACAGATGGAGACCATGGAGCACACAGATCAGGATGGTTGGAGTCAGGGATGCTACCATGATAGGCCTGGTTTCACCCGAGTTCTGTGGTAGATCTTACAGGAAAAGGGCTTTGAGGAGCCGCCGCTATACTTCTGGAAGCAGTTTGATACTCTGCAGCAGGTGGGGTGTACTGTATATGTACACATTCCAGAGTCAGAGGCTCATGCAAAATGGAAGCTGGATGAGACTCGAGTTCAGGGTTTTGAGTTTGAGGATACTGTTCTGACTGCAGCCTTGGCAGCTCTCACTGACCTGTGCCAGAAGAACAAGTTTGAGATTGGTACAAGCTCTGCTAGGTTCTTTCCCCTGCAGGATCCGAAGGATGGGACTTGGAAGCGGCGAGTTAAAGCTCTGAGGAACAAGTCAAGGTTAGAAAGTGATGTGATTGCATCATCTTCGGTAGACTACATGGTGTCCATGTTCAACCTCCTTCAGATATGCCAGAAGAGTTATCAGCGACAGAGGGAGAAGAACACAGATTTCAAGATGAAGATGTTGGGAATGAAGTCTGGTCTGGAAGAAGCTCAGCAGGCTATGTATGATAGAGAGCATGAGATGGAAAGGTCTATGAGGGACCTGGCTCGTAAGATTGATGAGAAAGATGCTGAGATACAACGTCTCAAGGAAGTAGGGGCAGAGACTACAGCTGCACAGGCTGAAGCTATGGGTGCTAACACTCGGGAGTTGCAGGCCCGAATCTCGATACAGCAGGATGAGATTGTTGCTCTTAGGACAGCTTTGGAGCAATATGAGCACTTGGTAGCAGCTGCAAATCAACCTAATGAAGCACCACCAGCTCCAGTTGAGGATCAACCTCCAGCTCAGGAGGGGGCAGATGAAGTGGTGGATATAGTGGGCATGGAGCCTGCTTTAGCTGCACCACCTGCACCGGAGGATGCACAGTTTGCTGATGAGGTTCTGGAGGGTTTCGAAGGCTTCGAGTTTGAGGTTGAGGAGCACAATGAAGCTTTGCCAGAGAATCCAAATGCGTTTGCTTGGGCTAATGCAAATGCTGATGGATTCGATCCTGAAGGGCTTGGGCCACTGGAGTTCCATCCAGTGGTGGTGGATGATGATAGTGAGGAAGAAGATCCTAGCGAGATTCAGGGAGAGTCCGGTATGACCATAGTCACCAGCTCCTCATCTTCTTCGACTTCGTCGTCGGCCTCCAGTGCGATTAGGTCTGATGGCAGTGAGAACTCCGTCAATCAGCCAGCTCCGATGGAGGAGGCAGGTTGAAGAAGATGTCAGGGTTGGGTTCCTTGGGGCTGTGTGAGGTGGAGAGCAAAGTTGTTTTGTGCATATGTATGTATGACTAGCATGATAGTACTTGGAACCTTAGGCTTGTAAGCTATGTATATATATGTGGTGGCTTGAGTTTGAAGAATCTAGCTCCTAGAGAGATGTATATGTTCTGGTATGGTATCGGTTGAACCACTGTCATGTGAATGAATAAGAATGTGTCATATGATGGTTGTTTGCATCTATACGAGGGTGGTTATGAAAGGAGTTTATTTATTCTACTGCAAAGTTTCGATAAATCAGTGGAGTGGAAGTTAATGTTTTCTCGTCCTGAACTTTTTGTAGAATGGCCAATCAAAGGAATCAACAGTCTAGCTCGAGGGCGGATCCCAATGCTCCACCTGGACCTCCTACCTTGACAGACGCGTTTGCTCACCTCATAAACTCTGAGCAGACTCGGCTGTTAAACCTGATTGCTCAAAACTTGGGTAATCGTCCACCCGGAAGGCAAGCTGGGCATCAGGGAGTTACGTACTCTCAATTCCTGGAGACCCATCCACCAATCTTCAGTCATGCCGAACATCCACTCGAAGCTCGGGAATGGATTCAAACTCTGGAGCAGAAGTTCCGTGTTATTCCTCAGTGCACTGAAGCTTAGAAAGTGGAATTCGCAGGGTTGCAACTGCAGGGACCTGCTGGTACTTGGTGGGCTAGTTTCTTGTCCCGACAACCGGCGGGAGGAGCACTGAACTGGGAAGATTTCAAAACGGTTTTCTGTGCTCATTTCATTCCCGATGGTATTCTGAAGCTGAAGTTGGAGGAATTTCTGAGGCTACAGCAGGGCAACAGGAGTGTGCTGGAGTATACCCGTGACTTTGATCATTTGGCTCAGTACGCTCCTGAACATGTGGACAGTGAGACCAAGAAAAGGGATTGCTATCTCCGAGGGCTTAATATCAGAATGCAGGAGAAGTTGGTCACTTGCACTTTGCATAATTATGGTGAAGCAGTGAGTATGGCTATCTCGGCCGAGGCAAAGATGAAGGCCTTGGATGAATCTCTTAGGCGTGAGGAAGCTCTTAAGAGGAAGAACCCTCCCATGGGAGCCTCGAGCAGTGTTCCACCACGTTACAAGGTGGTTTATCGGGGGCCACCTCGTCCGACTTTTCGAGCTCCACAGCCGCAGCCTCCGCAGCAATCATGGGTGGTGAGGAGTCCTTATAATGCACCTCGCCCAGTTAACTCTCAGCCACAAGGTAACCGTTATCCAGCAGCGCCAGGTAACAAGCAGCCATGTTACAATTGTGGGCAAGCTGGACATTTTGCTCGAGATTGTCGCCTTCCCAAGCAGGTTGGCAATCAGAATGCCAAGGCACAAACTTCAGGGCAAGGTGTGGGCCAGAGGTTTGTCAGGAAAAAGGTTTTTAATACCAAGACTGGACGAGTCCATTTTATGAATGTTGAAGAAATACCGGAGGGAGAACCGGTTATGGCTGGTATGTTTCCTCTTAACAACCAACCCGCCATTGTTTTGTTTGATTCTGGTGCCTCGCATACTTTTATAAGTAAGGCTTTTGTGGAGAAACACCAGTTAGCAACCAGGGTGTTACGAAATAAGTATGTGATAGAATCCACGGAGGCAAAGCAAACTATTAACCTAGTGGCTAGTGATGTGGCTTTAAGTTTAGAAGGGCACATGGTTAATGTTTTACCCTTAGTTCTTGAAGATCAAGGGATTGATATTATTTTGGGGATGAATTGGATGACCAAGAACAAAGTGTTGATAGATACGGGATCTCGGGAAATTTGTTTTAATAATGCTCTTGGTCATGAGGTGAAGATTACTTTACCTGCCCACCAAACTTTAGATTGGATGGTCAGGAAGATGAGAGCAGTGACCTTAGAGTCAATACCTGTGGTTAATGAGTTTCCGAATGTCTTTCCGGAGGATTTACCGGGGTTACCACCAGTTAGAGAGGTGGAGTTTACTATTGAGCTTGAGCCGGGGACAGCTCCTATATCTAGAAGACCTTATAGAATGCCACCTATGGAGCTAGAAGAACTGAAAGTACAATTGCAAGAGTTACTGGATAAAGGTTTCATTCGGCCCAGTGCATCTCCATGGGGTTGTCCGGCTATATTTGTGAAAAAGAAGGATCATACCTTAAAGTTATGTGTTGATTACCGTCCCTTGAATGCGGTAACCATCAAGAATAAATATCCTTTACCCCGAATTGACTTGCTGTTTGATCAATTGGCTGGAGCAAAAGTCTTTTCTAAGATTGATCTCCGGTCAGGGTATCACCAGATAAGAATTAAGCCGGAAGATATCCCTAAAACTGCTTTCTCCACTAGATATGGTCTCTACGAATATCTAGTAATGTCCTTTGGGTTGACAAATGCCCCAGCGCATTTCATGTACTTGATGAACACGGTGTTCATGCCAGAATTGGATAAATTTGTAGTGGTGTTCATAGATGATATCTTAGTCTTCTCTAAAAGTGAGGAAGAACATGCAGCGCATCTGCGTATTGTTTTGCAAAGGTTGAGAGATCACAAATTGTATGCAAAGTTAAGCAAGTGTGAGTTTTGGTTGAAGAAGGTACCTTTCTTGGGCCATGTTTTGTCGGCGGATGGTGTGGAAGTTGACCCAAGTAAGGTTGAGGACGTATTGAATTGGCAACCACCGCAATCGGTAACTAAGGTTAGGAGTTTTCTGGGAATGGCCGGCTATTATCGACGGTTCATTCCAGATTTCTCCAAAATAGCCAAGCCATTAACTGAGTTACTTAAAAAGGACAACAAGTTTGAGTGGAGCGATCAATGTGAAGAAGCATTTCAGCAGTTAAAGAAGTTGTTGACTACCGCTCCAGTGCTAGCTCAGCCAGACATCGAGAAGCCTTTTGATATTTATTGTGATGCTTCCGGTAAAGGTTTGGGCTGTGTTTTAATGCAGGAGGGTAGAGTCATTGCTTATGCCTCAAGGCAGTTAAAGCGGCATGAAGAAAATTACCCCACTCATGATTTAGAACTTGCTGTCGTAGTGCATGCTCTTAAGATATGGTGACACTATCTTTTGGGAAGTGGGTGTCGTATCTATTCTGACCATAAGAGTCTAAAGTATATTTTTACTCAATCCGAGTTAAACATGCGACAACGAAGGTGGTTGGAGTTAATTAAGGATTATAATTTAGATATTCACTATCATCCGGGCAAGGCCAATGTGGTAGCCGATGCTTTGAGTAGAAAGGCCCAATGTCATTGTTTGACAGTTCATAGAAGGGCAAAGACCCTATGTAAGAGATGGAAGAAATGGGAATTGAAATGACTATACAAGACTCTATAAGGAATATTGTGATTCCGGATGCTTTGAAAGAGCAAATTGAGAGGGCCCAATTAAAAGATAAGAAAATGAATATCCTAAAGAAGCTTATAGCCGAAGGAGAAACAGTCTGTTTTACTCAAGATGAGAATGGAATCTTTTATTTCAGAAATAGGATTGTGGTGCCAAAAGATTGGGAGTTGAGAAGGAAGATTTTGGATGAAGCACATTTGTCTAGGTACTCTATTCATCCTGGGAGTACAAAGATGTATCATGACTTAAAACAAAGAGTATGGTGGACTCGAATGAAAAGGGAAATTGCTCGTTACGTATCAAGATGTGACACTTGCCGAAGGGTGAAGCCTATCACACAGAAAGCTGCTGGGTTGTTACAGCCTTTGAACATTCCTGTGTGGAAATGGGAAGATATATCTATGGATTTTATTGTGGGCTTACCTACCACATCTAAAGGATATAATTCCATCTGGGTCATTGTTGATCGGTTAACTAAATCGGTTCACTTTATACCGGTCAAGACTACATATCTCTCGAAGAAGTATGCAGAATTGTTTTTAGAGCGGATTGTGTCTTTGCACGGGGTACCCAAGACCATTACTTCTGATAGGGGTTCACAGTTTGTATCTCGGTTTTGGGAACAACTAAATCAAGTGATGGGTACCACCTTGATCCGAAGTTCTGCCTATCATCCACAAACCGGAGGACAGACAGAACGAGTCAACCAAATCCTGGAAGACATGTTAAGAGCATGTGCGTTGAACTTCTCTAAGAAATGGGATGAATGTTTACATTTAGCCGAGTTCTCATATAATAACAGTTATCAGGCCAGCATTCGAATGGCACCCTTCAAGGCTTTGTATGGCCAGAGGTGTCGAACGCCTTTGAATTGGACTGAGGCTGGGGAAAGGTTCACTTTTGGGCCGGATCTTGTTAAAGAAGCCGAGCAAAAGGTCGCTCAAATTCGCGAGCATTTACGGATTGCTCAATCTCGACAAAAGAGCTATGCCGATAAGAGAAGGAAGCCTTTGCATTTCAAAGTAGGAGATTACGTCTATCTGCGTGTATCTCCTATGAAGGGACTTCAAAGATTTGGAGTAAAGGGGAAATTGGCTCCGAGATATATTGGTCCTTATGAAATTCTGGAACGAAAAGGTTCCGTGGCTTATAGGCTAGCTTTGAGTAGTCAGTTGGCGACTGTACATGACGTGTTTCATGTATCCCAGGTCAAGAAGTGTCTACAAGTGTCCGAAAGGATTATCGATGACACTCAAGTGGAACTAAGTTCCAATATGACTTATGAAGAAAAGCCAATCCGAATTTTGGATGAAAAGACCCGGGATACCAGAGCTAGAAGTATCAAGTTTTATAAAGTGTAATGGAGTAACCATACTCCCGAAGAGGCTACTTGGGAACAAGAGGCATATTTAGTTTCCAAGTATCCCGAGGTGTTCAAATGAGTAGCAAAGAGATCCTTGTATATATGTAAGATGAGCTCGATGTTTTACGTTCCTTTATGAAGTAAGTGGAGATTTTGGGTAATGACACATTATCCTTTCCATTGTCAAACTTGAGCTTTATCACTACTTGAATCTCGGGATGAGATTCTTTTAAGGAGGAAGGGCTGTGACATCCCACCTTTAGCAAAAGGTCAAGTGCTATGGTTGGTTGGTGAAGTGAGAAGTAAAAAAAAAAAGAAGAGAAGAGAGCTAATTAAAAAGGGCATTATTTGACCAAAGTCAAGAAGGTAATAAATATTTGAAATTTTTGGGAGCCAAGAATTTCTAAATATAGTTCACAAGATGAGGAACTTAGTGGTCCATAAGTGGTGAGAAATTTTGTGGAAATGATGCTTCAATTAAATAGAAGAAAGAAATGGAGAAAATGCACTATTCATCGTCCGACAACAGCACTTGGCTGTTTTCAGTTTTGGTTGAAAATGCATAATGAGCAGCTATCTTTGGGGAGAGATTGTGATTGATCTGTGAGTTGTTGGACTTAGGTGTCTTAAACAAAGTTGTAAAGGGGAGTATCTTGAACAACTTTTGTTTTTGGGTCACACTCAGAAGATGGCTGGATTATGGAGAAAAACGCGAAAGAAAATGGTTCAGAAACTGTTTTCAGTTAAATGCAGTAGTTTGACAGTTAAACTGAATTTGTGCAAATTGAGATCGAATTTGAAGTTTTCTGCAAAAACTTCCAACTAGGAAGTTGTACTCCTGAATGTGAATTTAAAATTCGTTTCTGACACCAGATGCATGTTCTATTCAAATTTTGGGAGTAATTTGAGAAATTCAGTTAAGGGCTCTGAATTAGAAATGTGTTACAGCAGCAACTTTGGGGCTCGAATTGGATCTCGATTCGTGCTCAAATGGGGTTAGTGCCAATGTAAGAAATGCAATTCAATGATCCAGCTACAAGTTTTATTATGGGAGATTTGGATGTTACCATGCAATTTTTTAGAAAAGCGAAGCTCAATCTCGGGTTTTGGATGCTCAAATGGGGAAAAGTGACGTCGGCCAAGCAGGCAGCTGTCGGCGGCGGCGCTCGGACCACTTCACCGGCCACGCGTCGATTCCGTTGGGAGCCAGCTCGGACGGTGTCGCAGCAGGAGGTGTCGCGCGTCCGCCGCGTCGATCCGTCGATATAGCCGTCGTCGTCGGTCTCTCTCTCCCTCTTTTGCTTCGCCGCCCTCTGCTTTCGCCATGGCCGCCGGCTAGTCGCTCGCGCGCTCGCCACCGTCCGACCCTCTCCGTCTTGTTCCTTTCCACCAAAAGCTTCGCCGTCGTCTCCTTTTTCGTTTCCACCCGCTTTTGCTCCTCCTCCACCGCTCCACAGCCCGGCGCAGCTCGGTTTGCAGTTCACCGTCGCCGCCTCGCCGGGGTAAGCGCCGCTCTTTGTGTGTGAGCTGTTGCAGTTGGTTTGGTCGAGAGATGAGCGTGCAGCTGTGTTGCTTCTAGGTCTAGGATCGTGTTTGAGGGTTTAGTTGGTTGGGCGCGACGTTTTCCAGGCCGGGAACGCCGTTCGCTGCCGTGGCGCTCGTCCGCCATGGCAGTCGCGCGTGAGCAGCCTCGCTCGGGCTTCCTCCGGCCGAGCTGTGGTGCGCGCTAGGTGTGTCTAGGTCTGCTGTTGCTCGTCGAGGGGTCGTTAGCCGTGTTGGTGCCGTGTCGGTTCCGCTAGGCGTTCGCCGCCGCGTGCGCCAAGCGCGCTCCCGCCATGGCCGGCGTGAGGTGCTAGCGCGCGTAGCGTCACACTGGGTAGCTGGGCGTGCGCACAGGGTGTCTCTAGTCTTGGTGTTGCTCGCGAACCGGTTTGGGAGAAAGGTTGTGAGGTGAGCTCGCCGGAGCGCGGAGCGCCATCGAGCCTCGCCGCCGAGCCGCCATGGGGGTAGGGTTAGAGCTACCGCGGGAGTTTAGGGCTAGAATGGGTGCGCCGTCGTGTGGCGTGGCCGTTGGGCTAGCCGTCATCGTCGGAGGACCCCGCCGCCGGCGAGCGTGCGCGGGTCAACGCCGGCGAGGGCTCGGTCCGCGCGGGAGCTCTGCTCCGCGTGGGCAGGGACCTCGGGGGAGAAGAAATAGAAAGTCGAGGGGTTTTTTGAAAGAAAGCCAAATAGGTTTTAGAAATCGATTTAATTTATGTTTTTCCACTGTTTTAATTATAGTAAATCATAGAAAAATCAGAAAAATGTGAAATAAATTTTGATAATTTCCTTAGATTTTCCTTTATGTTATAAAAATGCTAAACCTTTAAATGTGTGTTGTTTAGGATTTAATAATAATACCATATTAGAAATTTAATTGCTAAAAATAGATTAGTATAATTTTAAAAGTATTTAAAAATAGGATCCATGTTTTACAAGCACATTTAAAAAGATATGAAGTATTAAGGATTTTTAGAAAATGATTTTAATACACTTAAAAATTCTTCTTTAATAAATATAAAAGAAATATGGATTATTTCACCTACACAATAAAGGGTGGGTAGTTTTGTTGGCTTGCAACTATATCGAGAGATAAAGTTTTGAGTGCTATGTTTTAAACTGTTGCATCTCTAATCACTGACTTGCATCGCATAATAGAATCTGAAGCCTCGGAGGTGGAGTACGTGGAACTTCCCGACGACCAAGTTCATTGCGAGGAAGTTCTGGTGATTGCTCCGGAGTCCCAGGAAGTCGCTGAGACCACTAACCTTTTTGAGGCTCAAGGCAAGCCCCGGATGCATCTCTACCCATTTCATTTCAGAAGTTCACGCGTCCAAATATTATTTCTTTATGTGCATTAGGTTAGGAGTTGAATGAAAACTTTTGATGCATGGAATACCCCTTGGTAGAACTACCTTTGCTTGCTAGGAAATAAATTGGTTAGAAATATCCACTTAGCTATGCTTGGCAAGGGTATATAAAAGATGATGATCTAGGTTCTCACTAATCATAGATGAATCATAGAAGATTTACTATGGAAAGAAAGTGGGCAGAGATTGATAGAATGGATTGAGGTAGGCTCGATCCTTAGTTCTGCCTACTAGCTAAAATGACTAAGGACCGATCCGTTGTTTAAAAGTTTGATCAAGTGATTCTACCTGGTTTCTTACTGGGTTATGGGACCAGTAAAGCCAATTAGATTAGCTGGCTTGTTGATTGGAAATATCGCTTACCCGTGCTTGCTGGGTCGGAGAAAGGCGGGATCATAATCTGGAACTCACGGGGTGGTCGCCAGACGTGGGGCCCACGTGGGGATGCGTTCCCGGGTTCGAGTAAGGATATTTCCGGTCTTTGGTCCAACTGATTGAAAGGTTGTTGCGGACAGCTGGCGCAGCTGTACGTGGCTGGGTGCTAGGTATCTCCTGCAGGATGTAAATTGATCCGGATCGCCACAACTCTTGGTTATGAGTGCACTTGATCAGGTGTTAAACATCGTAGAGGAAACAAATTGAACTATTATATGTGAGTGATTCAAAGTGCTGTTTGAACTTGTATGAAAAAGGTATTTAAAACTTAGTTGAGTAGTTAATACTTAATTGAGTTAAAACTGCCAGGTAAGGACCCATTATTAGTAAGATTTTCCGCAAAAGTTGAGTCAGCCAAATAACCACCATAAAGCCTATCCATCTATCCTTGAGAGTCTTTTCTGTGGAAGACGGTTAAGTCTTGCTGAGCACCTTCGTACTCAGGGTTCTTCCCTGTCTGTTTTCCAGAGGATGTCTCACAACAGGAGAGCGAGGAGGAGAGCCAGAAGCTCTAGAGCATCGGTGGTCCCGGATGTCTCTAGATGAATAAGTACACTAGGGTTATGATCTCTCTCTTCAGTTGTATAAAACTAGTTGTATTTAGATCTTAGTACTATGGCTTGCAGTTAAGGTTGCTTCAAAACTCGGTTTGTAATAATTCGTATCTTTCCACATTTATGTAAAAAGGTAATGCCTATTGTGTTTTCCCAACTTGGTATTGATCCTGAGCTATGGTTCAGAGAATGTTGTCAGTGGATGATTCGGGATGTCCCGGGGACACTCGACAGACTACCGGGTTTAAACTGTTTGAAGTGCGTGCAAGTATTATTCTGAGTTAGGGTGACTAGACGCACTTGAGCCAGTTTAAATTGGGCGGTTCTGCCACATATAGTCTTGTTATTTCGGAAAAGGATCTTGCTGATTTGGCCTTTAATGGGTTGCGATCCTATATTAGAGACAAGTTAGATGGTCATGAATTTGTTAATGTTACCCAAGTCTTGCAAAGAGCTTTAGCTCAAGAAAGCCGAAGTAAACATGCTCGGTTCAAATCTGATCGTCCTAATGTGCATATGCTAGATTATGATTCTTCAGACGATGAGAGTAAAGAAGTATATGGTGCTGAATTTTCATGGTCATCTAATGATAAAGAAAATACATGTCCTTCACTTAAGCCGATTCATAAAAATCGGCAAGAAGAGATGAAATTTACTTTTGATGTTTCTAAGTGCGATAGAATTTTTGATGAATTATTGAAGTGTGGAAAGATCAAAATGTCTCATGCCAACCACCGCTTGAGGAATTGAAAAGGGGTGCTTATTGTAAATTTTATCATTCTTTTTCTCATGCTACCAATGATTGCAATGTCTTTCGCCGGCAAGTGCAATCGGCTATTAATGAAGGCCGATTAGTTTTTCATGATATGCAGGTTGATTATAATCCTTTTCCTGTAAATGCCTTCATGAACACCATTGAATTGAAAAACCCCAAAGTGCTCATTCGGCCGGATCAAGCCAAAAAAGCCAATGGGAAGAATGTGATTATTGGTGAAGAGAGACCTAAGAAGAAGGTGCTGCACAAGAAGACCTGTCAAGCTACAGTGGAAACTTCTACGCTCGGGGGGCAAGACAAGGAAAAGAAGGCCAGCAGCACACCAGCCGGTCTAACCGGTCTGACCGGTCGTTCCAGTAAGACTGGAAATTCTTCCATGTCCAAGACTAGAACAAGGCCAAGTTTTGAAGAGCTCTTGGCCAAGTACAAGAGAAAGGGGGCTGCTCAGAGACGAAGCAATCAGCTAAATAGTGATAAGGGCATGAGAGCATCACCAAGACATGAAAAACAACAAGGTATGCATCACCAACAAGATGATTATACTTTTGAGCCTTATTCTTTTGTTGGTTCAGTTTTGCCATGGTCTTGGTATTATCCTTGTTATTACTCGCCTGCTGATTATAGTAGTATGTATATGCAACCATATATGATTACATATCCACAAAGACCGGTTGTTTGCAATAGCAATCTGGTCAAAAGCAATGTATGAGCAAGGTGAAAGTAGCAACAAGCAATGTTCCAAGGACGTACGGCCGAGGTGGTGTCCCTCAAAAGAGGAGATTACAAAGATTGCGCAAGAAAGAGTCAATGGAGCAACAAATTGAAGAGAAACCAGCTAAGCCAACACGGAAGGAGTGGAGGCCAAAGCAGGTGAATGCAGTTTTGACTTGAGCAAATCAAGCTTTATGGCCGATAAGATGTTATCGCCCTTAGAAAAAAAGAGAGTCAAAATACAAAATATAGCCGATGCATTCATCATCATCGAGCTCAAACAATTTTTGTTCAGAAGATTGTTTTTTGGTGTGCAAGCTTAACCAGAAAACAGGGAGGCATATGTTGACGACCAAAATTGACAGGTTTGCGAATGGTGGTCTGACCGCCTGTAACAACCGGTCATGACCAGCTGTACCAAGTCATCAAAATGCAATTTGAACTAGGTGCATTTACCTAGGTCTTGGTAACTGGGAAAGAGGGGTTTCATTGTGATGAAATTGTTATCTTCTCTTCCATCATAAATATAGTGGCAAGTCAAAAAAGTGGGTACATGACATTCTATTTATAGAGTACCACCCCTCCACCCAGTCTCGCCCCCCTGAGTGCAGTTCACAAATGAAAGAATTGCATGCTGTTTTCATGTGTCCCGTTGCACCTAACATTAGTAGACAGGAACAAAAACAAAGAAAAGTTTAAAGAGGATGAGAGCAGGGTACCGAAAATATAAAGTATCTCATTGTAATTGGAGACATCAAAGAAGCTATTCGTGACTGCTTTTTAGAAAAGATTCAGTTCGGGCCTCAGAATTACCCAGCAGGGGGCGACGCGACCCCACCGGTGTGGAGGCGAGGGAGGTCACGAGCGCTTCCTGTACCGGATGCGGGCGGTTGGTAAAATATGGTGCGTGAACGGCGGGGCAAGATGGCACGTCAGCTCAGGCAATTAGGATGTTGCTGCACTTGATGAGTTGACGAGGCTCCAATGTGAGTAGGAGATCACGTGATGATCCGAGCACGATATTGTTCAACAGATTAGCTTTTGGCCATAAGGGTTATAGCTGCATGCCATAATTTGTGCCGGCAGCAATCATTGTAACAACTGTGGGCAGGTTGGCATCTAAAGCACGATAAGCTCTGGGTGAGAAAAGGTGACATGCCGGACAAAAGAGAACAAAAAACCTCTGTCTCCGTACTTAAAACTTGGCGGTGACTCTGCTAGAGACATGAAGCAATAGCCGCTATGGGTTGCAAAACATCTAAGCGAGAGAACCAGCTGTGAAATCCCAAGAACTTACACGCCTTAATAAAAGAAACTTCCAATGAATTGCATACTACTCCCTTTGTTTTAAATTATTAATAATCCTTGGTGCCATTTTAGGTATCTAAATTCATGTCGTCTTCTATAAACCTAGACATATACTTGTCTAAATTCATAGCATCTTCAATAAATCTAGTAAAAAGCCAGGATAACTGATGATTTGAACGGAGGGAGTACTATATATATAATATTTATTGATGTATCGTAATCGTGTATTTTATATTATATATCCATTTATTAACAAAAAATATTGATTGAAGATTTTAAGGTGATTATGTATTATAATCACAACAAAAGTGTTGAGTCCTTACGTACACGAATGCATCTCAATCAATGGTACCCCATTCCCCCGTCCTCCGTGACTCTACTCAGTCATGTTAGTGAGTGGGCAAATTGTTTCTTCTTAAAAAAAACTTAGTAGATGTGTATTGTCTCATTCATAATCTGCCATTATATTTAATCTCAGACCATCCGTGTCGCCCTCATGCGGGTGGCTCGGGCTGTTGAGAGGGTTATTGGAAACTCGTGCCTCCCGCGAGGAGGGGCGGCGGCGAGGTCCCTTCTCTTTCCCCAGGTGCCTGGCCATCCGCTTCGTCTAAGGCGGCTCACCGGCATGGGTAGTGCCCAGCAGCGATGGAGCCCGCCGATTCGGCATGGTGCCGGCCGAATTCGGCAGAGTCGCTTGGCAGCGGTGGACTTGCCAACGCTGGAGGTGTACGACCCGGCATCGGTGCAGCAGAGGTGACACGCTCAGGCTACGACACGACAGTGGTGTCGAGGCAGAGACGGGAGGAGGCTACATCCCGGCCAGATCAGAGCTGGCTCATTGGAGGCATGTAACTCATTCCGTGCACGTGCTCCCAACGTTTCGGGCCATGGAGACGCTCAGAAAGACCTTGCAGTGTGGTGTGGCTGCCGGCGCATGAGAATAGGAACCTGGCGATGCGGCACCCTTGTCTAGGCGGCCATCAAGCTGCATGGCGGCCGGGACAACCATCAAGCTACACGGTGAGCAAGGCGGCTGCGACTTGTGCGGGTGGCGACGCAAGGGACACTGGGGCTATGCCCAGGTGGGCATGCCCTGTGGCCACCTGGGAGCCCAGCCCTGCAGCGGCCCTTGCGTTCGCTGGATGCGCAGGCTCTATGTGCACGAACCATGGGCAGTCTCCCCATTCGCAAGAAGGTGGGCCTCGAGCCGATGTGAAGAAGGTGAGACGGTGACGGTGCCACCCTTGGTCCTAGTGTTGCCTAGGCTGGGTGTGTGTAGTGGCTTGGTGATGTGTTGACGTTTCTTAACATCACTACTAGGAATGAATATATATAAACCCATTACTAGCAAGATATCAAAATACTTGTAAAGGTTATTTATTAATATCATTACTAAGATACTTATAGACGTCACTTTATAGTAGCCTAATAATAAAGTTAATAAACACAAGTGTTCTTGACTATGATTACTAGTTACCACTTACAAGCGCCATATAAGTAAGTGCAATCCTACTAACGAAGTTAACAAACAACCTTTGGTATACATCAAAACTCTATTAGATAAGGAATCTACAAGCGCACAGATATATACAATTGTAGCATTTCACCGTGACTATTTAATAGGGATCTAAGACATGAAGTATTGTAAGTATGTGGTGAGGCCCCTATGCGGTGTCCTTGGCAAGGTGATCTGAGCTAGGTGGAATCTGACGGCGGGTATGGCGAGCCCCCCCCCCAAGTTGTGTGTTTGCTGTGGTGAGTGCGAGCCACCCTTCATGAGGTCCGGATTCGGTGGCTCCACGTTGTCGAATGGTGGGTATGGTTGCAGCGGCACTACTACGACATGTCTCGCATGGCGGTGGTCTGCTCGGTATGGTCTATTTCTCTTGTTTCCCTATCCTCGAGGGACGGTGCCTTGGCGGCGACTACGAGTGCCGGAGATGGCTGTCAGCTATATTGGCCTTGCTTTGTTCTGCCTGCAGCTATGATGGCCCTATTTATCTTTGGCCTCTTTTTTGTGCCACCTCTATGGGCCCCCTCATGTACCCATGGCTTCATGTGCGGCTCCCTCTCGTCCTTGACAACCTCGACAACTCCATCAACCATCACTATGCCAGATCGGCCCTTTGGAGACGTGGCTCAAAGCCCTTTGGAGACATAAAACATTAGCGTCTCCAATTTTGCGTATCCGAAGGCCGGACCTATAGAGACGCGAAATCAGCGTCTCCAAAGGTGCACAATTGGAGACGCGTCTACAGAATCCGCGTCTCCAAAGGTGCACAATTGGAGACGCGTCTACAGAATCCGCGTCTCCAAAGGTACAAAATTGGAGACGCGTCTACGAAATCTGCGTCTCTAAAGTTGCACAATTGGAGACGCGTCTACAAAATCCACGTCTCCAAAGGTACCCAATTAGAGATGCATTTTCGGAACAAGTGTCTCCAATGATGAATGGGAAAATTAAAAAAAGGCATGAAAAGCAATAGAAAATAGGCCATACATACTTCACAATTCCTCCTCTGATCACAGATACATTCAAGAATAATTCAGAACAATTGTTCATACATAGATCTGTACAACTTAGCATTCACTTACAAGCATATAAAGTGAAATTACATGCTTTGCTTGCTTAACAGGAAGTTCATCTCTAGAAAGGATAAAACAAACTACTTTGATCTGCTTCCTGACAAAATGATTGAGCACCACACTATCTCTATTACCTGTCACCTAAAACAATGAAGGACCATTCAACAGCAACATGCTGATGCTTCTCATAAAAGATTCATGAAAGAAAAATAGTGTCCATATACCTTTTTGCACCTGCACATGATCATCTACAAGGAAACCAATTCACAAGATTTTGTATCTACGAAAATATAGTAAATAAATGTTAGGCTGGAATAATCTAGCTATCTAATTTCAAGTGCAACAACAAATAGTAACAAAGATAGTACAACGAAAATCTAAGGAACAGTGGTTATAAAGAATCCACAATATTAAAGTTAAAACAATGCATCCTCCCATGGTATTGTCAAGATGAACTTATTGTAGCAACAGCTCATACACATATCAAGTTATGATAGGAATCGAGAGAGCATGATATTCCAACAGTTAAAGAAAAATGACCTTTTCAAAGTTGTGCATCCAAAAAACTTGTTTCAGTTGAGAACACAATGATATTATAAACCACAGTAATTGTTAACCTGTAACACAGCAACAACCAATTTTTCAATGAAAATGTATATAATAAAGAATATGATCTTAATAGGAGAATAATTTGAAATTCTAAACTGAACATGGCTTTCCTAACTTCTGAATAATGTCAGTCATTGGGTCATATAAACTACATTCAGATGTTATCTAAATTCACCACCATGAGTAATTATCCTTCTAGTTTCAGGATTTATACCAACACATGTGCAAATTTTCACAATAAAAGTCCGCTAATGATTTCATAGCACGGACAAAGTGTTAACTTACGTATTGAGGCACTTGGATATCTGCATGTCTTCCAACTTTCCCCATCCTATGCTTCCTTCTATTGAAACATCAACAAAGTAACAAACGACAGGAAAAGTAAGCAGGTTAACAATTGCTGTTGAGTATAATCCTGTACAAAGATGAACAAATCAGGTTGCTGGACACATCAGGTAGTGCTAAAAAATTGTCCATAGGTAGTGCTAAAAAATTGTACAAAAGATTAACAAATCAGGCATTGGGATGTTGGTACTCACGGGTGCATTGCTGCAGGTTCCGTAGATCTAAACACAAGATGAGCAGGTGGAGATAAGGGAGTGGGGTGGGGAACATGACCTGCTGCGGGTCTAGCCGCATCCCATAGCAGGGATGAGGGAGTAGGGGGTGAGGAGTTCGAACTGCAGCGGATCCAGCCGCTCCTCGCATGGCCCGTGCTCGCCGGGCGCTCCTTCTACGACGTCCGCAGGTCGCCACGCTCGTCGACCGCCGATCCGCGCCAGTGCAATGCGCGCTCGAGGATCCTCCTTCTTCGTCGACCCCTCCGCTGCCGCCTGGATTGCATCCTCCTGGCGGCGGCAGGGTGAGGCAGCGGCGGCAAGAGCCGAAGTGTCCTAGGGTTCGGACATGTGTGGCGGGTGTGTAATATTAAAAAAAAATTGTGACCGGATTAATTAATGAGGGAAAAAAACAAAATTGACTTTTGGAACCACAACTCGGATCGACGATGGGAGACCATGGATGCGTAGAGCTCATCGAAACGAATCCATTTTACTACTCACATGTCTTGTTTGGATAACGGATCAGTTGACGATAAGCCGTTCAATCTAGACCGTCGGATGTGGACTAGGTTTTCACAAACCCCAGCCAGACTACAACCGTTCCTCCGACTCCCTATTCCAGCGCCGCTATCCCAAGATTCACGACCTATCTTCACCAGCGGCTCCAACCCCTCCTACCCACGCCACCAGAACTTGTCCATCTGTGTCTTCCATCCACCTTGCCTCACGTCGCTGCCTCCTTCCAGTAGGTGTCCACTGATTTTTTAGTCCAGCAGCTGTGCTGCATTTGGCGCCTTTGCCACTGGTTCTGGTTGCTGGTACGTGAAGCCTGTTGGTTCTGCTGCACGTGCTCCCCTGCCAATTTCCCTTTGGTAGACTTGATCTGAAGCTCCCTGTAAATACAACACCGTGAAGAGGAAGGAAAGGAACAAAGGAGAGAAGGGGCGTGTAGGAAGGGAACCAGAGGAAGGTTAGGGTTTCTTTAATTAATTTTATGATTTTGCAAATTGGTGAGGTTATACCAAGCTGTTGACTTCTGATTAATCATGGCCGCAAGGTTTTGGGTGTGGATTCCATTATCGGGCAATTTGATTTTTCTTATGTCAAATTAATTAAGCTGATTTAGTTGATAAATTTCTAGGATTAATTGGTGGAGAATCTCACCTGGGCCAAATAACAGAAGTTGTAGGTTTCCTCGCTATCTTTCCAATAGGGCTAGTTTCGTCCAAGGGAATCAACCATTTAAGAGTTATGCCTAAAACAGTGATGTTGTCATTTTAGGGAAAATGTGCGCAGGAAAATTCTTCTCTGTTTTCGATTTACTAAGAAGCAGAATTTGGTCTTTCTACCATAAAGAAAGTTATTAGAAATTTTATCTAGATATCTGAGATGTATTTATTTACTTCATTTGCCCAAGAGAACCAAAAGTTATTGTTAAAACAGTGAACCATCATTTTTGTAGACGAATTTCTGGACACACCCAATTAGATTGGGTTGAGGGATTAGTGAGGGATGTTTTAGTAGAAATTTTAAGTCAGGTTTCTTCTCGTCAAGGTTAAGGCAAGTGTATGACGAACTTGTATGTTGCCATGTGGCTTACCATCTAATTTCTTAACATATGCTATTGTTTTATTCATTGATGATTTGTTCGTGATATTCTAGTTCATAATTTATCCATGATTCTATTTTTAAGTTATTCCTTTTAGTTCTAATCATGTTCCGGTAGATCCGGATGTGCAGTTTGGTTCTTATGAATATGTTCCTGTGGTTCGAGTTGTTCATTTACATTCCATTCATGTTCCGGTGGATCCGGATGTGCAATTTGGTTCTAATATTCATGTTCCTGTGAGTAAGTGCTGGCCCCACTTGCTCGGCTTTACTGGTAAATGCTAAGGATGTTTCAGGTTGTGTCCGTTTCAGACGGAAACTACTATTTCATTGGTGTTCACTCCGACATCCAGTCATTTTTCATGTTCTATCGTTTTGTGATGTTCTTTTAAGTTCTGATTGTACTTGCTGAGTATTGTTACTCACTCTTGCGTTTATTTGGTTTTTAGGTATCAAGTGAGTGCAACATGCATGGGAAGTGGGAGTAGCATAACCTGCAAGAGCACACACTTTCATTTAGACTACTTTGTCTTTCTTATTAACTATTAGAGCATAAATAGTCAAACTTGGACAATATATTCCTTGTATGGTTTGATGGTTGGTTGAGGTAAATAATTTGCTTTTGGGATGGGTTGTGATGCTATTTTATTATTCCTATGCCATTTGGTTAATTTGTTTTATCAACTGCTTGTCCATTACGTTATATTTATAGGGAAAACTCTGTCCAAATTTTGAATAATTTCTTGGTTTTATGTTCTTTAGCGTTTTTTGGTAGCCTTCCGGTTTCGAGAAAATCCGGGGTGTTACAGGGTGGGCGGTGGAGGAGACGAGAGAGCGGGAGAGCAGGGCGGCGAGGACGCTGGGTGGAGGGAGAAGGGGAGGAGGCGGCGCTCCGATGGCCAGAGCGGAGAGAGAGAGGAGGGTGGGGACGGAAGGACGAGAGAGAGAGGAGGTCGGCCGAGTGGATAAGAGAGGACTGGAGGGGGAAAATAAAAAGAAAATATGACATGTGGGCCAGCCCGGTAGAAAGAAGGACAAGAGACATTTCTCTCTAAGTATTTGGAGAATGGAGACGCTTCTGGTTTAGCCACGTCTCTAAATGTGCAGAGGATTGGAGACATGTTTTCTTCGTCCGCGTCTGTAAAAGTATTGGAGATGCTTCTCGTTTAGCCGTGTCTCCAAAGGTGTAGAGAATTGGAGATGCATTTTCTCCATCCGCGTCTCTAAAAGTATCAGAGACGTGTCTCGTTTAGCCGCATCTCCAAAGGTGTAGAGATCGGAGACGCGGATTGAGCAAACGTGTCTCCACAGACTTGGGGTAAACATTTCCATCCGTGTTGGTACACCTTTGGAGATGCGGCTAAACGAGAAGCGTCTCCAATTATCATTTCGAGACGCGTTTCAAATTAGTGTCTCCAAAGGTAGTGTTTCCAAAGCCCCGATCTTACATAGTGCATGGATATTCTACGCATGGCAATACTACAAGTACACAGTTTTGTGTGGATACTATGCCTGTGAGTATATCCGGTCTTGCGAGAAATTTAGCCACAGCTGGCGCTGGAGGCTCAAAGAAAAGAATAGCCGTACAATCATCAATAAAATAGTAAGTTACATTTGTATGTTTACCCTGGATGAATGGTGCAACGTTGGGGGAGAGTTCTTCACATCCGATAGCGAGCTAGGTACCGAGAAGAAGTACGAAAAAGATACGCAGCTGGAGAACCATGTTGAACATGACTGAGGATGCCAGAGCTCTTCATTGTGTTTTGTGAATACTTGTATGAGTTGTGCCATGTTTCATCCTGTGAACATTATTTGTGATGTATTGTGTCGGCGACACAAGAATTGCAACATGATATATGTGTGTGTCTTTCTAACTTCGTATTTGTTTGCCTTTCCTGCTTGAATTTCAACTCTAAAATAGCATTAAAAAAATTTGGTCGCTCATCCGCCTCTAAAAATGCTCGATTAACAGACGCGCAAGCTCAGAGGCGGACTCCGTGCCTGCCTCCGAAAAGGCAATTTGCCCGCCTCCGAAAAGGCATCCTGTAGTAGTGGCATCCTTAATCATGACTACTCGTCCTCGCGCTCGGCCACATTGATATTGGCACAAAAGTGCTACTCCCCTTTCTTGAGTAACCTTTGGCCACAGCATTCAAGATGTATCAATTGTTATACTGCAGGGGGATGTCAGCTCACCGGCTTACAATATAATCTTAAGCTTCTTCTTTAGTCTCACCAAATAGTGTAGTATATTTGGATATCTCCATATACGATAGATTAGGATTTGTAACCCCGACTTGCCTTATCTCTTGGGAGACTTCTTGCCCCCTAATTAAGCAATAGACCTCTATATAATCTTACCATGAGGCTCGACAATACAATCATCAATTTCACCAATTCTATTCCTACATTGGTAAAGGAGATCATGATTTTTTTGAACATGAGACAACATGATTCAAATAAGTTCGGCAGTGGAATGTGTGATAGTATGTCTATGGACCAACTTCTCGAGGCCCATATGTAACCAGTTTGTCTTCTACCTAGATAATCTGCTATTCAATCACATGACTGGTGTCAAGGAAAAGTATCCATTGGACTTAACCAAAGCAAGACGCCATAATTTTCAATATGTTTTAAACTATATCCTAAAATCTCAGAATCACTTAATTTTGAACGAAGAGAGTAGGTCTGCCAATATTGAGTGTTGAAAGTACATAGCAGAAGAGATCTAGGCTAATGCATAAATTCTTGGAACAGGTGACGATAGCTAGTCTCAGCCCATATATATGTAGTCGCATATACTTCCCAAAATATACCCCATATATGTGCTAGTGGTTGGCCACGCCTGGATGGTTATAGCACATTCATGCTAGGGAACATACTATATATGAGGCTACCATCTACTTCACTCCTTCGACCTAACACTACTATGCCCTCTCTGCCACCACTCCTCCACCTTCATCTGTATGCTTCTATCACCCATTCTTTGACTCCTCGTCTCTCCTCCCTGTGGGTGTAGAGTCCTGACGGACTAAACAACCCTGGCGGCCCATCCTATGGGCCGGCCCATGAACAAGACTTGACGCACAAGACAAGGATTAGTCCTAGTCGGTTTGGATATACTGTATTAGGGAATTAGAGATAAACTTGTAAAAGTCTCTTAGTCCTATACGGTTCCCGTGTAACCCTGCCCTCCGGACTATATAAGGGGAGGCAGGGACCCCCTCAAAAGAATCTCATCAATACAAGATACACCATACAGGACGTAGGGTATTACGCTTCGGCGGCCCGAACCTGTCTAAATCGTTTCTTGTCACCTTCGGCTCTAGATTCTCGACGACTTCTCCCTAACCCTTCTCTCGGGGCACCCCCTCGAGAACGTTGTCAGCATAATTCGCCGACACCTTGGCGCCGTCCGTGGGATCTACTCGTCGAGTCTTCAGTAAAGAGTCGATGGCCTCCTTCAGCGCCTCCATCGTCACCAAGTTCGAGGCAGGCGCCTCCTTCGTTTTCGGCTCCTGGCTTTGCATCGCGAACCAGGAAGGCGAACTCCAACACCAATTGCGCGACGAGGCGGCTGCACCAGCTTCGTCACGCGTGCAAACCACTCCGCGAGGATCTCGGAAAATCCCAAATTCCGACACGATCCCTGGATCGTATCCTACTCGGAGGAGTACATGGCGCCCGAAGCAGATTCAATCCCGGGCCGACCATGTCAACCCAACCCCTATCAAGGGGCAGGATCAAGCCACGTGTCCAAGACTCCCCGGCGGACTCCGGATCACTTCCGAGTCCCGCCAGGGTTCAACGATCAGGACCGTGACAGCAACCCCGCGGGTACCCAGGAACTCTGGCTCCAACCCCCGCGGGACGAAGACTTCACCACGTGGGCCGCGTGCATCTCAGTTTTCCTTCGGGTTAACAAACTCAGCCGCGGTCCACCAGAAACACCTAAAGAAGAAGGTTCTCCAACCCGGCGGAGCAACCTCGGATCTTGTCATGACCACAACTCCCTCGGGGGTTATCGTTCATTGGCCTGACATGGATCCCGAGGTAGCTCTTTTTGAAGCAAACGTACCTTCCACGGTACGGGACATCCTACCTCTGCTTCCTTTCCAAGAAGGCAGAGAGCTCCCTGTTGCCACGAGTAACAGAAGAACCAGGCCTAGCAACCCCGGTCGCCAGTCCTGCGTGATCCTCAACGATCACAGCGACGAAGAAGTTGTCTCCGACGACGCTCCAACAGAGGAAGGAGAAACTGACGCGGACCGGGAACTCCGTATCGAGCGCAACCGCAACCGCGCCCTCCGACGTCGCTTCATCAAGAAGAAAAATCTCAACTCTGAGTTCGACAAACAAGACATCTTCAACTCCCCTGTGGCCAACATCTTGTTCGGGGTCAGCGTCTTCGAAGGGTTCCAAACAACCCCGGAGATCAACCTCGCCAAAGCCCGCTTAGAAGCCGCAGCGGTTATGGTTGATCGCCTGGACGGAGGCCGCTCCGCCTCCAAAAGCAAGAGTTCTTCGCGCCACCAAGCACCGTCAGCGAAGCATCAGAGCAGCCACTACGACAGCTCCGCAGGACAAACAAAGGACAAGAACAGGCCTCGTGAAGAACCCCGCCGCCTTCGCGAGGAACCTCCCAGGTCCCAACGTCGCGAAGAACCTCGCCCAGCTCGCTCTCACGTCACGCCGAACGATGCCCGCAACGACATCCTCCGGATCCGAGGGGGGAGAGCTACCTCTCACGTTGCGGATTCTGCAGGAAGATACGACGTCCCCAACCCCGATGCTCTGCCATGCTACACACGCGCTATCCGCGTCAGCTCCTTCCCGCGAAAGTTCAAGCCGCCAGGCATCTCCAACTTCGACGGGAAGCAAGATCCAAACATCTGGCTGCGCAGATACTCTTCTGCGATTGAAGCATCAGGGGGCGACGACATCTCTAAGATGCTCTACTTTCCAGTTGCGATGGAGCAGGGTCCTCTCACCTGGCTCGAGTCCCTCCATCCAGACTCCATCGACAGCTGGCACGCGCTGAAGAAGGCCGTCTCCAACTACCAGGGTTCTTTTGAGCGCCCTGGCAGCAAGTATGAACTCCGCGCGTGCAAACAGAAGCCAGACGAGTCCCTGCGCGACTACAACAGGCGATTCTTCGCCATCAAGGCATCCTACGTTCCCATCCCCGACTCAGAAGTCATTGACTACTTTCAAGAGGGGATGACCGATCGCACCCTCTTCCGTGACTTCGGTCACAACCGTCCTCGTGACCTCGAGGAATTCCGTGCACTAGTGTCCAATTGGATGGACACTGACGATCAAGAACGGGAGCGCTACGGCAAGAGACCCAACAACCCTGGTCGCAAGAACCAGGAAGATAATAGGGATCAGCCGCGCGACTCCTTCCAGCGTAACGGCAACAACCCGCGGAAGCGACCACACAACACGGTCGCAACCGTCCAGACCGTCCGCTCCGCCAAATCCGCGCAGCAAAGAAGGGAAGAGTTCAATAAACTTCTCAAGAAGCACTGCCCTTACCACTCCGACAGCAAGCACACCATGGGCGAGTGCGTGCTCCTCCGGGAGACGTTTAGCACCCCCAACAAGAAGCAGAAGTCGGCTGGTGACGTAGACGACGAGCACGACAAGGGAGACAGCGGTTTCCCCGACATCAACAACACTGTCAACGTCATCTTCGGGGGCATGACAGTCAGCGACACCTCGCGCAATCGCAAGAATGCGAGGCGCGAGGCCTACGCAGCAGAACCAGCGGTGGTTACACCTCTACGGTGGTCGGACACCACCATCACCTGGTCCCGAGAAGATCAATGGGCCGAGATCACCTCTCCTGGACGATATCCCCTTGTCCTCGAGACCGTGGTAGCAAACAGCAGGCTCACCAAGGTCCTGATCGACGGAGGCAGCGGGCTCAACCTCATCTTCGCCAAGACGCTAAAGTCCATGGGCCTCGACACGAGTACGCTGCAGCCGGCGGACACTCCTTTCTACGGCATCGTGCCTGGGAAGGCCGCCATCCCCCTCGGGCAGATCACCTTGCCCGTTACATACGGTACGGCATCTAACTACCGTACAGAGTTCATCAAGTTCGAAGTTGCAGACTTCGAAACGTCCTACCACGCCATCCTCGGGCGACCAGCATTGGCCAAGTTCATGGCCATCCCCCACTACACCTACCTGGTGCTGAAGATGCCAGGGCCTTACGGTGTTCTTTCCCTTCGCGGCGATATCAAGCGCTCCTACCTCTGCGACAAAGAGGCAGTGGAGTACGCCGTCAGAGCCGCGTCCACCATAGATCGCCAAGAGCTCCAACCCTTGGCCGCAGCCATCGTCGCAGAGGACGAGGACGCCCCGACGCAGAAGAAGACACGGGCTATCAAGCCTGTGGAGAAGGTCGCAACTAAGACGATTGACCTCCAAACAGGAGATCCATCGAAGACAGCAGTGATTGGCTCCACCCTCACTCTTGCACAGGAAAACGCGCTCGTCGGCTTCCTACGAGTCCAGGCAGACATCTTTGCTACAAAGCCTTTCGACATGCCTGGAGTCCCCAGAGAGTTGATCGAGCACAAGCTAGACCTCAACGAGAGCGCAAAGCCCAAAAAGCAGCGCCTCCGAAGATTCGCCACAGAGCGTCGGGAAGCCATCAAGAAAGAGCTAGCTAAGTTATTAGCAGCTGGTTTCATTAAAGAAGTCTTCTATCCGGATTGGTTAGCCAATCCGGTTCTTGTAAGGAAAAAGAATTCGAATGAATGGAGAATGTGTGTTGATTATACTGATCTCAACAAACACTGCAAGAAGGATCCCTTCGGGCTTCCTCGCATTGATCAAGTCATCGACAGCACTGCAGGGTGCACTCTACTCTGTTTCCTCGATTGTTACTCAGGATATCACCAAATATCGCTGAAAGAAGAGGATCAGATTAAAACTTCATTCATCACGCCATATGGCGCATATTGTTACACAACCATGCCTTTTGGCTTGAAAAATGCAGGTGCCACATATTAGCGGGCGATACAGGGGTGTCTTCAAGACCAACTTCATAGAAATGTTGAAGCCTATGTTGATGATGTGGTAGTCAAGACAAGAAATCCCGAGGATCTCATCGCTGACCTCACCGAGACGTTCGATAACCTACGCAAATGGCGATGGAAGCTTAATCCCGCCAAGTGTGTTTTCGGCGTCCCATCTGGAAAGCTCCTTGGGTTCATTATCAGTGAACGCGGCATTGAGGCAAATCCAGAGAAGATAGCAACTATCATGAACATGGAGCCGCCGACCACCGTCAAGGATGTCATGAAGCTTACGGGCCGCATGGCTGCACTCAATCGCTTTATCTCCAAGCTAGGAGAACGCGGGACCGAGTTTTTCAAATTACTCAAGAAGCAAGATAGATTTCAGTGGACTCAGGAAGCTCATGTCGCTTTCGACAAGCTTAAGCTATTCCTGACTACGCCTCCTGTGCTCACTGCACCGCTCCCGGGCGAAGATCTCTTGCTCTACATTTCAGCAACCACTAATGTCGTCAGCGCTGCCATTGTTGTTGAACGCGACGAGGAAGGCCACCTCCAGAAGATTCAACGGCCTGTGTACTTTGTAAGCGAAGTCCTCTCGGACTCCAAAGCCAGGTACCCTCAAGTTCAAAAAATTCTATATGCTGTCCTAATGACATCCAGAAAATTGCGGCATTACTTCGACACCTACAAGATCATCGTGGTTACTGGTTATCCTATTGGCAAGATTCTCCATAATCAAGACGCTACAGGGCGTATCGCCAAGTGGGCTGTTGAGCTCGGAACATACAGCATCGAGTTCCGTTGTCGCACGGCCATGAAGTCTCAGGTCCTTACTGATTTCATATCGGAATGGACCGAGCACAATCTCCCAGTCGCCACTACCAAGCCTGAGCATTGGATCATGTATTTCGACGGGTCACTCAAGCTGGAAGGCGGAGGCGCTGGAGTTCTGTTGATCTCACCTCGAGGGGATCAACTCAAGTATGTTCTGCAGATTCAATTCGCTGTCACCAACAACGCTGCAGAATACGAAGCACTTCTTCACAGCATGAAAATGGCCATCACCCTCAGTATCAAGCGTCTGCTGGTGTATGGGGACTCAATGTTGGTCATCAAACAAGTCAATAAAGACTGGAATCGAAACCATGAAGACATGGATGCGTACTGTGAAGAAGTCCGGAAATTGGAGAAACACTTCCTCGGCATTGAATTTCATCATGTCGAGCGAGATTACAACGTCGCTGCAGACGTTCTATCAAAATTGGGTTCTTCCAGAGCAGAGGTGCCTAGCGGGGTGTTCGTCAATGAACTCTCCAAGCCATCAATTTCTGCAGCAGTAACTTCTGATGCTGCAATATCAGCTCCCGAGGTTATGCTCATCGACGCCACTTGGAGTGCTCCGATTATAGACTTCATCTTGCACGACAAACTTCCTGCCGAGAAGGCAGAAGCTCAGCAAATTGTTCGTCGTAGCAAGTCCTATGTTATAATCGGCGATACACTGTACCGACGTGGCGCACGCTCTGGCGCATTGATGAAATGCGTCTCACAGCAAGAAGGAGTCAACATCCTGGAGGAAATTCACGCAGGAGAATGTGGCAATCATGCAGCTTCCCGCACCATCATAGGCAAAGCCTTCCGTGCCGGGTTCTATTGGCCTACAGCCCTACATGACGCTGAGGAAATTGTTCGTCACTGCAAGGGTTGTCAATATTTCGCTCATCACTCACATCAGCCTGCTCACAAGATCAAATTGATACCTCCGTCATGGCCATTTGCATGCTGGGGTCTTGATATGATTGGGAAACTACCCAGGGCGCCTGGTGGATTCGAATATTGCTTCGTCGCAATTGACAAATTTACCAAGTGGATAGAAGTCTTTCCGGTTGTCAAACCAACCTCTGAGAAAGCAGTCCAATTTCTCCAAGAATTGATTCTTCGCTTCGGGATACCTCACCAAATCATCACGGATTTGGGCACTACCTTTACAGGCAACAAGTTCTGGGACTATTGTGATGATCGCAGCATCGAGGTATCCTATGCTTCGGTTGCTCATCCTCGTGCCAATGGGCAAGTTGAACGAGCCAATGGCATGCTCCTTGACGGACTTAAAGCTCGCATGGAACGAACCCTGAAGAAAGCAGAAGGCCGGTGGATGAAAGAACTCTTTCCAGTTGTCTGGGGCCTACGATCTCAACCCAGTAAAGCTACAGGGCAATCTCCCTTCTTCCTGGTGTATGGATCCGAGGCCGTTCTACCTGTTGACGTCATGCACGGTGCTCCTCGCGTTGAGGAGTTCCAAGAAGCCATGGCGGACGAACAACGAATGCTGGAAGTCGATACAGCTGAAGAAGCGCGACTAGCAGCCTTGTTACATAATGCTGCATACCTTCAGGGAATCCGCAGATTCCATGACAAAAACGTGAAGACAAGATCATTCCAAATTGGAGACTTGGTGCTACGCCGAATCCAGAATACAGCCGGCTACTCCAAGCTTACATCACCCTGGGATGGTCCATTTATCGTTTCCAAGGTACTCAAACCGGGCACTTACAGACTTCAAACAGAAGACGGTGTGGAATTACCAAATCCTTGGAATATAGAACACCTACGCAAATTCTACGCGTAGCTCCCTCACTTCAGCAGTGCTTTGGCACCACAAGAACCAATTGCTTCGGTACCCAGAGTTCTTCTGTAAACATTGCTGCGGCAATATATGAACTACTTGCTTCGGCATTACCTGTTCTCTTGTTTCGTTGTTCCGGCAACGAGGTTTATCTCAATAAAACTTCCTTTACTGGGTTGTTTACTTGTCTTCGTGACATTACCTACAACTTCCGTGTTCTTTTGAGACTTGAAAAGCTTCTTTTACATTCGGAGCCTATAACTGAGGTCTATCCGGGTTCTTTCGAGGCCAAAAACGGATCTGTTCCTCCTATTGCATTACTCTGTGCTATTTTCCAGCTCCACGCTGCCGCTCCATGGGTCTTACTGGGTTCTTGCTTCGGCAAACCATATACAGTCAGTTCCCAAGTATCCTCCTAGGGTACATTTTAATAGATAGCTTATGCTATAAGAAATCTCCCTGGGTTCCTTCGGGTCCTTAACAGGGTTGTTTTTCAAGTCAAAGTCTACGCCACGTACATTTCGACTAAGTCCTGGTTATCAACACAGAGACAACCCAGGAATTCATAAAAATTCTTGGTTTTTTCTTCATAACATGGCAATAAATATATTACATTGCATAATATTTATGTTACAATAACATCTGTTTACATCTACAGCCTAAGGCTCTGAGCAATTGCTTCTGCAACCGGCTCGGCCTCTTGCTTCAGGTCCCTGAAGGCAGACTCAGTACAGTTTGGCTCTGCGCCTTCAACTAATTTGCCTATGTCTACCTCCGGGTACCTGGACTTCACTACGGCAAGGACATGCACGAGACAAGCTTTCGAAGATCTCTTGATGTACGCCTTCAGCTGTCTCGGCATGGCCTTCAGGCGCTCCAGGAATGATAGCGGCGCTGACGGGTCTTCTGGAACCAAGGCTTTCACCACCGGGTTCGCTGCCCTCTCTAGCTGCGAGATCCGGTTCAAGGCTTCCGCCAGGTCGTCGTCCGACTTCTTCATCAACCGCAATTCTTCTTCGAGCTCCGACATCCTCCTGGCCGCCTGTTCGAGCTTCTCGTCCAGCACCTTCTTGTCTGATAGATGCTTCTGTGCCTGGACGAGATCCCTGGATAGCCGATTATTCTCCTCGCGAGCACCTTCCAGGTTCTGGGCAAGTTGCTTTTGCTGCTCGAGGACTTGAATTAATTGCTCGTCGGCATCCTTGCGTTGTTGGACCGCTACTCTGAGTTCTTCTTGGAGGCTTTCATGATCAGCAGAGAGGGTCTTCAACGCTTCTTCATAACGGTTGGCCACGTTGGACCAATCCGTCATCTTGCTCTGGGCTGTTGCTAGTTGCTGTTGCGCCCCTGCGAACACAAGAATTGACAGAGTTGTTATTCAACACAGGCAATGGACAATTTTTCATAAGACTTCGGTTATGACAGAGTACCTTTGAGCTCTGCTTTTGCCGTTGCAAGCTTCTTTTTCACGTCCTCCTTCTCTGCGGCCAATTCCTTGGTGCGCAGGTGTAAGGTACGGATCGTGTCGGCGTCTTCCGCCTCCTGGAGTTTGCGATCTTCGCGCTCACGCTCCAGCTCCTTCTGGACACGGTCCGCCTTGGCGTGCATCAAGGATATGTTGTGGAGGTACTCGGTCTTCTTCCTTGATGCCTCGCCAACAGCCTACAACAGAGTTGTTATAAGATATGCTTCATCCATACTACAAGAACAGGGTTGTTTCACTAACCTTGAAGTAGGTTACTGCTCTCTCGGCATGATAAAGTCCCCTGTCGATGTGGTGCTCATCCTCCTCCGCGTCCAATATGTATTCGAAGGTCTGCGGGTTCGGATTGAGCATTGGGTCGAAGCTCCCGATGCGGAAGCTCCCACCTTCTTCTTCAGCTCCGGTACTCTGGGGTACCCTGGGGATTTCTTCAATTTCTTGCTCTTGGGTTGATGTTTCTGCTTGTTTCCCCCTCGAGCATTCTGCTTCCGCCCCGGTCTGGGTTGTTTCTGTGACGCTCGGGGGCTGTGCAGAGGACTGGTCACGGCGTTCCAGCTCGGATTCTTCAATCACCGCCGACGTGACCAGTTGTTCGGTATCTGTCAGCACCTCCGCGACTGTCTCCTTGACTTGTGCTTCTTCTGGTGCTGGCGAGTTTGATGGCAGAGTTGTTTGCACTTCCGGCAGGGTTGTTTCTGGAACAACCCTGGGTTCTTCGGGCACTGCGGCCTCTGGCTCTACAGCTGCATGGTCACCCAAGGATTCTACCCTGGATATTGCTGGAGTATCTTCAACACTGCGGCAATGAAGTTTGTTAGTTTTAGCGGTATTATGCGCCGCTACATTGTGTATTTATTGACAAAATACTTACATGGTGGAGGGTCGCATGGGGATCTCTGGCTCCCCCAAGGTGAACTCTTCCTCTACCTCCTGCTCTGCCGCCGAAGGTCCCGCTGGACAGGGTTCTTCAATTATTGGTGTTATCCCTTCAAACGGCGTGGAGACAGGGTTGAAGATCTCGTGCAGGATCTCTTCCTCAGATAATGCCCGCCGAGCAGAGCTGCTTTGCTGCGGCATACTGGTTCCAATTTCTCCTATGGCTATCTCCACTGAAGATGTTGTCTTGGGTTGTGGGGATACCTTTGCCCTTTCCTCTGGGATTGTTCTGGCTCGGGGCTTGGGCAAGGTGCGTGCTTTCTTGGGCACTGGTGCTTGTGCCTCTGATGGCGCCGGTCTCTTGGACCTTTCAGTTCCCCTGGAGGTCGCTCCTGATTTGGCTTGGGGTTCTTCAGGGACCTGTGGTTCAAGTTTTACCATTGGCTCGTCAGGGTCTTCAATTGCAGATTTCATGCGCACTTGATCTCTTACCCCTGGATCCACACAGCGTGCCAGCAATGCCGCTTCTTCAGTGTTGGTTGGGTCCAGGGGCAGCAGACTTACATATAAGGCGCGCCGGGCTTCATACTGTGATGATCAAGACATTAGTTCACAATATATTTTCAACAATGCAGAACTATATTCAGAAAAGGATTTTACCTCAGGTGTCATGGTTATCGCAGATACTTCCATTATTTCAGGAAATTGATCATCAGTAATCACCAGGAACTTCTTCAAGAGTTGGTTCACTCTCTTCTCCGATATGTTCCCGGTGGCATTCCTTGAGGGGTCTGCTTCCCCAGAGTACAAGTACCCTGGGTTACTGCGTTGCTTGCATGGCTGGATTCTCCTCAGCAGAAATGACTTATATACCATGGCTCCTGTTAGGCCTTGTGCCTTTAGATCTCTGATCATGTTGAGCAGCTCAGGGATTTGCATGGCTTGGTTGACTCCAACTGTCTCGCTCCAGAATGGTTTCATTACTGGAGGATTTCCTGAACGGCTCTGCAACTGTGGCTGGTGGTTCCATGTGTAGAACCATTCCTTCTGCCAGTCCTTGAGGCTTTCCTTTGTTGTGTAATCCAAATACACCGCCCTCATGCCCTGGCGGAACTGGATAACAACTTTGCCTACTACTTGCAGTGGCCCGCTGGAGGTCTTTACCCTAAATAGATGGCGGAAAAGGGCAAAATGGGGATCTATCCCTAAGAAGGCTTCGCACAGATGGATGTAGATGGATAGATTGAGAATGGAGTTGGGATTCAGATGACATAGTTCAATTCCATAAAATTGAAGCACACGGCGGACAAAATCACATGCTGGCATGCCAAATCCAACTTCATAAAAGGCCTTCCATACCGTGATTTCCTCGGTGTCTTCGGTGGGGTATTCATGCCCGTATGCGCTTCTCCATCGGCTTATTCCTTGTGCTGGCAAGAATCCATCCGTCTCTAGGGCCTTGATGTGCTTCTCCTTCAAGATACTGGTCGGCCAGTCGCTGATTGAATCTCCAATAATTGGCATGTCCCCCGCGGACGTTGTCTCCTCGGTCGTAACGACCTGCTTCATCGCCCCTGCCTTCCTCTTCGAGCCTTTGCCTTTGCTGGATCCTTCACCACCGGCCATTGGGATCTCTTGTGATTTGGTGTGGATTGGATCTAAGCTTGGGGGAAGTTGTGGATGCTTGTGTGCGATCTCTGGATTACGCGAACTGCAACTGTCGCAAACCCTAGATCTGTATTGCGCAAGCGTATGGATACAAAGGGTCGCGGGCGGTTTATATGGGCTTTTCGAAGCGTTACTTCGGTAAGTTTCAATTTTGGTCCTTTCTTGATCCTATATTTGAATTCGTTCAAATTTAGGCTCGGGGGCTGTGGACATATTTTCAGGAAATATTTTTCTGAGAATTTTCGGCTTCAATTGATAAATTTATGAGGAATTCTACAAGAATTCGGGTTTCTTCGGAAATTGATTCTCTTTTGGTTCGGACTTCGAAAGAGCCTCGAATTTCTTCTTCAAAGATAAACGAGGCTCGGGGGCTGCCCAATTGGGCGCACCTAATCGGTGCGCACCAATCCGAACTTCGAGAAGACTTATGAGCACATCATTACCTATTGAACAGCATGGTTGCAACTTCCAAGATCAAAGAACCCTGTGGGTCTCAAAGAACCCTGGCGGATTTCAAAAGAACTCTGGAGGACCTCAAAGAACTCTGTACTTTCAACAAGGCTGTTCTTCAGGAGATAAGGTGCTCGGGGGCTTGTGGGTGTAGAGTCCTGACGGACTAAACAACCCTGGCGGCCCATCCTATGGGCCGGCCCATGAACAAGACTTGACGCACAAGACAAGGATTAGTCCTAGTCGGTTTGGATATACTGTATTAGGGAATTAGAGATAAACTTGTAAAAGTCTCTTAGTCCTATACGGTTCCCGTGTAACCCTGCCCTCCGGACTATATAAGGGGAGGCAGGGACCCCCTCAAAAGAATCTCATCAATACAAGATACACCATACAGGACGTAGGGTATTACGCTTCGGCGGCCCGAACCTGTCTAAATCGTTTCTTGTCACCTTCGGCTCTAGATTCTCGACGACTTCTCCCTAAACCCTTCTCTCGGGGCACCCCCTCGAGAACGTTGTCAGCATAATTCGCCGACACTCCCCTTCTCCCTTAGGTGCCACTCTTCCTTCTCTACCAGGATCCTACGTACCTAGGGGATCACATTTTGCTTACATTAGTAGATAAAGATAAGAACATGGTAATGAGGAAAAGAAGTATATTACATAGGAGATCACATACTACGTGGGAATAGGAGACATCGAGGAAGGTGCAACTACTTTTGGTAAAGATTAACCAAGAGCCAACGTTATCGGCTGCAGCGCATGATGCCACAGGTGCAGCGGCGATGAACCTCCCTGGGGCTAGGGCTATGACATTCTTAGGCTCAAGTGGTATCTGTGCTGCAGATTGTATATCTTTCACATACATGCACAATTTTTCTGCGAATGGGATGTTGGCAGGAGATGGGTGTGGTCGTGTGGATGGTGGGGCTGGCACATGAGGGTGCGATGACAAGGCTGTGCTGGAGGGATCTGAGGAGGTCGTTGCTCCATCCTGCAGCCACTACTGGAAACTGAAATTCCCCTGTCGGAAGAATACCGTGGTTGCCCCATTCCTGGTCGTCAGAAGCTATCATATAAGCTTGACCATGTTACAGATGTACAAGCTCTAGTTTTAGATGCTCAGGAAGAAAACGAGGAACATATGAGAACCGGAAAAACACTAGAACATAAGGTGATAAGGATGGGACAGGCAATTAGGAGTGTGAGGTAGCACGAAAGGAACGTGTCCATAGTCAGATCATGCATCGAGAACACAGACCAACCATGGCGGACCCCTCACGGTGATGGAGTGGACGCTCTGGCGCCACCTTCCTTCCCATCGAGGCGCCCAGGTAGCTCTCTCACAATTTCTGGAGCGCGGCGAGAATATGGGGTTTGCGCTCACCGCTAAGGATGAATGGAATAGAGAGGGATGGATCAAGGGTAGAGAACAAGAGATGCCTGCTATGCATCGTTGCCGTGGAGCAGTGCAGTTCGTCCCTCCGTCCGTTTCGTGAAATCATATACAAGGAACAATGCCAAATCTCTCATGGGCTCAGGCCGGGCACCATCTAGGTTGGGAGTTTGGACAGGACCAGGTCCATACGAGACCAAGGCATAAAATAATTAGAAAAATAATTAATTAATAAACTGGATACTTTAAGATTTGTGCAATTTTTATTAGAGGGGCCACCCGAGCAAAACTCAAAAAGGAAAACAAGTTGCATTACATTTCCTTTCCTGTAGTCTCAATATAGACCTGATCATTTATCCAGTCCATTTCATTTAGAGACAGGGCATAAGACATGAACCCACCACTTTTTTGTTTGGCCCAAACCCAATACAATATGTTTTTTGGCTAAGTAAATCCCAATTTATTTTCTACACTTTTCCAGGTTGGGTCAGATTGCAGGTATCCAATTGGGCACATATGCACAATCCGTTTTTATGGCAGCAGTACAAGAGAAACGAGCATTCATTCCTGGCCCGTTGGTACCGATTGCCTTTTTAGCTGGTACTAACGTGTAAAACAGGCCGATGTACTAAATAGTACCGTCTTGGGCAACCGGTACTAAATGGGCTGCCCATTAGTACAGGAAGCGGGGTCCTGGACACATACCCGGTACTAAACCGGCTTTGCGCCTGGTACTGATGATCAATTTTCTACCAGTGGAGGTTGGAAACTTTGTCGAGCCTGCTTAACACATTGATCAGGTTAGTTATTTTTCAGATGCGTCGAGCGGCCCATGTTTTTGTCTAATATAATCATGAAGAAAGAGAGATGCAGATTTTGTCCTGAGCATCTCCATGCCCTGGAAGGCTCTTGGTTTGTTTGAATGTCAAGGTACAATCATGCTATTATGCAGCGAAATTGCATTACTGAAAGAGATAGATGGTCCAAAGACTCCGAGAAAATTAAATAACAGTAGCCTGGAGAAAAAGTAAAGGGTGGGACATAGTTGGGAAGGAAGCACCACATGAAGTCTGTTCAAACGTGCTAGGCATCTTTAAATAGTGATTGCATCGTCCAGTGACAGTATTTGAAGGTTGATCGACAGCCTGACACAAATTAGCATTTTACCATTGTAAGCGACTCACTGTCATGAAGCCACTGAACACGTACGTGCCTTTTCTCAGAACCATTGTAGCTTGTTTTGCATTGTCATTTTAGCTTTTCTTTGTTTGGTTGTTGTTGTTCAAATTATGTCTCTTTAGTCATCAGCCTTGTCCATTTAATCAATATGTCGTTGTACTTGACTTGATGCATGTTGTCAAAGGTAGCACAAGCAAGACACTTGTCTAAAATTCTTGTGATATACTGTTCTGTTCTTTTTGTTGGAACAAATTCCCAAATAGGGGACGATGCAACAAGAGTGCAGAAACCTAAGACGGCAAACTAGCGTATAACAGCACAAGCTAGAAAATAAATTTCTAGACCGACCAACTTCAATAGTCTTTTTTCGATAAGGGAAACTTTATTAATTTTCCAGGGTGTTTACATCGAGTTGAAACAAGACCTTGGAAAAATTCCCGGTCTCTGCATAACTAGGATGCACACAGCCAAAAAAAAACACGGGGTACAGCCGCACTAGTGACTGTCCATCCGAAGACTAGACCGCCACCCATATGCCTGGGTAAAAAATTCCTTGACACTTGGGCTAACTGTTGAGATGCCGCTGCAACAAAATCCTACAAAGACATCTTCTGTAGAATAGCCTAAGTACGGAGCCAATGAATAATCAAGTAGATAACCTGTAAAGGAGAAAAATTATGTTTTCTATCAAAAACTATATTATTCCTGCATAGCCATAGTGACCAACAAGTAGCGGCCGCCCCTAGCAGGACCAGTAGTTTCAATTCTTTCTCAATACCCCAGAGCCAAGCCCCAAACAAGTGAGGCACACTATGAGGTTGAGAAAGGCTTGAGGCCACTTGTATTACAAACCAAATAAGACGAGCAAAGCGACATTCAAAGAAAAGGTGTTTAATTGTTTCATCTTTATGACAAAAGCAACATTTCTTACTACCTTGTCAGTTGCGCTTTGCAAGGTTATCTTTTGTTAATACTACCCCTCTACGTAAATACCATAAGAAAATTTTAATCTTCAAAGGGGCTTTTAATTTCCAAATCTGCTTATTTAAATTAGGGACATCACCATGGATCATAGCCAAGTAGTGGGATTCACTAAGAACTGTCCACTCGGATGTAGGTTCCAGCGAAATTTATCATGTTCTTGGCTCAACACAATATTTGCAGTGCGTGGAAGTAAGGCATTCCATGCTACTAACTTACGTCCAATAAGATCTCTATGCCATGAGATACTAGGGGATGAGGCACCGAGGGTTTCTGCTACAGTAGCTTGTTTGTACCGGGCTATGTTATACAAACAAGGGTACCGTTCTCGTAGAATTGTATTTCCAAACCATCTATCTTCCCAGAACCTAATTTGTGATCCATCTTTAATTATGAAGGTACCAAAGCGGAGAAATTCCACTTTTACCTTCATAAGGCTAGCCAAAAAATGAGTGTCCCCATTTTTCCAATATGTTTGTGATAACGGTTTGGACGTAAGATATTTATTCCGTAGAATCTGTTGCCATGTCCCATCTGTGGTGAGTAATTTAAAGAGCCATTTGCTAAGAAGAGCCTTGTTTTTAATATCCAAATCATGAATTCCTAGGTCTCCTTGGTCTTTAGGCGGGCACAAAATGTTCCATTTAGCGAGACGATATTTTCGTTTCTGGTTATCACTCTGCCAAAAAAATCGAGAGCGAAAATAATCTAGTTTCTTGAGGACCCCACTTGGAATTGCGAAAAAAGACATCATATACATGGGTAGACTAGTAAGCACTGAATTGATTAGTGTTAATCTCCCACATGTTGAAAGATGTTTTCCTTTCCAACTCGCAAGCCGTTTCTCGAAGCGTTCCACAACATGTTTCCAATTAGTATCTGATAGTTTCCTATAATGCATGGGAATCCCTAAATACTTAAATGGAAAATCACCTTGTTTGCATCCGAACAGTTCAGTATACTGATCTATGGCTTCTTGAGCCTCTCTGAAGCAAAATAATTCACTCTTGTGAAAATGGATTTTTAGACCCGATAGTTGCTCAAAAGCACAAAGTAATAACTTCATATTGCAAGCTTTCTCCATATCGTGTTCCATAAAGATTATTGTATCATCAGCATACTGTAGAATAGATAAGCCGTCATCTACAAGATGCGGCACCACTCCACTAACATGACCATTTGCTTTGCCTCTTGTAATCAAGATTGCAAGCATATCAGCAACAATGTTGAATAAAAGTGGAGATAGAGGATCTCCCTGTCGAAGGCCTTTCTTTTGTTTGGAAGTATGACCCGACATCATTATTTACATTCACTGCCACACTACCACCCGAGACAAAAGACTCAACCCAAGATATCCACTTGGGTGAGAAACCCTTCATCCGTAGTGTTTGCATTAGAAATGGCCATTTATTTTATCATAGGCTTTTTCAAAATCAATCTTAAAAATAACTCCACTTTGTTTCTTTTGGTGTAGCTCATGTATGGTCTCATGTAAGATAACGACACCCTCTAGGATGTTGCATCCTCTCATGAAAGTCGTTTGAGTTGGGCTAATTATGTGGTCTGCGACCGAGTTTATTCTACTAGTAGCTACTTTGGTGAAAATTTTGAAGCTCACATTTAGTAGTCATATAGGTCTATATTGTTGAATTCGATTCGCATCTTGAACTTTTGGGATTAATGAAATAACGCCAAAATTCAAGCTAAAAAGTGGGAGGCATCGAGCATGAAGGTCATGGAACATTTGAATCAAATCTTCTTTAATGACTTCCCAAAATTTTTGGTAAAACTCTATAGGAAACCCGTCGGGACCTGGTGCTTTATTATGCTCCATCGCAAACACTGCATCTCGAATCTCTCTTTCTATGAATGGGGCTGTTAGCAAATCATTTTCTGCCTACGTGACCTGAGAGATATCATCCTTTCTAGACTCATCTAGCGTAAAAGAATTATCTTCAGGGGCACCAAACAGTTCTTTATAAAATCAGGTAATATAATTCTTGAGATTTTCCTATCCTTCAATCTTCTCATTCTCTTGATCTAGAGAGAAGATTATTTTCTTCCTATGTCTGCCATTTGCAATCATTTGAAAATATCTAGTGTTGTTATGCCCTAAAAGAATATCAGTTGCTTTCGCCCGCTGACAATATTTTATTTCCTCCTCCCGAAGAAGCTTAGACAGATGATCTCTTGCTTTTGCAAGTTGATCTCTCTAGTCTCCCGTTAGTTCTCTACTTTCAGCGGCAATATCTAAATCATTAATAGTGGATTGAAGGGAGGATTTATGTTCCTTGTACACACCATTTATATTCCCAACCACGAAGATGTCTACGAAGTGCACTCATCTTTTTATTCAGTGTTGTACTGAATTATTTCCTAGCACCGGCTTATTCCAAACTTTTACAACCCTGTCGTAGAAATCCTCACGGAAAAACCAACTGAGCTCCATTTTAAATTGTTGAGCTGTACCCGTGTAAGCAGGCGCTCCAGTATCCAATATCAATGGTGTATGATCCGATACGCCCCTATCTAGAGCTCGTACGGTCACCAGCGGATACTTAAACTCACATTCCATTGACATTAAAACCCTATCCAGTTTCTTATAGGTCGGATCTGGGAGAGAATTTGCCCAAGTAAATTGTCTTCCCGTTAAATCGATTTCCCTAAGATCAAAGCTATCGATAACAGCATTGAACAGGAAAGGCCAACGATTATTAAAATTATTTTTGTTTTTCTCTTTACTATTCCTCATGATATTAAAGTCACCACCTATGAGAGTAGGTAGAGGATTTTGTTGACACGATCGAACCAGCTCAGCTAAAAAACTTGATTTAAATTTATCTTGAGCTGGACCATAAACTGCCATTAGTATCCATTTGAATTTACCATTTTTATTGCTAAGACGGAACTTAATATAAAATTCCCCTTCCACAATCAGTGATAAATCTAGCACGGCAGCATTTACACCTAAGAGAATACCACCAGACCGTCCACGTGGAGGCAGACAGTGCCAAACGAAATCAACCCCACCTGAGAGTCTAGTAAGATTCGTTTTCGACATATCTTGTTTACCAGTTTCCATGACAGCAACAAAGTCTAAATTGTTATCTTTAATTGCGTCAGCTATATGTCGATATTTAGCCAAGTCTGAGACTTATGCTATTCCAATAAAAACCTTTCATTTAGAAACCCATTTTTTAGATTTATGCCTCTTACGGGCTTTACTATTTTTTATACTAGATTTGGATTTACGATCGACAACCATAAGATCACATATTCTTGTGTCAAAGTCCGTATAATCGTATCCAATGTCTGGGATATCTTTCACTAAGTGATCTAGAAGGGCACTGCATGTTTCAGTGTCCTCAGTATCACTTGCCTCAAATGGATCATCATCATCATTACAAGTTTGATTATATTTATTTTTTCCTTTTGAAATAGGAGTCACGGTCATGCGATCAAAATCAACCCTTTTCAAAGCATTAATAGATATATCTACTGTTTCACTACTGCTACCTAAAAGGAACCCCAATTTTTTCAAATTTGCAGCACATCTATCGCTAGGTATTTTAGTAACTGAAATCGTAGAGGGGTGATTGGGCGTACCCATCGTTGTATGATACGGAGTGGAAGGCGAGTGTGGTGATTTATGATCCACCACCGTCTTGTACTCCAAGGGTCCATCCAAATTGTGTGCCGCTGTTCGCTTTATTGCTTTGAGCAACATGTCTTAATCTGCTGGAACAATTCCATCAACAGAAAGAGAGGTGTTAGCTCGTAAGCTTTTTCTTTTGCCCTCATGGTAAAATGACCCACCCATTGGCTCAGTAGAAGCACTACCTGATGGCACATGCGACTTATCCAACAGTGGGTTTGTCATCTTGGCCGTACTTGGGGTCTCTTTTGAGGCCATTCGCTCAGGGTCGAGTTTGCACCCACTGCACCCATTGTTTCCAGTGTAGACACCAAAGCTGGTTGTCTGGACCCTGCTGTGGCATATTTTGTTCCAATGCTAGCTCGTGTGCACTGCTTCGCATCAATCGAGTCCCCTAAAGGACATTGATCCACTGCAACACTCGAGGCCCTTGCTGGAACAGAGGGCAGCTTCAGACCTGCACTCTTGGCATTCGAGGGTGAAGCTCCTGGTGATCCTACAAAAAATGCAGAAGGACCAGAGTTAACCTCCATGCATGTTTCATCTCTTTGAAAATGTAATAAATTATCATTTGAAGCAGTCAAGTTTTGAACTAAAAAAGTCTTACCCCCGGTGCCGTCACAAACAATATCACTAATGTTTGGAGACGATGCTCTGGATGGTGTGACCGCAACAAGAGATGGAATCGCCTTCCCATCAATAAAAATGGGACGTGCAGGTGGTACAGGTCGATTTTTTCCGAACGGTGTAACAGGGACTTGCATCTGCATTGCTGTTGGACCCGATGAATTTTGGGTAGGCGTAGTACCACTTGATGACCCGACACTTTTCTGCTTTTTTGCCACATTACTTGGGTCACCGCTGCTAGCAGGACCATCTTTATCGGCTCCCTCTCCATCTTGATCCATGGGATCGTGATCAGTAGATGGAGGCATAGCTGGTACGAAATCATTTTGTTCCAACATGAAGGTGATGTTATACCCCACTGTACCAAACACAAGATGTGTGGTGTAAGGCAATTGCTCTCTATTCAGCACGCCTACCAAAACTCGAATAATTCCTTTCTTCCAGTAAGTTAGCATGTCAACCTCTATTGTAGCTCCAACCACAGTACCCAAAGCCCAAAATGCAAGGTAGTGTGTCCAAGCATGAGGTACCCCTGTTATATGGATCCAGACCTCATCCAACTGATAAGCAGGAGTAACATCTGCTGTGTTTTACCATTCTGAAATTGTCAGTGTTACTCCATAATTCTTCAAGCAAAAATCAATGTCCGTCATTCCCTTGAGTTCCACATATGAAGGATAGGCAACTAGGAATGAGTCCTCACCATGTGGTAGGGCCTCCCAGTTCCAGTCTGCCCTCGTAAGCTTAGCAAGCTCAGCCTGAACCACTTCGGTCATAAGTTTACCACCAGACACCTTTACCAGAGCCGTAGGCGCCGGATCAGGGACCTCCAGCTTATAATCAAAATCCGGCATTCTCAGAAAACACATATCGTTTGTGCCATAGCCAAACAAGCTGGCATTCGGCTTTGGCATCTTGAGAATGGGACATTTGGCAGATAGATGTACATTCTTCTTGTTGCAGATAATACAATCCAGGTCTGCTTTGCAATCATCTACTGCATGCCCACTACACTTACATCTCCAACAGTATGGGGGCCTAGGTTTTTTTTGCCTTGATAGCCCCTTGATATACCGTTGTTGCTTGCTGTATTACCTCTGGTCCAGGAGCATTCATGCCATGTTGTGCGGTGCCGGTGCTGCAGCAGCAGGAGCATCCCGGTCATGTTGTGATGCATCCCGTGCCTGGTAGCGTTGCTGTGGCCCCCTGCCACGACCAGGTCCTCAACGTTCTGCACCAGGATCATCGCGACCTTGCCCCTGTCCACCCCTTCCAGGTCCGTTTCCACGGCCAGCAGGGGGACGATTTGGACCAGGTTGCCAGTTCTCATGCCTATGTCTGCCCGGGTGCGCATTGCGCTGGAGCGGTGGATTGCGCTGTGGCGGCGAAGGGTGGAAGTTGCGTGATTGCGGCGGCTGCGGTGTTCAGATGGGAAGATTGCACCCCAGGTGCTAAGGCGGCAGGTTTGGGCAATATGGGCTTGGTGGGCCCCTTGCGTTGCAAGAGGTCTGATCTGGATCATCCATATTGATTTGCCCGTGTGATTAGCATCTCCCGTGTAATTAGCATCTCTCTGTTCTGTGCAACGATGGATTTCGAATTTTGAATATCCCGTTGATTACGGCAAACTGATCCGGCGAATCGTTCCGGCGGCATGAACGCTGCTAACGTCGGTGCCGTCGCCGGTCGTCGTCGGGGGAGAGGACCTTTCCAAGGGCGAATGACACAAACCACGGCGTGGAAGATCACATCCTTTTGGTCTGGAACAAGGTTGTGAGTTGATGGTTGCCGGAGAAATTTCTTGGCTCGTCGCAGCCTCCAGTTGAGAAGTAGATGAATCGTGGATTACCTTGGTTGTGACTTGATTATCCTCCCACCATCTGCTCCCTTTGGGGAATCCCATCTCATTCAAGAATTCTTCACATAGCTCCTCCTCTGATCTTGCGTGTTTTCTAGCCTCTGTATTTGTCAAAGGATCTTCGATTCTACATGTACCTCGCGTGCTTGCATAGGCAGTGGCTTCCTCGGTGGAAAAACCTGCAAGTCTTGCTGCATGCATATCTTCATCATAAGATGTGTGTACCTCTGTGATGTATCTGTCGTCGACTATGGAGTGCTCCGGCTGCAGGATGTCTCCTTCACGGGATATCTCCGCCACGGCAACATCGGCGATGAAGCCGCCTCCTCGTCATCTTTGCCGTCGATGAAGAGCATCTCCGAACCTGCATCGCCGTCTCCACACACGACCTCAAGGTCTTCATGAGACTGCAGCCGTGGCGCCAGGGTGAGGCGACGGCGCTCGTCGCCATCTGTGTCGCTCTCGCCCTCAACGGTCATCCTCCGTCCGGTTGGTTTACTGAATCGGTCATTGACAAAGGCAGTAACAACTATTTTCACTTCAATAGTCTATAAACTTATATAGTTAAGTACAAATAAAAAAGATAATCTTTTTATGTTTATGTTATAATAACTCTGCAGTAGCAAGTATGGGAGGGAAATCTTCCCTGCCAATAAATAGCTGCACATGAGTTCGTCCATGTAATAACGACCACACTACTAGAAAGTTAATTCCCTCATCAAATTGCAGCTTATATGCGTGTCTGTAACTCTATATATATACGAGTATACGACACACTTCTGTACAGATCAGCACACGAGAACTCATAGCTCGTTCTGATAGATTTTTCGCATTTTTTGTGGGAAGTAAAGAGGAGAAGAAGCCACAAAAAATAGAGAATAAAACACGGTATAAGGTATGAAATGGCACTTCACTTAGAAAAACGGGGAATGAAGATGAACATAGAAAACCGCAGAAAGTCATGCGTTGGCTAGGACTTCGGTGTGGGAATGTGAGGCGACGGGAAAGAAATGAATTCCTTGTGCGAGCAACGCTGGTGGTGTACAACAGTACATAGAAGCATGCTGGTGATACAAAGCGTACTATGGTCAGCTGGATACACAACTATGGCCTCAGTGCTGCTGTGGAAAGACCATAGGATTGTCCGGGGCTCGCCATATGATGCGTGCCATATGTGGACGGAGTTAGCCTTAGTTACCGCTAGATGGCAATGGCGAAATGGTAAAGGTGAAGAGACACCCAGAAGTGGTGCAAAAAGGTCAAGGACAAGGAGCATTGCTGAAGCTCTCCATCTGCGGAGGCATGGTAAAACAGCGGATCTTCTATTGTTTCTGGAATTATGTCTGGCTGTTTGCTGGCGAATTTATTCATTCATAGCCTGTTTGTCAAAAATTGCATCACCCTTTCCTTGGACAGGATCCGAAGACAAAGAATCTGAGGCTGAAGAGAAAGCACAAGGAAGGGCAGGCAGCGCCTACCGTCGACAGCGGCGCCTCTGCCGAAAGACTGAAGAATCCAATGTGTTGGAGCAAGCCGTAGAAGAAATCCAGGCTGTAGTTGCAGTAGTGCAGCAGCATCAGCAGTACTTTGAGATTTGGATTTTAGGTTACAAAACATTTGTTTAGTGTGAGAATTAGTTTAGATATCTGGTTAATTAGTAGTGATGGAACATTGGAATATAGATACCTGGATTCGTGTACCTGCTAATCAGGCAAGATTGGAACATCGACTTTTTTTTTTATAAAAAGCTTAAGTTAGGTTGTGGTGATATAAAAAATTTGCCGGATATATTATTTGTCTGTGCTCTATATGACTGCTCATGTCTGCTTAAGAAGTTCAGGATTGTGACCACTTCCAGTATTAGCAGATGCTTCAATGATATAAAGGGAATGTATTCATCAAAAGTTCAGAGCACTGGGCAGCAATTCGGACAAGGGAGGAAAGCCGCTGAGCCTGTATTTATTTATTTAACAGTCTTGCTTGGAAGGCATTGCAAGACTCGTACTGTATAAGTGTCATGTGTTTGTTACACCGATGAAAATGCATCACACTTGTTCATAGTTTCGAGTCTCGACCTTTCAGGGGCCCATTTCGCTTTTCTACTCACATGGACAAAAAACAACAGGCGATATTGTTGCTCCCAGAATTCAACAGGACAAAACACAACAGCCCATAAATGCATTACATAAAATGGTTGAAAATGATATATCCTACAACACCTTTTGCAAGAAGCAATCCCAAGTCCTGAAGAACTTGGAGTATATTGTTTACACGCTTCACAGCTTCATGTGAAAATAAAGTCAACAGTCAGTGTTTAACATAAATTACAGAAAACAGCAGCACTGAATGATAGAACTAAATATCTGAATCATCACAAAATCCAAAGTCTTGTGCTCTAGATCTTCTTAAAGAAAATCCAATCTCGAATATCCTACAGCACCATTTGCAAGAAACAATCTCAATCGAAGAACCTCCCTGATTCGACGATTGGCAGAGGGCTTGTCCGGGCAGTGGATGCACGAGTGAGGACCAGACCTCGAGCGCCACAAAGGGAATGGAAGAGGCGGTCTGTGGCCCAGCGGGAGTGCAGATCGGCTGCGGAGAGCAACGTAGGGCTGTCGCCGCCAACCACAGAGGAAGGCAAAGGCGGCGCCATGGGAGGGAACCGCCGACCAAAGAGGAAGGTAGAGGCGGCGCCGTGGGGAGGGCAGGGCAGCCGCCGGGGCCAAAACTAGGGCGCCATCGGGGCACCAGGGATGAAACGGCATGGGGGAGGGCAGGTGTCGATGATCTAATTAGGTTAGTGCAAAGTAATAACTGACTCCTCATTAGATGGTCAGATTTGATTTATACTGTAAGGAAGGAAGTACTAGTGTTGCGCGCTGTAAAAGAGTTCCTATTTAAAGCTTTAGTCATCTGATCAAAGATTGAAAGACCCGAAGGTTATGTACAGAGAAGATAAGAACTAATATGTTGGCTGCAAACCTTAAGGCGGTCCTAACCTTGACTCTACTCATAGAGTTCATATGTTGAAGACTCTATTACAAGAAACCATAGTCTTCAATGCAGATTTTGTATCTTGGAGTCTATCCAATCATTCTACCATAGTGCTCTCCAATCATTCAACTAGATTTCTCTCGTTTTGCGCGTAGACATGGTTTCTAACTTAGACCTGGTTTCTATGTTTTTGCCTCTCTCTCATTAAATTGATTGCCACATCAACAAAATACCTACATCGCAATGTAATTAATAGAGATAGACTCTACCGTAGAGTCTGAGTTGGGACTGCCCTTACCCGCGTTTTTTGCATCAGCCGAGATCATAAGTTCGTGAGCTTTCGACCCCATTCCACCTAGTTTGGGGATAAACAGAACAGTCCCTTAAGTAGCCAACACATTTCATAGACAGCGCGCCTGCTCGATCCGCGCGCGGATTCTCCTGCAGGGACGGCTGGCCGGCTGCCGTTGCAGCAACAGCAGCGAACAGCGCAATAACACTACTACAGAATACTCATCACAACCGGTTGGGAAACCCCCATCGCAGCCGATTTTGGGAACCGTTTGATTCCCAGCGGCTGTGTTGCTTCGGCAACATAGCCGGTTCCCAACCGGCTGTGATACACCCGCATCACAGCTGGTTCTAGCCACCCAAGCCCTGCCTAGTCGCAAAAACTTTTTTTTAATTAGGTTGGTGGCTAGAACCAGCTGTGATGGGGGTGTCCAGGACGGCTTACGGGGGCTCTAAAAAATAGCAAAAACTTTTTTTTAATTAGGGAAGGGACCCCACCAGACAGCCACCCAAGCCCTGCCTAGTCGCAAGATTTTTCGCACGCTACGCGGTAGCTGGGATTCGAACCCACGACCTCCCCCTCGCGCGTACCCTCCCTTACCACTACACTACACGGCAAGATTTTTCGCACGCTATGCGGTAGCTGGGATTCGAACCCACGACCTCCCCCTCGCGCGTACCCTCCCTTACCACTACACTACACGGCTGTATGTGACCATATCACATTTTCATTCACAACATATTATAACGAACCCGAGTGTGAATGACTTATTTGAGGGCCTAAACGAATTCAAAGTCAACTACAGAGTTTCGTAACTTTTCAAACACTACAACTTTCATGTTGTCCATTTTTCCATCCGAGGTCGTTTGCGAAATTTGAATTTCAAATTTGAATAATTTCAAACTTGGTTTTCGTTGACAATACGAATTTAAATGAAAATATTGTCAACTACAATGTTTCATAACTTTTCGAGTTTTACAACTTTTATTTTTGTCATTTGTTCATACGACATAGTGACAATAAAAGTGTTCACTAATCCTACATCTCTCTTCTAGTTTCATACCCTAAACCCTATATGAGAGATGTAGAATTTGTGAATACTTTTACTATCACTTTGTCATATAAACAAATGACCAATATAAAAGTTTTACATCTTGAGACATTATACAACTTTGTAGTTCAACACTTTTCAATTTGACAACGTTTAGGGCTTCAAAAATTGTATTTGCCAAGTGCCTATGCATATAGAACCGGCTGCGTTGATCAACACAAATGGTTCGTAGCTCCAACCGGCTGCGATGAGTAGCAACGCAGCCGGTTCTTGACTAGAACCGGCTGTGTTGATGAGCCCCTCAACGCAGCCGGTTCCAACAACGCAGCCCGTTCGTAGCTGGAACCGGTTGCGTTGCCCTCACGCCTCATCACAGCTGGTTGGTAATACAAACCGGCTGTGATAAGAGCAACGCAGCCCCTTCACAGCCGGTTGCAAGTTGCAACAAAACCGGCTGTGATGAGGCGTTTGATTTAGGTGATTACGTAGTAGTGTAAGAACCATGGTGCACATGACCAACCGTGATAACACAATTGCCATGGTCGAGGAGTTGCTACAAGATCGAGGTAGATGCGTGGTGTATATGTGTTTGGATCAAGTATTTGGTTATAGTTGGTGTGGCCGGAGCCGTGTGGAGGAGAGACCTTTTTATTCTAGAGGTCAGCAGCTGTTACGTCGAATTATTAGAAACCTACCAACCGACCTGTATGAACTTGTATTTGTTTCAAATGGACAGACATATAGGCATATAGTATGCATCGTCGTCTTTGTTGCTGGACGAAAATAAAGGTGCTCATGCTGAGGTTGAAGTTACGTTAATGCAGAGGCACATCGTTTCCTGTATTGTCCTTATTCATCGTTTTGTTAATGGAGTGGTTTCAAATGGACAGACATCAGCTGCACTTTGGTGTCAACATATGGTGGCAACAGTTGATACGATCCCAATAAATCATACTCCGTGCATCGGTTGCTACAAATCAAACCAGTACCATCTTATGGCTACTGTAAATATAAATCTTAGTCTGACATGAATATGAATATGAATATGATTGGACAAATTGTTTGTCCAATCTTGTAAATAGTCAAAATATGTGCCTTACACTGCTGGACGGAGGGAGTACTGAGGATGCTCGCAAGTCGAGTTATACAAATATCTTCACTATGCTGGTAATCAAAGAAATATATATAGTTTGACTACCCTGCACAGATCGTTATATAAACAGGTTGGGCATATTATCTGACCAAATGATCTAGCTTCTTCGGGTTACTATAGCCTACTTATTATATTTCCTGGCTGGATGGCATAATAATTATCTGTGACTCACAATTAAAGGTGTAAACCCATATGGCTGTTGACCGTAAACTAAATGAACCAGCAGGAAAAATACGATCGAACTCCAACAAAGTTACTGTAGTTGGCTTCTGACAACACACGTAGGAATTCCATGCATATTAATTAATTGAGATTTTTCACAATGATTGACAAGTACCAGCTGGTACTACAAGGTACTTGTAGGTACTCTAAGTACTTTTTATGGTACTTACTGATAATTTTAACTAGAATTTTGAAAAAATAAATAAATAAATATCTGGGCCTATTTTCCTGGTACTTGGGCCCACAATTTTGGTACTTTTGGATCGGTACTTTTAGGTACTTAGACATATTTCCCACCGTTGGATTTTATATCCTGGTAGTACTATGGTACTTGTCAATCATTATAAAAAAGCTCTAATTGATTACCGCTAATGCCATTCATGATATTCACGAGCTGGGGCGTCAATCATTTCTAATTAGTTAAAGTCCATTTTTCTCCCCCTACTTATCCACTTTGTCAATTTAACCCCATGAATGGAATTTTGGTTCACTTTACAACAGGATTCAAATAAGTTCGGTAGTGGAATGTGTGATAGTATGTCTATGGACCATCTTCTTGAGGCCTTGTGTAACCAGTTTGTCTTCTAGCTGGATAATATGCTATCCAGTTACATGACCCGTGTCTAGACCTGAGCATTTCTCGGGCCGGGCCGAAGAAAAGCCTGGTTTCGTCGGGCCTACAAAACCTTGCCCAAGCCCGCCCACATAACTGGTCGGGCAGGGCCGGGCCAAGTCCCATGGCAGTTTATGGGATCTCATGCCCATCCCAGAAGCCCGATATATTACAATTTCATACGCTAATTATCAGGTAGCCGGCCGTTCGTCAGTCACAATATCCATACTCAGATAACACGTGAACAGCAACATCCAAATGCAAATTAGAGTACAGTACTATAGTCCTGGAGTCTGGCAAATTACAGTTCGCTAGATAGATGAAAGTTAAAAAAATACGCAGCCAACAAGTCTCCAATTCTCCATGCCGCTAGTGAGCTAGTGCATAAACAAAATTATAAACCCATGCAGCTCCAAGTATCCAGGTCTATACTTTCCTAGACACGAGCTATTCCATGGACCATTTGTTACAACCAAAATAGTGAGTCTATCAACAAAAGGTTTCTCCTCCTGGCCAAGCTTCACCAGAAGATCCGAAGAACGTTAGAACCCTGCAAAGAATTATAATGTAAAATATTTGGCATGCATGTGAATTATGAACATCCATTCTGTGGGGGTAAGGAAACCACCTGAAGTTCTAATCAACAGCTGTAACATCGTCAACTTCAATAGCTTCTCTAGCTGCATTTTTGAAACAAATACGCAAATTCGGAACAAGTGTTGAAATTATATAATAGGAGCCATAAATTCAGAACAAAATGAAAGAACAAACATAATATATATACATTACCTATATCCCCCTTGGCACGCACCCAATCTTGCAAACAAAGTAAAGCCTCCACTGTTTCTGGATTCAATGAACTCCGACAATGAGTTATCACTTTTTTTCCAATGCTAAATGCTGACTTTGATGCTACTGAAGAGATGGGGATGGTAAGAAGATCACGAGCCATGCTTGCAAGTTCTGGATAAGTCACTGATGAGGCCTTCCAAAACTCCAGTATGTCTAGATCAACATTTGGGTCTTTTGTTGGTTCTTCGAGATACAAATCCAACTGAGATTTTTGAGTTTGTGGTGCAACAAAGTAATCATCATAATCATCAAATAAGTCATCCCGCTGGTGGTCAGCATTATTTCTTGGATTGTTGATAGATGGGCCAGAATTTGTGCACTTGTACTCAGCAAACAGTTCATAAAGCTTACTGACAGCTTTATTAACTTGTTCTTCAGCAACAGACTCATCATCATGTATCTTTTTGTAGCAGTACCTAAGAAGATTCAGCTTGTATCGAGGATCAAGAATTGCTGCACATGATAGAACCAAGCTGTAGTCTGACCAATATTTATCAAACTTAGTTTTCATTTCTTTCACCATGTCAGACATAAAACTTTTTGGCTCTCTGGCAACTTGCAGCAACAGTGAGTGGATCTTAAATACACCTTTGAAGTACAGATTGGCTGTGGGGTACTTCGTGCCTGAGAAAGTGCATGTGACTTCATGAAAAGACTTCAGAAATTTAGTCATGGTTGCTACCCTCTTCCACTCAAGCTCAGACAGATCAAAATTTGACATAAATTCTTCCACTCACAAGGAATATAGCAATCCCCTCCTAATAAGATCTGCGTCAAACTTGTGGTTTTTAAGAGCAACAGAACCATCTGGACTTTTCTCAGCCCGAAGAACATACTGATCAATACTAGCCTGACGTCTATCGTGTGTTTGGATATGCCTTAACAAGTGAGAAGTGCCATTCTTAGTACGAGAAGTGACAATCTTCTTACAGATTCAGCATTTAGCTGTGCTCATCTCAGGGTCATCGGTTTCAATCTCAACGAAATCGTTCCAAACCTGAGACTTCCTACGGCGTTTTCTACCAGACTCATCATTTGGCTCCACCTCTTCCGGCTCCATCTCTTGCCGCTCGACCTCTTGCCGCTCCACCTCGTCGTCATCACCTTGTGCTTCGGTCGATTGGGCCATCACTTCCTAGATCTCAATCTGCAATCTCATAAAAAAAATTGCCTTGATTAGCACATGCGTACATTTTATAGTATTACTAGCACAGCAAGCAAGACAAAACAAGAATGGTTGGAGAAACAATTAAATAATATGTTCTCACGTGCTAGATCTGCATCAAAAGCAATCATGCTACTAATAAGAAAAACACCAGATCAAACAAAGGGAAAAGGTCGTACGTGTGGACTGGGTGTCTAGATCTTGAAGCAACAAGAAAAAGAAACACGAGCAGCAAGTAAAGTAGTAGTGTTTCCCAGTGCCCTGCGTGAGCAGCCGCCAGGAGAGTGGGCGACTGGGAGGGGAAAACCTAATTGTCCTCATCTGAGTCTTTATATACCAGCACTACAACAGGCTTACAGGCCGCAGCAGAGGCTGTTGGGCCAGGCCGGCAGAACAAATTGAGCAGGCTGAATCGCGCAGTGTGGTGTGGGGGTTTGGGACTGGGAGCTAATTGTCGGGCCGTCGGGCTTTTTCCGGGCCGGGCCAGCCCGGCCCGGGTTTCCCACGGGCCGGCAAAATCTGCGCCATGCCCATCCCAAAAACAGTCACGGCCGGGCTTAGCCCGCTGGGCTCGGGTCGGGCCACTGGGCCGGGCCAGTTTTGCTCAGGTCTACCCGTGTCAATGAAAAGTATCCACTAGCACAAAAACATCTCCCAGTACCGGTTGCTAGGCACCCATCGGTGTCGGTTGGCAATCCGGTACCGATGGGCGCCCATCTGTACCGGTTGGTAATACCAACCGGTACCAAATTATTTTGAGCGTAAAAAAATTGAAAAAAAAATTTTGAACTCGCCGGAGGCCCCGCACACGCGAATTTTTCACAAGTCACGCGAATTTTTCACGCGTAAATGCGCGTGCGTGGTCCGTGGGACTCGAACTCACGACCGGTGCGATTCCTCCTTAACCACCCCACCTATAGAGCACTTGTGGTTGAGAGAAGGATTTTATCCTTTTAAAGTAACCCTGGGTGGTGCATTCTGTACCGGTTGGTGTTACGAGCCGGTACTGAATACAAAAGGGGCCTCGGGAACCCCCCTGGACCATTTAGTACTAGCTTGTAACACCAGCCGGTACCGATGGGCGCCATTTAGTACCAGGTCATGTTACGAGCCGGTACTAAATGGTTCCCGGGGGTACTGTGCTTACCAACCGGTCCTAAATTGACATTAGTACCGGTTGCTAAGCAACCGGTACAGACGGGAGGTGGACGAATGTGCGTTTTTCCTCTAGTGATCCATTGGACTTCAACAAAGTTAGTCATGCCATAATTTTCAATATGTTTTAAACTATATCTAAAATCTCAGAATCACTTATTTTTTGCGAAGAGAGTAGGTCTGCCAATATTGAGTGGTGAAAGGACATAGCAGAAGAGAGCTAGGCTAATGCATAAATTCTTGAAACAGGTGATGATAGCTAGCTCAGCCCATATATACATAGTCGCATATACTTCACAAAATATGCCCTATATATGTGGTAGCCCTTGGCTACGCTTGGACCGATATAGCGCATTCATGGTAGGGAACATGCTACATATGAGGCTACCATCTACTTCACTCCTTTGACCTAACACTACTATGCCCTCTCCCGCACTCTGCCACCACTCCACCTTCATATCACTGATTCTTTGACTCGCGTCTCTCCTCCCGTTCTCATTCAGGTGCCACTAATCCTTCTCTACCAGGATCCTATATGCATGTTCTCCTTGTCCTTCCCTTCATCCACAATCACCACTTGTCCTCCTCCATCAAGAGCTTGGCCCTCCCCTTCCTCTGTCATCTTGGATGGTTGGATCTGTCGCTCTCCATATCTAATGAGGTCTCAAGCATGATCACATCCGTTGCGCTTACACCAGAGAGTTGGTGGGGACCATGTCGTGACAAATGGAACAGGACATAGGGGATCACATTTTGCTTAAATTAGAAGATAAAGATAAGAACATGGTAATGCATAAAAATAGTATATTAACTACAAGATCAGATACTACGTGTGGGAACAGGAGACATCGAGGAAGGTGCGACTACTTTTGGCATAGATTAACCAAGAGCAAATGTTATCGGGCGCAATGCATCATGCCACTGGTGCAACGGCGATGAACCTCCTTGGGGCTAGGGCTATGGCATTCTTAGGCTCAAGTGGTAACTGTGATGCAGATTGTATATCTATCACATATATGCATTGTGGGAATGGGATGTTGGCAGAAGATGGGTGTGGTCGTGTGGATGGTGGGGCTGGCACATGAGGGTGCGACGTCAAGGCTGTGCTGGAGGAGTATGAGAAGGTTGTTGCTCCATCCTGCAGCTATGTCTTGGTTTATCCGCTGCCCGTCCCTGTAACTAGTGTAACAACACTTGTACAATATTTTCCTATGGAGACATGAAGGGGCACTAGCCAGGTTGCAAAACATCAAATTGCAAAAAAGAGATGTAGCATCCTACTTTAGTATCATTTTCAATACAATGGTTTTCTATTTTCAAAAGAAATTTGTTTCTGATATTTGATTAACTAGGAAATTTTAGTACCATTTTATACAATGGTGTAAATGCATTGCAAAATATATTTCACAACCATATTTATTTGCCAATAATATATATATTACTTTTCATTAAATACATGAGAATATTCAAAACTAATAGTAGATATTGCAATAACAAGATAAAACATGAAAAAGAATAATGGAAAGACCATTTTGCACTCCTCTCCTTTGGAAGGAATTTTTAAAAACAGTAAAAAATTAAAAAAACTTGATAGTTTAAAAAAACTTAAAAAACAGAAAAATCATAAATAAATTTTATAAAAAGCATAAAAATCAGAATAAACATGGGGCCTTGTTTTTTCCTTTTTATTTCATTTTTCACCCTCCTTCCCTTTCTCTGCCCCCCCTATCTCTCTTTTCTCTCCGCACTGCAACGACGACCCATCCGAACCTTCTTCCTATCGGCCATCCCCTTCTGCTCTTTCTCGGGCGAAGCCCACGCGACTGTTGCAGGTGGCAGCGGTGGGGGCCAGATCCCGGCGCGAGGAGGTGAGCAGGATGGGCGCCCTCCTCCGGCATCTCGGGCTTATTTGGATGGAGGCCTGGCCAAAATTGCCTGGCCTGAACACCTACCTGTAGGTTGCCTGGACCGCGTTTGGTTGAAGTCCTGGTATGTTTGCCTGGTGATATCTACCTGTGTAGTTGCCTGGGCGCCAGGCCGAGAAAATCGTCCGCCTGAGTCCTTGCCTGAGCTGCCTGGGCTATAATCACCCACTAACCCCTCCCGTGCCCTTTCCTTTCTTATTTCCATCTCACCCTGTTGAGTGTTGACTTTCCCCTTCCGTCTATTCACCTCTGTTCTCTTCACGCAAGGTTCCTGTGGGTGGAAAAAATCCAAGATTTAGACAAAGGAGAGGATGGATGTTGTTGGGATGCTAATGTAGCTTGTAGATCCGGTGATTGGCTTCTTCTTTTACTCCCAATCAACCTCCACAAGTGATTCTAGGGTATTTTTCCTGTGCAGCAAAGGTGAGAGCATAATCTTTTTCCCCCTTTTGATCTCTCTTTTCTCTTTGTTTCCTTGGTTCATAGTACAAATACAACCATGATGTGCTCTTGTTTTCTCATTTCTTTCTTAAAAAAAACAGTACTAACTAAATGATATTTTTTACTTTTCTATGACGTAAATGCTCAGATGGATGTAGAACATATTCCTGGGTATGTTGTTCAGCAAAGATCTCGAATGTTAAGTGTCCTAGCAGTTGTTTTGGGCATTATCAAATGGCGAGATGTAGGCGTCGTCGCAATAGAAGGTTAGGGGTAAAATATGGACCATTGGTGAGCAGAGATGTGATAAGATAAACAAGGCTAGATGAATTGTATAACGGAACTGATATAAATTGCATTCATCAACTTCGAATGAGAAAAACTGTATTCTGGAAGCTTTCTGCCCGATTGCGTGATGCTGGTCTATTACGAGATACAATCCATGTATCTATTGAAGAACAATTAGCTATGTTCTTGCACACAGTTGGCCACAATTTGAGAAATTGTGTGATTGCATTCTATTTCAAGAGATCTGGCGAGACCGTAAGCCAATATTTCAGTGAGGTCTTGAGTGCTCTCTGTTTCCTTGCCAAGGATATGATAAATCTTAGATCAGTAGAGACACATCAAAAGATAATCAACAGCCCTGGATGGTTCTACCCATATTTTGAGGTATATCATGCAAAATTCATTTCACATTAGTTTCCATTCCTACATTCAACACCAAACTAATAAGAATTACCTACAATATATAGGACTGCATTGGAGCACTTGATGGCACCCACATCCCAGCATTTGTCCCTGATAATATAGCTAACAGGTTTAGAGGTCGTAAGGGCTATGCAACACAGAACGTGCTTGCTGTTGTGGACTTTGATTTGCGGTTCACCTATGTACTTGCTGGATGGGAGGGCTCAACACATGACTCCATAGTTCTAAGGTCTGCCCTTAAAAGATCAATTGGAATCCCAATGCCTGAAGGTTAGCATCGAGTCCTAGTATGCATCGATATGAATAAATTTTGATAAGGCTGTAAAGCATTGTCTTGTGTGCTGTAGGAAAATATTACTTAGCCGATGCTGGATATGCAGCAAGACCGGGTATATTGCCGCCGTATAGAGGTGTTCGGTACCATTTGAAGGAGTATGGGGGTGGGAGACGTCCAGAAACACCACAAGAGCTATTCAATCTTCGTCATTCTTCCCTTCGGATCACTGTCGAACGAGCATTTGGGACCTTAAAGAATCGCTTTAAAGTTCTTTCAAGCAAGCCATATTTTCCATATAGAACACAGGTGAAAATTGTGATAGCTTGTTGTGTGCTACACAATTGGATCCTTGATAATGGTCCTGATAATATCATATATGATGAAGCTCGCTGGTTTAGCAATCTACCTAGGTCAGCTAGGACAGCTACAGATCAAACCACAGAGAATAGACAATGGGCAGCTAAGCGTGATGATCTAGCAAATTTAATGCGGAGTCAACGTTGATATAGCTCACCGTATCGTTGATCTACCATATATGTACCTGAACAATATGTATTGAATATTATATGTACCTGAACCATTATTTATTTACTATTGCTTGTTGTTACCATTATTTGTATGCTCTTGTAGTTCACATAATGGACACAGCTGAAAGTAGCTTCAATGCTAAGGGCAAGGGAAGTAAGAAAGTTGCAGGATCGAACCCAAGGGCAAAACCAACTAATTGGCCAGCAGCTATATCTGAGTTCCTCCTTGATTGGTATATTGAGAAGAAGCTGACGATGCCTCCCAAGTCTAGCTTCAAAAGGTTGCATCACACTTCATGTACAGCAGCAGTAAACTCCAAGTATGGAACTACCTACAATGTGGATCAGGTCGATCATCACTGGAGGCGTCACCGGGATACATGGGGACTTGCGGCCAAGTTTCTCAATGAGAGTGGTGGTGGCTGGGATGAGGAACAAAAGTTGTTTACTCTCTCGCAATCTTCTTTGGAAAGTTTGTCGGTAATTATCTATTTCCTTTATAATGTCTACATATATTTTCATGAACTTTCGTCTATTTCTTTTAGAACATCTGAAATTCTTATTGACTTATATTTTCATGCAGCAAAATGATCGTGGAATTCTGAGTAAACCTATTCAATTCTTTGACAAGCTCCAAGAATTATTCAGTGGTTCCACAGCCGATGGTTCGTTTATGCAAGATCCTTCCACTGTAGCTGAGGACAATGATACTGATATTGATAATATGGACATGATGAATGATATGTCTACCTATAATGATGAAGATGTTCCACGAGGGGAAGACTCGGACAAACTAGAATCTGATAGCGATGACTGTCAGGAGGTGGCTGCCCTTGCTGCAACAGCTAGCCAAGTTTCTTCATCTAATGCCCAGTCAATGAAGCCTAATAAGAAGAGTTTTAAGAGGGCTGGGAAGTCAAAGACACTTCCTGCTACCACAAAGAATGACCGGGCCAACAAGCTGAGGTCAAAACTGTCTCATGCATCACATGGTGACGATGATATGGATATCAAGCTAACCAATAGTTTGGATAAAATTGAACAAGCCCTTGTAAAACCAGTCCAGGTTGCACCTCCACCAGACCCTAATGGTCCTTTATGGGACATGCTCAAGCAGATTGCAATACCAGCAGATGACAGACTCAGTGTAGGGGCACACATTTGCAAGCCAGAATTCCAAGTCCTTCGTGGGTTTCTTGTCAACATGGGTCAAGAGTACCTTGAGCGCTGGGTGTACAAGTATTTATCTGGTGCTGATCCTGACAACTAGTCATATTTCCAGGAAATTTAGGTTGCATAAGCTTTTGGGAATGTAGCTTGCATATGACTTATGTTGTGATTGATGGGGTATGATTTTGTTGCACCCTTCTGATGGGAGTAGTATGTATGATATGACATGGTAACCAAGTACCATTAGAGATGGTAGTTAATTGGAGAACTTTTATTATCTTAATCGAGAAATTAGTAAGCCTCATGGGACAGCATATGTGTTGAGCTTTTGTATGTAGTCAAAATGTCAACTAATATTACCTTGTAATATAATGGAATGATTAGCCTATATTCTAATTTCTATTTTACTTGAGTGGCGTGTCATTATTGCAAATTATATAGAATCGTTGGTTTATGATCATCCTTGCATAAGAAATTTACGGGGGTAATCTCACCACACTATATGCTAGCTCGTGTGCACTGCTTCGCATCAATCGAGTCCCCTAAAGGACATTGATCCACTGCAACACTCGAGGCCCTTGCTGGAACAGAGGGCAGCTTCAGACCTGCACTCTTGGCATTCGAGGGTGAAGCTCCTGGTGATCCTACAAAAAATGCAGAAGGACCAGAGTTAACCTCCATGCATGTTTCATCTCTTTGAAAATGTAATAAATTATCATTTGAAGCAGTCAAGTTTTGAACTAAAAAAGTCTTACCCCCGGTGCCGTCACAAACAATATCACTAATGTTTGGAGACGATGCTCTGGATGGTGTGACCGCAACAAGAGATGGAATCGCCTTCCCATCAATAAAAATGGGACGTGCAGGTGGTACAGGTCGATTTTTTCCGAACGGTGTAACAGGGACTTGCATCTGCATTGCTGTTGGACCCGATGAATTTTGGGTAGGCGTAGTACCACTTGATGACCCGACACTTTTCTGCTTTTTTGCCACATTACTTGGGTCACCGCTGCTAGCAGGACCATCTTTATCGGCTCCCTCTCCATCTTGATCCATGGGATCGTGATCAGTAGATGGAGGCATAGCTGGTACGAAATCATTTTGTTCCAACATGAAGGTGATGTTATACCCCACTGTACCAAACACAAGATGTGTGGTGTAAGGCAATTGCTCTCTATTCAGCACGCCTACCAAAACTCGAATAATTCCTTTCTTCCAGTAAGTTAGCATGTCAACCTCTATTGTAGCTCCAACCACAGTACCCAAAGCCCAAAATGCAAGGTAGTGTGTCCAAGCATGAGGTACCCCTGTTATATGGATCCAGACCTCATCCAACTGATAAGCAGGAGTAACATCTGCTGTGTTTTACCATTCTGAAATTGTCAGTGTTACTCCATAATTCTTCAAGCAAAAATCAATGTCCGTCATTCCCTTGAGTTCCACATATGAAGGATAGGCAACTAGGAATGAGTCCTCACCATGTGGTAGGGCCTCCCAGTTCCAGTCTGCCCTCGTAAGCTTAGCAAGCTCAGCCTGAACCACTTCGGTCATAAGTTTACCACCAGACACCTTTACCAGAGCCGTAGGCGCCGGATCAGGGACCTCCAGCTTATAATCAAAATCCGGCATTCTCAGAAAACACATATCGTTTGTGCCATAGCCAAACAAGCTGGCATTCGGCTTTGGCATCTTGAGAATGGGACATTTGGCAGATAGATGTACATTCTTCTTGTTGCAGATAATACAATCCAGGTCTGCTTTGCAATCATCTACTGCATGCCCACTACACTTACATCTCCAACAGTATGGGGGCCTAGGTTTTTTTGCCTTGATAGCCCCTTGATATACCGTTGTTGCTTGCTGTATTACCTCTGGTCCAGGAGCATTCATGCCATGTTGTGCGGTGCCGGTGCTGCAGCAGCAGGAGCATCCCGGTCATGTTGTGATGCATCCCGTGCCTGGTAGCGTTGCTGTGGCCCCCTGCCACGACCAGGTCCTCAACGTTCTGCACCAGGATCATCGCGACCTTGCCCCTGTCCACCCCTTCCAGGTCCGTTTCCACGGCCAGCAGGGGGACGATTTGGACCAGGTTGCCAGTTCTCATGCCTATGTCTGCCCGGGTGCGCATTGCGCTGGAGCGGTGGATTGCGCTGTGGCGGCGAAGGGTGGAAGTTGCGTGATTGCGGCGGCTGCGGTGTTCAGATGGGAAGATTGCACCCCAGGTGCTAAGGCGGCAGGTTTGGGCAATATGGGCTTGGTGGGCCCCTTGCGTTGCAAGAGGTCTGATCTGGATCATCCATATTGATTTGCCCGTGTGATTAGCATCTCCCGTGTAATTAGCATCTCTCTGTTCTGTGCAACGATGGATTTCGAATTTTGAATATCCCGTTGATTACGGCAAACTGATCCGGCGAATCGTTCCGGCGGCATGAACGCTGCTAACGTCGGTGCCGTCGCCGGTCGTCGTCGGGGGAGAGGACCTTTCCAAGGGCGAATGACACAAACCACGGCGTGGAAGATCACATCCTTTTGGTCTGGAACAAGGTTGTGAGTTGATGGTTGCCGGAGAAATTTCTTGGCTCGTCGCAGCCTCCAGTTGAGAAGTAGATGAATCGTGGATTACCTTGGTTGTGACTTGATTATCCTCCCACCATCTGCTCCCTTTGGGGAATCCCATCTCATTCAAGAATTCTTCACATAGCTCCTCCTCTGATCTTGCGTGTTTTCTAGCCTCTGTATTTGTCAAAGGATCTTCGATTCTACATGTACCTCGCGTGCTTGCATAGGCAGTGGCTTCCTCGGTGGAAAAACCTGCAAGTCTTGCTGCATGCATATCTTCATCATAAGATGTGTGTACCTCTGTGATGTATCTGTCGTCGACTATGGAGTGCTCCGGCTGCAGGATGTCTCCTTCACGGGATATCTCCGCCACGGCAACATCGGCGATGAAGCCGCCTCCTCGTCATCTTTGCCGTCGATGAAGAGCATCTCCGAACCTGCATCGCCGTCTCCACACACGACCTCAAGGTCTTCATGAGACTGCAGCCGTGGCGCCAGGGTGAGGCGACGGCGCTCGTCGCCATCTGTGTCGCTCTCGCCCTCAACGGTCATCCTCCGTCCGGTTGGTTTACTGAATCGGTCATTGACAAAGGCAGTAACAACTATTTTCACTTCAATAGTCTATAAACTTATATAGTTAAGTAGAAATAAAAAAGATAATCTTTTTATTTTTATGTTATAATAACTCTGCAGTAGCCAGTATGGGAGGGAAATCTTCCCTGCCAATAAATAGCTGCACATGAGTTCGTCCATGTAACAACAACCAAACTACTAGAAAGTTAATGCCCTAATCAAACTGCAGCTTATATGCGTGTCTGTAACTCTTTTATATATACGAATATACGACACACTTCTGTGCAGATCAGCACGCGAGAACCCATAGCTCGTTCTGATTAGATTTTTCGCATTTTTGGTGGGAAGTAAAGAGGAGAAGAAGCCACAAAAAAAAAGAGAATAAAACACGGTATAAGGTATGAAAAGGCACTTCACTTAGAAAAGCAGTGAAGATGAACATAGAAAACCGCAGAAAGTCATGCGCTGGCTAGGACTTCGGTGTGGGAATGTGAGGCGACGGGAAAGAAATGAATTCCCTGTGCGAGCAACGCTGGTCGTGTACAACTGTACATGGAAGCATGCTGGTGATACAAAGCGTACCATGGTCAGCTGACTACGCAACAATGGCCTCAGTGCTGCTGTGGAAAGGCCAGTGGATTGTCTGGGGCTCGCCATATGTCCCGTGCCATATGTGGACGGAGTGACTAGCCTTAGTTACCGCTAGATGGCAATGGCGACATGGTAAAGGTGAAGAGACACCCAGGAGTGGTGCAAAAAGGTCAAGGACGAGGAGCCTTGCTGAAGCTCTCCATCTGCGGAGGCATGGTAAAACACCGGATCATCTATTGTTTCTGGAATTTTGTCTGGCTGTTTGCCTGATTGCATTGGCGAATTTATTCATTCATAGCCTGTTTGTCAAAAATTGCATCACCCTTTTCCTTGGACAGGATCCAAAGACAAAGAACCTGAGGCTGAAGAGAAAGCACAGGATGGCTAGGAAGTGCCTACCGTCGACAGCGGCGCCTCTGCCGAAAGACTTAAGAATCTAATGTGTTGGACAAGCCGTAAAAGAAATTCAGGCTGTCGTCGCAGCAGTAGTTTGAGATTTTGATTTTAGGTTACGAAACATTTGTTTAGTGCGAGAATTAGTATAGATATTTGGTTAATTAGTAGTGATGGTTTCTGGCTTGATTGTACCTGCATTTGTGTACCTGCTAATCAGGCAACATTGGAACATAGATATTTTTTTTATATAAAAAAAGCTTAAGTTAGGTTGTGGTGATTTGAAATATTTGCCGGATATATTATTTGTCTGTGCTATATATGACTGCTCATGTTTGCTTGAGAAGTTTAGGATTGTGACAACTTCCAATATTAACAGATGCTTCAATGATATAAAGGAATATATTCATCAGAAGTTCAGAGCACTGGGCAGACAAGGGAGAAAAGCTGCTCAGCCTTTATTTGACAATCTTGCTTGGAAGGAATTGCAAGACTCGTACTGTAGAAGTGTCCTGTGTTTGGTACACTGATGAAAATGCATCCCACTTCATAGTTTCGAGCCTCGACCTTTCAGGGGCACATTTCGTTTTTCTAGTCACATGGACACAACACAATAGGCGATATTGTTACTCCCAAAATTTGACATGACAAAACACAACAGCACATAAATTCGTTAAATAAAATGGTTGAAAATGGAATACCCTATAAAACCTTTTTCAAGAAGCAATCACAAGTCCTGAAGAACCTGGAGTATATTATTTACCCTCTTCACATCTTCGTGTGAAAATAAAATCAACAGTCATTGTGTAACCTAAATTACTGAGAACAACAGTACTGAATGATGGAACTAAATCACTGAATCATCAGAAAATCCAAAGTCTTGTGCTCTACAACTTCTTTAAAAAAATCGAATCTGGAATATCCTACATCACCTTTTGCAAGAAACAATCACAACTGAACAACCTACATGATTCAACGATTGGCAGACGCCTTGTCCGGCAGTGAACGCACGTGTGAGGACCAGACCTCGAGCGCCACGGAGAGGATGGAAGAGGTGGTCTGCGGCCCTGAGGGAGTGAAGATCGGCCACTGAGAGGAAGGTAGAGGCGGTGCCGTGGGGAGGGCAGGGCAGCCGCCGGGGCCAAACAGCTAGGGGCCAGGGTGCCGCCAGGGGGCCGGGGATGAAACGGTGTGGGGGATGGCAGTGGCGCAGGCTCGGTGGGGAAACATGGACGATCTAATTAGGTTAGTGCAAAGTACTGCTAATTTACTCTTGATTAATGGATGGTCATATTTGATTTATACTATATACTGCTAGGAAGTACAGCAGTTGTGCGTTGTAAAATAGCTCCTATTGTAAGCTTCAGTGATCTGATCGAAGATCGGAAGACCAGAACGTTATGGACAGAGAAAATGGGAACTAAAACGTTGGTCGTGAACCTTTGTTTATTACTCGCTTTTTGCATCAGCTGGGGTCACAAGTTCGTGAGCTTTCGACCCCATTCCACCTAATCTGGGGATAAATCGAACAGCCCCTTAAGCAGCCAACACATTTCTTAGACAGCGTGCCTCTTCGATGCACGCGCGGACTCTCCTGCAGGGACAGCTGCTGTTGCAGCAACAACAACAAACAGCGCAATAAGAACCATGGTGCACTGGATCCGCCATGATAACACAATTGCCATCGTCGAGGAGTTGCTACAAGATCGAGGTAGATGTCTGGTGTATATGTGTTTGGATCAAGTATTTGGTTACAGTTGGTGTGGCCGGAGTCGTTCGGAGGAGAGGCCTTTTTATTCTAGAGGCCAGCAGCTGTTACCTAGAATTATTTAAAACCTACCAACCGACCTGCAAGAACTTGTATTTGTTTCAAATGGCCATACATATAGATATATAGGCATATAGTATGCATCGACGTCTTTGTTGGTGGACGAAAATAAAGGCCCTCTCGTGAGGAGGTTGAAGAAAATGTTGAGGCACATCGTTTCCTGCATTGTACTTATTCATCATTTTGATTTTTGTTAATGGAGTGGTTTCAAATGGACGGACATGAGCTCCACTTCGGTGTCAACATACGGTGGCAACAGTTAATAAGATCCCAATAAAACATACTCCATGCATCGGGTTGCTACAAATCAAACCAGCACCATCTTATGGCTACCGTAAATATAAATCTGTTAGTATAACGTGCATACGAATATGATTCGACAAATTGTTTGTCGATTCTTGTAAATAGTCAAAATATGTGCCTTACACTGCTGGGAGGGATGAGTACTGACGATGCTCGCAAGTCGAGTTATACGAATATCTTCACTATATTTATAATCAGAGAAATATATATAGTTTGACTACCCTGCAAAGATCGTTATATAAACAGGTTACTATAACCTACTTCTTATATTTCCTGGCTGGATGGCATAATAATTATCTGTGAATCACAATTAAAGTGTAAACCCATATGGCTGTGGAACCATAAACTAAATGAACCAACAGGACAAATATGCAGATTCCCCATGAAATTACAGTAGATGGCTTCTAAGAACACGCACGTGGGGATTCCATGCATATTAAATATTACCGCTAATGATATTCCCGAGCTGAGTCATGAATCATTTCTAATGGTAAACGTCTATTTTACTCCCCCCACCTATCTACTTTGTCCGCTTAACTCCCTGAATAAAATTTTGGCTCACTTTACTCCTAAACTATTTCATTTAGTCCAATCTATCCCCTAATTAAATTTCCCTTTTTTCCATTTCTCTGTATAGAGTTGAAATTTTGACTTCAAATTTTGTGAGGAGGTACAAAACATGACGATTTACGCTAAAACATTATACAAAATTTTTCAATGGTTATTTTCATATGTTATAAATATTTAATACGAAATTGATCTTAGATATATAAAACTATATGAAAGGTAATCATAAACAAAATCTAATATTTCTAACCTCGAGCGCTATGTTATAAGTCAACTGATAAAATCTGAAATTAAACTCATCTACAGAAAAAAAAATAAAAATATAATTAGGGGTAGATTATTGAACTAATTGAAATAGTTCGGGGGAGTAAAGGGACCTTGAATTTTGCTCATCGGGTTAAGTGGACAAAGCAAATAAGTAAAATCAACCTTTTCCTTTCTAATTAGTCACACTTTTGCTACCCGTAGGAAAATGGTATCAGGGTTCAAAGTGACTTTTCCTTTCTAAAGTGAATTAGGTCCATCAGATTAGAAAGGAAAATGGAATAAAATAGGAAAATGTAGATACTAATTAGTCACACTTTTACTAACAAGAATAAGGTAAAGTACTTGTGCCTAATTCATTGGATAAACATCAACCGACCATGGCCCATCAGATTTGATGAGGTCTCGTTCAAAGTGGAATACAATTAGAAAACATCGTCACAAATTTGGAATCTTTATTCGGATTAACCTACAAGGGACAGTGGTGGAGGTTTGGAGGTACATATGAAGCCATTGTCGAAGCAGAGACATCCAGGGATAAATGGATGATATTCAGAAATGTACAAACTCTTTATGTTGACAGTGTAGCCAATTACACATCACAGCAAAACAGAAAAAGAGTAAGCGGTTGGCTACACTGTGACTATTCGTCGTTCTTGAGATGCTCATCGAACCAACTATTGGATAATGACCCACCGGGCAAAATCTTTCCCCAACACAAAAACCGATCTCTCTCGCATGGTGAGCAAGGGGAAGGCCAAGGCCGCCAAAGTAGGATGACGCATGCTTCAGTACCTAGTGAAAGCAATGGCGTCCTCGGGCTCCTCTTCAAAACCTACGTTCCCAATGAAGCATCTACTCAATCTACGTATTCATGTAATTCTCTTTTTTTATGCACTCCCAGCAACCAGAAAAAGAACATAGAACAGATTCATATGTTCACGTTTTATGTTGCCGAGCTTGGTTCAAAGAACGGTCCAGTGTTGGTGTGTCACTGCTCCAGTTTCAAGTATATCACTATGCCCTATGCAGCTTGTCTTGGAAAGAACAGGCAAGCCCTGTTTTAGCCCATGCACCTAATTTGTTCTCAGAATGGTTGCAAAGAGAAAAGAAGTATATGTTCCGGTGAAAAGTTTTGGAAGTTTCAAAACCATGGTTAGTAGAAAGGGCTGTTCTCAATTAATTCAATGCGTTGACAGGAAACATTGTGACAGTCTCGTGCCCGTTGGTTCAAAAAAAAAATTAATTCAATGCGTTGACAGGAAGCATTGTGACCCTATCAGACGTGTAGTGTCGATTGCTTTGGATGTGCAAATCACTCACTCTTTCACGTTGCCCTGTTTTCCATGAGGTGCTGCACATTGTTCTCCTTTTTCTCTCTTTTCTTCCACAATATTGAATCTGGGGGACTAAGCTAGAGCCTAGAGGGGAGACACTGAAGCCATTGCAGCGGTAGGAACATTCCTCAGGGTTAAGGGACTTTGCACAATGTCCTGTAGTACTCACGTAGGTTCGCACCTTAATTGCGTGTTTGTAGTATGCCATCCAGCAGCACCGTTCCTATTTAATAATGCCAGGCCCAGGCTTAATGGCCTCTTCTGATGTTGACGGATGTTGCAATTATGTGATGTGCAGACACAACCAATAATGCTGCCTGCACTGATCTGCTTGCATATATAAGTCATGGATGGACTCGTTCACTAAGAGGACCTTTTCCATGTCATAGATTAGCATTCGTTCAGGACGCATCGTGTGAAAAACAATGATGAAAGAGGCAGAGGAGTCTTGGAGGCACGCGAGAAATTTGGGAAGAGGAAGCATCGGGAATCAAACATTTGCCATTTGCGTAGAAGGCCTTGGTGTAGAAGCCCTGTCTTCATTCCATACTACCATTGCCCCTTCGAGAAAATTCAAACATGGGAGAAACGTCCCCACGACTTTCCTCTTAAGAAGATGGTACCACAACTCATAACCCAGGCTGGCTCAGCTTCATTAGCTTGTCTGGCTGACCAGTTGCACCATGAGAGTGTTGGCACATAGACATAGCCGCTTCTCGACATGGAACTGTGTGGGAGTTGTACTATTTGCCTATGTTCTATAGATTATTCAGACAATGAGGAAATGATATAATAGTTTCTGTAGCATGTTACTTATCAGAATTTTGTTCAATTTAACACTATGATCTCTGCGAAGAATCAAGACCACTGACTGGCCTTTTTTCTGAGTATCAATAGTACTGTACCACAGTTGTAGAGATTTGAAACGGTGGTTGATAAACTGATAAAACTCTTGGGGGGGTGACATGTACATTTAAATTGAATTGATAATTCACACTGCCTTTTTAATTCTTTAGAAAAGCATCTAAACAGTGATTCAGTAAGGTTTCATATAACTGACAGATAGACAAAAGTCTGTCTTAGCTGCCTTTACAAATGAAAATTATCTGTGTTTCTGTTAATAATTTATTAGCGAAAAACTGATTATTATTGTGAAAATCGGTATTAATATCTATCTTTATATCCATAAATATCTACCTTTCCTATAATCTTAAATAACAATTCCAGTCCTCTTATTAAGCCATCACGTCATGGTTAAAAATTACCTATAATGTGTTTTACTCTTACTAGTAACTAAACTAAGCTTGTGTGATCAAATAGGTACCTGAATTATGTCCACAAATGTTATATATTGTCTACGTACCCAAAATTGTTTAATGGTGTCATAGGAGGTACTAACCTTGGTTCATATCCTACCCACACTGACAGTTTTTTTTTACTCCTTTCTGGATAACAGGATGATATACATGGTTTTAAAAAAGATGAATCATTCCGACAGGAGGATGTTTCTTTTCAAGTGTTTTATACCATTCAATCTGGATGTAAATGGCAATGTGCAAACTTTTTTATTGTTCACATGTATATGTATAGTTCATGGCAAGGTTTCCCTTCCAATCGTTCAAGATGTCAGGGTGGAAGTTGGTATTGTCATGCCATGCATATCAGTGTCGGTAGGATCTGAACCATGATTAGTACCTCCAGTGACCTACTTAAACAAGTTGGTTTCAGGAATTTCCAGTGACCTACTTATCAGAATTTCCATTCAATGCCCAAGCTGGTTTCAGGAACTGCACCAATGTTTGCCGTACTGTGTAGGATGCAGCCATTCATTGTGCATCATGAGTTACCAGAGGACAAATGGATCGGTCGACCGGCCCTTCTGTGTCAAAAAAACAGAATGGGTCCCAGAAGAGCATGAAGAAATAATTATCTCTATGTTAAGACATAATATCATTTAGCTGCTAAGAGCAGGTTTAATGATCTAATCGGCAGCCGTCTGAGACCCGCAATGAAGTGGCGTGTTAGGACCTGCCGGGATTTAATGCACTGCAGCTCATTCAGCTAATAAGAGCCACGCTAGCGCGTCTTCGCTCGCGTGCGTTCTCTCTCCTGCTCTATGTCAGAATCCGCCGGCTTACCCTCACTTATTAACTTGCTCTAAGCTATGACCATTTTTGCTATAAAGTTATAAACAGTTGATAGTATCCATAGTCTCTCATACATTTTTAGATCCAGAATCTCATTAAGGATTGAGGCAGATTCTCAGACATTGTTTTGCTATGGAGTGGAGAATTCAATGGGCAAGCTAGTAAATGGACACCCCGATAAGCCACACGGTTGAGGCAATCTAAACATCTGAAGCGTATATTTGTGTTAAGAGGTTGCAGTCATCTTTTAAAAAGGCAGCTTGTACTCAACTCATATAACTTTAAAATTACTGACCTCACCAACCTACCACATGTATCGTGATTTGCCCCATAAATAGTCAAAAAGCTATTATATAATCATCACCTTACTACACATGTAGAAAACTATAGTTTTAGTTTGGTCAGAAAAGCTCAGAAACTAAAAGGAGGAATGTATGAGAACTAGAAAAACACTAGAACATAAGGATGAGACAGGCCATTAGGACTGTGAGGTATCAGGAAAGGAACGGGTTCATACTATGCATCACAATGGTAATTTTTTTTACAATTTCCCTGTTCAACTCAGTGCGCCATAGCAGCTCACATTCCACAATTTCCTGCCACCCACAACGGTGGGCTTCCGTGTTAAGTTGATCAACTCATGGGCTATCAGTCTGTTGAACAAGCGCGCATTGAACAAATCAGTAGCAACTCGATTAAGTTAAAAAAACAAGTTGATGCTTTCGTTTCACATGCGGCCAGACATCTACTGAGGGAAACAATTCATATGAGAAACAGGACAAACCTCCAATTGTAACATGGGAGTTTCATCTTATTAAAAATATAAATTACTTCAATTAAGTATAGCTAAAGTCCAGATAACCTTTAAACTTATTCGTGGTAGAATTAATCCTGAATTTATAATTTATCTTTTTTGTTCATACAAAGTGCACTCGTATGTTAAAATTTTACGACATCGTAGTGGAGATCATAACATTTGTATGAAAGTACAAAATTATTTCATCGTTCTTGGCATAAAAAATTATACAAAAATAATGATGGAAAATAAATCATATTTTGACATATATACATTATGAAGTCCTTTACAACCATACAAAATTATAATTATTTGTTTTTGCATACATTACGATGCCACCTGTGGAATCGAGGAAAAAGGATAAATTATATTAATGAGCTAAATTTGGACTAATTATATTTTTGAACGGCTAAATTTGACCAAAAAAATTTTCTGAGGGGTTACCCAAAAATTGCATATACGTTAGCGGAGTAATTTGACTTTTACCTATAGTATTCGACAAGGGAGTAAAACTGTGTAGATGAAATTCCAATGGACCTCATTTATCTGGAAATAGCCCAAAATAAACTAAATTTGTCCTGACATGAAGATTCTATTTCAATTGAAGAAACTTGATCCTAATAATGTATTTACAAATATATGTATGGTTAATTTTATTCTGAATGTTTTTTATAAGTAACTCTGCCGTCATTTGTATCAATGGGTGAAATGAATGCCTTCACAATAGATTTATGGCAGTTCCTTATTTAATTATTGCATACTAGCAAGTAAAAACAGATACTAGGATCATCATCAGCTTCTGCCATTTCCTTGTTCATCGCTATGTGAGTATGCAGAGCATCATTATTAATTCAGGGCTGAGATGGCACTTGTTGAACAAGTGATGAGGTGCAACCCAATTAAATTGATAACTTTTAGGCTTTTCTTTCACATGCAACCAGTTGCTTCTAGAGAGAGCAATTCATTTGGGAGCAGCATAAACCTCTCCTGCTTGTAAGATATGGGAGCTTCTTATTCTTATTTCACGATTCACTATACATCGTAGGTGAAATTTCTGAAGAACTCTTGTATCTGGTGGAATGGCCAAAAACAACTTAAAATGATCATGGCAACAAATTAAAACTTTATTTCAATTGAGGAAGGGAACCGAAGCTCTTTTACGTAGGATCCACCACCCCGGTGTCTTTTAGCACCATAGAGTGCTGGTTAGTTCAACTGAATGATTCTTTTGTGACATCCTTAATGACTCGATTAAAAGGAGGTAAGGGGATTCATGAATATTATATGCATGTAGAATGATGTTTTCGAAGAACACATTTCAAAAAAGAATTTGAGTACTTGAGGCACAATGAAACTGATGCCAATCTAGAGGAATTGTCTAAAACCCGAATCACGTGGCGGAGGGAAGCCCCTTTCTAACAGCTGTAGAGTGAAATTTAACTTGACATATCAACTTTAATAAAAGAGCCCACACTATATCTGTTATAGAACAATCAAGTTTCATAAAATTGTAGACATATCACTAAAACAAAATTCTCTTAAATAGAGGGCAGTGTAGTATTAAGAAGAAATAAGACAGCACTGGGTGGCGATACTAATAATTCAAAGTTGATCAATATCCCCCACATAAATATCACAATATTTTCTACCCTACAAATGTGTGATTTGTGGAGCAACAAGAGAAGTCAAGAAATAAGCAGGGCGCAGAAAATAAAACTTCTAGAGGTTTGGGGGTTTGAGACAGTCCGGGAAAAGTGATAACTAGAAGTCTCCTCAAACGTACTAGTGTCGTGTGGTTCCTGAAAGCATCTCTTAATTAGGGGTTCCATTATCCAGTGTGAGATTATTAAAGGCTATAGCATCCATCAACGTGGTATGGTTCCATGTATATTTAATTTAGTGATATGCCTCAATTTAATCTCGCCTTTGATCATGTCGTCAGAGGTAGCAAAAGCTTGGCAGAAACCTAAGATGGCAGTCTAGTCTATTACAGTACAAACTAGAGAACAAATTTCTAACCCGGCAAGTTTGAATAGTCTTGTACATTCTGGCAATCTGCCATCTTCAGTTAAGTATTACTTTTAAAAGAAAAAGGGAATCTCTATTGGTTCGGTAGTTTCAAGGTAACATAACAAGACTGGTCATCCCCCCCCCCCCTGCCATTAAAAATTCTTCCATATGCAACATCGACCAAATTACTGCAAAATTAATGCGCTCACCAAACCACAGCTTACATGTCTGTAATGTAACTGTACATATACAACTCATTTGTACACAGTACATGAAAATGCATCGCTAGTTCTTACAACTTGCATGCTTTGTTGGTGAAAATAAAGAGGGATCAAGAAAACACACTATATATAAGCAGGTATACAGATGGCTATGTGAATGAAGTAGGAATGTGGAGTAGCAGAAAGAAAAGATCACGGCATACAAGTACTTTTTAACTCCTGCCATCCAGGGCACACCACAGTCCAACGTCCTGGACTCCCATTCTCCCATCTGTTCCATCACAGCAGGATAGGAGAGAAAACCCTAGAAGCTAAACATAGCTCCGACTTCAGATTAGGAATGTGAGGTGATCGGAAAGAATTGCGGACTTCATAGATCTGATACCAGAAATGGGATTGGTACAACTGGAAGCATTTAAGCGATATGCCTTCAACGGCCCACTCTCAGCCGACTACACAGCACCCAGGGGCTACAGTCCAAAATTATGTCTGTTTAGTCAGGCTTCGATTTAGTCGATATGTTGTTCGCCCTTGACTTTATACAGGTTGACAGAAATAGCACAAGCATGGCATGTGTCTGAAATTTATTCCCCTCAGTCCTCACTGTGATAGTCTACTACTCTCTGTCCTAATATATAAGACGCAATCATTTTTTCTGATGTCCCAAAATCTAGAGAACGTTCTCCTGGCTCCTGTTCACATATGAATGAGCATTGGGTGTAAAAACATATTTTTTCGGTCTCTATGTTTCTATTAGTTATTTAGTTTTTTTCTTACTCATCTAGAAAAATACAATTAAATACACTCCTTTGTCTATGTATCGAATGAGTTACGTCTTATAATATGGAATGGAGGGAGTATGTTATAGGAACTACTCTAGTTCTCAAATAGGGACATACATCCTGGAGAAATCTCAAATGGCAGACTAGTCTATTACAGAACAAACTACAGAACAGATTTGATTCATTTGAATATTATTCTAGAATATGCCTAGCATCTTCAGTTTTTCACAGATTCTTGCTCATAGAAGAACAGACACCTAGTATCCCCCTACCAGTTTTTCCTAATCAAGTTATCCCTGGTCTGGATGGCATTATTGTCAATTGGCTCTCCAAATTTTTCTGTGTGGGTTTCTTACTACATTACTGAGATTAGCATAGAGAGACTTGACTGAGAAAGCCCTGTTTTTTTCCCAGTTCCATTTTTGTGTATCCTTCTCATTTGATATGGGGCAGGTAAAAAGAATATCGCAGAACCTTCTTAACTGAGTTTGCTCATCTGTATCTAGCCATCTGCGAAAGGTCATGCGCCAGGTGCGAACAGCCATGGTATGCACCGTGACATTTTGTTCATTTTCGTGGGAGTCCACCCTTTCCTTCAGGTTCCACCCTGTTGGCACTTCCATTAGTCAGAGCTCCGGTTTCTGGTGACTAGCAAACAGATCATTGAAACATTCAGTTAATATCTTCTTTCACCATCTGGCGCAGGCGAAGCATCCCGCGGCATGCTTTTGCTGGTGAGTTATTTCCACTACAGAGCCACACAGGCCCAGCATTTCTTCACTGATACATATGCATGCATATATGCGTACGCTCTCTCGTATAAAAATCGTGGCGCCCAAAACTTTATTCTGCCTCACACACTCAGCTAGTTTTTCAATGCAAACCTGCTCAGAAACGAACTAGCTGATTTAGGTGCACGACAAAGGGACATAAAAACATCAAACCTAGAGGTAGAACCATAGATGGTAGGACGATATCGATGCATATGCAGCGGCAGGTTTGTATTAGTGAGGTGTTTGGTTGGGTATTATGTAACGGGATATGATTGTAGAAGGTAACTGACACCGCTACATTTTGTTTGTTTTGGCTCCACCGTTATCGGGTCACACTGTAAAGGCGGCCTAGTATACATCTGTTACCACTCGCGGGAGTAATCAGATCGCTCTCTCCACAAATGTCTTCATCGTTCAGTAGCATGTTTTCATTTACCGATACTGTTATATTGCTGAACCAAACAAAGTTCGTTTTCATGCATTCCTTTTCCATTGTCATTGTGATTTGATTCTATTTACATTGAGCTACGTTTACAGCACCCCAACCAAACACGTCATAGGAGTAAGAGGCGGCAGGAAAGAAATAGATGTCAATCGCTTCACGTTGCTAAGGATTCAGGACACAGAGACTTCTTCAACTGACCGCTGTGTAGCCTAATGCCGTTTTGTCCATTCGAATCTTCAGCAGACCTTTGCTGTGATAGGATTTGGTGCCTGTGGGTCAACAGTGGGTTCGAAATTGCATGAGGATACCCAAGGTGTGTCAAGGCGATGCATGGAAATAGGCAGGCGCGGGAAATTAGTTCTCAAGGGTATTTGTTTAGAGATTTTTCATTTTTATTGAGATGGTTCATCAAGTGTTCTATAAGTTATACCTTTTGGAATTGGGGAGAGCAATATGCGGGAGGTTTTGTCGAAGATTTTCAGTACATTTATTGATTGATGGAGGCCCGGCTGGTGATTGTGGAAGGATGGCTGAATCGTCTAGGCGCATGATTTCCGTGAGATATATGTTTCTATAATCATTGAAGGACAGGATTATTTGTATGATGGGTCATAGCTGAGCGAGAGAAGGATATCTTGGAAAGAAAGGATATACATACACAGGTTTGTTTGCTTGGGTCATGCAAAAATACGATAGGTTTGATGTCTTGTACTAGTGCTAAGATGCATGGCCAAACAGATTAAGACTAGAAATATTACAATGTTTGAAAAAGAACTGATGCATGTACCATTTCCACTGTTTTTTGCTGGCCACTGATCATAGAAAGTTAACTAAAATCAATTTTATAGAGATAAGGTTAATACCATAATTGACTATTTTTTTTATTGAAAACAATGCTCATGTGTCTACTCACGAAGACTGTTTTTCTGCCCTCTATGTTTCTATTAGTTATTTAGTTGTTTTTCTTACTTGTCTAAAAAATACATTTTAATACACTCCTTTGTCTCTGTATCAATGAGTTACGTCTTGTATTATGAATGGAGGTACTATTTTATTGGAACTAGCTACTCTAGTTCCCAAATAGGGACATACAGCCTGAAGAAATCTCAGATGGCAGACTAGTCTATTACAGCACAAACTAGTGAACAAATTTGATTTATTTGAATATTATTCTAGAATATGCCTACCATCTTCAGTTAAGCGATGGTTAATAGAAAAAGGGCAGAATATATATCTTTATTTGTTCAGTTAATATTAGTGCAGGTTTAAGGGAATGTAACAAGCAACAATCAAGCCTTGTCACATGCAGTGAAACAGTCACTGCCAATAATAAGTCATCAGAGGAGTTCTTCCATGCAACACCGAACAAATTACTAGACCCAGTTAATGCGCTCACCAAACTACAGCTATATATGTCTCTAACTGTACATATACAGCTCTACAACCACGTCTAAAGAGGGGATCAAGCAAACACACTATAAGTAGGTATATACAGAGATGGCACACTGTTAACGAAATAGGAATGTGAGGTAGGAGAAAGGAAAGAGCTTATAGCATACTATTTGCCCTTCAAGGCACACCACTGTCCGTCATGTGATGGACTATGCATTCTCCCAAATGTTCCAACACTGCTTCAAGAGAAGAAAACCCAAGAAACCTAGCCATTCCCCTGCTGAGTACAGATCACCAGGACCTCCAGTCCTGGTGCGGGTATATGCCTCGTGATCAGGATTGTTTGGGGCTCACCGTATACCTGGTGCCATATGCAGATGGAGTGACCGGATATGTGACTGCAGTCGCGTCTGTCCAGCTTGAATGGTGCTGAGCAGCAACCAACTATCGGCATAGCCATTTCATCACACTATCGTCTCGATGATAAATCCTTGGCATATACCTCATGTGACAATCAAAACACGTTATTGACTACCAGTATCGCAAACTCATGCTAGTACACATATGCCATCAAGAGATCAATTGAAATTTGAACCAGAGGAGGTCTGAGCTTAATGATCTTTGGGATGACCTAATAATTTAAATTGTGGGGATAGATTCAGCTCTTGACATTCCAATGCATTATAGGAAACTCAGTAACGCTGATTGGCAGATAATAGAGACAAAGTTTGAGAGAAAAAAACTAAGTAGTTTGAAAGGAAAGCACATGTTGGTAGGGGAGCGACTGGTTCCAGTAAATTCAGTCTTAACTAGTTTGGCCTTGTTTATGTTATCTTTTTTTAGTCCCAAAAAGGGTACTTGAAAAATTGTATTACTATCGATCAAGGTTCTTTTGGCAATCATACAAACATAAAATGAAATATAGATTAACCAAATGGAATATCTTATGCCAGCCAAAAGAGAAATTGGGAGGTTAGGCATTAAGAACCTTGATATTCAAAATAGGTACTTAGTAAGTAAATGGCTCTTTGAACTTATCAATGAAGAGGTCATTTGGCAAAGTTTATTGAGGAACAAGTACTTAAAAACCAGACTATTGCTGAAGTAGAAAAGAAACCAGGAGACTCTCATTTTTGGGCCGGTCTCATGAAAGTTAAAGATGCATTCCAGAACTTTGGATCCTTTCAATCAAATGATGGTAATCAGATAAGAGTTTGGAAGGATAAGTGGATAGGTAGTCATACACCCAGACTTTTTAATAATGAGCGGAAAAAGCATGCAACTGTAGCATCAGTATTTCATACAGTGCCTCTCAATATGTCTTTTAGAAGGCTTTGACTATGCTCAACAGAGTCTGCAACGAACCCTACCTCTGTATGGACTATGCTCCAAAGTTGTCTGGCACGGTGTGTACAGGGACTAAGAAGTGATCAGTGCACCAACTACCATCAATGTCGGTGTCGACTTGGTCGATGTCTTTTATCATAGCGTCATGTATACTTATACTGGCACCAAGTACCATCAATGTCTCCTAGCATCAATACACTAGTATATATATACCACATGTAGCATAGTACATTCACACGTACACTTGTGCTTGTTGGATTTTGACCTCGGTCAACAACCGAGAAACAGAAGGAAACGGGGATAAGCCCGAATCCCCTCTAATCTCAGTTTTCCAACTATAAGTCCTTTCCTTGATCGGGAGGCAATCTTTTTCCATCTATAGGACACGGCCCCGGGCCTACAGCGCTATATATAAACTGAGGAATTCCTCCAACGAGGCATCCAATCACGCATCCCTAGGTTCACCGTAACCTAGCCACCCTTCACCGATCACTAAGGGCGCTGGAAGGCTCGGAAGCACGTGTTCCTCGCCAGGGCCAGTGCCGTTGGCGTCCAGAAGGCTGACGCTACCCCACGAAGAGCCTCAAGGAGCGTCTGCGCTACATCCCCGACGCCGTCCACGCCATCGACTTCGTCGCCTCTGCACCAACCTCCATCGACGACATGGACACCACAAGCGCCAGTATAAGCTCACCGGCGAACTCTTTCCGCATTAGATCCATGTACTAGGTGAGATCTATTCTAGACTAGAGACCCTGGTTATGTTCATGCTTATGTATTGTTAGTTTGATCTAACAATTGGTATCAGTCGCCTAATGCTAGTCTGATTAGATCCCCTAGCCTCAAACCTAAGCCGCAGAGGAGATAAGGGTAGCATAAGATGAGATTAGAAGAACTCAGTGAAGAAAAGATGAGAAAAAGTTATGTTTTAGTCTCTGTTAGCGCACATTCATGCTTAGATTCAAGTTTTATGTTCATTCATGCCTACATCTACTAGCTTAGTTATGAATCAAGTATGCTTTATCATGTTTTAGGGTTAGATCTAAGCTCTAGGGTTTCGGATTCAACTTTTATTCATGCCATGTCACACAAAGAGATTAGAAGGAGGGGATTGGCCAAAACACCGAATCAATCAAGCACACACACACGCAAAACCTCAGATCCGAAACCCAAACCCTAACCCTAACCCTAACCTTAGCCCAAAGTCAGACGACCTACCATGGTCATGGCGGCCGTGCGCATGAGCTGCACGCACGGTCACCGGCTTCAGATCCGGTGACGCCTTTTGACACCGCTCGCTCCGCGCCATCAGTTGGCTGAGCCGAGTTGGCATCCTCGGTCGCGCGCGTGCCTTCGGGTGCGTGCCTCCGCCCTCCTTGCGCCTTGTGCCTTAGGGTACCGGCACCGTCGCCGTTGAACTCCGGCGAATCAACTCGACGAACCGCGCGCTTTAAGTACGCGGCGCGCCGAGGAGGCTCGCGGAGCTCCGGCTCGACGGCACCGGAAGCGCGGACGGGTCTCACGCCGTTCTTCGCCCTCTCTCTCACCGGATCTGGGGGAGAAGGGGGAGGAGGAGCAGTGCGGCGGCGGCGAAGCGCGGTGGCGCGCGTGACGCCGGCCGCTGCCGCGGCTGCGCTCGGACGGGGAGAGGAGGAAACTGAGCTAGGGTTTCCTCCCCCCCGTGGCGTTTCGGCGTTTTATACGCCGTCGCCCTAACGTCGCGAGACGTCCGCCGTCCGATTAGTGATGGCGGACGTCCGATCAGCGATGGACGACGGCGATCAAGGCGGGGCGACGCTGGGGGCGTGGAGCACTGCTGGGCTGAAAGCTCGGCCGGCCTGCTTCATTCGCCCTTGGGCTCAAGGCCCGCTAAACGCTGGCGGGCCACGCTGGCGTTGCTGGGTCGATTGCTGCGAAGCGAGCTGAGCTACGCGAGCCGCGAGTCGAGCCGAGCCACTGAGCCAAGCCGAGCCGCTGCTGTGAAGCCGAGCCGCTGCTGCGCAAGCCGAGCCGCGCGCTGCTGGGCCGCGCCTGCTGGGCCGCGCGCACAGTAATGCTATTTATGGGCTTTCTTGGGCCGTTTTCAGTTATGGGTCGAATTTTCTCTATAAATTCGCATTTTATTCTCAGTTTTTAGTAATTGATTAAGTAAATTACTGTTTTAAGTTTTAATTAATGAGTTTTAAGCATAAGTTGATGAATTTCAGTGGTTGATGTTATTATTTAAGTTTAATCCACCACTATGCTTTGAGATGCCTCTAAATAAATGGAACCAACGGGAAATTTATTTAGAGTAAACTTGTGATTAATTCTAACCAACGTTGTTTAATCATGAGTGTTAAGATGAATTTCAATTGTTTTCCCCAACGGTGATGCAACTTGATTTTAAATACATGCTTTTAATCTAACCAACGTTGGGTTATTATCATGTTCTTTATGTGTATTTCATTGTATATGATAATTATGATTATGATACTAAGTCCATTTTATGTTTGTTTTGCAGTTAACAACGTCAACCAAGTGGCCTCTCACCTCAACAACGTTCAGCCGCTCAATGGAGCGAACTTCCATGAGTGGAAGGGCAAGATCACCACCTGCTTGGCGTGGAATGATCTTGACATCGCGCTGAGGGAGGACAAGCCTCCTGCTCCTGCTGCTGGCCAGACTTCCCCTGCTTTGGAGAAGTGGGAGAGGTCTGACCGCATGGCTCTCATGGTGATGACTGAGACCATCAGTCCTGGCATCAAGGGTGCCATTCCGGCTAAGAATTATGCTGGTGTTGACTACAACGCTAAGAAATTCTTGGCTAAGATTGAGGAGAACTTTAAGGGCTCCTCCAAGACTCACTACTGCGTTTCCCACCTGATACAACGCATGAAATACGTTGCAATATGCCCGATTTGGTTGCAATAGCCTCTATTGCGCCCAAAAAATTTCGTCAGATTTTGCTGCAATATGTGCCGTGGTATTAGGCTATTTCCACGATTGTATTTTTGTGGTTGCGATTGTTGTTTTATTGCAACACACTGAGTCGTTGCAGTTGGCATCTATGGACGCCATCGTGGTTGTTGCAAATGATCCTATTGCGACTCATATGCTGTTGCCAGAGCTCCAATTGCATCGTTCCCAACGTGTTGCAATTTGTAAAACGTGCGTTGCAAAACATTGTATTGCTACACTCTAGTTATGGTTGCTATAAGAGAAGCACCTCTATTGCCGCTACCGTGCTTTGGTGGCTATATGTGGTTCCCTATATTACCACGTAGTGGATTTCGGTGCTATAGGTGGCCTCCTCTATTGCCACCAGGTTGTGTTGGTGGCAAGAGGTGGAGAACTATATTGCTTCGTAATAGGGATGGATGTTATAGATGTGTCATTCTATTACCACTACACGCGGTTGGAGGCTATAGGGGGGGATATATTACCACCATCCTTGATCGGAGGCTATAGGGGAGTTATATTGCCACCATCCTTGATCGGAGGCTATAGGGGAACTTCCTATTGCCACGGCCCTTGTGACATCGAAAAAGTTGGGTCGCGATAGGATGAATGTGCATTTGCCACGTATGTTTCTGATAGCTATTGCCACATGTCTATTATGCCACGCTTTGTATCACCAATTAATAAAACAATATATATATAAATATAGGATCAATAAATATTATACATTAATCATATATTGTAACAAGATCAATTCAACCACTCATTGTACGTACAAATCCACACAGAGTACCAAACGTGATACAAGTTTGCACCACCAGCAGGGAGTAATCAATAATGAAAACAAGGCTAATTTCACATGAGTGGAAAAGCAAAAGCAAAAGCATAGGCAGATGATCCCATCACTTGATCTTCAAAGGGTGACTTCAAGATGGTCCCATCACTTGTTTCCTCCATGTCAACTGCCTTAGTTACCTAAAAAGAAAGGATAACAATTTTATCATGAAGTAATCTGAAATTCTGAAAAGGAGGAAACAACAGCATGCAGTAAACCAAAGTTTCACATCGTATTTTAAAATTAACATTGACAACAAACGATTTCCACAAGTTTAGATACTTTCACAGTTCATTCAAAAGCAAAGATTTCACATGTCCTTTTTTGCGGCCTGTCGTTTCTTTGCAGCATTTTCCTGTAGCTGTTTTGTAGGAACATATGCGACCTTTTCCCCTGTATTTGCAGCTCTACTTCTTGTAGTCCGAACGCCGATTGACCTGGATGTATCATCGACTTCGGATTGATCTGGGTTACGTCGAGGGTTTTCCTGGGTACAAAGAAGTTTGAATGAAATAATTAGCGTCATTCTGTTTAGTAACTGATGATAGCACTAAAAAGTTGGTAATTCACAAACAACCTGATCTGAAGGGACCTCATGTTGTGGGGTTAGCTGAACTTCTTGAGAATTCATGTTTGTTGCAGCTGTCGGCACATCTGCCAATGCAGTGACATTGTTGTTTGCCTGGACAGATGGTGTTGGATGGAGAATCTATGAAACATGCAGAGAAGTAGTTATAGTACCTAAGGAAAAATAGGCATTCAAAAACTAGTTTGACTAGTACCTGCTGAACTGCTGTCTGTCCATGTGCTCCTTGCAACATCGACAGGAGCTCTTGCCTAAGCGCTCGTAAATCAGCCTCCCTTGCCTTTTTTAACTCCTCAATCTGTCGTGCATGTTCTATCCTTTCTGCTTCCCTGTTAGCTTCCCATGAGATCATTTGGTCTTGTAGCTGGCTAAACGACTCCATCATCTTGACGTGTTCCTGATGCTGTTGCTCCTCCTTTCGAACTTGCTCCTCGCGAGCTTCCTCCAGCAGCTCCCTTCTAGTTGGGTTTTTGGCCAGGTACCCACAACCATGCAACCTTTTTGATTTGGTCGCTGTGACTTCCTTGTATGCCTCCTGGAAAATCTCATTCTTTTGCTTTAATGTAATGAAGTTTCCCTCCGTATTTGATTCCCTCACAGAGATCAGGCTCTTTGCTTTGTCCTAACATTAACAAGCCACAGATGAAGGAGTTAGCTCAAGAAGAAATAGCATGCATTCGCTATTTGCATGGACTATCGCAAGTACATACAAATTCATTGAGAACTCACATAGACTTCCCTGGAGTCGTCGTCTTTCCATTGCCCAGCATTGGTGTGAGTTATAAACCAAAGTTCCATATCATTGGGCTCATCGCCACTTTCTGGGTCTCTCTGACATGACAAGTAAATAACAAATTAGTAAATCTTCATGCACGAAAGCTTGTAGATGTGCACTTCCAGTTTTTACCTTCTCATAGCTGCACTGACCATAAGGCTTGGCGCCTGACAAATGTATGGTCTTTTTTTGGCTTCGAATATCAGAATTCTGGGTGCTCCTTTCCTACAGAATGCAAAGAGTTGAACAATATTATTAATGACCCAGACATATACATTTATATGAAAGTGATATTGTCAGTAACAGTAACAAGGTCGAACAAACCTGGAATTTGGCAGTCCTAAAATACTGCAGCAGATAGTGCCATTCAACAATATCTAATTCTTCTGGCTTATTTAACATTCTCTCGCGGTAACTGTTGTATGCCTTTGCTGTAGCACTGAAAGTTGAACGCCAGCCTTTGTAACGCTCCCTAGCAATGCCCCAAATGATTGCCCTTGACTTGTGATTATCCTCAATGTCCCACCTAGCCTGTTTGTAATTACAAGAACATGCAAATACTAGGTCAGTTGTTACTTTAAACTGTTACTACAATGTATACACAAGCAAACATGATTATTACCAATATATCAGTTGCTATTGATTCTTTTACATCTTAATGAATCTCTTTCCACAATCTCACTCCAATTAGTGGTGCCCTTTTCCTCATAAACACTACCACTTCATCAGTGAATGTGCGGTAGTTCTCACCTATCGGTCCTCCAAATCTGGAGAACTCAACTTTCATCTTCTGATTGCCCGCCTTGAATCTCTTGTTGATTGCCTTCAAGCCTTTCAGAGGACCACATCCCCTTTTATTCCCATTTCCTGAACACATTCCCACATGAACAAATTGTAATATTATGAACATATGTACATATGACCAAATGAAAAAGAATCAATATTAATTCCTAATAAACACAACTTACCATTGCCTAGCCCCTGTCTAGAACGACGAGCATGAGATGATGGCTTCGCTTGAGGTGTTGGGTTGCTGTCCTGACTGGAATGAATCTGACTGCTAGGTTGCAAAAAAGAATCTGTAGACAATATTGTCATATCATCAGCTAGCATAATGTGAAGTTTACAGGGAAGATTGGAAAATGATTTATCAATTAGGCGAGGGATATTACTATGGCATCAAGTTTTCCTTCAACACCTAACCATTCTTCGTATGTCTTTATTGTGTCCTCCCTGTACATATCTTGAAGCTCTGGAAAGGAAAGAAATATAATATCAGTCATAAGTGCATTGAAAAAAATGTATGTATTGGGTTGCATCATATATATCTCACCCATGGATTGCTTCCTTCTATGCATAATACGTAGCCAATCTTTGTACGCATTTAAATCTGACTCATACACTTATTCTTCTTCATGGTCGGAGGTATTGTTGGATTTCATTGGTGTTATGGCCACAGATCGGTCTGCCAATTCATTTTTGGACAATACTAATCTGATCTCCATCTCTTCCTCATTATTTTCTATCATTCTCAATACATCATCAGCAAAGTCTATATTTTAAGTGTTGCTGCCGCAGGATCAGCAGCACTCCTCTCCTTGTAGTACATGTAGTCCCTCGACCCATACCCGAACCTAGATTTAAGTGTTGTCAAGTTCCCAAGTGTGATCTCACTCTTGGGAACTCTACAAGATCTACCAATATGTTCTACCTCCTCACTCCCCTAGAAAGCAACATGCAAGATCCATCTATCGTCCGTTCTGCATATTTAGCGATAGCATTTCAATTTTGGTGCAGTGAATCGCGGGGACAAATGCATGAATGGTACGGGCATTACTACTAGGGGATGATCTAAGCACGTACCCGTTCTCTGATTCGACCTGAGACAAAAACACCAAATCTTGTGGTTGTTGAGAGTTGTCCCCGGCATCTTCAGCTTTGGTCCTTTGTGATGGTCTTTCGGACGGCGGTGACACAAAGAGCGAAGCCGCAGCCCTAGGCCTGCTGGACATGACCGGGGGACTCGGCATCCTACTCCGAGACGGTGTTGTGAACATTGGAGCTAGCATCGCCGACGCCGTTGAAGGTGTGTTCAACGACGACGATTCAGAATTCGTTCCCCGTCCCGCCTCGCTCGGTGACGCCATCCTCTTCGACCTTGCGATGGGATTGGGGAGGCTAAGATGTAATCTAGTTTGCAAGGCGGCGTCTTTCGTATAACCCTAACTGCTGCGGGGATTGATGCAGAAGGCAAGCCGATGAAGCGGCGTTTCGCCTTAAATGTGGACCCAGGGATCCCCCGGCGCGGTGCAATGGCGCGGAAACAAAATTTCGGATGAAAAATCGGCGCGACTAAATTTCGGGACCCAACAAATTAGGGGCGCGTTTAGTGATGAATCACCGACTCGTGGCCCCATCTTCACTGGACCCCACGTGTTAGAGAGCCAATGTAACTGTTCGATGAGTACAAATTAACTCTAAATTTAAAATTTGAATAGCTTACAAATTCACGTAGGTTTTTAGGGTAGTATATGATTTCAAATGAAAAAGTCATAAATATCAAAGTTGCAGAACGCATCCGGATCTACCAACTTTATGTAGGTCAAAAGTACATTTGACAAAGATTGAATCATACATGTAATGAATTTAAAAATTTGTATAGTAAAGCATGATTTATTTGGCCGTAAAAGATTTCATCCTAGAAAGTCTAGAATAACAAACTTTCATAACTCAACGAGATGTACAAAGAAGGAAAGGAAAAAGATCAAATCTACTAGAACATTGTGTCTATCCATGGTTCACAAGCATTCACGATTCACAAACTGCAAACTACCGAACAGATTTGTCCACATTACATTAGTCCAAGAGTTTCACCATCACTACATCACTAGACCATCACTATTATCCACATTACAATAGTCCAAACTAACAAAAGCATCATGGTTCCGAACAAAAGCGATGAAGAACACCATCACCTCCACCGCCGGCCACCACCACCACCACCGGCCATCACCACCACCATTGGCTAGTAGAATTGGACCAGCGCAGTGTTGGGGCCGATGTCGCGACCACCGTGGTGCACGAGCCTGCTGACGCGACGAAGAAAACCTCCTCCATAATCCAGCGCCAGGAGTGGTTGTCGAACGTGGCGACGTCCGCGGGGGAGCGTCGTGGTGCACGATGGGGACCATGTAGGTCCCCAGGATCTGGTTGACGACGACGCTGACGGTGATGGCCGGCTGGAACTGCTCCTGGTGGTTGACCATCGCAAGGACGACGCGGTCCTGGTCCCCGGACCACACCCGGAGCTGGTGGAGAACGCGCTGTGAGACGAGGAACTCCATGGAGACGCCGAAAAAAAGCCCCGCAAGAACACGGGAAACAAAGAAGGGGGAACTGAAATTAAAGGAAATGCAAGAGCAGATATGGCGTCGGGGACGAGAGCAAGAAGAGAGGAATCACACCTTCGATGCCGGTGGTGGGGACGGTGACGACGGCGCGTGCGAATTAGAGAGATTCCGGCGAGCAAACCCTCAATGTGTGAAGAAGAAAGGGGACGGAACTGTTTGGAACGCGGCATGGCGGGCCGCATTAATAGCATTAGTGTGGAGGCATCTTGTATTGAACCGGCATAGTGGAGTCGGCAAACCGAAGGGTCTCGCCGCCACGTGTGGAACCGCTACTGTGTCGAACCGATCGAGTGGAGGGCTGGAGGCACGTAAAACGAAGGGTCGGCAGCACGGCTCTTGGCGGAGGAGTCCGCTGCGGCGCGACGCGTGTGGTGACGGTGCGTGGTGGAGGAGGCCGGCGCGGCTGGCTTCTCTTGGCGGATGAGACTGCTGCGGCTCGGCGCGTGGTGCGGTGGCGGAGGATGGCACGACGGCGCGGCGCTTGGCGGAGGAGGCCGCGGCGCTCTGGCGAAGCAATCAACGTGAGATGAAAAAAAACAAATTGACACAGTTATGAAGACAAAAATGTCATAAGTAGAGTTCGAAACATAGACCTTGGGTATAAACAAGAATTGACTTTACCACCGCACTACCTAGAAGACTTTGTGTGTGTGGGCTCGTAAATGGTATTATTATATTTAAAATTTGAGTATATTACAAATTCACATAGGTTTTTAGGGTATTAAATGAATTGAAATGAAAAGGTCATATATATCAAAGTTGCAGAACTCATCAAGCTCTTCAAAATTTATTTAAGTCAAAAATACATCTGACAAAGATTGAATCATACAAGTAATGAATTTCAAAATTTGTAAACTAAAGCATGATTTTTTTGGCCGTAAATGATTTCATCCTAGAAAGTCATGAATACCAAACTTTCATAACTCAACGAGATGTACAATGATTATGTGGGACATTTTTTGATTTGACAAAGTGGTAGTGTACATTGCTCATTCATCCTAGCTTCACTCACAATGATTAAGAAACTATGTGGGAGACTTGACAAGTTTGCACTACGTGTTATTAGCACTTGTGAAAATGACCAAATGACCATATTGTACATCATGTTGAGTTATGAAAGTTTGCTATTCATCAATTATCCATTTGACATCATTTGTAGTTGTCATTCATTTAAACTAAAACATTGGATTGTCTAAACAGTCTCACACATAATATATTTCTACATAATAGCATTAATAGGTTTCATGAATTGATATAGCGTAATTTTAGAAAGATTTAGAAAAAAATGACTAGTTACAAGATTTATGCAGTGATCAAAAAGAAAAATTGTGCTTGCATTTGTGCTCATGAGTCCCCTGAGCCTGGATTTCGTGGGTCCCACGTGTCATCTGGTGCGCTTTGGGCGCCTGGATTTCGTGGGTCCCACATGCCATTTGGTGAGCCTCTGGCGCATGGATTTCGTGGGTCCCACGTGTCATTTGGTGCGCTTTGGGCGCCTGGATTTCGTGGGTCCCACATGTCATTTGGTGCGCCTCTGGCGCCTGGATTTCGTGGGTCCCACGTGTCATTTGGTGCGCTTTGGGCGCCTGGATTTTGTGGGTCCCACATGTCATTTGGTGCGCCTCTGGCGCGTGGATTTCGTGGGTCCCACGTGTCATTTGGTGCGCTTTGGGCGCCTGGATTTCGTGGGTCCCACATGTCATTTGGTGTGCCTCTGGCGCCTGGATTTCGTGGGTCCCACGTGTCATTTTGTGCGCTTTGGGCTCCTAGATTTCGTGGGTCCCACATGTCATTTGGTGCGCCTCTGGCGCCTGGATTTCGTGGGTCCCACGTGTCATTTGGTGCCCCACGTGGGTCCCACATGTCATTTGGTGAGGTATTTTTGTGTTTCCAATTATACATGTGTGGACTCTTTTTGTCTCTAGTCGTCAGCGGAAGGGTTTTTTTCCCCTTTTCGCATCCCCTAGATCGAATCCAACCTCGCCGCCGGCCATCGCTGCCTCACCTGTCGCCGGCTTCCCGTCACGCGAAGCCATGGCGGGTAGACGCGTGGCCCAGTCACAGTGGCAGGAGCGGGACGAGCTTGGGCGCTTCTCGCGTTCGCCGACGGTCGCGTCTCCAGGCATGGAATCCTCGGCGGCGGCTCGTCGCTCTAGGGCTTCGCGGACCCCCAAGTCAACGCCCACAGGTGCCGACGTCCACATCGACGTGGAGGGAAGGAGGACGTCAATCCCACCCTCGATCCGGATGAAGGCGGATTCAATACGGATGCTCTGGTGGAGGTGAGCTCATATTTATTGTAGATTGTTTTGGTTTATGAAGTTCATTATCTCTTTCAAAATGTATACAGATAGGTTGTTAGATTGACATCTTGATTAGATTATGTCATTGATTAGATTAAGTGCTTGATTATTAGATTGGGTTCTATTTAGAAATTCAACAAATACATCAAATGATTAAATTTGCAGTGCACCTAGTACATAAACTCCTGTCACACCATACAAATGTAATCAACTTGTACAGAAAATAATTTAGTTAATAAAATCAGCTCATGTTAAATTTTAAAGTTATGCCTATGTATTGAGAGTGTTGATATGCAAGTCTCCCTTTTTTTGAACATTTGTTTAAGAAGGAAATGCGTGAAGGCGACTTTGAGTACCACTTCCCCAACATGAAGGTCGTTGTCAGCCTCCATGACGATGAAGGGCTGGGTGATTTAGGGGATCTTCTGGAGTGTCGGGAGGTAATTTCATCTAACTCATCCCCTATAGATGGTCAACCATGCATAAAAAATGCTAACAACTTAACCATTTTCGTAATGAAAAGTTCGTAGAATGGCGAAGGCGTTTCGGAAGGTCCTGCTTCGGAATGCCTTGGACAAGAGGATCAAGAAGGCAAAGAACAAGTGAAACTATGTGGGATAAGAGGATGAAGAAGGCAAAGAAGAAGCGAAACTATGTGTGGCACTTGAAATAGTAGTGCGAAATTTAATGTGTCATTGCACCTATGTTATGGATTTGGTGTACTGTGATACTTGATATGTGCTGTTTTAGTGTCATTGCACCTATGTGTGGTACCTGTGTTAAATTTTTACCTTTATCGTAAAGGTAATCCAACAGCCGTATTGTGTTAATTGTGATGCAATGTGTGGAGATTTAATCTATATATATGTATGATGTGGCTTTTTCACCTTTTTTAAAAAATATACCACAGCAATCAAAATGTTCTGGCTTATGGGCAACACCTCATGTTTTTTTAAAAAAAACAATGAAAATGCAGCAAAGGCAAGTTTGCTTCTCCAGTTTGGAAAGAGGACGGTTTTTCCTGCGTATTCTCGGGAAAAAAATGAAAGACATGTTTTGTTATGAAATTGTTAATGAGTCTGCTTTGGTAATGAATCATGGATGCTGTTTGTGTTTTAATATGGTCTCCATTCGCACTTGTTACATCAATTCATGAACTTGTTACATCTTTTTTTGATCTAAAAAAAGAGAACTTGTTACTTCTATGGATGCTGTGTCTGTATGAACTTGTTGAAACTTATATAGTGCCGATGCACTCTAAAAATTACTGTGTAAAGTAAATCCATCATCATCCAAACAAATTGTACGAGTATCAAATAAAAAATTCATCGTCTTCGTCTTGTATCACAGCAGCAACTGGTGCAACAACTCCGTCATCAATGTAAGTGTCATCTTCATCATCTTCATGGTCGCTATCAAAGGCCACATCGTCTGGTTCATGAACTGCTTGTTTCTGCACCTCAGCAATAACAGAAACATCCCCGGTTGTGCCTTCCTTGTCAGATCTTGTCCAATTTATCAAATCCAGTTGTGCATTGAATAAAGTACTGACTTCGAGACCCACATCAATAGAGTCCTCAATTTCTAATTCAGGCATGGAGAACAAATCCCTTGGTTTCAACGCAATCACATTGCTCCAACCAGGCTTGTTTACTAGATTCACATAAAACACCTGTTCTGCCTGTGTCGCCCGGATATAAGGTTCGTTCGTATACCTATATCTGGTAGTGTCGATATCAATATCCCCAAATTGATCCTTACTATATCCTCTGCCTCTGTTGGTAGTGGCAGCAGGCACATCATACCAGTCACACTGGAACAAAATAACTTCTTTTTGTCCTAGAAATTCTAGTGAGATCATTTTCTTAACCACCCCATACCAGTTCATGTTGCCAGAAGCAACGTCTCCCTTGACAAGCACACCACTGTTTTGTGTTACAAGGCCTTTCTCAATGTCAGCGGTTCGAAACAACCAATTGTTGACATGGCATCTATGCAATGTACGAGCTCGATTGTCTGGTCCTTGAGAAAGTGCAAACAAATCTTCAGTCACTTCCCCTTTCGCATGTAGGTCCTTGATCTTGCCCTCAAACCATCTTACAAATTGTTCCTCGTGTCGCCTTTGCAGATTTCTTGAACCATATTTCTTTAGTTCTTCAATATGTTTCTGCAACGAAATGAATATTACTGTGAGTAAATAAAATATATAAAATATAATTTTAATATATTGATGTTTAATAGTAGCTCAAATTATTATTCTGTCCATTGCCTGGCTTCATCACAGTTTGTAATTATGTAGTGCCTCATCTTGCGCATTTCATAGCCTTCAATGATCTGGACAGACTGTCCTCTCCTCTTGTAATCCATGTCAGCAAATATGCTCAGACCAGATGGTGGCTCATTCACAGCAATACTTTCATGTCGATCAGCACGATTCAGTTTGGTGTCCACGTCCAAGAATCTTGAGCAAAATGTAAGGCACTCCTCGAGCATGTATCCCTCGGCTATTGAACCTTCAGGGTGCGCCTTGTTCCTCACATAACCTTTCGCAGTACGTAGGTACCGCTCCACTGGATACATCCATCTATAACACACAGGTCCACCGAGCTTAGCCTCTACAGCTAAATGAACAGGCAAATGCATCATGATATCAAAAAATGAAGGTGGGAATAGCATCTCTAGTCGACAAATAGTCTCCTTAATTGAAATGCTAAGTTTGTCCAACTTTGCTGCCACCAGCTCCTTGGAACATAGTGCATCGAAGAAATTACTAAGTTGAACCAATGCGATGACAACTTGTTCTGGCAAAATCCTTCGCACCACTAAGGGTAGCAGTTTCTGTAGAATTAGATGGTAATCATGAGTTTTCAAGCCAGACACCTTACATGAGTTTAGGTCAACATATCTTCTTATATCTGAGGAAACCCCATCAGGCATCTTAACTCCATATAGAAATTCGCATAATATTTCCTTATCCTTCTTATCTAACTTGTACAAGCCTGGTGGCAAGACATACTTATCATTCTTAATCACAGGATGCTGATCTGGACGTATCTGCTTTAGCTCCATGTCAAGCCGGGCCTTCTCCCCGTCCTTACATTTACCAGCCAATTCAAGCAGAGTGCCTAATATGGCCTCGCATACATTTTTCTCAATGTGCATTACGTCCGAATTATGCCTGATGAGCAAAGAAGACCAGAAAGGGAGGTCAAAGAAAATACTCTTCTTCCTCCAGTTGTGCCATCGTTGGTCTTCGTCATGCTTCCTTTTTTTTGATGCATTCTTCCCATATTTCACTTGTTCAAAACTTTTGAACTGCTCAAGTACCTGTGCACCTGTCAGTGGTACTGGCGCCTCCCTGGTTTCGACCTCGTTGTTGAAGCTCAGCTTGTTGTTGCGCCATGGATGGTCCAAGGGCAAGAAACGTCGATGTCCCATGTAGCAGTGCTTCGACCCATGTTTCAACCACCAATACTCAGTATCTTTGTGGCAGTACGGACATGCAAACTTTCCTTTTGTGCTCCATCCAGAAAGCATAGCATAAGCTGGGAAGTCATTAATTGTCCAAAGTAGTAGAGCATGTAATCTAAAATTCTTCCTTGTCTGAGCATCCCATGTTGGAACACCCTTTTCCCAAAGCTCCTTTAGCTCCAATATAAGGGGCCTCAAGTACACATCAATATCCATTCCAGGAGATTTTGGACCAGGTATCAACATTGACAGCAACCAGTTAGATTGTTTCTGACACAACCATAGAGGCAAATTGTAAGGTATTAACATAACATGCCAAATGGAGTATGTAACATTTTGCATCCCAAAGGGATTGAAGCCATCAGAAGCAAGACCCAGCCTAATATTACGACCTTCTCTTTCAAACCACTTATATTTATTATCCACATGCTTCCACGCAGGTGAGTCAGCAGGGTGACGCATTTTTCTATCTTTCACCAATTCTTTCTTATGCCATTGCATTTCCTCTGATAACTGCTTGGACATATACATTCTTTGAAGCCGAGGAATAAGAGGAAAGTACCGTAGGATCTTAACTGGTAACCTCTTCTTTACAGTGGCACCATCAGCAACATCATTGTCAGAGGTTTTCTCTGCAAGTCTCCACCTAGACTCTCCACAAACGGGACATTCATCAAGCTTTTCATGTTCCTTAAAAAACAAGACACAATCATTCTTACATGCGTGTATCTTGATATAATCCAAGCCTAGGTCTCGTACCACCCTTTTCACTTTATCCAACGAGTCAGGGATACAATGGCCTTCACGGAGAACCGTTGAGAACAGTTTTAGTATGGCCTCCAACGCTGAGTTACTAATTCCGTACAAGCACTTTATCTGAAATAGTTGCACTATAAAAGATACCTTAGTTGCATCTTTGCATCCTGGATACAATTCCTTCTTTGCCTCCTCTAATAGTTTCAAAAATATCTCTGCAACATTATTTGGCTTCTCACCATCCTCATATATAATTTGTCCATGTATGGTGTCACTGATAATGCTTCTAATCATAGTATTAGTTGCAGTAGGGTTATCGACAGGTTCTTCATCGTCTTCTCCAAAATACGGTGATGAGTCAGCTGCAGGTTGTGCATCTTCAGGTTCTTCTCTTATACCAGTATTCAGATCAGGACCAACACCATGATTCACACGACCCTCAGCTGTTGATGAACAAGTTTGCCCTTCGAATTCATTATTATCGATGAAACAATTAGCAAACCCTCTAGTAAGTAAATGAAGCTGAATCTGAGTCACGTCATGATATCTCATCATGCATTGACATGTAGCACATGGGCACGCAACAGACGATGCACGTGATGATGATGATGGTGTGCTAAAGTATTCAGTACAAAATTTATTGAAATTCGTCTTCCAAACCGATGAATGTCGAGGCAGCCGCATCCAACTCCTATCTTCGTGTGATGCCATTGATCTATTGGCCTCCATGTACGGGGGACGACAGACTTAGGCGCACGCAGATGGAGTAGCACCTGGGCGCGCGGCGGCGAAGGTTCCTTGATCGATCGTAGGGATCTAGGAAGAAAGGAGCATCAGATCATCGACGAGACCTAGGAAGAAATTGAGGCTTGAGATCGTGAGATCGATCGAGATCGGTACCAATTATGGGAGGCCCACCTGTAGGCAACAAAACGTTGCCATAGATAAATTTAAGTGCAACCAAGGCAGACTTCGTTGCAATAAGTATGTAACAATTGCAACGACTGCGACCAGTATGACTACCACGCCAATTAGTCTTTAAGATGTGATGTGACGACCAGTATGGCAATACATACATGCTATTGCATCTCTCGGCAAAGAATGATGCAATAGCTACTTATTTATTGCCACCATTCACCAACTATTATACAACCCAAATAAATGGTTGCAATATAGCCGTACAGAAGCAACCAACTCTAATATGGTCGCCATATCACCTCTATATTGCAACGAACGAAACACAAATGCAACGCAGAATTGATGTAGCAGTATTCCCAACCAATTGCGACATTAATCCTTAAGATGGGTGCATTAGCGTCTACCTGTTGCAACGCAAAAAAACAAAATCACAACACATTTGATGTGTAGTAATAGGATCGCCTATTACTACACAATCACTATTTCAATGCCATAGTACCCCCCTATTGCATCCAAATGTGTGGTGTAGCCTAAAGGTTTCGTGGTATTAGGGGGAAAACGCTGTAGTGGACTTATGCTAGCACCCTCATCATGAGGTTAGTGTCCTCTCAGTATAATGGACAAGTTGGCATAAGGGAGCACATCCTCAATATGTGTGATATGGCAAATAAGCTGAAGGAAATGAAGATGGAGATCTCTAAAGGTTTCCTCGTTCACTTCATCCTGACCTCACTGCCCTGACCATAGTACGCTGCCTCCAAGATAAGCTACAACACGAACAAGACCATCTGGTCTCTCAGTGACTTGATTGGCTACTGTGTTGAAGAAGAGGAAAGGCTCAAGACTGAGAAGCTTAAGGATGTGGTCAACATGGTCAGCAACCTTAGTCTTAAGGATACTGCTAGAAACTAGCATGAGTCAGGCAGCAGCCAGTAGGGACGCAAGAAGAACAAGATGAATGGGAACAAGAACATTGGTCCCAAGAACAACAAGAAGTTCAAGCGTGGAGGTGCACCCCAGTCTCAGGGAGGAAAGCCGCAGTTGTGCCATTTCTGCAGGTCTCCTCTGCATCTCCAGAAAGAATGTGCAGGCTTCAAGGACTGGTTGAAGCAGCAAGGTAATGATAAGCTTGATGTTGTTTCTTTCATTGATGAGTTATTCTTAGCAGAATTTTCCCCTAATACTTGGTGGATTGACTTAGGTGCCCCTGTGCATATTTCTAATTCATTATAGGCATTCCGTTCGATCCGAACTATAAGAAGGGGGGAGCGAAGCCTAAGAGTGGCTGACGGGAACGTCGTCGAAGTTGAAGGCGTTGGGAGCTTCCACTTAGAGTTGTCGGGCGGCTTCCAGCTTAATTTAGATGATGTCCTTTACGTTCCTTGTTTAAAGAGAAACCTTATTTCTGTTTCTGCATTAGATGATTCGGGACATATTTGTGAGTTTGGCAACAAACAGTGTGTGATAAATTTTAATTCAATAAGTGTGGGCCTTGCTATCAGGCAAGGTAAACTTTATATGCTCTCTCTTAATGATTCTGTGATGAATGTTTCCAGTGTTTCATGTAAGCGTAAGCGTTTTAATGAGAACTCTTCGAAATTGTGGCATTGTCGCCTTGGTCACATTTCGAGGGGGAGAATCAAGCGTCTCATCAAGGATGAGACTTTTCAGATTCAGAGCAGTGCATTGACTGCATTAAGGGAAAATATGCTAAGACTATCAAGAAAGGAGCTACTAGGAGTACGGGCGTGTTAGAAATAATACACACAGATATCTGTGGCCCGCTCGCAGTAACATCGGTAGATGGTTATAATTCTTTTATAACGTTTACTAATGACTATTCTCGCTATGGGCACATTTATCCCATACGTAAGCGATCAGATGCGCTAGAAATATTTAAGATTTATAAGTCAGAAGTTGAGAAACAACATAACACCTCCATTAAGATAGTAAGATCAGACAGAGGAGGTGAGTACTATGGCAAACATGCTCAATACGGTCAAATTAAAGGACCATTTGCTAAGTACTTAGAAGAAAATGGCATAAAAGCGCAATACTCCATGCCTGGAGAACCACAACAAAATGGAGTTGCTGAGCGACGCAACCGTATGCTAATGGATATGGTACGGAGTATGCTTAGTCATTCTAGCTTGCCTGTGGAGCTATGGATGGAAGCATTAAAGACAACTGCTCACATACTCAACAGGGTTCCATCTAAGTCAGTTCCTAAGACACCTTATGAATTGTGGACTGGGAAGAAACCTACACTCAATTACTTTAAAGTGTGGGGTTGTCCTGCTGAGGCTAAAATATTTGATCCACAGCATAAGAAATTAGACTTTAAAACAGTAAGTTGTCACTTTATCGGCTACCTAGATAAGTCTAAGGGGTATCGATTCTACTGTCCTGGACGTTCTACTAAGTTCATAGAAACAAGACAGGCAGTATTCTTGGAAGACTCTGAAATTAGTGGAAGTTTTCCAAAGAGGGACATTAGTCTGGAAGAACCAAGGGTTGAGCTTCCTGACCCAGAGTTTGTAGAGCCTACGGATGTATATCAGTTTGTACCACCAATTGTTCCTCAGAGCGTCACGATAACTCCTATCGTTCAGCAGGGGAACGTGGCGCCACCTAATGGGGTGCAGGCGCCAGTGGTAGAGGCTCCTCTGCTGCAGGCGCCACCACCAGTAGAGCCGGCACCATTGGTTGAACCCCAACCAATTCCTGAGCCAGTTGTGAATGAACCAGTAAGACGTTCACAGCGAGTAAGGAAGTCGGCCATTCCTGACTGTTATAAAACATACTTAAGTGTAGATATGTATGATGTTGGGAAAGTTAATGACCCTGCCACCTGTAAAGAGGCAGTGCAAAGTGAGAATTCCACTAAATGGATAGAAGCCATGGAAGAAGAGTTAAGGTCTATGAGCTCTAATAAAGTTTGGGATTTAGTAGAAATTCCCGATGGGATCAAACCAGTAGGCTGTAAATGGGTCTACAAAACTAAATGTGATTCCAGAGGGAAGGTCGAACGATTCAAGGCGAGACTCGTAGCAAAAGGTTATACACAGAAGGAAGGGATCGATTACAAGGAAACCTTTTCTCCTGTGTCTACCAAAGATTCCTTGAGAATCGTCATGGCACTTGTAGCTCATTTTGATATGGAGTTACATCAGATGGATGTTAAGAATGCATTCCTTAATGGAGACATAGATGAGGATATTTATATGGCTCAACCGGAAGGTTTTGCCATTAAGGGTAAGGAACATATGGGATGCAGATTAAGAAAGTCCATTTATGGACTTAAGCAAGCATCCAGGCAGTGGAACCTTAAATTCGATGAAGTCATTAAGAGATTCGGATTTAGGGAGACTCCAGTCGATAAGTGTATCTATGTCAAAGAAAAGGGTGGAAGATTAATGATCCTAGTGCTATATGTTGATGACATACTATTAGCCTGTAATGATAAGAATATGCTATATGAGACTAAGAGCTTTCTTACGTCTCATTTTGATATGAAGGATCTTGGTGATGCCACGTATGTACTTGGCATTGAGATACACCGAGATAGAGCCCAAGGAGTACTAGGATTATCTCAGAAAGCATATATTGAGAAAATGCTTAAGAGATATAAGATGGATAAGAGTAATACCTCACCTGTCCCAATTCAGAAGGGCGATAAGTTCAATCAAGCTCAGTGCCCTAAGAATAAGTTAGAAAGAGAAAGAATGGAGAACGTTCCCTACGCATCAGCCGTCGGAAGCTTGATGTATGCGCTAGTCTGTACGCGTCCAAACTTAGCATTTGCTGTCAGCGTCTTTTGTAGATATCAAGATAATCCAGGTTGGGCTCACTGGGTTGGTGTCAAGAAGGCAATGAGATACTGCCAAGACACTAAAGATTACATGCTTACGTATAAGAGATCAGATAATCTTCAGGTAGTATGTTACACTGATGCCGATCTTGCTGGCGATAAAGATGATAGAAAATCCACTTCAGGATATGTCTATATGCTAGCAGGGGGAGCAATTTTATGGAGCAGTAGTAAACAAGGTGTAACAGCTGCATCTACAATGCAAGCTGAATTTGTGGCATGTTATGATGCTACTGGGCAGGCTTCATGGCTTAAGAACTTTATTCCGGCATTAAGAGTTGTTGATAGTATCTCGAGACCTATCACAATGTACTGCGATAATAAAGCCGCAGTTTTCTTTTCCACAAACGATAAGTTATCTAAAGCATCTAGGTTTATTGACCTCAAATATCGTATTGTGAAAGAAAGAAATCAGGACCAAACATATAAGATTGAGCATATAAGTTCTAAGGCAAATACTGCGGATCCGCTCACAAAAGGTCTGTCACCATCCCAATTTCAGACTCATGTCCTAGGCATGGGACTGGTGAGTAGCCTTGATCAGGTTCTGATTCAGGGCCATTAGTTTCCTCAAATAAGAGTAAGGAGTTCTAACAAGGTTTCTCAGTGAGACTATGGGTAATGCCGTCCCAGTATGCCGTAGCGCTACTGACGACGCATTGGTCTGGTACTTGCTGATCTACTGAGGAAGAACTTTAGTTTAAGTATAAGACATTGACCGAATTAAGTTTTAAGTTTAAGTAGTTGACGTTCGGTCAAGGGGGAGAATGTTGGATTTTGACCTCGGTCAACAACCGAGAAAGAGAAGGAAACGGGGATAAGCCCGAATCCCCTCTAATCTCAGTTTTCCAACTATAAGTCCTTGCCTTGATCGGGAGGCAATCTTTTTCCATCTATAGGACACGGCCCCGGGCCTACAGCGCTATATATAAACTGAGGAATTCCTCCAACGAGGCATCCAATCACGCATCCCTAGGTTCACCGTAACCTAGCCACCCTTCACCGATCACTAAGGGCGCTGGAAGGCTCAGAAGCACGTGTTCCTCGCCAGGGCCAGGGCCGTTGGCGTCCAGAAGGCCGACGCTACCCCGCGAAGAGCCTCAAGGAGCGTCTGCGCTACATCCCCGACGCCGTCAACGCCATCGACTTCGTCGCCTCTGCACCAACCTCCATCGACGACATGGACACCACAAGCGCCGGTATAAGCTCACCGGCGAACTCTTTCCGCATTAGATTCATGTACTAGGCGAGATCTATTCTAGACTAGAGATTCTGGTTATGTTCATGCTTATGTATCGTTAGTTTGATCTAACAGTGCTAGCTACCAAAGACATCTGGTATTGATATAGTTAGTCTCACGCATTAGCAACATGCCGAAAATAAAGGAAAAGGGAACGAAATATGGAGTGTCACAATTAGGAACTGGAGACATCAGAGAAGAAGTAGTTGCGTCATAGCGATGACGAAGCACAAAATTTCTTGAAACTGCTACTCACTCCATCCAACACGGCTCGTCGTTCTATCCATGCTCTTTCTTGATACAGCTCGTCATTGTGTCCAAATAGCCCGGCATTCTGTTCAACGGGGCGAAATGTGTGTTGCCATGCAGCTACAGCTACTGCTCAATATTGCAAGACCGGGCTCTTGGGTCAGAAAACTATTTCCGTCTAGCCAGCTAAAAGGTCTATCCGACCCACAGATATTAGATTTATTTGCACTCACTATATGATATAGAAACATTTTGATGGCTCTTTTCCAGATTTTATTTGCTTTCCAATTATTATCTAATCACCACTAAAGAACATTCATCCATGTCGGCTGACTAGTACAGGCCATTAAAATATAGCATGGATCGATAAAAGTCAATCCCACATCAGTATGTAGTAGAACCGGAACACTGATACCAGCTCGAGACACCTGTGCCAGTCCTAGCACCATGAATTTTCCAGCTATGCAACTCAAATTTCCTGTTGTATTCAAAATTTGTAACTGTTGTATCCATCTATGATTTTCCTGGTGTCAGGTGGCACAATTTACTCACCAACTGGTACTAAATTGGCCCAGTGACACCGACGGGAATGTTTGGCATGTTAGTCCTGGCTAAAAAGGCAACCGGTACTAACGTGAAAGGGATGAATGCTCGTTTGTCTTGTAGTGATCCTTTATATGAAAATCATAGATTTCTTCCTGACCTATAGCTTTTTAGTTGATTTTAATTATATAAAGTCATTTAGATTCGAAAATAATGGATTCAATGTTTAAATAATAAGAATAAAAAAGCAATAGAACACCATAACACGTAAAACAACAATATAAAGGTGTAATGTACGGAAGGATCACATGAAAGGAAGGGCACAACTTTAAAAGCTATATACTACATGTGTGAAAATCTTGTGATATTCAAAATTTGTAACTTAAGACCTCCTAGGGCCATAGAATTTGTTGGTTGGAGGAAAGGCGGTCATGATGGTGGTATATAAGAAATAGGCCCTAAGAAACTATGAAGTGTCTCTACTTACTACTAAAAAGATCAAGGGTTAGTAGTCGCGTAGCATACCCTTCGCTACCAACGACCCCCTACCGTCCATGTCCGACTCGACCTCCGCCCGCGCCCAACTTGACCTCTTCCCCTCAACTTTCCTTTCCCGAGCCGCAAACCGATCGCTCTCGCCATCTCCATCTGTGATCAACAAAGACTCAGAACACAGACGATGGCTGCAGCCAGGGCCTCACGGCCATATATATACATTGTGCCAGGATCTGAAGTAAATCTTTTTTCAGTTTAGCTAGTTTCTAATAAGATTTTTACATATAGACCCCTGGACGAAGGTTTCTAAAAAATGGACCAGAAGCTCAGCGCTGCACAATGCCTAGGTTTCACGACTCGGCGCCAAGGGACCGGGCACCTAGCTTGGCCACGTAGGATCCGACGTGGTTGGAACCCTGGCTATGGAGTTGATGCACTGAGCCGTGTACCCTAGGAGCTAAGAGAGATGGCGCCGAGCCTGGGACTTAATCCCAGCGTGTGGCACCAGCACCCAGTGGCTCCTCCTTCCTCTCCTCCTATGTTCTATACAAATACAAACATCAGAGCTTACTTGGCATGATACATGGCTCGCCGCCAGCATCGACTCCACGACTAGCTAGGGTTTCGGCCACGTCGGATCCTACGTGGCAGAGCCAGGCGGCAGGTCACCTAGCGCCGAGACGTGTACCCTAGGCGCTGTTCCGTGCAACGCCAATTCTGGTTCATTTTTCAAAAACTTTTACTCAGGGTTTATATGTAAAAATCTTACAAGAAAAGGACCAAATTGAACAAAATTACAGATCTGAATGATGCTCTTCTGGATACCTTGTATATATCTTTGTGATATGCATGCTACTTTCACCAACTATGCACAATAAGTATCTTCCCGCATATATACACTGCCATTCATCGATGATATATACTCGATGCATTTGTGCCACCAAGGCACCAAGCATCCAAGAGAACTGCTCCAGAAAATGGGACGGTACAGTTTCCCAGTTGGGAATTGGAGGCGTCAGAGAGGAAGTGGTTGCTCCTTAGCATTGCTGTTCGTTAGTCCTGCTGCTACACCTTGAACTGAAAAGGAGATGCAGAAGATTGAAGAGCATATATAGGAGAATCACGCAAGGCAATGTTATTCACACGTCGGAGAATATCTTCCTCCTCACTCTACCGCGTTTCTGGGTATCCCTGTTCTGATTCTTCCCCACAATCCCCATTGCCATCGTCCTTGCTCGAGTGCTTGTTATTCATAAAGGAGCTCGTCATTCCTTCCAACAAGTAGCAATGTGTTGCCATGCAGCTACCCCTGTCTAGACACGAAGTGATAAACCTTTTCACAACGGCAGGAAATCACGAGTAGCGGAGGCGGCAAAGGCTGCCGATAGCGATTGCTGGAGGAGCAGATTGGCAAACGGATGTACGCGACGATGTAGGGTGACAGAGACAGTCAAACACGACGTGCATATGTGAACAATCAGATGTTCAATTCTGTATATAGTAGAGGCTGCTTTGAGGAAGAAGGGAAAAGTTGTATTTGGGTGAGGGGTAAAACAGCTGTTGAAATCCACAATGCTATGTATCAGCTAAAATGTTGTTGACTACAGCGTAACAGGCTAACAGCCATAGAAAGAGTCAAAAAAATTGGAGCACATAGCAGAGCTAATCAAATTTCTTGACACAACTTAATTGAGAACTCGAAGAGCACATAGCAGAGCTAATCAAATTTCTTGACACAACTTAATTGAGAACTCGAAGAATTACAGGGCAAAGTGAGCGACGAAATTCAGATGACAGCTGAACTTGTGGAGCACAAGAACTTGTAGAGAAAACTTGCTCCCACTTGCTGTGATCTTCCCACGGCACAGGCACATTATGGTCGTATCAAAATTTCAACAACTTGCTTTGTGCCTAGAAATAAATATCAAAGTAATTATTGTACACCGTACCATCAACTACCAGGATCTCAATATATCTTTGGTGTCAATTGTCATCGTTATGAATGATTATGCTGCCACCAACTAACGTCTCCCCATCGTTATGAATATGGAGTTGAAACAACCGTAAAAATCTGAAGCATATTTGTGTCCAAAACAATTGTATCCAAAACAATTGTGTCCAAAACAATTGTATCCAAAACAATTGTACACATCCTAGTTTTCAAGTTTATTGTGACAAACCAATTGTATGATATTTTTTTTCAAAAAATAATGTTGTTAGCATGGATTGACGAACCTGGAACCACTTCCCATACTTGTGAATTCAAATATTTATTATGGTAAAAATAATTCTGATGGACCGCATAATAAATCCTAAAGAATTTTGGTTGCACACTGTTTATGGAGTGGAGATTACAATTAGGCGGTTGCAGTCATCTTTAAAATAAAAGCAGCTTGTAATCAACTCAAATAACTTTAAAATTACTGGCCTCACCAACCTACAGTTAATATCTTCTGTCACCATCAGGCGCAGGCAAAGCTTCCCGTGGCATGCTTTTGTTGGTGAGTTATTTCCACTACACAGCCACACAGGCCCAGTATTAATTCCTTCACTGATACATATGCGTGCATATATATGTCCGTGCGCTGCATAAAAATTGTGGCGTCCGAAACTTTATTTGCCGCTTACACTCGCTAGTTCAATGCAAACCTGCTGGGAAACGAACTAGCTGATACTGCTGAGAAACGAACTAGCTGATTTAGCTGCATGACGAAGGGACAGAAGAAAAACACCAAACCTAGAAGTAGAACCGTATAACGTAGGACGATATCTATGCATATGCAGCGGCAGGATTATCTTAGGATTAAGGGGCGGCAGGAAAGAAATAAATGCCAATCGCTTCACGTTGCTAATTAAGGGTCCAGGACACAGAGGTTCCTTCAACTGAACTCTGTGTAGCCTAATGCCGCTTTGTCCATTTCGATCTTCAGCAGACCGTTGCTGTAAGTGAAGTTGGTGCCTGTGGGGGTCAACAGTGGGTTCGAAATTGCATGAGGATACCGAAGGGATGTGTATGTCAAGGTTGGAAATAGGCAGGGGGATTTGTTTAGGGATTTTTCATGATTAATGAGAGGGCTCATCAATCAAGTGTTCTATAAGTTATACTTTTTGGTGTTGGGGAGAGCAATATGCTGGAGGTTTTGTCGAAGAAAATTTTCAGTACATGATTATTGATTGACTAGCATCTTGCCTGTGCGTTGCCACAGAACAATAAAACTTGTGTACTAAAATACACCAATCGCACCATAGGATAAAAATACTGTAAATGGGCATTTAATACAAAAATAAAATTCTTAAAATTAAAAAAAACTCTTAATTAACAAATACAAGATGTCCTTTTAGTGAGCTGAAAATGCAGTATGATACATATTATCAAAAGGAACCTCTCTGATGGGAAAAACATACAAAAGGTGACTTCTGTGTATACTGCAATTCTTAGATGGACACAAAAAAATAATCGACTGCCGAACATTGAAACCAACGACATTATGCAAATTCACACACTGAAATCTTCATCACTCTGCGATAGGTTACCTCAAGCCAACAGTTGAACTGCACCATGACACAGAATGAAAGGAATTTGTTCTTCGGTCAGACGAGCTGTGTAACTCCATCTCCTTGTACGCCGTGATGGCAGGTGCAGCCTTCCACTTCACGGAGATGAGGTTCAAAGCTGAGTTAATGCTTGGCCTCGGTGCTGCTCGGGCATCTGCTTCCTCGCTTTCTTGCTGAAAATTTCAGAATTATTGTCAGCAGCACAGGGTGGCATCACTCTACAGTAATAAAATACCACAATCAGAAGTTATGTTGAGCTTGAGCCTAAGGAGAATGAAGGAAGATGCAGGCCGGATCTAGCCCCGGATTCCGATCTTGTGTTGGTCACGGAGAGGAGATGAGTGGAGAAGAAAGATATGACATGTGAGGCCCACTAGGCAGATATGGGGGAGCACAGGGGCAGAAGGGGAAATAAGAAAAGACTGTATGTGCACTTGGTTTGCAGGTGGGCCCGAGGACGCCAGAGACATATAAAATGGCCCGGTTCAAAATTCCATCGAATTGTAATGGCATGGTTACGAGTAGGTGAATTGTAATGGTATTCTTCCGAACTAGAAAAGTTGCAATGACACAAATTCAATTAACCCTTAAAATCAGAATCTCGACGCCGCTCGGAACGGCGCCTAGGTTCCACGACTCGGCGCCAGGGGACTGGGAGCCTAGCTCTATCACTTCGGATCCGACATGGTCGGAGCCATAGCCGTGAAGTCGATACGTCATGTACCGTAGGAGCTAAGGGAGCTGGCGCCAAGCCTAGGGACTTGATCCCAGCGCGAGGCGCCAGCCCCAGCGCCTCCCTCTTCCTCTCCTCCTCTGTTCTATACAAATGCAAACTTAAGAGCTTACTTGGCATGGTACCACTCCCGTGTCCAAGCGGGCTAGAGAGTAGCAGAGTGGTACTACGCCAAGTAAGCTCTAAAGTTTGCATTTGTGTAGTACATAGGAGGAGAGGAAAATGGAGGCCCTGGGGGCTGGTGCCGCATGCTGAGATTAAGTCCCCAGGCTCCGCACCAGCTCCCTTAGCGTCTAGGGTACATGGCTCGGCGCCAGGGGACCTGGCGCCGAGCATTGACTCCACGGCTAGGGTTCCGGCCACATCGGATCCTACATGGCAAAGCTAGGTGACAGTTCACTAGCGACAAGACCACCTTAGGCGTACGGCGCCGAGCTTTTAGTCCATTTTTGAAAAAAAAATCACCCAGAGATCTATATATATGTAAAAATCAATAAAAAAAAGAAATATTTCTCAATCAAAGATCCAACTGATCCCCACGATGTAGAGCTGAGTCGGATAGTCTTGAAGAGATATCTTGGAAATTTTGATGGCCGTGAAAGTAAGAAATCTTTTATTTAGCCAGAATTCGCCTACTTTAGAGGTCTTACGAGAAAAGTGCCAAATTGAAAAAAAAAATTATGGATTTGAATGATGCTCCGCTGGATACCTTGTATATATCTTTGTGATATGCATGTTACTTTCACTAACTATGCACAATAAGTATCTTCCCGCATATACACACGGCCATTCATCAATGATATATACTCGATGCATTTGTGCCACCAAGGCACCAAGCATCCAAGAGAACTGCTCCAGAAAATGGGACGATACAGAGTTTCCCGGTTGGGAATTGGAGGCGTCGGAGAAGAAGTGGTTGCTGCATTGCCCTCTGTTAGTTCTGCTGCTACACCTTCAACTGAAAAAGAGATGCAGGAGATAGAGGAATATGTTTAGGAGAATCACGCAAGACAATGTTATTCACACGTCGGATAATATCTTTCTCCTCACTCTACCGCGTTTCTGGGTATCTCTGTTCTGATTCTTCCCCTCAATCCCCATTGCCATCCTCCTTGCTCTTGTGGTTTTTATTCATGAAGGAGCTCGTCATTCCTTCCAACAAGTAGCGATGTGTTGCCATGCAGCTACACCTGTCCATGAAGTGATAAACCTTTTCACAACGGCAGGAAATCAAATTCCAGCGTGGCCTGATGATGCGTCAAGTGCTTGCACAACGAGTCGCTCAGGAGTGGTCGATGGAGTTGGCAGTAGAGGGGATTGGCAAACGGACGTACGCGACGATGTAGGGTGACAGAGACAGTCAAAGAAGATGCGCATATATATGTGAACAATCAGATGTTCAGTTCTGTATGTAGTAGAGACTGCTTTGAGGTAGAAGGGAAAAGTGCTATTTGGGTGAGGGGTACAACAGCTGTTGAAATCCACAATGTTATCAGCTAAAATGTTGTTGAGTACAGCGTAACAGACATAGAAAGAGTCAAATAAATTGGAGCACATAGCAGAGCTGATCAAATTTCTTGCCACAGGTTAAATGAGAACTCGAAAAATTACAGGCCAAAGTGAGCGACGAAATTCAGATGACAGCTGAACTTGTGGAGCACAAGAACTTGTAGAGAAAACTTGCTCCCGCTTGCTGTGATCTTCCCACGGCACAGGCACGTTTATGGTCGTATCAAAATTTCAACAACTTGTTTTGTGCCTAGAAATAAATATCAAAGTAATTATTGTACACCATCAACAACTACCAGGATCTGAATATATCTTTGGCGTCAATTGTCATCGTTATGAATGGTTATGCTGCCACCAACTAACGTCTGCCTATCGTTATGAATATGGCGTGGAGAATATATAGTACAACTGGCAATATAGTAAACTGGACTCCCCGATGAGACACAGTTGAAACAACCTTACAAATCTGAAGCATATTTGTGTCCAGACAATTGTATCCAAAACAAAAGATGGTATTGCATTGTATTGTTGAGTTTCTGAATATATTACGTGGTACACATCCGAGTTTTCAAGTTTATTGTGACAAACCAATTGTATGGTATTTTTTTTGAAAAAATAATGTTGTAGGCCTGGATTAACGAACCTGGAACCACTTCGCATATACTTGTGAATTCAAATACTTATTATGGTAAAAATAATTCTGCTGGGCCATAATAAATCTAATAAATCCTAAAGCATTTTGGCTGCACGCTGTTTATGGAGTGGATATTACAATTAGCAAGCTTAAATGGACATCCCAATGAACGACAGGAGGTTGCAATCATCTTTAAAAAAACGCAGCTTGTACTCAACTCAAACAACTTTTAAATTACTGACCTCACCAACCTACAGTTAATATCTTCTGTCACCATCAGGCCCAGGCAAAGCTTCCCGCGGCATGCTTTTGCTGGTGAGTTATAAAAATTGTGGCGTCAGAAACTTTATTCTGCCGCATACACTCCCTAGTTCAACGCAAGCCTGCTGGGAAACGAACTAGCTGATTTAGGTGCACGACGATGGGACAGAAAAAACATCAAACCTAGAAGTAGAACCGTTGAATGTATAGGACGATATCGATGCATATGCAGCGGCAGGTTTATATTAGGATTAAGAGGCGTCAGGAAAGAGATAAATGCCAATCGCTTCACGTTGCTAATTAAGGGTCCAGGACATAGAGGTTCCTTCAACTGAACGCTGTGTAGGAATTGGTGCCTGTGTGGGTCAACAGTGGGTTCGAAATTGCATGAGGATACTCAAGGTGTGTGAAGGTTGGAAATAGGCAGGGGGATTGGGGGAAAAAAATTGGGTGGGGTACGTTATTAAAACTGCCTCCGTGAGCACCCTCCTGGATGCACGACGCGTGGTCACGGAGGGCATCCGACGCTCGCAACTTCCGTCGCTCCTCCGCCCGCAACTGAATCGGCTCGGCTCGTATCGTCGGCTCGTCCACCTTTGCCGCTCGCACGGTTCCGCTTCCGCACCTCATCCTGGCCGCCGCTGCCGCCGTCGTAGTCGTATCTCGTCTTGTCTTGATCCGCCGCCGCTACATCGCCACACCTGTTGGTGCCCTCTATGTCTGGTCACGGCAACCTCTTCCTGCGGATCCCTATAACTTCCCAGCCAGGCTCCATTGTCATCAGCCATGGCCACCTCCGCCATGGTCGCCTATAGATGCGGCCACCCCGATTGGTGGTTCTCTCGTTCGACCACGTAAAGGGAAGCTCCACCTCCCTCGTCTACCTGGGTTGCCTCCATGGTTTGGTGCCATCCCTTCATCAGCGACGGCAAGAATTACATCACGGTCACTAGGTGAGCAACTTCGGGTTCTCTGAATGTTCAGCTGCCATTTTTTTTTCTAGTTGCCATTCAGTCTGTCGGGAATTCGAAATTACAGAAAGCTAAAGTTTGGTGCAGGCAGGAGCACTGGGAGACACAAATTTGCTACATTTGGCGTATGCAGATTTTGCTACTGAACCCAAAAGGCCAAGGTGTATGCAGATTTGCTACTGGGAGCAATAAGCATTTTTCATTCTCGGTCAATTTTGTACATGAACAAAGTAGAGATTGAAGATCGGGAGCTGATTTGTGCTGTCGAAGGCCACAACCAAGCTAGAAGTTTTTTTGTTGGCCCAGTCCACAATGTAAATGTTGGATTATTCAGTATTGTTGTTTCTAGTGACCAAATTAATTATATATAGATACTTATAGTACAGGTATGATCAAGTGTCGATGCTTGATGTGTGCAGTGAGCTATTTGTAATGGATTGACTTTGACAGGATCAATGCAAAGTGTAAACTTTTCATATGAAATACATATGGCTTTGATTTGAAGAAATGTTACCGAAAAAACTGTGCCATGCATACTTTAATGAGTACTATAGATATTTTTAACCACATCCGGATAACACATCGAGTGCCAATACTAAGCTAGATATAGCCTGAGTGCAATCTGATAATGAGGCATACAGAAAATGACTGGTTCATCACATAAATTCTAAAACTGCTGATTTCTTATAATGACAAAAGAACAAAAGCGCAATGTGGTAGCTTGATCAACTCCATCAAGGTTGCATATTTCCTTGACTTGGCTGCCCGTCGAAATTTAATCTCCTAGCAGGCATCTGTAATGTAGCAGCTTGATCAACTCCAAATAATAGACTTGTATATCCTCCTCCAATATATGGAGTGCCCATGATAGAAGTTGGGTACATATTGAAGTGCGGCATTGTGGCATCAACATAATGCTGTTGGATCAGGGGAGCAACCATGGTCGAAGGTTGCCCACTGACATCATTTCCAAAGTGTGGCACTATTCTTTTACCACCAATGTTTTCAGTATTTAGATCCTGTGTCAGAGTATGATTTTTTCATCACTATTGCTTATAAGTAAATAAAATATGTAAAGTGAATTTAGTCCAAGTCATATGTCTTAATGTAAATTGATCTGCACTAGCACCTTCATAACTATCGTTCGCTGCATTCTTTGCCTTATCTCCTACAGTAAAATATATATAAAGTTAAATTTACATGCATAAAATGGAAAATTGCTACAATTGGTAGAATCAGTACCTTTGTTTTTAGCAATTTTCTTCTTCTTCTTCCCTTTAGTATTTTCGAGTGAGATGGTCCCTCGTTTCTTCTTTGCACCTTTTATCACCTTGGGAATTCTAAACGATATTGTACCTTTTAATGTATCTGTTGCACAGTTAGCTGAAACTAGAGGAGCCTCATTGGATTTTTCTTGCATTTTGCTTATAAAGTTATCAGCTTCCAAATCCAACTTATCAATTGCTTCCTCGTAATCTTTAAGGAGTTCTTTTGCCACAGAGCACTTCAATGCAACAGATGTCGCCTTTCGTGAGACACGTGCAGCCTGAGTTTTCAAACTTTCCTTTTCAGACCTTTGTTTCTCAATATAGAATCCTTTCTTTGCATATTTTGTCCATCTGTGCAATATATATTGTGGTGGTAAAATAAAAACATTGTTGACATTAAAGACTTTCAGGGCATGCTTGCATAAGATACCTCTAACAATGGACGACTGATGGATGATGTATTTTATCAATTTGTATTTGAAACCATATTGCAATAAAAATATGCATACATACCTATGGATTCATACTTTCTACAACAACATGTAATGCTGAAATCTTCTTTGTTAAATACAACTGTTGCTCCATAATTAGAATTCATGTGCGTAACCGTATATGTCAAGATTGACCCATCTGTTTGTAGCAAATCACAGGAGAATGAAAATTGTGTTTTAAATTCTTCCTCAAACTCTGAATACATTCTCCTTGTATATGACTCAGCTGCAGTCTTCAATAGGGGAAAACCAGGGATGTAAGTAACCGGGCTCTTTCGACGTGACTCCAAATCTTCATCCAACTCATTTTCACGAAGACTAGCGGAAACCTTCTCGAATTCTTCAAGGAGTTCTGAAAGACCTATTTTCCTCTGAAACCTTTTCTTGAATACATTATTCATACCTTCACTCCTTTGAGTTGAGTTCATATCAGCTGTAAATGAATCACGGTACACAGCAGCCCACTTTGTCCTCAAAGCATATAGGTTTGCCATCCATTCGTTGTCCTCAAGGTTGTACTCACACAACAATTCATTCCACTTCTTTTGAAAGTAGAACTCTGACCTGTCTTCATAGACACATCTCTTAAAGTCAGGTAGGAACCGCTCAGGATTCTTATGAATTACATGACTGAGATGTTTAGCAGCATTAACGTAGATGTACCATATACAAAGGCGATGGCTTGTGTTTCGAAATACATAAGCAATTGCTCCTGCCATGGCCGCGTCCTGATCAGTAAAAATTGTGCTGGGATGCCTACCCGACATTGCTGTTAGAAATGTTTCAAAAAGCCAAACAAATGATTCAATAGTCTCATTAAACAATAGTGCAGCCCCAAAAATTATTGTCTTTTTGTGATGGTTCGTTCCAAGGATTGGAGCAAAAGGCATTTCAAACTTATTAGTCTGAAATGTGGTGTCAAATGACACAGCATCACCAAAGCATGCATAGTCCATAATAGATTGGCCATCTGCCCAAAAGAAATTTGCAATCTGCCAATCTTCCTTATATTCTAGCAGTGCTTGTGCATCATTGGATGCTAACTACTTCTTGTGCTCGCGACCAATTTCTTTGTTGCAATCCATCCTTGAGAATGGTACTTTGTCGACTCCTCCGTAAAACTCCTTCATGAACTCAAACACATGGTCTGGATTTATCCCAGATTGCCTCATCTTACAAATTAGCTGCCTGTCGGCTTCTTCAACGCTTCGGTGGGACCTTAGCTTATGTCTTTTATCTGGACTAGCAAGATAATGGTTATGCTCAAGTACAACCTTTTGCACTCTCCACATCCCCTCCCTGGTCACGCTAAACTGAACACGAGCAAGACAACCTGTCCTTGTAGTGTCCTTTGATGACTCGTTCTCTCGATGACCTTCATAACTGCAGACTACATATTTCTGAGATAGAGTCTTATCTGCCCGCAATTTTGTGTGGCTTCTTCTAATGCTGAACCCAACTAGGCCGGCATAGGTGTTGTACATTTCAATAGCTTTCTCCTCAGATTCAAACGTCATTCCGACTTCAGGAACGATCAAACCTTGCATAGGATTATCAACCACCTCCTGTACAATGAGTTCAGAATTTAGTGAAGGGAATATAACACATTTGACATCTTTCAACGTGTCTATCTACTTGTCTAACAGCGTGCGTTGAAGAAAATGCCAATGTAAACTATCTATCTAATTTATAGTGAAATCTAGCTAGTGTTTCATCTCTTAAACAAAGCTACGTACAGTTCGTAGGCACACATATGAGCATACGAGGGGAAAATAATGCTGATCAAAGAATGAGATACATACTGGCATTGGTTGTTCAACGTCGTGTGTTAGGGAAGGCTCATACTGCTCCATAGGCGACGAGTGGAGATCATTGTCTTCCTCCTGTTCTCCTACCATGACGGCAGCTGCAGATACAATTTCTGGAGGAGTTTCTCCCATGGCGGCGGCTGCGGATGCTTGGCGAGTCAGCGTTTCTCCCATGGCGGCGGCTGCGGGTGCTTGGCGAGACGGCGTTTCTCCCATGGCGGCGGCTGCGGATGCTTGGCGTACTACTACACAAATCATTTGTAATGACCCTACTATTTTTCCAGTAATAACAGGACCCAAAAAAGCTTCATTGCAGTGCATCTATGCTGATGTCATCGGTGGTAGCGTCATTGGTGTGACCACTACAATAACGGGCAACCATGACGTCATCATCGCATCCGTTATTACAAATGGATGGTTCACAATAATAACAGACGACTCTGACATCATCATTGTCCGTTATTACAAATACCATCTTTAATAACGGTATTGCTGCTGACATCATCACGGACCGTTATTACAAATACAATCTTTAATAACGGATGGATGCGGCTGATGTTATCACCGACCGTTATTAAAAATTGAGGCTAGGGCTAACTTTAGAGGTGACATCACCTGCCCGTTAATAAAAATGCATAAACAAGAGGTGACGTTATGCGTCCGTTATTACAAACCATTTTCAATAACGGTGACATGCTGGCGTCACTACGTCCGTTATTAAAAATCAAGCACTAGATTTATCAAATTTAAAATTTGAATTTTTTCGAACAACCTCGGATGGAGAAAGTGAGAAAATAAGAGTGGTAGATCTTGAAAAGTTACGAAACTTTATAGTGAATAAGTTTTTTATTTAAAATCATATAGTTGACGAAAACTAAGTTTCAAAGAGTTCAAATTTGAAATTCAAATTTTGTAAACAACCTTGGATGGAGAAACTATCAAAATGAAAGTTGTATATCTCAAAAAGTTATGTAACTTTGTAGTTGATAAGTTTTTAATTTGAATTTGTTTAGAGCCTCATACAAACAATTTACACTCGGGTGAGTAAATATATGGGGAAAGAAAATGGATAGTAGACACAATTGAGTGTGTGGTGCAGTGGTAGAAGGGGTTGTGCGTGAGTGAGAGGTCACGGGTTCGAATCCCGCTACTGGTTTATTTTGGCGTTATTGAAAATGGGCACTACAATTACACACGTTATGACGTCATCCGTTCGTTATTACAGTGATGACGTCATATGTCCATTATTGTAGTGACATTTGTAATAACGGGCGTGATAACGTCATCCTATTTTGGCGTTATTGAAAATGGGCACTAAAATTACACACGTTATGACGTCATCCGTTCGTTATTACAGTGATGACGTCATATGTCCATTATTGTAGTGACATTTGTAATAACGGGCGTGATAACGTCATCCTGCCCGTCATTGCAGTGGCTATTTCTAATAACGGACGCATTGGCAATGATGGCAACTTAATAACGGACGGGACGCCCGTTATTACAGTGTCATTTTGCCCGTCATTATAGTGCTCCATTGTAGTAGTGGGCGAGACGTTTCTCTCATGTCGGCGACCGATCAACCAAGACGTGTCTCCCGACCTCGTAGGCGTGAAAGGCTCCGGTTGTTACATTATTGCCTGATTGGAATTTGGAGCCGGCGGCAAAGGTGGACGAGCCGACAATACGAGCCGAGCCGATTCAGTTGCGGGCGGAGGAGCGACGGAAGCTGCGGGCGGAGGATGCCCTCCATGACCACGCGTCGCGCATCCAGGATGGGTCCTCATGGAGGCAGTTTTGAGGACGTACCCCACCCAATTTTTCATGATTATTGAAAGGATTCATCAATCAAGTGTTCTATAAGTTATACCTTTTGGGGTTGGGGAGAGCAATATGCGGGGGGGGGGGGGGGTTGTCGAAGATTTTCAGTACATGATTACTGATTGATGGAGGCCCAGCTGGTGATTGTCGAAGGATATGGCAGAATCGTGTAGGTGCAGGATTTCTATATATGTTGCTACAATAATTGACGGACAGGATTATTTGTATGATGACCATAGCTGAGCGAGAGAAGGATTTCTTGGAAAGAAGACGACACTGGGTGGCGATGTTAATCATTCGAAGTTGATCAATATCCCCTACATAAATATCACAATAGTTTCTACCACGCAAATGTGTGATTTGTGGAGCAGCAAGAGAAGTCACGAAAACTAAATAAGCCAGGCATAAAAAATAAGCCAACAGCTGATCAGCTGCATCATTCATGGACAAACAACTACAGTTAAGTGTCTCTTTAGCAACAACAGAAAAATAATAAGAAGCATGATGGCTGCAGCCACTGTTGGCTTGCAGCAGCAACCACAGCCACAGCAAGCTACAGCGAGCACTTCCATGACTTCTAGAGGTTTGGGGGTTTGAGAGAGTCAGGAAAAAAAAATCACCAGAAGTCTCCTCAAATCGGACTAGTGCGGTGTGGTTCCTGAAGGCATCTCTTAATTAGGGGTTGCATTATCCAGTGTGAGAGTATTAAAGGGGCTAGAATCCATTAGCATTGTAACTTTGTAATCTACTCAGTGTCTTGAAGCCAATAACCTTTCCTCAAAACCAGTGTAGTGTGTTTTGCACTGTAATTTTAGTTGTTCTTTATTTCATTATTGTTCTCTAAAAATTATGAATCTTTAATTTAGTCATATGCCTCGATTTAATCTCACCTTTGATCATGTTGTCAGAGGCAGTGTGTAACACCCCGTCTCCTAAAGCCGCGCCATCCAACCCTTTCGAGGGGCGAGCACACGTACACATAGCACCATGCTTGCACTTTTTTCATTGCTTCATGTAAAAGGGTATACCCGAAGGTGCTATGGCTGGGGGAGAAGGCTTATAAGTTGGCTCCACCCTTGCTAAACTAGCAAGGTACTAAACATATCAGCATGGGCCGGGTGTCACAATACACCCCCTCAAAGAACCCGATGTCCTCGTTAGTCCAAATCACCCATCTAGTGCCGACCCATATGTCGTGTGTCCTACCCGGCCCACATGCGCCGTATGTCCACACATTAACCCGAGCGAATGTCCAAGCCAGTGCCGACCCATATGTCATGCCGTGTGTCCTAACCGGCCCACATGCACCATGCGCCCTATGCCTGCACACTGACCCGTACGCGCAACCGCGAGGGTCGGCTCTAATACCATCTGTAACACACTGTCTCCCAAAGCCGCACCACCCAGCCCTTCCGAGGGGCAAGCACACGTACATATAGCACCCTGCTTACACGTTTGTCATCGCTTCGTGTAAAAGGGTCAACCCGAAAGTGCTATGGTTGGGGGACAAAGGCTTATAAGTTGGCTCCACCCTTGCTAAACTAGCAAGATGGTAGTAAACATGCGCACACCACGCTCATGGGCCTCTACCGGGCCATATCAACATGGGTCGGGTGTCACACAGCGCAAGCTTGGCACAAACCTAAGGTGGTTGTCTAGTCTGTTACAGTACAAAACTACAAACTAGGGAACAAATTTCTAGACCTGCAAGTTTGAATAGTCTTGTATATGCCTTGAAATCTGGCATCTTCAGATAAGTATAACTTTTAAAAGACCAAGCGAATCTCTATTGGTTCTGTAGTTTGAAAGGGAACCTAACAAGATTGGTCATCCTCTGCCATTAAATATTCTTCCATATGCAACATCGACCAAATAACTGCAAAATTAATGTACTCACCGAACTGCAGCTTACATGTATGTAATGTAACTGTACATATACAACTTATTTGTACACAGTACAGTGCACAAAAACAGAGGCATGGGCTCCAGTCCTGGTGTGGAATGACCAGGTTTGTTTCGGATGCGCCATATGTATGGAGTGACCATCTAAGTGACTGTGCCATCTCCTGTCCAGCTTGGTTGTCAGTGGGCAGCGACGCTGTCGTTCTACATCGTCACATTACTGCCATGGTGCCAAACTCAGATCTAACTAGCTAGCACATGTTCATAAGTCAGAGCCACAATGAATCGAACCCAAATAGTCATAGGTCTGAGTTTTTGAATTTTGTAATCCTAATCTTTCATGGTCATTTTCTATAATTTTTATTTGTTGCGTTATTGTTCTTTAAAATTATGTCTGTTTAGTCAGGCTTTGATTCATTAACCGATATGATGTTTGCCCTTGACTTTATTCATGTCGTCAGAAATAACACAAGCATGGCATGTGTCTGAAATTTATTCCCCTCACTGTGATAGTGTAGTACCACTAGAGGAAAAACGCACATTCGTCCACCTCCCGTCTGTACCGGTTGCTTACCAACCGTTACTATTGTCAATTTAGTACCGGTTGGTAAGCACAGTACCCCCGGGAACCATTTAGTACCGGCTCGTAACACGACCTGGTACTAAATGACGTCCATCGGTACCGGTTGATGTTACGAGCCGGTACTAAATGGTCCAGGGGGGGGTTCCCGAGGCCCTTTTTGCATTCAGTACCGGCTCGTAACACCAACCGGTACAGAATGCACCACCCAGGGTTACTTTAAAAGGATAACATCCTTCTCTCAACCACAAGTGCTCTATAGGTGGGGTGGTTAAGGAGGAATCACGCGAGGGAGGAGGTCATGAGTTCGAGTCCCACGGACCGCGCACGCGCAATTACGCGTGAAAAATTCACGTGACTTGTGACTTCAAAAAAAAATTCAATTTTTTTACGCTCAAAATCATTTGGTACCGGTTGGGTTGGTATTACCAACCGGTACAGATGGACGCCCATCGGTACCGGTTGTAACAACCGGTACAGATCGGCGCCCATCGGTACCGGTTGTTACAACCGGTACCGATGGGTGTGCCCATTAGTACCGGATTTCCAGTACCGGTTCCATAACCGGCACCGATGGGTGCCTAGCAACCGGTACTGGGAGATGTTTTTCTGCTAGTGTACTCTCTGTCCTAATATATAAGGCGTTATCATTTTTTCTGATGTCCCAAAATATAGATAATGTTCTCCTGGGTCCTGTTCACATATGAATGAGCATTGGGTGTAAAAGGATATTTTTTGCCGTCTATTTTTCTATTAGTTATTTAGTTGTTTTTCTTACTTGTCTAGAAAATACAATTAAATACACTCCTTTGTCTTTGTATCGAATGAGTTACGTCTTATATTATGAAATGGAGGGACTATTTTATTGGAACTAGCTACTCTAGTTCCCAAATAGGGACATGCAGCCTGGAGAAATCTCAGATGGCAGACTAGTCTATTACAGCACAAACTACAGAAAAGAATTGATTCATTTGAATATTATTCTAGAATATGCCTACCATCTTCAGTTGAGCGATGGTTAATAGAAAAAGGGCAGAATATATATCTTTATTTGTTCAGCTAATAATACTGCAGTTTCAAGGGTGTCGGAATTCACCGGGAACGCTGGTCGCCGGCGACGAGGAAGACAACACACGCGAACACAGGTGGACACATGGTGTTTTGTGCTGCAAAATGCGGGCAGCGTTTTTCCTTGTATTAGATGCTATATAAGAAGGGAACTAACTAGCTAATCATGGCAGCTATTCTGCCTACAAACGCAGCACACACCCACTACCAGCCGTGCCATCCCAGGACTCGCGCATGAGCCGCGCACAACTCTAGCATGCGAAGGAAATGGAGAGAAAAACGGAGAGATGAACCCCGCATGAACTGAAGCATGCGTCAGGCCTGTACATGCTAAAAATAGAACCTAACTTTGTACACCTCTAACTATGACATGGTCACGAGTTATGTTCAACATTTCTCCCCCCTAAGCTGTGACCGGGTTCTTAGTGATGTCCATGACGCCGATCTAAGAGCGCAGGTTCTGAAAACTCACACGCCCGAGCGCCTTGGTGAGCACATCAGCGAGCTGCTTCTCCGTTGAAGTGGGCTTGATGATGATCTTGTTCTCCTCCACGCATTCCCTGATGTAGTGATAGCGAATGTCTATATGCTTTGAACGATCATGCAAGACGGGATTCTTACTGAGTGCAATGGCGGACATGTTGTCCACCCGAAGTTCTGGTGCTGCTGCCTTCTTGCCAATGAAATCGCCTAGCAGCCGAGCAAGCCATACACCCTGGCAGGAAGCATTGGTGGCTGTGATGTACTCAGCCTCACAAGAGGAGAGTGCAACGACCCTTTGCTTTGACGACTGCCAGGAGATAGGGTTGTTGCCGAGGAAGAAGATGATGACACTCAGCCTCACAAGAGGAAGCATTGGCGGCCGCGATGTACTCAGCCTCACAAGAGGAGAGTGCAACGACCCTTTGCTTTGACCAACCATGCCTTATGCCTGGTGATGTCGCCGTTCTCATCACGCTTGGCCTTGAACACCCACTTGAGGCCGATGGCGTGGTGACCTGGTGGGAGCTAGACGAGGTCCCAGGTTTGATTGTCAGTGATGGACTTCATCTCCCCCAGCATGGCGCCCCTCCAACATGCTTCACGTTCAGCCTCACGGAAAGAGGCAGGCTCCTCAGCGGAGATGAAGTGGAGGGCGTCGTCGGTGCCTCTGGACATATGACCAGGCAAGGACACGGGTCCAAGGACGTTGTCGATGGTGCAGAACCGAAGTGGTGCGTCGTCGTGATCTATGTCGAGGTCGTCCGAGTACACGCTCAGTGGAGAGGCGAGCTCGTGTGGTGGACTTGGACCAGCTGACGACGCAGGTGTAGCCTGTGCTGGAGGCGTTGCCGGTGCAGGTGCGACGTGCGAGACGGCTCTCGTTGGCGTGCCGGGCGCCGTAGGGGTTCCTGGCGCAGGAGGTGTGGGAGTGCGTGGCGGCACGCCCTCCTGTTCACGATCCAGCATGCCCTGTTCACGATCCAGCACGTCCTGTTCACGATCCGGCACGTCCTGCATGGTGGATGTGGTGTACTCGATGACGAATGGCTCGGCATCGCGGTGGTCAGTGTTGAGATCTTCATCCGTCCACGTGCATTGTCCTGCTTCGTCGAAGATGACGTCGCGGGACACGGTGACACGGCCTGTGTCTGGATCATAGAAGCGCCAGGCCTTGGAGCCGGGCTCGTACCTGATGAAGATCATCGGTGTACTGCGATCGTCCGGCTTCTTGAGGTGAGGATGAGTGGACTTGACATGGCCGATGTAGCCGAAGGTACGGAGGTAGTGAACGGGTGGTTGCTCACCGTGCCACGCCTCATAGGGAGTCATGCCGTCGAGAGCGCGTGTGGGCGCCCTGCTCAACACATGGACGGCGGTGGTGACCGCCTCCACCCAGAAGTAGCCTGGCAGCTGCTTGGCCTTGATCGTGCACCTTTCCATGGCGACGATGCTCTGGTTGCGCCGTTCCACTACCCCATTCTGCTGTGGGGAGTAGGGAGCGGTCAGCTGCCTTTGGACGCCACGTTCAGCGCAATAGCGCCCCAACTCGACGGAGGTGAACTCCCCCCAACAATCGGTGCGGAGAGTCTTGAGCTTTCGCCTGGTCTCCACCTCGACGGACGCCTGGAAATTCTTGTTCGCCGATGCAGCTTGGCTCTAGTTAGAAGTAACACAAGCCACATGTAACGGCTCATGTCATCTACCAACAACAGAAAGTACTCGTTACCGCTTGGCGTCGTGGGCGAGATAGGTCCGTAGATGTCGCCATGGACGAGCTCGATGGCGTGCTTCATCCGGGAACGGAGCGCGACGTTGCTTGCCGGCGAGACAGGTGTTGCATACCTGCTCCACTTGATCAAGGGGAGGCAGTCCGCGCACCATCCCGTGATGTGCCATGCGTCGGAGGGCCTGGAAGCTTAAGTGGCTGAACCGCGCGTGCCAATGCCACGCTTGCTCATCCCCTTTTGCTGTGAGGCAGACCAGGCGTTCGATGTTGAGGTCGAGGATGTAGAGGCGTGACGCGGTGTGTTGGACAAGGGCGAGTAGCTTGCGCCCTAGTTCAAAGATCCTGAGGACGCCATGCTCGAGCTCGATGCGGCAGCTGGCATCGTCGAGCTGCCCGACGAAGATGATGTTGGCGGTGAGACGCCGGTAAGCGTGCGGTGTTCGCCGTTCTTGCATGTGAAGACCACCATGCCGCTTCCCTCGATCTCTGCCACCGATCCGTCCCCAAATCGCACGGTGTCGTGGACGTTGCGGTTCAGCTCGGAGAAGGCGCTCCTCGCTCCCGTCATGTGGTTGGTGGCCCCGGTATCCAGAACCCATCGGTAGGGCTCCGGATCAGCGTTGGGGCCAAGATGCGCGAAGACACGTTCCTCCACGATGTCGACGCGGCGTCGAGTATATGGCGACGGAGGTGTAGTGCCGGTGATGGAAAGAGCATGGACCATTAAAAGGGTAGGCTCGTCTTCCTCACCTTGGGCCAAATTGGCTTGGCCTTTCTTCGGCTTGTTGCAGCAGTCACGGGCCCCATGGCCAGTTTTGCCGCACTTGGGGCATGGCCCCGGAGGAGAGCGATCTCGATCTCCGGTGGAAGATGAACGCTTCCCGCCGCGATCAGTGTCATGCCCGCGACGTGGCTTGAAGCGCTTCTTGTCGCCCGTGCCAGAGTTGCTCCCCCGTCGTCGTTCAGCTTGAGGCGAACCATCCACTCCTCCTGGGTGAGAAGAAGGCGACCCTGGGCACCGCCCAAGGATCTACTTGGCGTCTTCTTCTTCTTCAGCTCGTGCTCCTCGACTTGACACAGACAGCCCACCACCTCTTCGATGGCGATGTTGTTGACGTCGAGGAACGTTTCGATTGCGATGGCGATCTGTGAAAGGTGATCCGGAGCCACCTGCAACATCTTCTCGATGATGTCCGCGTCTGACACGGCGTGGTCTAGGGCGCGGATTTGGTTGGCAAGCCCGATGATGCGCATGGCAAAATCGTCGATGAGCTCGCCTTCCTTGAATGTGATGTCGCTGAACTCCTTCTTCAGCTGGGTGGCATTGGAGTCCCTGACTCGTTGGACACCGACGTGCACGGTCTTGACCGCCTCCCAGGCCGATCGCGCCATGCGCTTGCGTGCCAGGGAGCCCAGCATCTCCGGTGGGACAGCACGGAGGATGGCGGTGAGCGCGAGGCGATTCTCGCGATACTCGATGACCTCTCCCTCCTCCGGCTCGACGACGTGCCATAGACACTGTGCCTGCATGTTCACGCGCATGAGCAACGACCAGTGCTGGTAGTTGGAGCACGTGAGCATGGGGTACTGGACAGTGCCGCTGCTCTCCTTGACGATGCGCTCGAGGAAGAACTCACCGCGGTGGCGCCCGTAGCGTGGCGCTGGAGAGGCCTAGATTTGGCGGCGTCGTGGCGGCGTTGGCGAGCGATCGCCACCACCGAGTTGTAGAGCTGACTGAACGCTCATGATGGCCCTTGAACAAACCTGGCTCTGATACCAATTGTCGGAATTCACCGAGAACGCTGGTCGCCGGTGACGAGGAAGACAAGACACGCGAACACAGGTAGACACACGGTGTTTTGTGCTGCAAAATGCGGGCAGCGTTTTTCCTTGTATTAGACGCTATAAGAAGGGAACTAACTAGCTAATCATGGCAGCTATTCTGCCTACAAACGCGGCACACACACCTCTACCAGCCGTGCCATCCCACGACTCGCGCATGAGCTGCGCACAACTCTAGCATGCGAAGGAAACGGAGAGATGAACCCCGCATGAACTGAAGCATGCGTCAGGCATGTAGAAGCTAAAAATAGAACCTAACTCACCTCTAACTATGACACGGTCATGAGTTATGTTCAACAAAGGGAATGTAACAAGCAACACTCAACCCTTGTCACATGCAGTGAAACCGTCACTGCCAATAATAAGTCATCAGAGGAGTTCTTCCTTGCAACACTGAACAAATTACTAGACAGTTAATGCGCTCACCAAACTACAGCTATATATGTCTCTAACTGTACATATACAGCTCCACAACCACGTCTAAAGAGGGGATAAAGAACACGCACTATAAGTAGGTATATACGGAGAGATGGCACACTGTTAACGAAATAGGAATGTGAGGTAGGAGAAAGGAGAGAGCTTATAGCATACAACGACTATTTGCCCTTCAAGGCACACCACTGTCCGTCATGTTATGGACTCTGCATTCTCCCAAATGTTCCAACATTGAATCCTATATCTACGAGATGAGGCGAAATGAGTGCCTGCTAGCAGAAGTAACACTAGAGTATGGTACCATGCATGCGATCGTTGCAACTGCAAGCAGTCTAGCGATACGCCATCCCCTGCTGAGTACAGAACCAGGGCCTCCCCAGTCCTGTTGCAGGTATATGCCTCGTGATCAGGATTGTTTGGACCTCGTGATCAAGATGCTCCTGGGCTCCCTTCTTCCTCTGTATTTTGACCAAGCGAAGCACCATCTGCTCACAATTTGCTTTCCCCAAATCTGATTCCAAAGAATAGAGGACTGATTCCATTTTTTTGCCCCTGTCAATCTAGTAACCTATTCGATTCCCCAACAATCTTGACCCAGGATTGAATCGTGGGATCTCGATTTGATAGCAAAAAGAAAAGGCAAGGCCATGGCCGCTTGTGCTGTTGCCGTCGACCAAGCCCGCGACCGCGGAAGTGAGGTGACTGCACGAAGGGCCACTCGTCGTCGACGCGAGGGGCCGCGGCAGTGATGCGACAGAGCGAGGGCGGCGGGGCAGCGATGCGAGGGCTGCTGCGGCAGCGAGGCAGGGGCGCGAGGGGCCACGACGGCGAGGCGACAACGCGAGGGGCCGCGGCAGCGAGGCAACGACATGAGGGGCTACAGCGGCGGCGGGGCAGCGATGCAAGGGGACACGACGGCGAGACAGCCGCGCGAGGGGCCACGACAGCGGCGAGGCAGCGGCGGTGAGATGAGCGAGCGAAGATGACAGGAATTGCTTGGGGTTGGTCCTTAATAACGTCTCTCTCTTTTTTAGGTTGGCTAAGTTTGTTGCTTTTTGTTTAATCTTGTGTAAGTGATCGCAGACGGAAGAGCTGCAAACTTTGTAATAATCGGCTGTACCCTTTTGAGGTTAAGGTTGGGTACTTTTTTTCCCATTATCTAAAAAAAGGAATTGCTCGGGGGCCTTGGTATGCTAGCACAAGCCAGGCCAAGCTAGTACACCCAAATTTCCCGTGCTAGCTAAGCAAGCGCAGAGGTCCTCTTTTGCATTGACAGAGCCAGGCTATCTGGCTACGCAGGCATCCAAACAAATCAATGCTGCACTATTGGAGCCTAGCTAGGGTTAACGCAGGCAACCAAACAGCCCTTATGTGACTGCAGTCGCGTGTGTCTAGCTTTGAATGGTGCTTAGCAGAAGCCAGCTATCGGCATCGCCATTTCATCACGCTATCTTCGTGATCATAAATCCTTGGCATATACCTCATGTGACAATTAAAAAACTTTATTTACTACCAGTATCGCAAACTCGTACTAGTACACGTTTGGAACTCGAGGGACAAGTATGAGGATAATTGGCTGTGCTTGAGATAGGAGATAATCTGTTTGCTAATGAATAAAAACATTTGTATTTATTAGAATTTCTAAAGTGCATCATTATCAAATACTCTGATTAATTTCTAAAATATTTTTATAATCATAATAAAGATGTACTCCTCTAAAAATAGTTTTACTACAATTATAAAAATTAGTTTACTAGATTTATTTTAACACACGTGCATGCCACATGTACCTCTATGCTAGTCCTAAAAAATGATCCTATGACCAAGCAGATTTACAAGACGCCCTAGAGTTAGGGCTGGGCAAATATACCCGAGAACCGAGTACCGAACTGAATTAACCGAGAACCATGGTACCGAAAGAATTAGAACCGAGAACTTAGGAAACCAGTCCAACATAGCACATTAGCAGCCCAATAAACAAACCCTAGACTTACTCAACTCCCCCAACTCACGCCGGTCGCTAGCTGCCTCCCCAGTCCCCACGCCGCCGGCCGCGCCCATGCCCCAGCCAGTGCCTCCTTCCGTGCCTTCCCCCAACCCCATCTGACGCGCCTCCGCCCCCAACTCACGCTGGTCGCTGGCTGCCTCCTCACGCCGCCTACCGCCCCGCTCCCCAGCCATGGTCTCCTTCTACGTGATTGCGGTGTGCCCTTCTCATCCGACCGGCTGTCTGCTCAGCAGCTAGGGCCCCTGCCCTTGTCCTGTCCGCCAACGCACAGGAGCCATGAGGTCAGGAGCGCACTGCCGGCTGCGGGCTGCCACTGTGCCACAACGGCCACTTCTATTGCTTCCTGCAATCACTACTACACAAATCATTTGTAATGACCCTTCTCTTTTCCAGTAATAACGGGCACCCGAAAAAACGTCATTGCAGTGCATTGTTGCTGATGTCATCGGTGTAGCGTCATTGCTGTGACCACTACAATAACAGGAAACCATGATGTCATCATCGCATCCGTTATTACAAATGGATGGTTCACAATAATAACAGACGACGCTGATATCATCACTGTCCGTTATTACAAATACCATCTTTAATAATGGTATCACTGTTGACATCATCATTGACCGTTATTATAAATACAATCTTTAATAACGGATGCAGCTGATGTCATCACCGTCCGTTGTTAAAAATCGAGGCTAGGGCTAACTTTAGAGGTGACTTCACCCGACCGTTATTAAAAATGCACAAACGAGAGGTGATGTCATGCGTCCGTTATTACAAACCATTTTCAATAACGGTGAGATGCTGACGTCACTACATCCGTTATTAAAAATCAAGCACTAGATTTATCAACTTTAAAATTTGAATTTTTTTGAACGACCTCGGATGGAGAGAGTGAGAAAATAAGAGTTGTAGATCTTGAATAGTTATGAAACTTTATAGTTAATAAGTTTTTTATTTAAAATCATCTAGTCGATGAAAGCTAAGTATGAAAGAAGTCAAATTTGAAATTCAAATTTTGTAAACAATCTCGGATGGAGAAACTATCAATATGAAAGTTGTATATCTCGAAAAGTTATGAAACTTTGTATTTGATAAGTTTTTAATTTGAATTCGTTTAGAGCCTCAAACAAACAATTTACACTCGGGTGAGTATAATATGTGGGGAAAGAAAATTGATATTAGACACAATTGAGTGTGAGGTGTAGTGGTAGAAGTGGTTGTGTGTGAGGGAAAGGTCTCGGGTTTGAATCCCGCTTCCGTCAAGTTGCAAATTTCATGATAAAACGTGATCGGTGGGATGAGGGTATGGTGGTGGCTGACCGGTAGGGCCTCCCCTGATTAAATAAATTTTTTTTACTATTTTTTCGGTTCATTTTGGCGTTATAAAAAATGGGCACTACAATAACGCATGTGATGACGTCATCTGCCCGTTATTACAGTGATGATGTCATATGTCCGTTATTGCAGTGACATTTGTAATAACGGGCGTGATGACATCATCCTGCCCGTCATTGCATTGGCTATTTCTAATAACGGACGCATTGTCCGTCATTGCAGTGGCCTCAGTGTAATGACGACAACTTAATAACGGACGGGACGCCCGTCATTACAATGCCATTTTACCCGTCATTACAGTGCTCCATTGTAGTAGTGAATGCAAGTGTAAGATATTTCGCTGAATTGTTACATATTTTAGATGTGGGAACCCGAGATTTTTAGGTGACAGATTGAATATTTCTGAGATGTTTGTGGAGGATGTGCAGCAAGAGATTAGTAATTAGATGGAGATACATTGCCTGTTGGAGTTTAAGGGAACTCGAGGATGATGAGAATGATCCTGCTGCTGCTGAGGCTGGTGGTGATGCAAATAAAAAGGATGTCATCAATCTAGAACAAGAAGGCGAAGAGGGGGGGAAGAGAAAGCAGGTAGCATCAAGATCTGAAATGTGGGAGCACTTCACCAAAGTCTTCGACACGAGGATCAGTTAGTCAAGGGAAGTTGCAACTATTGCAAAGGTGAAATAGCGGCACATCCAATGATCAATGAGACCATACTCCAGTGTCACTTCCGGTTAGTGTTCATCAATTGTTCATGCCTCTGATCCGTGCCAGTCGAGTGTCAAGAACCTATTACTATTACCACTATTCGCCCTCAGGGTCAGGGAGGAACATGTCACGGACGGCCCTGTACGCCGGCGGCAGATACCGGAGCTTGTCGCGGCGGCACACCGGGCACGTCGACGCCTTCTCGAACCAACCGCCGATGCACTGGTCATGGAAGCCGTGCCCGCACCCCGGCAGCCACGTCGTCGTCTCCTCCGCGCAGCCCGGCAGCCACGTCGATGGCGCAGGGCGGCGCGTCGCCGTCGCCATCGCCGGCGCCGCTCAGCTCTCCGGCGTCGGCGCACGCCTGCAGCAGCACCTCCACCTCGTCGTAAACGACCTCGATGTCGATGCGGAAGGCGACCTCGCACCGGCAGGCGCGGCGGCAGCTGTCTGTCGTCAGCGCGGCGGCGCGCTCCGCGACGAGCGCCTCGACGCCCGTGGGTACGGCGTCGTTGCAGTACGCCATGGGGATCATCCGGCGCAGCGCCTCGTCCTTGCGGAGCTCCTGCGTGGTCAGCCGGACCATGAGGCGGCGGCACTCGCCGCTGCACTGGAGGTAGCCGGCGGCGGGGCACGGCAGGGCCGTCCAGGCCTGTCTTCTCAGGCTCCGGGGACGGCGGAGCAGCGCGCTCCGGCCTCCTATCCCGAACCACTTGTGGGTCTCCGTCACCGTCAGGTGCAGGACCAGATCTCTCCCCCTGCCGTGGCCCGCCAGATCCGGATCGACGTCGAGCCCCGTCGTCTCGGCCGTGATGGCGTAGCTGCTTGGTCTGGGCGCCGCCGCATCCATTGTTAGCTCGTCTCGTCCTTGAGCTGCCTTGGAATGAAGGAACTCTGTCTGTACGAGAACGAGATGCGGCATAATATATATCCTCAATCAGACAAGATCGTGATCGGACTCTGATTCCGAATCGGAACGTATGACTGAGTCCGACAAGGTTTCGTGCCAGGTGGGTGGACATAGATCCGGAACCAGCTTTAGGTTCCGTGCCGCTGCGATGGATCGGCATGATCCACTATTATTAGAGAATCGAGCTTTCGTCCCTGGCACGTTAATACCGGTTGCACCTTGAGCCGGTACTAACATGCAAAAGAGCCATGCGTCGATGTCACTGCGCCAATTTAGTACCAGCTGGTGTCACCAGCCGGTACTAAATTGCGCGCACCGACACCTCTGGTGTCAGGGGCAACGGCTAGAACACGTTAGTACCGGCTGGTGAAACCAGCCGGTACTAAATGCGCTCAGTTAGCACCGGCTGTTGGCTCCAGCCGGTGCAGGGAATTTAGTACCGGCTGGAGCCACCAGCCGGTACTAAACATTTACGGTTAGTACCGGTTGGTGGCTCCAGCCGGTACTAACTGCAATTCTATTAAAAAAAAAAGGGGTTCCTTCCTCCTCCCGACAACCAGCCGCTCAAATTGCATCTACCTGAGAGGAGCTTGTTCTTCACATCCAAGAGCTCTAGGGGGAGGTGCTACCCATTTTTTCAACTATTTGTGGAGATTTTACCCATCTAAGTGTTCTAAAGGCTAGTAACTTCATTTACCCGCTCACTGAAGTTTAGTATGTTGTTTTTAATGTTTTGTAGCTACAGAAATTTGTGATTTCCTAAAATGAGGGAAAGAGGAGAGAGATTTTGTAGTTGTTCATGATTGTTGTTAATAATTTCTATAGTTCTAGTGTTAATAATTTCTATAATCCTCTGCATTGTTTCATTTTTATTTTTTATATAAGAATTACCTTTTATCTCTTTTTTAGTTTAATTATGAACTAGCCCCTAGAATATTTATATTCATATAAGTTAGCACATAGATTTCAAGATTAATTATTAACTAGCCCCTAGAATATTTATATTCATATAAGTTAGCACATAGATTTCAAGATTAATTATGAACTAGCCCCTAGATAATTAATTCTTTATATTTTTTTATATAAAAGTTAAAAGTATTGTCGAAAGGACATGGCTTCTGCTGCTGGAGGTAGCGGTGGTGGGCGAGATAACCGTCGTCCGTCTAGTGGGAAGGAAAAAATTGAATTGACCCCTAGCAAAAGTTACACCCCGAGTAAAAGTTTGTGGAGAGCACAACTTCGTTATTTGGAGGCAACACATGCGGAATATATTGCAGCAGGGAAAGAACCACCTTTTGATATTGAGGCTGTGAGGCGAGATTATTCATCGGTTGTAGCACCACGAAACCCGGCGGTCACAGCTACACCATCCACTCGTACGGAGGAAAAAAATAATCCTCAAGTGCATTCTAATGTCCCACCCAAGGAAGATTGAAGAACGTTGTCATGTTGGTTGTGAAATAAATTATGTATTGAATATTAAGACAATGATGTAATATTTTGTGTTAAGGTTTATTTGCATGTCATGATTAAATAGCTGTGTTAAGGTTTATTTGCACGTCATTTTTGTTTTTTATATAAGAATTACCTTTTTTCTTATTATATTATATTAATTATCCCTAGATTTTTAGTATAATATTGAATTAGCCTCTGACGGAAGCTGTCTCCATCAAATTATTCAAGCGGTGAGCGATGTCTGGAAGGATCCACGCGGCACGCTATGATCGACTATCCACGGATCAATACTTGAGGCTCCACTGTCTTGTGCCATCTCCACTTCACTCCACGCCACAGAGACATACTAGAGTTTTCTTCTTCCGAGCTCTCTCTCCGGCATTGTTCATCTTGGCCACTCCGGTCTGCAATAGTCCAGTACGTGTCCTTTATTCCGTGTATCATTTCTGTTGCTCGGTTATAGTTTTTGTCAATTATGTATTTTATATAAAATTGAATAGACCATTATATGGTTTCAGATGGACCGGTGTTGGATGTATGGCGAACGAAGCACTGGCACATGGGTTACTGGGCTGGATACATTTCTTGATTCTGCAGAGGCCAACCGGTCGGCAAAGGGGTTCATGTGTTGTCCATGTAGAGATTGCAAACATGAAAAGGAATACTCCAAGCGAAGGACACTCCACGCGCACCTTGCCGTTGTCGGTTTCATGCCTAAATATTGTCTTTGGACTAAACATGGTGAACCCGGTGTCGTGATGGAAGAGAACGAAGAAGAAGATGACCTTCCTGAGTGGGTTCAATTCCAAGAAGCCCCATATGAGGATCCGATGGATGATGATGCTAATGACAATTCCCTAGACGAGTTAGGCCAGGTTTTGCTCGATGGACAGAAAGAAAGTGTCAGCACATTAGAGCACAAAAAGATTCAAAAGATGATTGAGGATCACAAGAAGCTGATGTACGCAGGCTGTAAAGAGAAGCATAAGAAATTGCATACCACACTTGATATGCTTCAATGGAAGGCAACAAATAGTGTTTCGGATAAGGGTTTTGATCATATGTTGTTAATGTTAAAGGATCTGCTCCCTATCAATAATGAGCTTCCTTCGTAAACTTACGAGGCAAAAAATATTGTGTGTCCTTTAGGATTGGAGATACAGAAGATACATGCGTGTCCTAACGATTGTATCCTATACCGCGGCGAGGAATATGAAAACTTGGATGCATGCCTTGTGTGTGAGGCATTGCGGTATAAGATAAGGCGAGATGATGCAGGGGAGGTTGAGGGAGAGGATCGCCATACGAAAATTCCAGCTAAAGTGATGTGGTATTTCCCCATAATACCGCGTCTGAAGCGTTTGTTTAGAAGCAAGGGAAACGCTAAGTTGATGAGGTGGCATAAAGAGGAACGCAAGCAAGACGAGTTCATTCGACACCCCACGGACGGATCACAGTGGAGAAACATAAACAGGAAGTTTCCAGACTTCGATGCGGAGGCAAGAAACATAAGGTTTGCCCTAAGTGCAGATGGAATGAATCCATTCGGTAACCAGAGCAGTAGTCATAGCACATGGCCTGTGACTCTTAGTATTTTGAACCTTCCTCCCAGAATGTGTTTGAAGCAGAAGTTCATCATGATGCCGGTGCTTATCCCAGGTCCAAATCAAACAGGCAATGATATTGACGTGTACCTAAGGCCGTTGATTGATGATCTTTTAGTTCTGTGGAATAAAGGAGTAACGGTGTGGGACGAAAACACACAGGAAGATTTCAACCTCCGAGCATTGCTTTTCGTAACCATCAACGATTGGCCTGCACTCAGTAATCTATCCGGACAATCCAACAAGGGATATCGGGCATGTACCCACTGCCTTGATGATACGGACAGTATTTACCTAAAATACTGTAAAAAGAATGTATATATGGGTCATCGTCGGTTTCTTCCGGCTAATCACCCGTTACGGAAGCAAGGAAAGCATTTTGACGGGTTGCAAGAAATTTGTTCAAAGCCTTTGCACCGTGATGGCAAACGCGTGTATTCAATGTTACAGGATGTTGATGTCATCCATGGAAAGGGCCCTGGTAGCAAACCAGCCCCAAAAGGGGACGACGGATGCGCTCCCATGTGGAAGAAAAAGTCAATCTTTTGGGAGCTACCATATTGGGAATTCTTAGATGTTCGCCACGCAATTGACGTTATGCACGTGAAGAAATGTGTTTGTGTGAACTTGCTTGGCTTTCTAGGTGTATATGGTAAAGGAAGAGATACACTCCAGGCACGTCAGGACTTGAAACATATGGGGCAACGAAAGGACTTACATCCAGAGAAGAGGGATAACGGACAACATTATTTACGTCCGGCCAGCTACACTCTTAGCAAAGAGGAGAAGAAAAGCATGTTTGATTGCTTGAACAGTGTCAAGGTACCGAGCGAGTACTTATCCAATGTTAAGGGAATAATACAGATGGTAGAAAAGAAATTCACAAATCTAAAGCCTCATGACTGCCATGTCTTGTTGACACAGTTGCTTCCGGTTGCATTAAGGGGTACTCTACCAGAGAATGTAAGATTGGCAATCGTAAAGCTATGTGCGTTTCTGAATGAAATCTCACAGAAGATAATCGATCCAAGAAAACTTGAAATGATGCAGCAGGATGTGGTCCAATGCCTTGTCAGTTTTGAGATGGTCTTTCCACCTTTATTCTTCAACATTACGACCCATCTCCTTACTCACCTTGTAAAAGAGATCTCGATCTTGGGTCCAGTATTCCTACACAATATGTTCCCCTTCGAGAGATACATGGCAGTCTTAAAGAAGTACGTTCGCAATCTTGCTCGCCCAGAAGGATCCATCGCTAATGGCTATGCAACAGAGGAGGTCATAGAATTCTATGCTAATTTTGTTAATGACATTGATCCGGTCGGGCACCCCGTGTCACGCCACGAGGGGCGGCTGAAGGGAAAGGGAACGTTAGGGAAGAAAGGTAGTTTGACAATCCCTGAGTCTGATATGCGCATAGCAAACTTCACGGTTTTGCAGAACTCATCACTAGTTGCTCCTGCATTACTAGTTTAATTAGAAATTAGCCCCTGGATTACTAGTAATTTTACAAATTAGCCCCTGGATTATTAGTTTAATTTCAAATTAGCCCCTGGATTACTAGTTTAATTAGAAACTAGCCCCTAGATTACTAGTATTATTACAAATATGCTCATTGTGTTACTCTTAGCATTCCAAATGGATGATGGACGTGAAAACATCGATGAGTTCATGAGTCATCTAATTAGAGGAGACAACTTCGAATTACCACCTGAACAAGATGTACCCGAAGGCGAGTATGATGGCAGCCAGTATCTTAACGTCACAGGTGATGGTGATGAGGCTGCTCATTCTAACTCTGAGGAAGAAGATGTACCCGAGGTATATATACACAGACACATGCTATGTACTTTTCGTTCATACTTAGGATCATTTATATATGAATGGATATCTTCTCAGGCTTCGACGTCTGGTCAGAAACGTAAACGAAGCACTAAAGCAAAGATGACGGGAAAAATCATCATTAGAGAGATCGACGAAGAAGGTGCCCCGAAAGCTCCAGAGGATGCAAGGACAAAGTTTGTCAATCAGGCAGGATACATTGTCAGGGAGAACATCCCCATCAGTTTCAAAGCTTGGAAAAAAGTTAAGGGGATTGAATCTGCAGATGTAGTACCTGAACAAGAGAAAGAGATGTGCTGGGAGCAGTTGTTGTCGCACTTCACACTTCCAGATGGAGAAAATATTGAGGAGCAAGTGAAGAAGTTCGCCTTGAAGAAAATGGCGATTGCTTTCCAAACATTCAAGAAAAACTTAAAGAAAGATTATATCAAGAAAGGGACAACACCTGACTTTGAAAATAAGTTCCAGAAACTTCGTCCACACTGGGATCAATTTGTCCAAAACTGTCTCTCAGAAGACAGAGCTGCTGTGAGAGAGCAAACAAAGCCAACGCGAGCAAAAAGATTCACTCCCACCGTACTGGACAAGGTGGGTATAGGAAGGCAATTCCAAAGTGGGAGAAGATAGAAAAGGATCTGATAATGAAAGGATTCACCCCGCGGACCCTACATTGGCCTGAAAGAGCGAAGTGGTACTACTTTGCACATGGCGGGACTCTGGATACGACTAATGGAGATTTGATCCCATCAGATTCACTGCGGGCAGCACTAGATAGGCTCGAGGCAGTGCTAAAGGCTAAGGAAGAAGGAGCTTTCACACCAAATCGGGAGAAAAATGAGCTATCATACGCCCTAGGGACTCCTGAAAACACTGGCCATGTGCGAGGTATGGGTGTAGTTCCATGGAAGCATGGCTTCTCCGCAGATCTTGAGACTTACAGAAGCAGAAGCCGAAGCAAGGCTGAAAATGAAGCAAAATTACGTGCACTAGAACAACGAGTCTCTGCACTAGAAGAACAAATCTCCCCCATCAGCCCTGCCTCCAATGTGCCGTCTAGTGTTGAATCCAGGGAGTTACCTCAAAGCTATTCCGTGGATTTTATCACCGAAAGGCAACCATGTGAGCTTCATACTCCCGTAATCGGAAATAAGACAAAAGCAGTAGCAGATGCTGTTGCTGAGGTCCCTGTTGTTGACGGGGTTATACACGGTGTTCCAATTCCCCCGGGATATGCAAAGGTCAATGTCGATCGGGTCTTTCCTGGGTGGGAGCACCTCGACCTCAAAATCGAAGGAGGTGATGGTGAGAAGGTGTTAGGTCAAGCATTGCACAGTTGGATATGTTGGCAGAAGAAGTATATCATATTTCCATGTTTCACCATAACAGAATCATCAGGATAGGACACTAGCATAAGATCACCACCAACTGCAGACGTTACGCCCCCTAGCAATGATCCACATACACCTCCAAATCAAATTCATCAGCAGCCTGCTCAAATGGAGCCTCCATAGCATAAGATCACCACCAACTACAGACGTTACGCCCCCTAGCAATGATCCACATACACCTCCAAATCGAATTCATCAGCAGCCTGCTCAAATGGAGCCTCCACCACCTCCTACTAAAGACAAGGATGCGCAGCCTGCTGGAACAGATCCGAGCGTTAGCTCGCCTGCGCCTCCTACAAAATCTACAAATGCACCAATACGTGCACCAAAGGATGCACGGAAAATTAGTGGCAGAAGCAGAATTAGGATCCAGCCACCTCTTGTGCCCCCACCTCCTAAGGAGAAGAAGGAGGCTTTAGAGAAAGCTCCTAAGAAACTGCCTCCCGTGCCGCAGAAACCGGCTTCACCGCCTAGTCAGAAAACCACGCTCGAGATGACTCGAAAGCAATTCACTGCGTGGCAGATGCAACAACAGGCGAAGAAGCAACAAGAGACGAAAAGCCCCTTATCGGATTATGACCGTCAAATAAAAAAGGCAACTCAGTGTAAGAGAAAATCGTTGAGCATTGCACAGCTTGGTATGCAGAAGAAGCAGTCAATCCCACCTCTCAAAGTGCTATCAGAGGAGGACCAAGCTCTCGTTGATTTTGTCTGCAACACAAGGCTCACCAAAGCACAATTACGAGGCGAGGACCATATCCTAATGCATCCTGGAGCTGAAAGAACTCAATTTGAATTGAAGAAACCTCTAGTGTTTGAACACCAACTCAGGAATCTTCCAACAAGGATGCGTAATCTCCATAGTTGGTACATGAAACAATCTGCAGACGGCCAGTGCTACCTATCTCTTCGTATAAGAGACGAGCATTATTTTCGAGGGGTGGATGAGATAAATATTGAGTTTTCAGAATTCTGGTATCTGTTCCATCAGGACGCCCTCGACAAATCACTCATCAGTGCATGGGTTCTGTAAGTCTTTCATCTCATTTATGTTTCATCCATCTATTCATTAATATTGTTCACCATCACATTTATAATTTGATTGTCTCGTGTAGAATGGAACAACAAGTTTACCGGAGAAAAGGCTTTCAAAACCTTGGCTTCATGGACCCAAATATCATCCACGAATATAATGTCAAGAACACCCCAAACTCGACCACGAAGAATATATGGAAATTCTTGGATAGACAGAAAAAATGTGATTTCATACTGTTGTCGTACAACACACAGTGAGTACTTCAAATTTTACTTATCATGGTCCTTGACCTAAAGAAGCAACCAATATATCTAACGTACTATGCGTCTTTCACTGCACAGCTTCCATTGGATGCTTTTCGTTATTGAGCTACAGAGAAGCTTGGTCATAGTCCTTGACCCAAAGAAGAAGGGACAAGAAGAATTCCAAGACGTCATCGACCTAATGAACAAGGCATGGGCTCGCTTCTGGGAAGAAAATGAAGGTCCATTTAAGGAGCAACTTCATATCAAGCTAGACTTTCCGGTAACAACTTAATTATAATATTTTGACATATGTTTATACGCAATAACTATTTTTAATAACACTTTTGCATTCCACATAAGTGTATGAGACAGGAGCACGGCAACAACCTATGTGGCTACTATGTGTGTGAGTTTATTCACCGGTTTGTACGACCGACGGGCGCAATGAAGCCAGATGAATTCGAGGTATGTCACGCATATGATCATATTCAAACATACGACTTGTATATCGCTATATCTAATATTTTTTTGATGTGATAGAAATGGTGTATGGAAGAATGTGTCCTCCCGACGGACAGAATCAAGGCCGTACAAGAACAACTCTGCGGATTCCTGACAGACGAGGTCATTGACCCTAAAGGCGAATTCCACAACGATGGATCTTTCTACATACCGGACGTCGGCATCCAAGACGAAGAAAAGGCGTGGCCGTAATTTCAAACATGGAGATTGTTGACTTATGTATGTAATACTTCGGGTTTTGCATATATGTGTGTGTGTGTGTGTGTATGTGTGTGTGTGTGTGTGTGTGTGTGTATTGCTTCAATTATGTTAATCATATGAGTACGAGAATACACGTAGGAACCACTGCTAGTACGTATAGGAACGTGACATGTAAAAAAACTTAAAATAAAAAAACAGCAAGCAACACTTCTAAAAGAAAAAAAAGGGCGAGCTCGAACATTTAGTACCGGCTGGTAACACCAGCAGGTACTAAATGAGCTGGGCCTAAAGCGCCCCGTTGCTTGACGCGTGGGATCACGTTAGTACCTGCGTGGTCGTGCCGCGTGGCCCGCCATTTGTACCGGCTGGTGTTACCAGCCGGTACTAAATGCATCCGTTAGTACCGTCTGGTGCAGCCGGTACTAATGGCTGCCCATTAGTATCGGGAGCTTCGTACCGGGCGCATAACCGGTACTAGCAAGGATCGTGGCCGGGAAAGGAATATTTTCTTGGGCTTCCGGAAGACCAGTACAGATATGGTGCCACGTACGATGGTACGACCTACTATGAGGGCTCCATTTCAGTTCAGGAGATCAACAAATTACACATGGACTGATCATTTTATTGTTGCAGCCTACATATCCACAAGGATGGCCGGCGCGGCAACCGTTAAAGATATTTCTTTACAAAGTAATATTCTGATCATGTATGCGTTGTAGTTTTAATATTTTACTATTTATGAGAACATGTAGCTATATATTATATATTCTATTAGTAATATCATAAATAATCATTTACCTCTCCTACAATAATAATATCTTACAAACACAAAAGCAAACATGAAACAAAACTGCAACAACAACACACCTTCGGAGTACAAATACATGACCATATCATAATCTTTACGCCAGACACCTTATTTTTAGGTGTGATGGCAATAACTCTATCTCAAAGGAGTCCAAAAGTCCTGATATACAAAAAAAAATATAGACATTTATCCACCATCTTTTTTTTTAATATAGAACTCACGTGATAAATATTGACATTTTAACCATAGTTAAGCATGATGGGTCGCCCCTGCCATGCTCCTCTTTCTTGCATTGAGAAGTGAGATAAAAAAATAAAAGAAAGATGTGAGGTAAGAGGGTGGGCATAAAATAAACTCAATAGTATCTTATGTTTGGATACTAATTAGGAGCATTAAACACGGACCCAAAACTTTTTAGTGAGAGAAATCTATTAAGCCTAATTATGACATGATTATCCCATTTGATGCTATACTGAGCATGTGCTAATCATGGGTTAATTAACCTTAATAGATTCTTCTCACGAAAAAGTCTACGGCTTATACAATTATTTTTACAATTAAATTATATGTAGTCCTACTAAATAGTATGAAAACATTCGGTATGAGAGGTCCTATTTTAAGCCCCTAGGAACCAAACACCCAAAAGAAGGGTAGTCTGGATTGGCTCCTCGATTTTGTAGCGAGACATTGATGATGCTAAGAGCATGGCTAATAATTCAGCCAGCTGCTGGCTGTATAGAATTTTATAGTCTTTCTCTCAACCCACTCATATAGTGGTTAAGCCTTCATCATAAATGCGAGACCCACCTGTCTGTTTCACATATTCTCTTGGTTCTTGTGCCTGAGCAGGCTGTAAGCTTGCAGCCTACTTCTCCTCTCTCCTCTCTTCTCTCCTCCACCTCAGCATTCAGCCCTCTTGCAGCCTCTTCTTATACTTGCTCTAAAGGGCTATCTGCGTAAAAGCTGCAACGGATATAGCGCATTCATCAAATAGAAAGCACCGACATACAGCAAATCCCAGACCAGCAGGGCCTCATGGATGGCTGTTACAACGACCGCTGCGCCATTATATTTTGTCGTGTGCCGTAGTGCTGGCGCACAGCAAAGTCTCGATGTTTGTTGTAGTATACTACCATCTGGTATGGCACTAGACATCCTGTGTTTAATGTATCAAGTCTCTACTAATATACAGGAAAGCAAAAGAAAGAAAGGAAAATTGTTTGGGAATAGGAGACATCGGAGAAGAAGTGGTTGCCGTGTAACAGTACATATCTTCCACCCAACTTGTGCGAGCTCAAGATTCCATGTATGTGACGCCGTGCAGCTACAGGGTATTGGAGTCGTACATGTAAAAAGATATCGGAGTATTTCACTGTCGGGGCCTACACGTGGACGTATGCAGTGCGCTTCACCATGGTCATCAAGCTTTATGCACCGGCCGTGAAAACCTGTGTCAATCAATGCCAATGCCACAGGTCAGATTGCTCGCTATGGTTATCATTTGTCAGTGCCATGCTTGCAATCTGAATGAGGACAAATAAGGGCAGGTATGACAGAGTCCAAAGTGTCATGGCCCAAGACCCGAAGATGGACATGAAATCTAAGGAGGTTGGAGGATAAAGGGTTCTACAACCTAAAGAACAAGAACAAAAGCGAAAGTAATTTGGCCAATGTCGTGATGACATCTCTAGTGACAGAGGCACAGAGATATCACCAATTCAGTTTTACATGTTTAACCACAAGCAATTAAATGGTTTAACTTGGCTCATTACCCAGCTTTTAAAATGACGCCTTCCACAAACATTTCCTCAGCTGGAAAATGCCAGAGGCCGACGATTCGTGGCTCGTTTACATGTTTGTATACTTTTCCAAATTTTTACGCAATTACAAGTCAGGTCTCAATCGCTCATTGTTACAATAGTATGTTCTCATTCTCAGAGGTAACGCAAAATTGATACCTGGTCTAGTTGAACATTGGTCTATACAACTACCCTGTTGCCCCTATTTCACTTGTGCATATATCTGGTTTCCTGGGCTCCTGGCGACTTCAGTGACACATGAACAATTGCTTCCAGCTAGAAAGCAAAAGGCTTTCTAACAAATTAATGGAATTTGCAGGCCAAACCTCAAGCTTATGGCGCAAAAGCCTTAACAGGCTCATGATCAAGTAAAGCATGCTCCATCCACGTGCAGGTTCAAAATATAGTTCCACTGGTACACTGATTTATATGACCATATGAAACGCTTGATGTGTGCCGTAGCCATTAGATGAGTAAATGTCATTTGGTATATCCCCATCGCTGGATCTGTGAATTTTTGGCAGCCCAGTAGCATGTTCAGCAAGGTTGTAGCCCTTCTCAATCTTTTCAGCTTCAAGGGGAAATTCCTCAAGTGTCTAAAAACAACAAATGTTAAAGCTATGCATAAAAGATGCAAATTTGAACATTGAAGAAACTGTGAATACCCTATGTGCCTGCTCCAGAACTTCGAGTGTTTCTTGAATATGCTGCCGTCTGATAATTACTTCATCAGTTTCCCTCATCAACTCATTGAGCAGGTTCTCTCTGCACAATGTATCATCGTTTCAAGGCAATCTTATATAAAAAGCTGTAATCAAAACCCTTAAGAGAACTGTTCATATGAAAGTCTAAGACTAAAGATCAATCGTGCACCTGTATAGCTTGCGAATCAAAAAATTGTGCAGATCCCGCTTCGTATGGTTCACCTAGAAAAGAACAAAGCTGTCAAACAGCAGTATCACCAATACCCGACATCCCAGATGAACAAGGATCAACAAATGATTGTTTTCATGCACAGTGACATCAGTGCAGGAGAAATATATGATCTTTAGAAAACATTATCTAATTCCATGCAATGACATCTTAACTGTAAGCCAAACAAAAAACTGATTTTCAGTATGAGATGCTGTTGAAAGTAAATAGTAATCACATATTAATTGCATCTACAACACATACTATGCTAAAAAGCTAGCTCTGCTATAACTTTTTTATACTTCAAAAGGAACACTAACAAAACAACCATCACTCTTAATTGTGGCCATGAAATAGACCATTATCACTGCTACAGTCAAACACCTTTTAGCTCTCACATCTGTTGCTATGCCACTTCATGTTTTTCTCATTCTCACTTCATGATATATCAACTCATGTTAAGAAAAAGATCTTGAACCAAGTTTTTTTTTAAAAAAAAAGGATTATTTTTTATTTAAAATACAGATAGTACACCAACAAACCGTATTTAATAGCTACACAATATCAGCTGTATAACACGAACTTTCATGGACACATATTAGAAACTTTATTGGAGTACATTACTATGTTTTCCTTGTGTTCATTCTCCTTAAATATTGATTATTTTCACATACAATAGAAGCTGCTTTGGTATGAAATTTTACAAATTTTAAGTATTACATATCACTGGCAAATTTATAGGCTAATATTCTCAAATTTATGTCCTGATTAGACAGAAATTATAATTTCAAAGTATTAGGTGTAGATAATCCACTAAGTACGGTAGCTTCAACGTCAGGTAGATCTTTATCTGAACCTTTGGTAAAGGAGAAATATAGAAAGCAAACTTGGTACATAACTATCTAGAATTGATCAATTGCAGCACGAGAAAGCCAGAAGTATATAGTACCAAAGTAGTTTTCACTGATATTCCAGCATTGAGGAAGACAAACTTACCAGAAAATGCATTACAGCCTTTGGGACTGCATCCTCAATACTTTTTCTAACAATGTCATAGTACGATTTGATCAACAGTTTCACAATAGCTACCTCTGTTGCATCCTGCTCAGTTTCTGACGGCTTCAATGTGATGGGTGGCTGGTACAAACATGGAGAACAATCAGATGTTGAATATTCAAACTAGATGAATTCCAACTTCCTATGCCCACTTGTAACAGTAAACTCTTACCTCTTTCAACTGAATGATAGAGGATAATTTGCTTGATGAACTTCCACCAACCTGCGAATTACCCATCTGACCTCCACCAGTCAGATTTGTTCCTGTATTTGCAAGTAAGATGATGGCATAAAAGACATTAAGACAATCTCTTAATCTAGAGGTAACTATTGTGAAACATCAATCTCTTAATATCAGACAAATCAACATTGGTAGACGATCTCTTAATCTCAGAGACTCAGGCATTGATCAAATCGTACAATGACATTGTGAAACTATTGTTTTCCGTCAGTAATCTTATATACATTATTCTCCACAGCCCCAAGTCCCAACCAATGAATTACGATATTACACTTGCAACATCATGCAACAAAGGATATTTCCAATTGTATTATGACATTGGTACACAATCTCTTAATCTCAGATAAAAAACAATATCATGCTTGCACAGAAATATACAATAGTAAAAATTCAGAAAGCAAAATGGATGTGATTAGAATAATTACATGTGAGCAATTTACCTGCATCCATACCAGCCTGCAATCCCAACCAAGCAGCAACAGAGCAGACAGAATTCAGTCCAAAAAAATAATAATAAATACCTTCATACAGGAAAAAAATTAAACAATAAAACAATAGAGTTCTCAATTCAACTAGCCTGTTCAGATGTAGCGCTTCTGGTAGCGTCTCTTGCAAAAACAGCACGTGACTTTTGGCCTCTTTCTGCTGTTAATTGTATCTCAGAACCAACAATAGTACCATCCTACAGTTAGGAACCCAAATGGTAAGCAGCCAACACTTTGTGCCCTTTTCCAGGGTTATATTTAGAACCAAAACTATCAAAATGTAAATATGGATCCCTAAACTTGGTAAATGTGCTACTGAGGTCCAATCTCCCTAAGCAGTGAGTAACTATCAATTCTCTACATGGCATGCGAATTTTCATGTGTCTTCCTACCTCTCCTCTGTTGTTACTGATCGCTCGCCATTGACAATCGGCCACCTCCCCCCCCCCCCACCCCCACCCCCGGGCAACTGTTCGGCCACCCACCACAATTTATTTCTTTGCTCAACAGTTACTATCAAGGAGATTTAGACAACAAGTGGCATACCTACTTTAGAGGGCCTAAATCTGCAGTTAATAGCTTATAAAGCTAGATGACATCATGAGAAAAGTTTAGGGACCCTGGTGTAGCAGAGCACTACAAAAAGTAGCGCCCGGGTCCCTAAACTTTTAGTAGGTATTGTAGCAGAGCACTACAATACATTAAGGTACAGGATAAATGAAAGGCAAAGTGAAGATTTAGTAGCAAAGGTACAAAACCAACATTACATCATTCAGGCCCATCATGTTTTTTTTTCTTTAGTCTCTTTAATAAGTAGATGCAACATTACACAATAGAAGGTGGAAAAAGAAGTACCTTACGACCGGACAGTGGAGCTGATGTTTTGGGTGGTAGAACTTCATGCCTAGCAAGCTCGACAACCTTATTGCCCCCAACAAAGCTTGGGTGTGAAGTATTTATATAATCCATCTGAGACAGGTGCACAAAACATGTCAGTACTCAGAAATCATATGAAAATAAACAAAAATATAGATACTAAGTAGGTACATGCAGCATAAGTCCAGGTTAAGCTAATGGATTCTAGATTAGCATGTATACGCAATTATTACTGACCCCGAATTCAATATTAAAAATTAACAAAATGTTCACTGTAGGATTAGGAAGCTATTCAAAATCTAACTAGTAACTAGCACAATTGGTTGCTAGTAAAGACATGGGAAATTAAACAGCATTGGATGGAAAGATAGTCTGCAGTTCTGCACACGAATCATTTCTTGGAAGTGGCAAACAAAATATTCCAAAATACTATAAAAAAAAGTGTGCATATCTTTTTTTATTCAACCAGATTTAAGAGAACTTGGTAACGGAAGCATCTGCACCTTACTTCTTTGAAAAGGATACAGAGATCCAATACTGTACAATAGAATAAATTAAAGTTTGATGCTACATAATGTCCAATGTGAAAGGCATCCAATGGTTTATTATTACCTTCTGCTGCAAGAACACAACAGAGACAAGCAAGACTTTTTTCATTGTGGGACAATCCAATGCTTGCCTACTACTGGAAGATCAGAACTTAGGAAAGTAAGCACTTGCCTCCATTTCAATGATATGGGTTATCATGGTTTCAGCTGGTCGAAGACCATCTCTCAAGAAATTGCTAACTACTTCACTCATCCGCTTTTTAAGAATTGGAAATTTCTGAAGCTCACTGGTTAAGCAACCATGGCTAATCTGCATCAATTAGGATAATTTAAACAGTTTTAAGTAAAGTTTCATAGAATATAAGCATACAACAGAGTTATAAAACATACTTTGATTAACTCATCATATATAAACTGGGCACACTGGAGACTTGGATCAAGTAGACGACCTATCTGTTTTCTCACAAGAATCTCAAATGGCACCTAAAACTCCACAGGAAAAAAAAACACATGGAGTTAGGTAAAGGAGAAGCGTATTAGAAATATCAAACATACTCTAGCCAAACACGAACCTCAGGCAGAAACATAGCACCTTTTGGGCCACCAGAATTCTGGATGGTTGTGCGGATATCTTCGTCAGTAATACTCTTGCAAGGGTCAATTTCCTGCTTGTATAAAGGAGGTAATTAAGAGCTGTAAACTACACAAACTCCAGATACAGCAGAATGACGATGCATATCCTTGCCGATGCAGAATGACCCAAACTACATAATGGTTTGTTGGATGGAAAGGAATCAGACCCAATCAATTCACATTGATAGTAAAAAGGTTAAATTTTCCAACGCATCCAAAGGAATCCCCAGCTATCCACACAAAGCGTAAAGTAGTTTGTAATGCCATAGCGTAAGGCATATAAATAATGTCACAACACAGAAGTATGATGTTGGAATAGAATTAGCCAGCACAAAGATATTATTCTATGGCAATGCACTGCCCAATATTTTTTTTTTAATCCCAGAGCATGTTAATAAGGGGAGGTATAAAGTCAGACATAGCTGCCAAAAGATATTATCACCAAAGCTTAACTGGTCTTTGATAATTAATACATGATACAACTTAATGAGAGAAGTACTCAATACCAGGACTGCAGGAAACTCTCATAGCTGCAGCAGGGTGTCTAAAGGAGCACATCTCATTATAACTATATTGTGGCACTACCTTGCACCATTAAAAAAAAACCTCAGAGGGTAAGACAGCCACCCAGGCATTTACTAAGAGAAAAACCCACACGTCGATCAACCACCCCCCGCCCCAGCCCCCCAAAACTACCACCGACATCCCTGGCCCAACCTTACACAGCGGCACCATAGCCCGTGCGAGACGGCAAACAACCTGGGCCAAGCCTTAGACATGTGCTTTGGCGTGGGACAGACGAGCTTGAAATTCACTCCCACAAGGAGTCAAACATAGGACCTGAAGAGAGCTACTGCAGCCACCTAACTAATCCAGCAAGGGGCCCATTCACACTGTGATAAAGGATGAGGTTGCCAACCACTGTGATTGTCTTATATAATAGAAAAAAGTATGCTGCTTCAATGTCCATTTTTCGCACATTATTTGGGATTCTTATCCTCACGCTCTTAATGATTACTGATTCATCCTCACACACATACCTGCTAGTTAAATATTTAGAGCAGTTGCTTTATACAAACCTCCAGACTCTTGACATATATTGACTGAAAAATGTAGTGAATCCTTGCTCCACCAGAAAGTTTATCTGTTGACACTCTATTTTTTCCCTCCACCATTGAAGAAAAGGCTGAAGAATGAAAATAGAAAATAAATGTTAGAATATATAGGTTTTAGAGGATTTAAAATGGAAGATAGAAAGAAGACATCGTATTGCATGATGAACGGCCTTACAAAACAAGAAAGTACCTCAAATTCAATGTGATGTAATCTAAAGAGTTGCACAATAAAAACGGACCACTACTAGTTGTTGCAACATCGGCTGAGATGGTTTGGACATGTCCAACGGAGGCCACCAGAGGTGCCTGTGCATAGTGAGGTTCTAAAGAAGGGTGATAATGTAAAGAGGGGTAGAGGTAGAGGTAGACCTTGACTGACTTGGGACGAGGCTGTAAAAAGAGACCTTAAGGAGTAGAAATGTGGAATATTTCCAAAGAAGTAGCTTTTGATGGGGGCGCTTGGAGACTAGCTATCAACGTGCTTGAACCTTGACCTTTGTTTCTTGGGTTTAATCTCTAGCCTACCCCAACTTGCTAGGGACTAAAGGCTATGTTGTTGTTGTACTAGTTGTTGCAACCAGAAGAATGTAAGAACTCGAAAATATTTAAATATTCAATGCAGCTACAAATGTTTATTGTAATTAAGGAGGCATAATCATAATAGAAACCTGTACTTCTAATTTCGAAATAAGGAGACAAATACAACAAAATACTGTAATTAAGGATTTTATGAAGGCAGAACAAATTATTTTCACCTTCACAATATTTTCTCAATATATTCAACAGCTTGACTCCCTGACCAGCCTGCATCCATCAAGATAAAAAAAAAAAAGATTAAAAGGCTAATGATGGTACAGTTAATTTTGAAAGAGCACACAAATGTGATGACTATTATATTAAATAAAAACATGTCAACAAAAGAATACACAAAGACCATGAGACTATGGTAATGGAAGAAATCACACATGTGAAGTGGTTTCGACAGAACAGAGCACATGATACCCATACAACGTAATTCTCTTCTCAAGACATCTAACAAATAGCAAAGCTATATATATAGTTTTTTACCTTTAGTGTTCCATGCCAATGCACGATGATGCATAGCAGTATGGAGGCATATATCAATGTAAATATGTAATTACCGTTGATTCTACAGTATCACCATAGGCAGCATGTTCCTTTGCAACTGCTACCAACTGAGCATTTATGCGAGTTTTCAAGCCTGGAAGCATATATGCGATATGCTTTAGTAGAATCTACAAAAAAATGGACCATGTTAAATCATAACCAGATGTACAGAATATTAGAATAATATCATTAGCAATGTACAAATAATATTTGTGGAAATGTCACAAACATAAACAAAGGTGGCAATATACAGCATAACTGCAGATGGTCAAGTGCTGCAGTACCAAGGCCTCAAATTGTGAGGTAAAATATCAAGCATCACAATAAATTCATTTATCTAGGCTTCAAAGTTTTACTTTTAGGGTACTTTTATTGTGTTTGATAGTATGACTATAGCCTATAGCATTGATACTTCCAATTTAAGCAAGAGCATATTACTTCAAGCCATTATCCTGCACTATTCAGAATTGAGACTGATTGATTCTTCATCAGATTAGAGATTGCAAAAACTTTTCAAAGAAACCTCAGCTAATGTTTGTTCAAGATATGAACAGATAAAATCTAGGTTAGAAAAGAAACATGGTATAAAAAGACAAAATATAATGAGTAGATATTTAACAACGATACCATATTTAGCTTCTTGGCCAATTGAGGAACACCACAACAATGTGCAAGACCATGGTAAGCCTGTTAAGCAAAAAAAATTTAAAAAATCTTTAAAGGAATTATTCCTGGTACAAAATAGAAAACATTGCAGTGATAATATTAAATTTCTTGACATACAGGTAGAGTTGAGAAGAACTTCTCCTCAAAAGCAAGTGCATCTTTGACGCTTCGGTTAAAGTTGATGTCCTGTTTTAATCAACTAGTTAAAAGAACATAAAGATTCAACGAAACAGATAAGTAGCTGTAAACACTGCTTCTAAGATCATGATCATTAACTGAAAAAAAAGAAAGTTATAGGATGTAGTCATTACTTATAATATCAGGAATTTAACTTCTCAATAATAAATACAATTGTCTCCACAGTTTGCTTCCAGGATACGCAAAATAAAGATACACTAAAACTGAACTATTCAATAGAAGTTGCATGGATTATGCACACTGTTTCCTTGGAATTGCAGGATGATATCAATCAAGTGTTGTATGAGAGGATATAGAACCAACAACAACAAAGCTGTTTTATCCCAACCAAGATGGCTTTAGGATACAGCAATAACTCCTAACGAGGGGGGGGGGATTGACAATAATATACCTCTTGACTGCGATTTACAACACCTACATATCCAAGCTTGAGTGGGATCACATTTCCCAGCAAGAAGTTGCGTGCATCAGTGCCCCTGTCCATGATATCTAACTAAAGACATTGAAACGAGGTTATCAAATTGATCATAAATAATCGAAGGGCTATAAATCATTGATTGTGTACAGCATATAAATACCTTGGTGATAACACCAATTGCACGAGACCCTGCAAGTAAAACAGCAAGCAGTAAGGTTTGCCTTAACTAGCTGTCGAGTACAAAGGAACTAGGAGTCTAGGAATCAAATGAATTATTTTAAGTTAAGTACCGTCAGGATCAGCAAGCCTTGCAAGTTGGAGTGCATCAGAATTAGCTAAATCTGCATTTGCTGGAGTGACAGCCAAGATAATACAACTTGGATGCTTAATGTATTGCATGATCATTGTTCTTATTCTTGACTCAATATCACTAGGCTGGTCTCCAACTGGGACCCGTGTTATCCCAGGGAGGTCAACCAAGGTGATGTCTAGGACATTTGGTGAAAAGATTTTCAGACGAATTTGTTTCTCAGAAACCCCTTTATTATCTCCAGCTTCTTTATCCGTTTCAAGCTGAAAGCAATCAATTTCTATCATCACGTGAGAAAATAGGAAAGCATACAAGAATTGTTTTACAACTGGTATCAATGGAAAGAGTAGAATAAGATAAGTAAAACAATATAGCATAGTCCCACAGAGTTTAATATCAGGGTCTAGTAACTGTAAGAGTAAATAAACTAAACAGAAGGAATGAAGTAAAATGTTAGGAATCTAACTGTTGGGTGCAGCAACTTTCAGATACCTAAGGCGACAAGGACATATAAACTAGTTCAAAATGCAATGGACGATTCTTGCAATGTTTGTAAACTTCCAGCACATCATGCAGTACCCATCGAATGAACAGACATTAAAATCATGCAGTTGTCTCACTCAGCAAAGCACATTTCCGAAGTGCTAAATACAAAATATGCAACTTTACCAAACCTTAGCAGCATAGGATAGTTTACAGGTAAGTCCGTACAGCATTTCCTGGTAAATTCTTATTATTATTATGCATAAGTGCATACTCACAAGGCAAAGGCCATCATCTTTATCATTTGAACTGGGTAGATAAATGGCTAATAAGTGCAACTGTGTAGATAGGAATTAAACAAATATAGTGCAAGCGAATGTATAGAATAACATTCAAGTTATTCGTTTTGTGGTGCTGGTGCTGGCCCAAAGGAAAAAGGAAACAATGTTTCTGTCAAGTGTTGACATGGTCATCTTCTTTTCAACTGTACAGAAATAGCGTCATAGACAAATGAAATAGGATTGACCATAGCTAATGCTAAAAGTGCACAGAAGTCTTCATATTAAGGTAATATTAAAACTCTAAAAGAAACATGGCTGCACCAAATTTAGCTAAATTTCTTTTGTTAGCTTTGTCAATAATATTGGCATATAGCAACATGCTAACACACCAAATCAGCATCCCGCAGCACATTATCGGAAGTTAGCAACTACAAGTTCAGAATGGCTGTCACTGTACCCAAAAGATCCTCTTTTCAGGTTTCAGCTAAACAGATCTCTTCGCAACTCAAGCATTAGTTAGACTAAATAAAGCGCCTAAATGCAGCAGAAGAGCGAGGCTCTAGCTGCTGCAGCAGCACGGCACTGACCTGGATCTCGCGCTTGATCTGTTCGAAATCGTGGAACCGGCGGCCGGGGAGATGGAGGAACTCCCCCCATTCCTCGGAGGCCGAATGGCGCACGAGCTGGAGCACGAGGGGACGGCGCGTACAGATGTCGGGCCCCCGCGGGAGGAAGTCGCGACCGACGAGCGCCTCCAGCACGCTGGACTTGCCGCTGCTCTGCCCGCCGATCGCCGCTACCTGCGGCAGCTCCAGGCCGGCGGCGGCGTCGCCGTCCAGCCGCGCGATGATGTCCTGCAGGCTGTTGACTAGCGGGATCACCGCTTGCCCCACCGTCTCCGGCGCCACATCCGCCGCCGCCGCCGGCTTCGCCATCGCCGCCGACAGAGTAGGGTTTTCGGAGATGAGTGATTGAGGGGAGGGCGCGGGGTTTCTTTCCCTTTTCCAATTTTTGGATTTTGTTTGTACAATACAGGGTTTTGCGTGCACGGTGTGAGGTACCGGCTGCGAAACCGCCAAACTGCGGACTTGCGGTGGTTGTCATTTCCAAATTCTAAAATTAAGTAGGAGTAATTATTAGTGGAGTTGTCATTTCTCAAATTCTAAATTTAAGTAAATTAGAACTTCTTCTGGTTCAATCACGCATGAAAAATAAGGGCTAGGGACGGAATCCAATTGGATGCGGTCAGATTCAGACGACACCTTTTACCACCTATATCTAGCCAAATTTGAATGTGAATTTAGACATTGTCGAATTCAAATGCAAAACAGAAACCTTGAATGCAGATGTTAGTTCGATATTCCATCAAACTTTAGCAATAGCAATTAATAAGTTTCCATGTTTATACCCCTATTTTGAAGTGTAATTGTGATTTTGCCCTTACTTTTTTGAACTTTGTGAATTTACCCCTATTATTCATAAGTTGTTGTGAATTTGCCCCTGGTCATTGTGAATTTGCCCCTGTTTTGACCGTTGACTGGGGGCAAAATCACACTGATTTGTAACAAATAAGGGCAAATTCACAAAGTTAAAAAAAAATGAGGGTAAAATCACAACTACAGACCAAAGTAGGGGTAAAAACGCAATAGCCCCATTCGATTATATCAATGATTTCAAAAGTTCAAAATCAATGGTGCTATCAAGAATAAGGCTCACAGTTGCTAGTACGATGACAACCATGCCAATCAATATTTTTTTAGAAGGACATTAACATAGGAAAAACTCAGAGAATGACACAACTTGGTTGCTATAATCTCTAACTATCATCTAAAAAAGGTCTGATATGTTCAAATGGAATTTGCGTAGAGACGATACCTTCTCCGTAAGGCTATGTACTTGCTCCCTCTGTCCCTATTTGATTGCCGCCGTACAATAATCCCAGTAACCAAAGTAGCAAACAAAAGAGTGCCGGCCACATAGCAATAATCTGTACCACCACGACCAGAGTGCCGGCCACATAGCCCAGAGCGCTTGCTCCACTGCTGCCACCCGTCCGTTTGCAGCTATGTGTATGGGGCTGTGAAGCTGTGAGAGGAGAGAGGTTGTGTAAGGCCTCCTACAGCAGTTATAGAGAGCATCAGCGATGTCGTTGGCTTGCCTGATGGAGAGAGAAAGACTACAGTGCCACAGGGTGAGCTTTGAACTTCGTGCACAGAGAGATGGATGCCTCAGAGCATCTCCAGCACAATAGCTAAATCTGATCCTCCATATCTTCATTTGGCTATCCACTTCAAAAGATTCCAAAAAATTCCCGTTTCATATTTCAGCATACTCCAGTAGACTAGCCAAATCTCATCCTCCATATCCTATTGACTTATATTTTATTACCTCCATCCCAATTTATAAGTCGTTTGACCTTTTTTACCCCAACTTTGACCACTCGTCTTATTCAAAAAATGTGTGCAAATATAGTCAAATTTAAGCCATTCTTCAATAATATTCATTAATAAAGCAAGTTATAACAAAAAATTTGATATTTCACATAATTTTTTGAATAAGACGAGTGGTTAAAGTTGGAGCTAAAAAGGTCAAACGACTTATAAATTGGGATGGAGGGAGTATTATATATCTGATTCAACATGAATTAATTATTTTTGCCTAACTTTTAGGAATTAAATTGATACAGTAAAATTCAAAGGAGTAGAAAAAATGTTAACTTTGGTGAATTTCAATTTAAAATTCGTAAAATATTTTGAGTTAAAACCAGTTAAAATGGATTATTTGTTATTTATTCTACCATCACAAAAAGAGACGTGATTTAAGAAGCTTGATATCATCACCTTTTGTATTTATCTCTATTCAAAAAAAGAGTGTAAGGGTAGTCGTGTAGCGCTTCGCCATCTCGCGTCTCGTCGGCCTCCCCCTCGACCTCACCACATTGCATCGGTCCCCCGTGAGGCTCGCATCGCCGTTCCTTCTGATCCGTGGCAATTGCGATTTTCTTCCGCAAAACCAGGCCCTCCACCGTGATTGTCGCTGTTAGTTGCATTCTGTTCTTTTGCGTCACCAATTCCTCTATGTACGCCCAGGCCAGGGGTTCTTCCCCATCCGCCGCCAGCACCAAATGAGAGAAGAGACGAGGGTAGAGAAGGAGAAGAGGAGGACGGGCTGAGAAGGTGAAGCTGCAATGACGACGACGCAGCCGGCCGCACAGATGAGGAACGCATGACGACCCCGAGCCGGAGTGATGCACCATCATGATGGAATTCTACGACGAACTAGGAGTGATGCCTCTCCCTCCGGTGCGTCCATCCTCCTTCGTGCCCGTGATCGGACGACGACGACTCCACCACGCCAACAGATTTCCCCGGGGCCTCACCACCCACAACTATTGCTCCCCTCCCCTCCTCTCCCACCGTTGCCGCCTTCCTATCCCGCCTCAGCCACACCCGATCCGATCGCCGACTACCCTGCCGCCGCCGCCGCGGGGTCCTCACCTCGCCGGTCTGGTCGTAGTGCCTGTGGAGGTGACGCCCAACAACTCCGCCTTCAATCGCACGCTCTAAGGTCGCCTTCCATCTTCCATCGCCCGCACGTACGACGTCTGGATGTTGCTCGCCGGCTCCGCCGCCTGCCCGCCCCTCAAGTCGCCTCCGTCCATCACCCGCACATGGCCATCGTCAGCTCCGTCCTGTTGAGCGCACTTACGCCGACGTCGCCCGCGCATACGATATCCGGACGCCGCTCACCGTCACCGCCTTCGACATCAAGGCGTTGCCTTCCATTGCCTGCGCTTTTTTCACCTCCGTCCCCGTGGACCACTCCAGCTGCTTCCTCACCAGCGCCAATGCCGGCCGCTCGGTTCGGGGCTAGATTTCTGTCCCCGGTGTTACGGGTAGGATTTTTGTGTTTTTGTTCAAAGCATTTGTTCAAGAATCACCACTTTTTTAACTCGTTCAATTACTACAGATGCATGGTGTCGTCAATTTTTTTGAGCGAATTCAGATATGTGTTTGCGGGAGCTTGGGGATGTTGTGAATAAATCACCGTCTCTCTCTTGTGCCTTTCACAACTTCAGGTATGGGTAAATAGGTTGGACACAACCCGTTATTTTGTTATTATTCACACTACAACATCCATAGAATGGAAGATAATGGGCGGTCAGAATGGAAGCTCATCTGCCGATTCATATTTTTTTGTTCCTGATTTAATCTATTTGATTTCCATCCTGTTGCTAATTGGAACTAATGCAACTGCAATACATTATAAAAAAAATGCAATCATGCGTCTTCAATTCTTCATTTTGTTAGGTGAAAACAGGGATGCTCTTTTCAGCAGGAGTAGTTAAAGTTCTCTTTGAGTCTCTTAGGAAGTTTCCAGTCAAAGATATCAGGTATGCTTTATTGTTTCGTGTGTATGACTAGAGTATAGTAGTATACTATGCCAGCTCAGTTTACTTGCTATGACGTATGCTTCTGAAGGCAGCTCCGGTTCTGGTGTCCACCGGTGGTGATACTCTTTCAGCGCCATCTACTCTTGCTACATATATGTACAGGAACAATATTTTTTCTTTGTTTTGTGTCCATTTATGATTTATTGTTGGATTATTATTGGCATTACAATATCAAATCATCAACAGACATGCTCTTGCTACTAGCTTACTAAAATAGTTTCCTTTGCACCGAATTTTGTGTTTGGTCCATTCAATTGAACCAGCTCAGTGGTATATGTATGAGAAAGCATTAAGAAGACACAACTAGCATAAAAAGAAAATTATGATCTCATCATTGCGGGTACAAGTGAAGGGAAGGTACAAAAAGCAGCAGTACTCTGAAAAAATAAGGCAAGTATCGGAACCCTCATGATTTGCAAATAAATTCTACCTTTCATCAATTCCCTGAAAAAATCCTAGCAAAATTTCACCACAAAACTTATGAATAGTATTAAGAGGGCTGCATTTGGTTAGGGCATAAGGCATAAGTCTTTAAACGAGATTATTACAAGCCATTATTCATATTTTAAAGATAAAAGTTAATCTGAAGGATAATATAGTGGACTATACTTACAAGACAATGTATTTTTTTTGTGCAGGATAGCTAAATCAAACGAGTCTTTTTTGTACAAGACAGTACATTTATTTTAAAGAGTTAGAAATCATTATCATTGTGCTAGAATGGGTGCTAACTGTTAAGTTAGTGTTTTATATTATTACACTGTCAGCAGTTAGGAGAATGAACAATGGGATGAATGCATCTGACTGTAGGTTGTTTTCTAGGGATTATGCTATCAACAAGATTGCTTCGTATTAAGCATGTTAAGAAATCCATGTAATTTTCTTTTTAGTGATATAATATTGTTTTGAATGGTGTTATGTGATTTTGGAGTAATATATTGGTTTAACCTGTGGCAACGTACGGGTACGAACCTAGTCTCTATCTCTACTACTCCTAAAAGGAATGCAAGGGATGTCGTGTAGCGCTTCACCATAGGCCGCTTCACCATCCCACGCCGTCCGCCTCCCACCTAACGCCGTGGATTTTGCGTCGCGTCGCTGTACATTCACGTGCTTGCCTTGCACGCCTCCCTTCCACAATCACCGCACCACTTCCCGTGCCTTTCCCTATCCGCGATGTGCTCCCCGCGACGCCCTATACCCCTCCCCGAGCAGGCCCTCCTCCTTGCCGTCCTGCCGCAATTTGGCGCCGTCGTCGACGTCCTCGTCGTCCTGCTCGACGACGCCTGCCGCAATAGTATCCCACGCGTCCATCGTCCTACATCGCCGTCGTCTCTGTCCCCATCCCCCTCAAGCGATCCAACTGCTTCGTCAGCAACTTCACTCACATCCCGGCCCCGTGGACCCGTGGAGGCTGTTGTACCCAATCCCCATCGAGCGTCGAGCGATCCAACTGCTGGCCGTGGACGGCAAAATCAATTGGTCCATCTCACACCGTGAAGATTCACCCTCATCCTCGACGCTTGCACCACAATCTCGACGAGGGTTTCCCAACAAGACAGCCATAGGGTTTAGGCCGGTGTGTCCCAAGCAGGTCAGTTTCCTGCTTGGTTATCGATATAGCTGTCTTGCACTTGGTTATCGATCTCCCGTTTCATTTTACCATAAGACTGGGTTTAGTCTCCTATACTGATCATGCACTTGGTTATCGATCTCCCGTTTCAGGTTTTCTCTGCCAAGGTGCCAAAAGCTAGGGTTTAAGCTCTCCTGTACTGGAGAACAAGGGTAATTTTGTTATGATTTTATCGACGTCACCTACCTTTAGTGTTACATATATTGTCCATAGGAAAGTAGATTTTTATGTGTCCGTAGGTAAGCTTGTGCCTGAAGCTGCTCTCTCTTTATGGGTTCTTTGAGATATATGCAGCTAATATGTAGTAGTTGGGTGGAAAATAGTTTGACAGAAAAATTTCACGTGTCTCCACTCAATAAAGGTAAATTTGTCAACAGAAATGCACAATAGACAAATATCAAATAATGATACTCTTTTACCTTAGTTTACGACAAAGTTTGTTTATCTTTATGTGAGCAAGCGAGCAAGCAACACTTAATTAGTTGCATTCAATGTTAGTTTATCATGTACCAGTTATTTTCTTATCTTCTTGTTACTTCTATAGAAATATGACAAGGTTTCCCCGTAGCAATGTATGTGCATTATTGAATTGTGCGAATTTCTAATTTCTTTGCATCCTTCTTGATAGCACCTTGCACCCGTCCTCGTTGTGTTCCGATCAGCTCGCTTTTCACTGCTGCCCGACATGTCCTCGTTAATTACATGAGGGTGACCCAATCTTATGGTGTGCCAAGACATACATGGACCACCCACTAGGTCCGCCTATGGACGCATTTCTTATTCATCGCGGTTGGAACCCTACCCCCATTTGCCAAGTCATCGTGCACTAAGAGCTTATCAGTCCTGCCTCTATCGAGTATGCCAAGGCCTCGGTTTAATTTTATGTTGCGGATTGTATATTTGGAGTACTATAGTCATTGGTTTGTTCCTTATCTCTTTTCTTTAATGAATTCGATCAGGACCATTACATTACTTTTAAAAGTGATCAGGTACATGCAATTCCTACTTCTTCCTTTATCAATCTCGTACCATGCAGTGATAACATCATCCTTCTTGTTTGGCAGGAGCTCCGGAGGAGAGATCCATCAGAAACTCTGTGTGACTAGATATTCTGGGTGCTTTGTGATTTCTCTAGCGTATTAGCTCTGCAAATAATAATATGTTCGATTCATAATGACTGGATTTGGTTTTTATGTAGGAAAATCATCAATGGGGTCTAGAGGGTTCGGATCAGGTCCTTTCACTACCGGAAAATCGTCGTTTGCCGTGAGCCAAAATCTTTGCCGTGAGCCAAAAATCGGGCTCACGGCAAACACCTTTTTGCCGTGAGCATAAAACCGGAAGCTCACGGCAAAATCAATCTTTGCCGTGAGCCCGAAAAGCAAAGCTCACGGCAAACAAGTGCACACGGCAAAAGAGCTCTCTTTGCCGTGAGCTAGACAAGAGAAGCTCACGGCAAAAAGAAACTCACGGCAAAAACTCCTTTTGCCGTGGGCTAACATAACATGGCTCTCGGCAATATAGTTTTTAAAATATTTAAAATATCGCCTCCCGTGACGGTAGTAACGGCCGTTAGGGCCATAGTTTGCCGTGAGGTTTGTAAGGCTCACGGCAAATAGGTTGTTTGCCGTGAGCCACAGGGAAGCTCACGGCAAAGAGGTAGTTTGCCGTGAGCTTTTCTAATGCACACTGCAAACAACCTATTTGCCGTGAGCTTTTCCAAGGCTCACGGCAAACTTTAAGTCTCAAAATTATTTAAAATATCAAAACAAAGTTTAAAAATTGTAAAATTTGTGGATGTCTACTTGTATCAGACACATAGGTTGTGGAGAAGTTTTGACACGGTTTCGCATAAGTTTGTTTCGTACGATGCTCAAAATTGAAAATGTCCGTAGAAGTTTCATAAACATGAGAAGTGATTTTTAGTTTTTGAAGTCAAAGTGAAGCTTAAGTTTGAGTTTGAGTTTAAAAACATTGTGTATATGGGATAGACACTATAATATGATCTTTCTTAAAGGTTAGTAATTTTTAGATATATTTGATATATATTTGTATTTAAAATATACATGAAATAATAAAAAATTGTTAAGACGTGAAGAAAATAATGAAATAATAAGCAAACAAATATGAATAAAGTTATTTAAATGAAAGTCCACGAAATAGTTTGATCATTTTAGTGACTTTCTAAGAAAGAAAGAATATGAAAACATGTGAAACAAAAAATAAAAAGCGGGTGGTTTTCATGTTTGCCGTGAGCCCCTTAAGAGGCTCACGGCAAAGGCCATGTTTGCCGTGAGCTTTATCTAGGGCTCACGGCAAAGGTGATGTTTGCCGTGAGTCTCACCTCGCTCACGGCAAACATCGTTTTTTCAGAAAAAATAGCAAAAAATAAAATTTAGTGGGAGAAAATAAAATTTAGGCGACAAAAAATAGCAAAAAATAAAATTTAGTGGGAGAAAAAAAAATTTAGGCGACAAAAAATAGAATAAAATATAATTTAGTGGGCCAAAAGAAAAAAAATTTGAAGTGTGGGGCTTTGCCGTGAGCCGCCGGATCTGGCTCATGGTAAAGACATCTTTGCCGTGAGCCGTCGTATCTGGCTCACGGCAAAGCTGCGGGTTTGCCGTGAGCCAGATCTGCGGCTCACGGCAAAGCTGCGGGTTTGCCGTGAGCCAGATCTGCGGCTCACGGCAAAGGCTCCCGTTGCCTTATCTTATCCTCCTCCTTCACACTTCACACTTCACACTCACTCGCACACAGACACAGCCGGCCTCCGTTGCCGCCAGCCGCTGCCGCCTCCCCCGTCGGCCAGCCGCAGGCCGCGCCAGCCGCGCAGCCAGAGGAAAATCTCTCCACCTCCCTCCACGCCTGTCCATGGCAGCCATCGCGCCTGTCCCCTGCTGGCCTCCCCCGCCACTGGCGCCGCCTGCTGCGGGCCTCCTCGCCGTCGCCTCCCCGTCCGCCAGCCCGGACCCCCAAACCCTACCGTTCGTGCTGCCGCCTGCTGGGTACCCTCTCTTTCCTTCCCGGGGCCCGGTCGTCCTCCACCTCGTCCGCCGCCACCCCGACTTCCTCGCCGAGGTGGATCGCCGCCGCAGCAGCTCCCTCGTGGAGGTGAGCCCCGAATCGGAGGTCCAATCTTTGTCGGAGAAATTCGTGTGCTCTCTACCGTGACGCAGTTCTTGAAGGATGAGGGGGCCATCCCGTCGCCAGAGGATGAGAAGAGGAGGGAGAAGGTGATCCAAGAGCTCAAGGAGGTTCGGGATGTTGGCTCAAAGAAAGAAACTTGCGAATTTGGTGCCCGGTGCCCTGCCCAAATTTCTGATGTGCTCTCTGCTCTTCTGTTTCCATGTTTATCTCAGATAGTGATGCAATGGGCCAAGTCAGTGGCGCGTGAGCAGAGTGTGCCCCAGAGGCTGGCCACGGCTACGGTCTTGACATACGGTTCTTACACATTAGGGGTAAGCGACAGATACACAACTTTGGGACTTCCGATTCTTTTCTTTTCTTTCTGAATTATTGCACAGTTTACGCATCTACGAGTTCACATTATTGTTGACATACGTACGGTTTTGATGAATTGGGGTTAAGCGAGCGAATTGGAGTTTTGATGTGCCTGGATTGTTGCACGGTGATGGGCAGTTTACGGTATAGTTCTTGTTTTTCAGAGGGACGCCCAGTTTTCATGTATTGAATTATGTCCTAGGCTTGATGCTTTTCACATGTTTTGGCTATTAAGCAGGCCTGCTTTATAATTGAAGTGCATCCCTTGATCAGTACTTATATATAATGATCACAGATGATCTGAAATCTTTTCCAAACTGCTTTACTGCACCCTCAACTGTGGCTACTGCATTGTACACGTTACTGATTAGCATATTTCTAGTTTACCTTCAGTGTGTCGAGATTAGTTTCTGCTTATGATGCATATCAATTCCATAAACCGGAATAAATGAAAAGCATAAACAGTTTCATTTTCCCCACACTGCCCTTTTATAGACTTGTGTTGCAATGTTTATAGAGTAAATGAGTTGCCACCGCTCTTCAAGATTGGGGCCTAGGGATGGAAATTATTGCATAACTGTTTTTTGCTTTTATAAAGTAGAATATTAGAGAGGACACATCTCCACTGGATTTGACTCTTTTTACTCCTTTTCAAGGCTCATGGACCTGAATCTGACATTGATGTACTTTGTGTTGGGCCTTGTATTGCAACACTGCAGGTGTGTATCATTCTTTCTGTTTGGTGTCTTTATTCTAACTTGGTATTATTCGGGGCGCCAACATAACAATTTATGTCTATTTTGTAGTATCATTTCTTTGTTGTTCTGAGACAAATTCTTGAGGGCAGGCCAGAAGTATCAGGAGTGCAAACTGTTGAGAGTGCTAAGGTCCCATTGATGAGATTTAGATTCGCAGGGATTGCAATTGATTTGACATATGCCCAGCTTCCTGTTATTGATGCATCGAAGGCAAGCAGATTCCACTGGCACCATAACTTGTTGCTTTTCTTTGGGTGACACTTACACTACATCTCATGTTATCTGTGTTCTATTTCTCTTGTGGTCTGATGTTGTGTAACCTAATGACTAAACTTTTATGGTTGTTAGCAATATTGAATGGATTAACCTTTGTAACTTTATGATTTCACTGGAACTCCATATTGCCTGTATTATTGATATACCTTTGTTTGTTATGAACTTTTCAGTGAGGCATATCACTTAACCACCACATGAACTATATAGTATTCCCATTTTATTTTTCCAGTTACTGTATTAGGCTGTAACCATTTAAATTTGCAGTACTGCTGCATTTTTGCCGTGAGCCACTGGCCTAGGCTCACGGCAAACAGGGCATCTTTGCCGTGAGCCAGGGCCCTAGTTCACGGCAAAAAGCCTTCCACGCCGCCGCGTTGCTGGCCTGTTTGCCGTGAGCCGTTCACTTGGCTCACGGCAAAGCTTCCGTGTTTGACGTGAGGCGTTGCCCTGGCTCACGGCAACGATGCCGTGTTTGCCGTGAGCCAGGCTTCTGGCTCACGGCAAACTCGGCATCTTTGCCGTGAGCCAGGTTCTTGGCTCACGGCAAACACCGCAGCTTTGCCGTGAGCCTTTGAGCTGGCTCACGGCAAATCTCCGCACGGGCCCCACTAACGCCGTTGACGGCAGTCATCGTAAAATTTGTTTTGCCGAAGGGGTACCACGGCTCACGGCAAAGGTTAGCCGAGAGGGTCTTTCTTGGCTCACGGCAAAGGTCCCTTTGCCGATAGGTTTTTTGCCGTGAGGTCTTTGCCGTGAGCCGGCTCACTGCAAAGGCTTTGCCGTGAGCCTTTGGCCTTTTGCCGTGAGCATTGGGGCTCACGGCAAACAACCCGAATCCGGTAGTGTTTTAGAGACCTGACAAACATCACCACTAGAGATATATACAAACGTATTCTACGGTGGATACACTAATCTTATGAATTGACAGTATATATAGCCTGACATTGCCATCTAATTCAATTGAAATGCTTCCAATGTAGATGCCAAGGAAGAGGATCGTAAAGAGATTAAAAGGAAAAGGTGTGGGGGGGGGGGGGGGAGGTATGCATCCCTGTACGAGTATTGATTCCTACGTGAATACTTTGAAGTCATTATAAAACACACTTCTATAAACTTTTAAAATGGCTTCTTTAAAATAATTGTGGATATTACTTTATTATATCTACAGTTAGTTATTTGAACAACAATATGGCAAACCATGATTATGAGAAATTTACTAATTTTAAATAAAATTATTTCAATTTGGTGTACTACTCGGTAGAGCTCTCACCTTCAAGTTGTTCGACACAAGCTTTTGCATCAAGGAGTTCGCCACGCCGGCTGCAGGTAAGCTTTTGCATCAAGGAGTTTATGCAATTTATTTTTGGAAATGATATAGGAAAAGATATGAAACTTAATGCAGTGATGATGTGATTTAAATCTTGTGTCGATTGGGTTTTACTTGATTTTTCTTAGTGAAATGGTTGTGGAGCTCAAGCTCTCGGTTCTGCTATTTGTGTCGAGTTGACCATGCATCTGGTCGGATTGTTGGCTGAGCGTCGAGTATAGCTCTTTCCCTGTTCTTTGGCTGCTTTTTGTTTATCAATTTGCAAGTATGCGGTACATCTTGGCCATTTTGTTCGATTGCTGCAGACCAACAACAACAGGCAGCGGTCAGCAGACATCTTGGCAGCCGTCAAGTACAGCATTTACAACCATTGATGTTTGATATATTTTTGCAAGACAAAAGGTTTGCAAAAATATTATGAATAGGGGCCAATGAGTACTGGCCATATGTATCCAAGTACTTGAGCAAGATGGTAAGGCTACAGGTAGCCTGTATCTACTTGAACATGATGGTAAGGTACATAAAGGTAGCCTGGATGCAGACCTTGATCCTCTATCAAGTGGTGGCACTCTTGGTTGAAGGATTTAACCTATTCGTCGTGTGTGGTGGTACTCATTATTTGTTAGCTGGTGAAATTTTGGAAAAAATAAAATGCATTGTGTGCTACACATGTTTGATGTAAAAATTCATGGATGAAAGTATAAGTTTGATTGCAATCATAATTTGCCAATTTAGGCGGGAGCATGTACACTTTTTATTTTAATCATTGCTTATGTCTTACTGAATACTGTGATATTTAGAAGAGTACATATCTTTGCAACGTTATCGATTTATTAATCTCTATGTGTTATAGTAGTTACGCTACAAAACTTTTGCCTCCCGTAGCAACGCACGGGCACAAACCTAGTAAAATAAACAAAGAATCAAGTTTAAAAGGCCAACTATCGTGAACACCTATGGGGCCTACTTGTCAGCCTGACAGGTATAGGGGATGGCTGGTCACACGAGATGGCCAATTTTGGCTGCCCAACCTAGCATTATGGCGTCTCAACAGTGATAGCCATGTAGTTGGCTATTCTGTTGGACCATACCTTTCCTGCATAATAGCTAAACATGGAGATGGCCAGTCATTTGGCGTTTCCGCTAGAGATGCTCTTAGAGACAGGCGACGACAGGCTCGCTAGTACCTGCAAATTTCACTGTCTCTCTGCTCCACGTTGGATGCCAGTTCGGCCCCTGCTAGCTCTAAGGGTGTGTTTAGATTGTAGGAAAAAACACTGTAGCATTAGAAAAACATTGTAGCATTTGCTGAGAAACATGTTTTGTGAGGGGGGAATAGTGAGAAGTTGGAATGAATAGTGAAAAGTTAGGAATCTGAATAGGGCTTAAGCTAGATTGTTGGAGGAGGCCTAAGACAGGTGCTATAGCTGGGCACTGGACGACAGATAAAAGGGGACATCCTCTTGTAGCTTCCGCGACCAATAAAAAAAACAAAGAGGGTACATATGTTAGACCATGTAACTCCTTTTGTAATAAGAACATTTGGAGATTGAAAATTCCTCTAAAGATAAAAAAAGTATTCATGTGGCTCCATGGCAGGAGAGACCCCTACGGTCCTGGTTGATAAGGGCCTTTCGTACCGAAAAACCAATCGGGACTGCCAGGGCGAGACTAAACGGTGACCCTTTAGTCCCGTATATTACAACCGGGACTGAAGGAACCAAAAGATAATTTAGCGAGTAAGAATTGGAAGGAGAACCAAAAATGTTGTTTTTTAATAATAATGAAACGATACAATACATCTTTTTTATTGTCACCATTCTAAAGAGATATGGCGATTAGTTTTCTATGCAGCCGAGTTAAGCCCACCATTTCGGTCTCCCATATGCTAGGAAATTGGTTAACGAATCAAAATAAAAAAAATTAAAATCGTTGATCTTGGTGGGAGCATCTGTGCTATGTTGGGCTATTTGAAGATGTTGGAATGATATTGTTTTTAACAAATTCAGGTATTCATCATTTATGCAGGCTCTTTTCCAGAGAACATATTGGCTACGCTTCTGGTCCCAGCTACAACGTGATGATGTTACGAAGGAGATGTTCTAGAAGGCGAGCTTAATGCTAGAGATCGTCGCTTTGGATCATGCCAATCGAAGATGGAAACATAATAAGATTGGCTCAATTTTACTTTCTCTTTAGGATTTTTGTTCCCTCGTGTTATCAGCGATTAAAGCTGAGGTATCAAAACTTGTAATAATTGGGTTGTGTACAATTGTAGAGGCTGGATTCTTTCCTTTATTAAAAAGTAAAAAATAAGGCTCGATATTCCTTAATAAGAATAATATGTTTATTGAGGAGGGGTTGTTAGGGCATCACTAGCGTTTGAGGCCGAGTCGGCCTTATGGACAGGGCCCACGCTGAATTAAGGTCGTGGCTGTTATGTAAGGTTGATTCGGCTCTAGAAGTGGGCTCCACGCTAAAATAGAAAAAGGCCGATGCCTCATCTTTCTCGATCTCTCTTGTCTCTCTCATCTTGGATCTCTCCGCCTCCTTCTTCTCCATGGTGGTCGCGAGATCCTCTCGTGCCTCTAGTCTCGGCCACAGTGTTCCCTCGCCGACGGCGTTGGGCACAGGAGCTCCGAGGCTCCAAGCTCGTGCAGGCTCATGCAGATCGAGCCGGCCTTCCGTGGTTGGCCACGCATGCCGGCGGCGGCTGGCCCTCCGTTGCTGTCGAGTTGCGGGGCTGCAACTCCACCGCGGCGACGACGCCCCGCAGTGACGATGCATGTGTAGCTGATCTCTGACGTACCAAGGTGGCATCGAACGAGGCCGAAGTCGTCGACGGCCTTCCGCTCTTGCCTTCTCCCGCCTTCCTTCTGATTTTTTTATTCGCTAAGGTCGGGTCCTTACCTTGAGGTCGGTCCTCAAGCTTTTCGCGATTAAGGTCGCCTTAGGGTCGACCATGTAGTGTATAGAGTCGACCTCAACTGCTTACGACCCCCTCTTATTCCCACACTAGGGGTGCCCTTAGGAGGCAGCGATGGATTGGAGCACTAGAGGTAGAGGCGACTACTACTTCCTCCATTTCAAATTATTAAATCGCTCCAATTTTCTCCGAGAATCAAAACATCTCAAGTTTTACAAATATTCATGATACTAAATAAATACCATTAGTTTCTTCATTAAATATATTTTTATAGTAATCTATTTGATGTCATAAATCTTTGTGATCCCCTCTATAGTGTTATTGAAGCATAAAATGGCTTGACTCGTGTTGGGGAGACGCCCCTTGTGATCATATTTTCTATCTTTGCAAGCGAGGCCAAAGATGTCAAGACGAAGAAGACAAGCGTGAAGCTAATTCGAAGAGGCTAGAGTTTTGAGCGAGACTGAAGAGGTTAAGACGAAGAAGACAAGCGTGAAGCTAATTCGAAGAGGTTAAAGTTTTGAGCGAGACTGAAGAGGTTAAGACGAAGAAGACAAGCGTGGAGCTAATTCGAAGAGGTTAGAGTTTCGAGCGGGACTGAAGAAGTCAAGGCGAAGAAGACAACAGTTCAGGACTGAAGGCCTGGTCCACAAGGCTGGCCTCGAGACAAGGAACCGCCCAAAACGAATCCGTTTCCTACTTCGAGGCTGAGGCGAAGATTGGTGGGAAGCAACGGTCGTCTAAAAGCTAAAATAGTTTATAGGATTTTTTGCGGGAAGTAACAGTCTTGTAAACATACGAGGTTGCCCCCTATAAATAGCGGGTCAACAGTAACTGTACGGGAGGATGTTTTTTATAGAAAAAAAAGGTAATTCTAATCTTCTCACTGTTTGTAGTACCAGAAAAACCGTGTTACAACAGTTGGCGCCGTCCGCGGGTCAGGATCGAAACCAAAACTCACGATGGCACCAAAGAAAAAGCAATGGTCTAATGATCCGCAGACCTCAAAAGCTCACGAAAACGAAAGAGAGAACAATGAACCACAAGTTTCAGTGGAGCTAGCCATTACCGATGATACCTAAAATCGAGAAGAAGCTAGCCTCGAGCAACTGTTACAGGAAATCGAGAGGCTCAAACAAGAAAAAGAAAGTCTATTGAAGGAAGCAGAGAACCAAAGAAAAGAAACTGAGAAAGAGAGAAAAATTGCTGAGGCTAAGAATGAGCTCAGGAGACTCCAAAACGAGCTCAATGCGAGCAAAGAAACCACTCAAGAGCCCAAAAGAGAATATCACACCGAAACAGCAAACCACAACGCGGGTTTCAAAAGCTACGACTCGAATTCGCCGTTATCCCCAGGCCTTCAAAATGCACCCTGGCCAACCTCGTACAAACCCATCACGCTGCCCAAATACAATGGCACCTGCGATCCAAGGCAGTTCTTGATGAGTTACGAAGTTGCTGTGGCCTCCGCAGGAGGAAACGAACTAGTTCTTGCAAAGTCATTCATCATAGCATGTGAAGGACCAGCTCTCACATGGTTCACAAGATTAAGCCAGGGATCAATATTCAGCTGGGAACAGCTCAAGGCGAAAGTACTTCAGAACTTCCAAGGATTCAACAGGCAACTATTAACTTCGGGGGATCTCTTTGCATGCAAGCAAGAGGAAAAAGAGCCATTGGCCCAATACTTCAAACGCTTTATTCAATTGAAGGCCCAAACAGATGACATCCCAGACTCAATAGCAATCGATGCATGTATCCACGGATTGGGACCAGGGCCATGCGCGTCGGAATTCGTCAAAAACAAATCAAGAAACCTCCATGAACTGTTTCACGAAATGGAGAAGTTCTGCAGATCAGATGATGACCACAGAAGAAGAATCAACGAAAGAGCAATGCTTAGAAAAGCAAACGGAAACTACAAACAACCCATGCACGAAAAGCAAAACTACAACCGACCAGCTCAAGTTTTCAATATAGAAAACGAAAGCGGGCAACACAGCAACGATTCAAACACAACAAAGCAGGATTTCAATCCCTCACCCATACGAGGAAGGGGCGGACGAGGTAGAGGCCGCGAAAGAGGATGAGGCCAACAAGAAAGCCAATCTCGATCCTGGTTCTGCCAATTTCATGGCGAAAACCCAGATCATTGTACAGGGAGATGTCCCATAACCATCAGGGTGAAGCAGGAAATGAACCAAAACAGCAATCATGGTCGCACAGTTCAAACAAACTCATGGCAGTGCACTTCCCATAACACGCCAAATCCGCAGCTACAACTCACGACGAATTCGGAATCCTATTCAACATACCACCAGCCTCGACTGGCATGGCACCAAACTCAGTCAGACCCAAATCAACAAGCGCACAGCTCAGTCCAATCCACCGCGGCAAGAAAAGACGAAACCATGATGCAAACAGCTTCAACACCAAATTCAACACCTGCCAAGGGCCCCATCCCCTCTCGCGGAATGATTCTGCCTATAGGGTTTAGAATCGTCAGTTGACTTCGAAAGCAAAAGGCAAAGAAAAGACTATTTCAGAAGAGTGCACGCAATACTACCCGATGACCCAGTAATAAAAACTCACTGGTCTCATATCCCAATAACCTTCACCGAGCAAGACCTCAAGCTCCAACGTTGTCCTCACACTGATGCCATGGTCATCGAAACAAATGTGGCAGGCTGGGAATTAACCAAAATATTGATAGACGATGGCAGTTCAGCCGATATTATCTTCGCAAGTGCCTTTGATCAAATGAACATCAGCAGAAGCTTGTTACAACCATCAGAAACTCCACTTATTGGTTTCGGAGGAAAAAGAATCCAAGCCTTGGGAAAAATCGAACTACCAGTAACCTTGGGGGACTTGAGCAATCCCAGAACGGAGCGAGTCACCTTTGACATAGTCGACATGTACTACCCTTACAATGCAATCTTCGGAAGGGGTTTCCTTAACACATTCGAAGCTATTGTCCGACAGGCATATCTCTGTATGAAACTTCCAGCATAAAACGGAGTAATAACAATATTCGGTAACCAACAGGTCGCAAGGGATATCGAACAAGTAATCACTCCGGGCGAGAAAAATGTCAACCTCTTGCAGACAGAAACGAAACAACAAAACAACAAGGTTCAAACAAAATCACTCGAAAAGAGACCACCACAACCCAAAGCGGAAAAAGCGAAAGAAGCCATGCGAGCACAAGACACCAAGCGAGTCTCCCTCGAACCAGGAACCAAAGGTAGAGAAGTCACGAGTGGAGCAGACCTCTCCCCCCAAGAAGAGGAAGATCTGGTAGCATTCCTAAGAAAAAATAAAGATGTCTTCGCATGGACAGCCGCAGATCTAAAGGGTGTCAACATGACTCTAATCAAGCACAGCCTCAACATAAACCCAAAGACGAAGCCAAGGAAGCAAAAACTGAGGAAAATGTCGGATGAGAAAGTAGAAGGAATAAAATCCGAAGTTGAAAGGCTAATAAAAGCAAAAGTCATCAGAGAAGTACAGTACCCAGAATGGTTGGCAAATACTGTCCCAGTGAAAAAGAAAAACAGAAAGTGGAGGATGTGCATCGACTTCACAACCCTGAACAAGCATTGCCCAAAAGATGACTTCCCCTTACCAAGAATCGATAGCGTCGTCGACGACGCAGCCAACAGCGAAATCCTATCTCTACTAGATTGCTTTTCGGGATATCACCAAGTTTGGATGAAATAAGAGGACGAGGAGAAGACAAGCTTCATAACACCTTTCAGAACTTTTTGCTTTGTCAGAATGCCAGAGGGGCTGAGAAATGCAGGATTAACTTTCTCAAGAATGACCAAAAAAGTCTCAAGTCACAAATCGACAGAAACATGTTGGCATTTATTCAAAAACAAGTTTTTACCAAGCAACAAACACACTAAAACGAATCACCCAACTGTACTTTCAAAAGGACGCGAAGGTAGGTGAAATCATAATCTCCTCAAGAGTCGAAAGACCACTATAAAAGAGAAGGGGAAGTCAAGCCTCAGCAAGAGGGAAAACAAAGCAAACGAAAAAGAAAACTTTCTCTAGAAATGAGAGGCAACAGGAGTCACAGGAACGCTCGACGGCATGATCTGTCCAGGCTAAGGACCATCAATAGCACAGGGCCCATAGATACTTCGTGCAGCAACGTTTTCTCAAGTAATGGAATCCTGGAGAAGAGCGCATTTGCTTCAAGGCAGCCTCGCGATAACAAGGGAATCGTCAGGCACGAAAGCCCAGGAAGAAGCCAAAGAATATTTAAGCGTCTTCCCTAGCGAAAACGAATCTAAAGGTCATGATCTTATAGAAAGAGAACAAAGTACAAACAATTTCAAGGGAAAAGAATCTCTACGAGTCCAACGCATGCACTCCGAAACAAAATAAAGATCGAGGCTAATTACGAGGCTGATATAAACAAAGTATTGAGCAATTACAGCGTTCAAGTTGCCCTCGAATCCTCAAACACAACTTAAAATATTTTTTACATAAATCAATCTCTACTAGCAACTATATTTCTCCCTCCTCTTGGGAAGATTTCGCTTCGTCATCATCAGGAGGCGAATCAAGGGCTTCATCTTCTTCCTCTTCGCTCTCTTCCTCCTTGTCTTTTTCAACATCAGCGCCTTCGTCTTCTTCCTAGTAAAGGAACGAAAAAGAAAGAGTTAGGTTTTTTAACACCAAAAGCGAAGAAAAAAGCAAAGTTACACAAAAAAGCTTTTTTACCTTTGAAGAGGGATCCTTAGCCATATCTCGCCCATAGATATTCCAGAAGTCTCGCAAGAAACGACGTTTCATAGTCTCGACTTCTTTGGAGCTAGACGAGGATAGATCTCCGAAATCAGAAAAACGAAAATCGGGGCCGGCAACCCGAAGCAGCAGCTCCTTATCCTCTTTTTCAAGAAATCTGCCGAGGCCATCAGTGCATGTAAGAGCAAAGTTGTCACCAGCAATCGAAAACCCATCCCCGAGACCAGCAAATTCCTCTTCAATCCAAGATAAGAAGCTATCAACGTTCAAATCCGCCGGAAGAGCATAAGGAGTGGCTCCAAATTGCTTGAGCGAGTTCGAATACGAATAAAAAATTCGGGTCACCCTCTCAGCATCAAGAACCTTGGAAGAGGCTAGAGATTCTTCAGCTTCTTTCAACTTAAGCTCAAGGGAGGTCACTTGGGCCTTGGCCTCTTTGGTAGCATCGGACTCGCGAACCATGGCTTCTCAAAGATTATCGATCACCACTAGGTTTTTGTCAAAGTCCTTCTGCAAGGCTCCAAGTTTCCTATCGGTGGTGTCCCACACGTCCTCGGTCTTAGTCAAATCCTTACGAAGCTTATCGTTAACTTCCTGAAGCCTCTCATTTTCTCTCTCCAAGAAACGAAGCCGGTCAGCTACAGTTTTTAGACTTTGAGGCACAAACTGCATTGATCAGCTTAACCTAAGAAAACACATCGAAAACAAAAACGTAAGATAAATATAAAGAAAGGAAGGGATGGAGATAAAGCAGTAGAAATAAGCATGAACCTTGTGGGCTGTGGAGACGCTCAAACGAGATAGCTCTTCAAAATCAAGGTTCTCCAATGATGCTTTAAAATCTATAAAAACAAAGACAAAATATAAGGATCAAAGACGAAACTAAATAGAAAAGTGGTGCCAAAATTTTTTCTCACCTAGCATCTCAGTGCCACCTTCACCAAGTTCAACAAAAGAAGAAGAAGCCAAATTTTGAGGGTGATTTACAACTGTCTCCTCAGGGATCTTTTTTCCCTTGGCATCAACAATCTCGACCTGAAAATAGTAAGCAAAGTAAGTAAACAATGAAAGAAACTTAGTGAGCAAATACAACACAACTAAAATTACTGACCTCGTGTTCGTCATTAGTCGCTTTATCCTCCTCGATGTTCACTTCCCCGACGGCTGGCTATGTAGAATACAAGCCGATGTTATGCTCTAAGAGCTCAAGAAAGTTCGGATCGAATTCTCTTGGAGATTTCGAAACAACACTCGATATCGAGCTAGCAAAGCTCATTCTAGCACCGGGGCATTTCATGAAAGGAACAAACAAACCTTCTCCCGAAGCAGCAGAAGTGCCTGCCAACTCCTTCATGAATCCCGCTGTGCCGAGGTCATCACTAGTAACACCAGCAATTTCTAGAAGTCCACATGCCGCATCTATAGCCTCTTCCTTTTTCCCAGCCTCTGCCTCGGCTACAGGACTGTCCAGCAGCGATGGATCCATCTTACGAGTCAGTCGTGGTTTCTTATTGGATGCAGAAGTAGACTGTTGCACATCAACAGCCTTTCTTTTCTGAGCTTCAAGCTGCTTTGTCTTCGCTTGAGGAGCATCTTGACTCGAGGATACCAACACTTTCGAAGAAGTTTTCTTATACCTTCGAGTCACTCCAGCTTGTTCGGATCCAACATTACCAGCAGGCTTCATACGTTTTTGGGGCTTAGAAGGTTTCACCCTGTCCCCGTACTGGACGCCCATTTCCATCCACGGGCGATTCAAGCGACTCGTTTTTTCGAAGAAGTCGAGCATTGATTTCTTCTCCTTTTCAGTAAAAGGACCAACCAAAGACCTCGCGGCCCATTCAACACTCGAAACAAGGTCAACATCACTAACACCGGCAGGTTTCGTGAGTCCAAAAACAACAAAGGTGGTAGGCAAATCGAAACCAGGTATCTGTCTCTGCTCAACTCTAAAAGGTTTCCAGTCGGTTTCCAAGGGCCAGATTTCGGCAGCCAAAAATTCCTCAACTACGTCATGGCCTGTGAGTCGCCGGGTAGCATGATGAAAGCAGGGACAGTTTTTCTTAAAAGATTCAGATTTCTTGTCGAAATCAATCACAGTAGAGAGTTCTATATCGCCAAGGGGGCCAGCAAAAGAATAATGCACATCACTAGAGTTGGGTGCAGCGAAACTAACCTTAACATAAAACCAGGAGTTTGGCCAGTTAACATCCCAATAGTTTCGTTGAGCGTAGGTGAAATCAATCTTGGTAAGCTTCAAGGCTGCACTCCGACGACGCGAAGTAAAAGTAGCAACACCAAACTACCCGATGTGCTCTTCGCCGCCTTCTTCCAAAAAGATTGACCTCTTCTGAAGATGAAGCTCATTGTAGCGGCCAAAGGTATCAACGTCAATCTCACCACCAAATGTCTTCACCCCCCAGAAAAATTTCGACAGTTGAACAAAAGAATTCGGCATCAAGTAATGAAGTTTGACGTTGAATCGGTCAAGAATCTGAGGTAGCATAGGATCACAAGGAAATCGAAGACCAGCAGTAAAGAAGTCAGAAAAAACGACAGCTTCTCCAAACTGAGGATCAGGAGTAGTTTCGCATCCTAGAGCACGACCAACACCAGCAGGGAAAAATCCATTCTGTTCATAGGACGAAATCATACTAGCGGTAACAGAAGACCGACCGAAATGAAGAGTTTTGGGAGCCGATTCCCCAATGAGCTCGTTAACATTGGCCTCGACCCCCTCTAGATCCTCGCTTCCGGGGTTGGAGGCCAGAGGATTGTCCTCTCTCTCCGCATCAGAGGTCGGAATCGCAGTAGATTTGACACAAGCCATTCCCGAAACTAAAAAACAAAAAACAATTAAAAAATATAACAAAACAAGAAACGAGGATAAAGATTTTTCAAAACTAACCTCTTTTGATCTCGATGAGCTTCAAGAATCTCAGCAGACAGCTGTGAGGGGAGCCAAACGAAGACAACGGCACGAATTCAGAGTTAGAAGCGAAGGTAATTTTGAAGGGGGGTAACCTCTACTATTTATAGGCACGGTAAGTTTTCGAAGATCGCGCCGATTGGAAGGTGAAAGGGCACCAAAGTAACCACCAACTTTCTTTCCAAGGGGACGCCTTTTGGGTTTCGTCCCAGGAGTTCGAGGGTCAAAAAGCAACGGACTCGAATCCAAGGATGAAGGGGCTACTGTTGGGGAGACACCCCTTGGGATCATATTTTCTATCTTTGCAACTGCTTACGACCCCCTCTTATTCCCACACTAGGGGTGCCCTTAGGAGGCAGCGATGGATTGGAGCACTAGAGGTAGAGGCGACTACTACTTCCTCTTCAAATTATAAATCGCTCCAATTTTCTCCGAGAATCAAAACATCTCAAGTTTTACAAATATTCATGATACTAAATAAATACCATTAGTTTCTTCATTAAATATATTTTTATAGTAATCTATTTGATGTCATAAATCTTTGTGATCCCCTCTATAGTGTTATTGAAGCATAAAATGGCTTGACTCGAGTTGGGGAGACGCCCCTTGTGATCATATTTTCTATCTTTGCAAGCGAGGCCAAAGATGTCAAGACGAAGAAGACAAGCGTGAAGCTAATTCGAAGAGGCTAGAGTTTTGAGCGAGACTGAAGAGGTTAAGACGAAGAAGACAAGCGTGAAGCTAATTCGAAGAGGTTAAAGTTTTGAGCGAGACTGAAGAGGTTAAGACGAAGAAGACAAGCGTGGAGCTAATTCGAAGAGGTTAGAGTTTCGAGCGGGACTGAAGAAGTCAAGGCGAAGAAGACAACAGTTCAGGACTGGAGGCCTGGTCCACAAGGCTGGCCTCGAGACAAGGAACCGCCCAAAACGAATCCGTTTCCTACTACGAGGCTGAGGCGAAGATTGGCGGGAAGCAACGGTCGTCTAAAAGCTAAAATAGTTTATAGGATTTTTAGCGGAAAGTAACGGTATTGTAAACATACGAGGTTGCCCCCTATAAATAGCGGGTCAACAATAACTGTACGGGAGGATGTTTTTTAGAGAAAAAAGTTAATTGTAATCTTCTCACTGTTTGTAATAACAGAAAAACCGTGTTACAACAACTCGATTTATATAATTTCGAAAGGAGGGAGTACATTTTACTTAAGTGATGTTTGGTTCAGCTGTAGCAGTTGTACCGCTAACGTAATAAAAAGTAGAGTTCTCTATTGCCCTTTAAGGCTAGCAGCATTTGTCTGGTTAGACCTCCGCTCAAGCAAAAAAAAAAATGGTATTATACATGATGCAATTACGCCGGTAGGCGGGCGGTATCGCCGAAGGAGCATATCAGATACCGTGCTAATTGATTACGTCTGTGCCGAAACAAACAACAACAAACCTGATTCGATGCCATTGCAAATGGATAATGAAACAAAATGACCGAACCAAACAAAATGACCGAACCAAACAGTATTAGAGAGAAGATAAGTGAAAGCATTAATTGCAGATTTCCTGCTTTGATGTATTATTCCATATACATATCATCACTGTGTAGCAGGGACAGCTGCATTACTTTACAACCATACTAAAAACAAGGCTAATAATACAGCCCACTCCTGGTTATATACATTTTTATAGCCCACCTCTCAGCTCACTCATATAATGGTTAAGCCTTCATCATAATTATATGGCCCACATGCCACTCTCACAGATCATCTTGGTTTTTTTTTCCTGAGCGGGCTGCAAGGTTACAGTCCACCTCTTCTCTATCATCCACCTCATCATTTAGCCTTCTCCCAGCCCACAATTATACTTCTTGCTCTAACGGGCAGACCTAGGGATCGCAATACAATCATGTCGTTTGTCGGCTAACTAGCTATGCTGAAATAGGCCTTGTAGGCCCTTTTTGTTCTTGAGAGATAGCAGACATCACATGAGTATAGATGATTTAGGGTGCGTTTAGTTTCAAAAGGGTTCTAAAAAAATACTATTCATCTAACTTTTCTATATTCATCCCATTCCTCCTACTCACAGAATACTATTTTCTCTATAATGTTTTTTAGGTCTACAATGTTTTTACGGAGATTATTTTCTAATCTAAACACACCCTTAAAAAAGAGGCAATAGGGGCCATATTCGGAATAACTTATAACCAGCTTATAGCCAAAATAAGGTAAAACTAGTACCCAAAAGCTCTGTTTTTTTTTTACCGCGCTTCTCCCCACATCACCTATTTTTACTAAAAACGCAAAAGCTGAGTGAAAACCCAACTCTCACATCAGCTCTTATATGTTTATGAGGCTTATCTGAGAAACGCTTCTTGCCACCGCTGTACCAAACTAGGCGATCTGCTAACAACGGAACAAGTAATGCAAGTGTATAGGATATATATAGCCACATTCCATTGAAGCATGGACACTTGCATTACATATACACTCTTTTTTTTCTCCAACCACACCCTTAAACTTTTGCTACTACATATACGTGCACTTGGGGCACAGCCAATGAGCTAAGCATACTTTGGTATAATTATCTATGTTTATGCGTAGCACACCAAACTTCATACACACACACACACGCATCCTGATCTTGAGGACACAGGATGCTCAAGAGTCAAGCAGCTTATTCTAACGATATGTATATGTGGCTATATACGGACGCGTATATGTTGTATGCGCATCCTTACATTTATTGTCTTATTATTACAATCATTATATTCCATGTGTGTATATATACGTACGTGTAGACTACTTCACATGTGTCACTGACTGACGCGTACTACGTGTGCAGCGCAGTTAATTAATAATTAATAACAAGGCTCGATCAATGCAAGACCATTAATTAATTAGATCGACGATCAGCCGGCCGCACGACGGCGGCTCGTGTAGTCCCCGGTGAACCTCGGGCCGCCGGAGCCGGTCTGGCGCTGGCAGTTGAAGAACATGGCGGCTACAGGCGCGCCGAGGTTGTAGCGGCGGGCGAAGCTACGGGTGTTGAAGTTGTGGCGCCGCGACGGCGCGAACACCGTCTCGCGGCCGAGCTGCCGGAAGAGCACCAGCACCAGCCGGTGGATGCCCGTCGCCGGGGCAGGCGGCTCGTAGCACATCAGCTCACGGCCGCAAATAATCCAGTAATTTTAATTTAATTGTGTTACATAGTACTACTTATTATTACTGCTCTATACTTGCATGCATGCTAGGATATGATCTGGAAAACCTAGCTCCAAAAATAAAAGGTAGTATGCATGCCTGCCGATTGATAAAATAGGGTTCAGGCAAGGGGTGGACCCAACTTTGGCCCAAGACTAGGGCCAAAATCCAGCATGATAAACAAATTTATAGTTTTTAAGCCTATTTGATAGACTAAATCTTTAGTTTAGGCCAAAGTGAAGAAGTGATAGTGGAGTTTATTGAGCCGCGACTAGGGCCAAGGCCTGGGCGTGTGGCATGGGGTGCAGGCCCGCCCCGATTCAGGCTCATTTCCATTTACTTTATAAAGATCAATTACATAACTGATATACAGGATATAACTCAACTATATAAGTCTATTACCCCTCCCGAAGATTGTCTTGAGACCATTTTCACCATGCATGTGTTGGATCTCTCTCTCTCATTTTTTTTTCATGAACTCCTGACGCTGAAATTAAATCATCAGCAGCAGCTGATGCATCAAAAATCGCTATAACATCCTGTTTCTGGCAGTAAGGGGAATCGAAAGTGAACCCATTTTGGGCTTGAGTTTGAAAGTAATTAAGACGGAGCAAAAGAGTGTCGTGCAGATATTTCAGACACTTGGCCCTGAAATTATATAGCATGTACTCTACAAGTAAAGATTCAGAAAAAATTTATATTGTTTCATCTTAACATAATGTTACTTTGGTGGGATAAAACCCTGAAATAACTGGATTCAACTTTTAGTTTCTCTTGAAATCCTAATAGTGTTCCTACTAACAATTTGAACCACAATAGTCAAGTTATATCCATGCTTAGTGTATAAAAGTTAATGAACAAATTCATTAATATATTTGTAGGTTTTTTACATCCTAATAGTATTCCTACTACCAAATTTTAGGGTTTTTTTAGGATTTTAAACAGATTCATAAATATATTTGTAAGATATTTGAATAAGAAAAATTGATGGACGAATATATATAATAGACCTATAAAGAAAAGATTTTTTTTAAATCCTTAAAACCCCTACTAAAACGAATGAAGGGAGTATTATTTTGTGCACTTGAAATGTTGAAATAGCCACCCATGAAGGCGCACATAAATAATATAAGTAGACATGTCATGTTGTGTACTTGTTTGAAAACTGGGAATGATGGTGTACGTACTAACCGTATGTATTGTCAGTTGAAGCTGGGATGTCAGTCACCATCCTGCATGGAAATATGAATAAAAACTCTGATAAAAGGAAAAGTATTTTCCAACCATCACCAACTTATATTCCATGTCTCAACTTGAAGCACACATGTAATACATAAGGTCCAAATTTTTGTCATTTTCAATGGGGAAGGAAATATATCCCCCGTCCCATAATACAAGGCGTAACTCCTTTAACACATAAACCAAATAACACATTTAATTGTACTTTAACAACCAATAGAAATGAAGAGAAGACAAGAAATATGTCTATTTATACCCAATGCTTATTCATTGCAAGGAAGTCGAGAAGGATACACCCTGTATTTTGGGACATTGGAGAAAAATGGTTAGGCCTTTATATTACGACGGACGGAGTAATATAAACCAAGTCCCATGGTTAGTTATATTGCTATTTGGGCTTGATTGCAAACATGCTATTCTAGATTGATATTTTCCTTTTAGGGCATATTGTTTCTTCACCTACTCGTTCATGGATAGCCATGCATAGTCGATCATCACTTTTTTCAAACCCTTTTGAGACTTAAAATACTTGACAATTAGAAATCAAGACTAATCTTCACTGAAGTTTGATATTTTTGCCCACAAACGAAAAAGCCTGCAAACCCTATAAATTTTGGGGAAGCACATCTGCATATATAGGGCAAAACAAGAGAACCATGGTCTCTGGGATTGCTCTCACCAGTGTAGGTACTCCCTCAACGTTGGGTTGCTTGGGTTAGGAGCATCAGGATCGACCATCACCTGTTGGCAGAGAATGTTATTCAAAGTTCCCACAAAATGCGCCGTAAACTAAACAAATTAAATAAATATACATCAACCAAAACCAAGTACATGTGTCCACAATAGCAACAATGCCAATTAAATTTAAGAAGCTAGTTAATAATCAACATGGCATGAGCTTACCAGGGTGTATGCAACTCGATAATCATCTCCTCCGATCTCGACAGTCGGCCTATCAGATACTTCCGGAGAGCGCAACTCCATGCCACTGACAATAGGAGCACAATTAAATAGGACCATCAGATCAACTGTGGTGTTGAAGGGGTCCAAGACATCTCCTATGACACGAGCTGTAACCAAGGAATCGTTAGCTGCCATTTCCGGTATTACTTGGATGTGCAGAGGTGAACTTGGAGTGTTGCTTGGGGTCTTTATTTGTAGGTACAAGCTGAAAGGATGGTGCGATATTTATATAGCTGAGTGACGAGGGTCAAACATACATACCATATGAGAAAACATCTTGGAATATTTTTACGAAAACTACAGTACTCCTGGAGTCTTTGAACCAAAGCTTGAAGATTGCTGGATATTCCCACCTTTGAGGGCGGTGAAATATTCTCCTTGCAATTGGAATCTAACGGTAATATATTTTCACTTGGATCTGTAATATAAAAATATTCAGGAAAACTCTTTTCTGTATATAGATTTAAAGTCAACTTAAAATATTGACTGGTCGGTTGATGGAATACAGGAATAATGAGTCTGGGGCACGTTTGGTTTGCATCTCCAGGTCGTTGACTTGCCAATTTCTTGCGGTCCCTGTATAATTTATTGGACGGCACCAAAAGTTTGCACCCAAACACTACAAGATTACGAAGTATTGCTGAGATAGTGTGCAACAAGTGGCTGGCAGCAGCCTTGCAATTTATTGACTATCGTCATTTTTCTTATTAGTCGTTGGTGCTTGTTGCTTGGAAAATCTTATTCACCCTTGGAAATTATTTCTGTAACTGTGTAGAACACTGTCAGGCATTGTTGGAGCAAGCAAATAGGATAAAGAAAGATGCCCCCCTCAGCCACCTGACCCGAACTCTCAGCAAAAATCACGGATCTCATAGTGAACTGTCATCATATGCTCATAAGGCAAAACACAAGTACTGCAACGCCCATGACGAAACCAACGGCCAAAGAAGACCACTGTTTTGGGCTAGAGCTAGGCTGTTGCCCATGCCTTTGTTCAGATTGCATCTCAATCGCCTCATTAATTAGCTAGCTGCATTGAATCTGTTTTTCCTTTTGGTTCGAATGAATGTTTCCAATGTCTTTGTCCAAAGCATTATCCATTTGATTGGGGCACATATAGCTAGAGGAGAACCCAACTCCGTTGGTAGAGGCTAGATCTAGTAGACAGGCCTACCATCCAAATTTAACCCTTGGGGTGCTCACAAGTCACAAGTTACCTGTGAATACCTTTTTACTAATTAAAAGAGTTTTATGCTCTTGTGTTTCACAAGGTCAAGGGATATCTTATATTAGTGAGGCCGGCCATCCATGTTAAAGTCCTGCAGGTGCTAGCAAGTCGTGTGAGTACAAGGATTTGCTACTCCTCTCTCGTAAGACAACGTCAGGGACATGTTCTCTTAGTTGTCGAGTTATATTTTTATTGAGGCATAAAAGAAACATATATTGTATAATTTAGTGTTATCCCATCGTATTTCCAAATTTTACATGCATGGACTTCATTCAGCAGGTATCGTGTGACCACCTGGGTCTGTATAGCGTCCACTTTGCTGCCAACCCATTACTATGCCATTGCCAATAATGGCAAACGCATTACAACATCAGTATCCGCGTTCGAAAGATTACAAAACAAAAGATACCCGAAACCCCGGCCTATGAATCAAGGTAATCGACTTGAAAAAATTCTAAAAGATGATTGCAACTGGGAAAGCCAATCAACTTTAAAATCGAGAAGGCAATCTAGCCAACCACTTTTAGAGAATCGAGACAATTAACTAATTAAGTAAACTTCCAAATCAGAAGTCACAAGGAAGCTTCTATGTAATCTAACTTTCAGTGATAAAATTTGTTTGCAATCCTAATTTTGCGAGACCCAGATAATTGATGTTTTTTACAAAAAAAAGGTCATCGTTAATGATCAATTTCTCATAGATTGTGTTTAGTACTAAAGAATCTGAGATATACTACTTTACTCCTATTTGCTTTAGCCAAAGCCCTACTATTTTTTTACTGAAAAAACACCCTATTAGTACCGTTTAGTCTTGGTTTTCCAATCGCCATAAACAAATCAAGACCAATATTGGTTGCTATGACTTCACCAGTGGGTGAAGCTCGACTTATATTCCTTGGTGGTTTTTTTGCCGTAATTCCGGATTCTGGTTCCCTTCCAGTGATTGGAGGGTAATAGCTTGAACCGCTAGAACACGGCAAGAGGTTGAGGGCATAGTGCATGTAATCTCTTTGTAATCACAGTATCGAAAAGTAGTTTTTGATTATTTTGTATTACCGTGTCCTGAATAGATTGAAAATTCAAACAAAGAATTTCAATTGTTCTCTTGCATGGGTACGCATAAAATGAGAATTCTTATACTCTTTCCGTTCTATTTACTACTCAAACTAGATTGTTGTTTAACTAATAAAACAATGTTCGGTTCACTACAAACATAAAAACAAATAAATTTCATAAGTTTCTAAAAGTATTTTAAGATAAATCTATCCATTCTTATATTTTTATATTATTATCAAAAATAACATTTTAAATTTTTTTGATAGGCAACAATAATAAAATGAACCAATAACGCCCGCCCAAGAATTTAGCATATGAACACTCTAAGGGAGGGACACCGAGCGAGTCCCCACACACCACTCACACCAAGCATGGTCCATACTATTCTTGACTTATTTGGCATGCCAACCTCTGAATTGGTCTCTCTCAGCCTCAAAAAGAAAAGGCTATCTCAACCAACCATGAGACCGCCCGACTCCTGGGCGACTCGCGAGTTCCGCCGCTGCCGCCCGTGCCGGCACCTGTTTCTCCTCACCTCCGGCCTCCTAGCTAGTGGCTGAGGAGTGGGGGTCTGCTCTCTAGTAGATCTACTATTTTCTTTGGTTTTAATTCAATAATTTTCCTTCGTCCAGAATAATTGGGTTAGGATTTGGATTATTGTTTCGATATTTTTTATTTCACTTTCTATTTTGTACTGGACTTCCTCCAGTGGATATGCCGCTTTCTTCGACAGTGATGTGTTCTTAATTGAGGGATCGAGGTACGTTGGCCTAGTACTGTTTCAGGAGAGATTGGATCAATTTCTCGCTTCGATGAAATCGTCTTTCCGGCTGCTGGTGATACTACTGGTGGTACGAGTCTGTCCTTCTAGCTGTCGCTAGCCATGGCTAACGATGGCAGTGTCAGATCTTATGATCAGTTCAATCTTCAGAAGAGATGGCTAGTATGCTTTCGACGCCCTTTACTCCCCAAAGTGCTTGACCATACTGCGCCTCTTATGTGATCTCCGTAATTGTGGAGTCTTTTATTGGTGGAAACTATGATTTTTATGGCTAGATCCGGTGAAGTTCCATGGTAATGGAGTTTTTTAAAATAGTGGATGTTGCCGGATGCAAGGAAGACGAATGATAGGGACCTAGTGGCATAGTTCAATATAATTTTGATTTATGTGTCAGTTGTAAAACATGTTTTATTTTAATGAAATCCGATCCTTCCTGAAAAGAGAAAGCTATCTGTCAGGGTCGATTTTGGTCCAAAAGTAATATTCGACAACGCATAGTATTCAGCAAAGCTCATCCATTCTTTCTTTCTAATGTCCTCAGTCCTCACACGCATATCTGAGAGTAGTCTCTCTCGTCAATTCCTTTTGGCACATGGCGGCGCACGTGGCGACGTGGCGTGGCTTCAGACACGCATGGCTCGATTCCCTCGGTCACGTCTGCGACGGCTTCGAATCTACCTAAAGTGACCCACAGGTTGTGCAAGATTCCAAGCTTAGCAAACCGCCGGCCATGGCCGCCGGCTGTGCGATGCATCGAGAACGAAGACCTGCAGGAACCGACCGTGTGTACGTACGAGCCGCGACGGCCGCGGCCGTGTAACGACGCCCGCCACCTGCTTTATATTGGAGCCTTTTCGCGTGACCCTCGAGCTTATCCTCCTTGGACAGATAGGGATCGAAACAGTTCGATGATGCAACACATTCCTCCGTTGAAACAGCAACATGTAGTATATGTGTGGACACTATGCACAGCATAAGATTTTCGGCGACTAGAAAGTAAAGAAAACAAAGCCCAGAATTGATCTTGAAAACTCTCAGGTTGGGTTCTGGTTCAGTGTGGTCATCTGCAAAATAAATGAGGAGTTTTACAATGCTTGGAAGGTACCACAAGGTACCACAAGGTACTTTTGTGGCTGATTAATGCTAGCCATTGATCCAGCTGAATATTTAGCTAAGTATTTATTTTAATACAAAAAATATATTTAGTTAGTACCTCCAGGTACCTTTCTTTTAGGTACCTCCCGGTACCTCCTGGTACCATCCATTTTACCACCATTGGATCTTTGGGAATGGACGGTTCTCTTTTTTTCCAAGCATTGTAAAACTTCTCAAAAATATATATGTCAGTCGAGAAGTTTTACAATGTTTAGAAAAAAGGAGAACCGTCCATTCCCAAAGATCCAATGGTGCTAAGGTGGGAGGTACCAGGAGATACCAAGAGGTAAAGTACCAGGAGGTACCAACAAAAAATAATTATTCGTATTAAAAAAGGGTAAATTGGTAATTTAAATAAACAAGGTATTAATAGGATATGGATCAGACGACCTGTAGATCGATTGGAATGAAAATAGGAGATGTAACTGCTAATAGGATATGCCCGAGTAAAAATCCAGGACACAGTAAAAATAGGAGATTTGACTACACGTTCGTCACGAACGAATACTTCTAGTGGTTGCCAGGACCCACAAGTCCAGTACGCTGATATATGTGTTTTTTTTAAGAAAGCACCGATTCTTTTTTAAAATAAATAAATAGATGAAGTGCCATAGGAGTTGGATGTGGCGTGCGGGACTACGAGTCAACACATAACAGTTTCACGAGAAAAATTAACCACAGATCAAAGTTTATACCGTAACATGCTTGACTTGACGCAGCTGAAGTGATGGTTTAGTGGTAGCTTATCCTTAGGTCTACTTTGGAGACCTGGGTTCAAATCTCATCTACGTAATTTTTTCCCTTTGAGTATTTTTGTATTATTTTATGTTGGACTCCACATATAAGATGGTTATTCAGTGTGGTGCTGCAAAGTTTGTACGATCATTTTTAAAAGTTTAAATACTTTGTAAACCTATTTACTATTTTAAATATTAAATGGTTATGTACATGGTTAGGAAATTACAACTATGTGTGCATTCAATAAGATTAAAACAATGAACAAAAGATATGTCTAGGCTACTATGTTTCATTTTAGAATATTTCAAACATATAGGTATGAATACACCATAAACTTTTTGAACACGTATGAATATTCTATTTCCTACTAGACACATATGAATATGATTTGGGTAAAATGGGAGTATCTGTTGTTGATAACATGATACATCTCTCACATAGGTTCTTATAACTCAAGTCAAACTTTGAGATTTGAATACACCACAAATTTGGACACAACCTTATGTTGACCATAATATTACAAAATATTAACATACATTAGCATTTTCTATATGCAAAAACTTGTTTTCTTTTCTCCATTTGGGTGGAAGAAAACGAGGAATCTGAAAATAAAAATTTAAAAGCATATATATTGACATTAAAAAGACCATTTCATAAAAATCATGATTTTAGAAGAAAATAGAAACAAAAATCATCAAATTTGGACATATTTTGATGGATAAATACCAGTTACAAGTTTTTAATTTTGGATTAAAAAGAAAAAAAGCTAGCTCTTTGAATGTTCTTCGTGACGTGGCAGAACTGTATTGGCCAAACCGGGTGCACGTGGATCACTCTTAGGCGCGTGATCCGCGGTGACGACGCTCAGCTAATAGTTCACTGCCATGTGCAAAGAGGAGCTCGAGATCACTGATAACATTACAAAGGATATGCTCAAGCACAATACCCAGAAACCTATAGCTTATCCAGTGGTCGGGCTTCTTTATTCTTGAACCTAAGACCAAGGTTCGAGGCTTGGGGCTGCAATTTTTTTTGCACGCAATTGCTCTCCACCGAGCGTGCAGCCAAATAAAATGATTCGGTCAGTTTTTGTTTTTTTTCTCATCTATATATCGCGTCAGATTTTCTTCTTCATTATCTTCCCGCCCAAATAAAAACAATTCAGTCAGTTTTGGTTCCTTTCAATATATAGCAATTTGCAAGCTTTTGCTGATGCGGAAACATTCCTGTTGAAGGTGCAGAATAAACGGAGAATCCGAAAGTATGTTATTGTGGCAGAAACAAGAAACAATATTGTACCCATAGCCTAGACAGGTTGTTTGTGCCTAACACACTAGTTGAGCACAAGGAAGAAAATTAATCCAGCAATTACATGCTCAATTAAGGCGTACAGAATCTAAATGGCAACCATGGCTGCAAGGGAAAGACTGCTGACTGCATGCTTGATGCAGCTTACAACACACCGACGGAAAATGCAAAGAAACTATACCAGGATGCACACAAATAGCACAGTGACAGTAAAAAATAGGGAACTCTTTTATTTTCGCCAAGTGTATACATGCCGTCTGAAAATATGTGAATCTTGAGCAGTACAATCTGTTTGGACTAAGAAGCTAAAACGGTTGCACGTAACCACAATGAAAAATGCCAAAAAAAAACTTTCATTGACAGATCTGCTAGACCATTATCTTATACTTGGGCTTATGATAAGTTGGAGAATATATATGGTGCAAATAAGCTGGAGATCACTTTGACATGAAAAGAGATCTGCATTATTGTGTTGTGTCATCGGGGCTAGTAACTGCAAATGAAAATGATACAGAATCAGCATGTGAACAATATAAAAAGGTGGCCACGACAACGGGCTGCGGCGGGGGCGACGGGTGGGAGAGAACGAGGAGGCCACCACGACGAGATGTGGCGGGGTCAACAGGCGAGGAGGGCACGATGATGATCTGCGGCAGGGACGACCGGCAACGATGCCATGGCGACGGGGGGTGGGGGGTGGGAGCAGAGGGAGGAGGCGGCGCCACGGATGCGGAGGCGGCGGTGGCGGCGGCGGCAGCAGAGGAAAAACTCGATCCGAACTGGAATGGTTCTCGCGTGCACAGTCGTGATCCAGTCACGTGAGATGCGAATTTCCATTAATACCTTTTTTTATTTTTTAAAAAACAAATACTTAGCCAAATACATACTATGATCAACGGCTATAATTAATTAGACAAACAGTACCTCTTGGTACCTTCTAGTACCTGTCAAGCATTGTAAAACAGCTCATGTCAGTATCATGCGTAGAGCTGATTTAGGTCAGCATCCACAAAAGGCGGCAATGCAATAATGTCATGGGGGATGGAATCATCCTCCTGGCATTTATTGCCAAACGTGACACACTCGGTAATTATGTTAATTTGTCCATCATATGAAAGATGATCGAAAACAACACTAAACATACATTTAATCAGAGCATTGCATATCGAATAGTACGGCTTTTTGTATGGATTTGTGGCTTTGTGCATTCAGTTTTTATGTTCGGTCCTATCCATTGTGGGTTTCTGTTTCCTAGATTTTAAAAGCTTGAGTTCATCTTAGGGCGGGGTAAGGGCAGAAGAGGCGGTGGGTATATTTGAAGGAGATGAATGCAACATTTATACATTTCGAGACAAGGGTAATTAAATCATAGATTAAAACCCATAATCAAACTATCTCTGTTCCAAATTCAAAACATGTAGAGTATGGAGAGACAAGGCATTATTATTGTTCATTTAAGTTCTTTAGTGCACAAATCACAGTAGAATTTATTTATAGAACATGCAAATTGAAGCATGCTTTCATTATTAAGAAGAAGAGACGTATGACAAAGGTTACACAGAGAACAAACAAAACAGAAAAGGACGCAAAACAACAACTCCACAATCGCCAAAATGACCAAGAGTCTAGCTAAACAAGAGACGAAGCCCTCGGGAGGATCCTTATTAATTTGGAACACGTTTCTAAGCTATGAAAAGCCCACTTAGCCTCCCTAATATTGCACTAACGTGGATGGGTTGGAAACAGTTGATGATAAAAAAGAGAAAGGGACACACTGTATTGTATTGAATACATATATACTAGATCTCATTCTTTTCACTTTCTGGGCTAAGATAGTCCAATTTCATTCTTGTTTGGAAAGAAAGCATGCCCACCTTTAGTTTTTTCTTTTGAGGAAGAAAATAAAATGCTCATGTGTGTATTTCTGCAGGGCGTCTGTGAATGTTTACATCTAGTAAAATTGATTTAGGTCGGCGACAAAGATATTCGTGTTATGTATGATAGATTCATTATGTGTAGTTCATTAACTTTACAAATTTGAATATCAAGTGAAAGAACATACTTCTTAAGTTCATCTCAAGGCATCTAATTAATTAATAAATTCATGCACCGTCAGATTTTTAGCAGCTTTTTATATATGTTTGGGCATTCAGTTTATCAATAGCAGCTTTTTTACTGTTCTAGTTCCTTTATGCGTGTGTTTGTTGTATATGTGGAGCAATGATCAATAACATCAGTAGTTTGTTGTTATCTTGTTCAGTCCCTAAGATTCTTTGAGCAATAATCCAATTGATGCGGATAAATAAAATGACATAAAGTAGATTCAAAGCCCACGAAAAACGTGAACAAATAGAGGTGGGTGACACATCAACGTGATCGTTGGGAAAAAAAGATTCTGTAGTTTTGTTAGTGCTTGGAACCAGATGATGTTTTCAGTCGTCTTAAATATTAACCAGAGATGTACCTCCCACATATTGTTGCCGCTTGCAGGGCTGTGCGTGGACATGATTTCGCAAAAATCTGGATAGGGGTATATCTGATTTTCAAAGCTTTTGATACATATGAATATCCAAATTAAATTTATATTATTTATATCTATGCAAAGTCTTATTTTTTATTTTGTTTGAAATTTTTGCCCAGTTTGAAACCTAGAAATATCCTTATGGAATTTTGTATCATGAATGTTATGACAACAATAAAAAAAATCATCGTTGAAACTTCTCAATGACATTATGTGAACAATTCAATTTATATCGTGAAACATTCAATGAGTATTACGGAAATAATCTAAACTGCACCATAAATCATCCCATGAGTAATATATGAACAATGCAAAAATAAATCATTGGACATTTAATAATAATATGAAATAATTAAAATTTAAACAATAATATGAAAAATGTGATCATGTAATTACTGAAAAATGATCCATTGGTGTAGTACTACTGACAAAAGCCCCTGGATTTCTCATACTATGAAAACCACACATACAAGAAACATATATTGGGGGAAACGTAGTTGAATTGGTACTTGATATATACGTCCTCATAATACATATACTGAAATAATAATGGAGACAATATATAACAAACCGGGGAGTGTTTTAGGCTGCAACACTCGAATTTTGTATCCATTGGTGTACTCGACTTATATTTCCTTCTTCCCTGTATTGTTCTCCCTAGTATTGATGGTCCAGACCACCACAAGATGATGAGGCGAAGTGGCATAATTGTAGATTATTTAAATTTATCTTATCAAACTAAATTTTATAAATGTGGGGTATATTTTTTATAAATACAATGGAAGTTAGAGAAATTTAAATTATGATATAAAATAAAACGACTTGCTTATGAAACAGAGATAGTTGCTAGGAAACACATTGTTGCTCTATATAATGGGATCAAGTTCCTAACACATACCTCTATTTAGACTATACGAGAAGAGATATCATTGGTAGCATCAATGGCCATGATCTTATTCTGCATGATTGGTAAGGTGGGTTTCCTCCAATCTTTCGTTGGACTGGGTGTTCGATTGCATGACCAATATCCCTAAGAGAACATATTCGGTGTTTACCGACCCGAACGTGCTACCAAACTCAGTTGGACGCAAAACAATGCATCTAAATGATAAAAAAAATATGAATAGATAGAGTACCCAAACATCTATCATCATGCAAAGTCTAAGGATGAACAAAAATTTATGCAAAGAGATAAAAAAAGAGAAATCAACACTTGAACTGTAGCGGGACGTGGATCATAAACCATAAGATTAGCTACTATTTAGGTGTTGATTTTTCTTTTTTTTGTATTTCCTTGCATAATTTGTTGTTCATCCTCAAACTTTGCATTGTCTATCTATTGACAGATTTTAGATGCATTGATTTGCGTGCTATCAAGTTTCGTAAAACACGTGAAGGGCCGACAACACCCATAAGCCCACCCTAGGCACCCCCTCCCCTTTCCTCCTTTACTATTTTTCTATCTATGTTTTTTTGACCGAAGTTAGTAGGGGAAACCCAACCTATTTTTTGCATATTTTTTCTTTATTCCAGACCCATCGCTCCTACAGGAAGTCGAACCTGGGTCTTTTGGATGCTATTCAGGTGCTCTAACCACTTGTAACACCACTAAATTTCAGTTAGCAATTCTATCATTTGTGGGCTTAATTAGTAGACGAAGTGAAGAAGTTGACCAGGCTTTTAAAGTCCAATAAAATATTTTCTTTTATGGTCCTCACGTCCCTACAGCTACCCCACTGTAACTCCCATCTATTTATCTTCCAACGTTAGGAACGGTTGGAAGTCTTGCATCCTCCTTGGTAGCTAGCGCAGGAGATTCCATGAGGAGGAGGCAAGCACACAGTACCGATTTTTTTCTTAATTTTAACTAATTTTTTAATAATATTTTAAAAACAACACCCCAGGAACGATATTTGCATCACATGACCGTTTTGGACGTGCCTGTGCGCGTGGCGCGTCAAAAACACCCTGTCGTGCCACATGCATTGGCACGACAAGCTGTGCCATGCTGGAGGGTGTCAGAGGGGTCTGACAACTCATAATCTACGTGGCAGGCTTGTCGCGCCACTCCCACTGGCGCGGCAAGATAATGCTGTCACGCCGGCGGAAGTGGCGCGACAAGTCTGCCACCTTAAAAAGATCATATCTTTTTCATACGAACTCGGATGAAGATGATTTTTACATGAAAATTGTAGCCCTCGATGAGATCTACAACTTTGTAGTTTTATGTTTTTTCATTTGAAGTCATTCAGATGCTCAAATAATTGATCTAAACTTTAAACATCATATTAAGCATTAAACCCTTAGTCAGGTCGCCCCAACTTAACTTTGTTCACCATAGTTTCACCAAAGAGATTATATATATGTATTAATTGGTCTATAGAACTACGAATTCATATTTAACACTTTCTAACACCACTCAACATAAGGTTCTCTTCTTTGTTCTTTATATTTCTGAAAGTTTAAGTCCTTAAAACATTATGTTTATTTACTAAGACACATGCAATGACAATAGTTTCATCAAATTGTTAGCTATTTTGAAGAATAATTTGAGTAAAAAACCTTCCATTTTAATCGTAAAATGAACTTGAAGAAGTCAAAATTATCACTTTGAAAAAATTATCATATGCTCAAGTAGCCATATTGGAGAGATTTTGTTAAAGATCTCTTTGATTAGTCTTATATTGTTTACAAATCTCTTTTCTATTCTATCTATACTACTAATCTATCTATACTATTAAAAAGAACGAAAGGTGGTCACGTCCACACCCTTTGCTGAAGCCTCACATACGAAACCATCTCCGCACCTAAAAAAAGCCCTTCACGTCGCCCGGTTATTCACGCGACGTCCCATTCAAGATCCAAATCACGCGATCATGATCCGCCCATAGGCTCGCGATCATGCTCCGCCCCAACCTCCACCTTCCGCCCAACCTAGCGATCGTGCTGCAACTCCCGTCGGCTCTCACGATCGTGCTCCGCCCCAACCTCCGTGGCTCCGCCCTCCGCCAACGTAGTACATATAATTTTGTGAGGAAATAAAAAAATGTCTTTTGTAATGTTCTATATTGTTTATTATATAATGAAACAATGCTCTGTGTATTATATTTACAATTGAAAATGAGGTAAAACTAGCTTAACCGCCGAGGATGCCATAGTAAGTTAATGCGACAATGAATAAAAATATGTATCGTTTCATTTCCAGTATAATTCAAAATCATGGTGAGCTAGGTCATGTGCTGTCTTTTACTTTTTTAAAAATGTGTAAACATTATTACAATATGAGCTAATAATACACCTAAAATAGATATTAAATCTGTACAATAAATTATCTGGTCATTCTGATGTATGTTATAGTAATTGTATTGCAATCCTTGCTCACGTGAACACACTACATGACAAAACTAAAGATAGTTTAGTTAACTACCAAAACCCATTGTAAAATTTCAGTAAACTAACAAACTTATCTAGGATCTTCAATAGGCTAGTAAATATCGAAATGTGCATGTTTGTCTGAAAAAAGATTGAAACATAACTAGTTAACTTATGAAGAAAATTGTTTGTTCTATGTTCACTAAATCTACTATACAACTTATGAATTTTTTGTGTTGCCTTAAATCCATTGTTTCATAGACTAATTAATTATTATATAAAACCTTTTTGGTGGAACCAAGATGAACAAAATTAAGTTGAGGTGACCAGACTAAGAGTTGAATGCTTAATACGCTGTCTAAAGTTAAGATAAATTATTTGAGCATCTTAATGACTTTAAATGAAAAAAACAAAAAACTACAAAGTTGTAGATCTCATCGAGAGCTACAATGTCCATATAAAAATCATCTCCATCCAACTTCATATGAAAAAGATATGATTTTTTTAAGGTGACAGGCTTGTCGCGCCACTCCCACTGCCGCTTGCCGCGCCGGTGGGAGTGGCACGACTAGCCTGCCACATGGATTATGAGTTGTGAGACCCCTCCGACACCCTCCAGCATGGCACATCTTGCCGCACCAATGCATGTGGCGCGACAGGGTATTTTTGATGCGCCACACGGACTGGCGCGTCCAAAACGGTCATGTGATGCGAATATGGTTCTGGTGGTGTTATTTTTAAAATATTATTAAAAAATTAGTTAAAATTAAAAAAATACCACAGTACCTACTGTTTTGATGGTAATCGCAGCAGGATTGAGAGAGGAGAGATCTTGATCTAATTGAGGTAACAACACTTCGTCTTCTCCCTGCTAGCCATAATACAGTTTTGGATTAAGCTCCGGTCATTAGCACCTTAATCCCTATAGGAGTAGCACGTCCCTGCCAATCTCTGATGTCAGTTCTCTTCCGTCAGTTCAGAGATTTGAGAGGCCCTGGTACTTGGATTATGGAAGAGTTTTTCATATAATCTTTGTCGCTAGTTTTCTGTCAGCATGTACAGTCCCGGTTAAATCTAGTTTTCAAGGGATTTATATTTCGAATCTGTGGCAGAACCGCCCAATTTAAACTGGCTCAAGTGCGTCGAGCCACCTTAACTCAGGATAACTCCGCACGCACTTCAAACAGTTTAAACCCGGTAGTCTGTCGAGTGTCCCCGGGACATCCCGAATCATCCACTGACAACATTTTCTTAACCAAAGCTTAGGATCTTTTACCGAGTTGGAGATAACATAACAGGCATTACCTTTTTACATACATACGGAAAGATACGAAATATTACAAACCGAGTTTTGAAACATTCCTAACTTCAAGCCATAGAGCTACGGTTCAGAATACAAAGTAGATTTATACAAGAGAAGAAAAGTAGAACTAGAAACTTCTAACATCTAGAGTCATCTGGGACCTCTGATGCTCTAGGACTTCTGGTTCTCCTCCTCGGCTTCGGGCTGCGGAATCTCCTCTGAAAAACAGCAAGGGAAGAACCCTGAGTACGAAGGTACTCAGCAAGACTTACCCGTCTTACCAAAGAAAAGACTCTCAAGGATAAATGATTAGGCTTTTGGTGGTTATTTGGCTGACTTGACCTTTGCGGAAAAAGCTTACTAGTAATGAGTCCTTATAAAGCAGTTTTATTGCAGTTAAGTATTAGCTACTCAACTAAGTGGTAAATACCTTTTTCATTCAAGTGATACTAGGTCCAAACAGCATTTTGAATCACTTCCATGTAATAGTTCAACTTGTTTCCTCTATGATGTTTAACACCTGATCAAGTGCACTCATAACCAAGAGTAGTGTTGATCCGGATCCATATACATCCTGCAGGAGATACCTAGCCACCAGTTACGTACAGCTGCGCCAGCTGCCCGCAACAACCTTTCAATCAGTTGGACCAAAAACCGGAATATCCTTACCCGAACCCGGGAACGCATCCCCACGTGGGCCCCACGTCTGGCGACCACCCCGTGAGTTCCAGATGACGATCCCGCCTTTCTCCGACCCAGCAAGCACCGGTAAGCGATATTTCCAATTCATGAGCCAGCTAATCTAGTTGGCTTTACTGGCCCCATTACCCAGTAAGCAACCAGGTAGAATCACTTGATCAAACAGGTAAACAACGAATCGGTCCTTAGTGACTTTTGTTAGTAGGCAGAGTTAAGGATCGAACCTGTCAATCCACTCTATCATCCTCTGCCCACTCTCTCTTTTCTTATAATCTCATGCATGATTCATCTATGATTAGTGAAAACCTAGATCAATTCCTTTAATTATAAACCTGGCAAGGCATAGCTAAGCAGATGTGGTCTAATCCATTTACTTACTTGCCCTATCAAAGGTAATGCTATCAAGGAGTAGTTCATGCATCAAGGGTTTGCATTCAACTCCTAACCTAATGCACACATAAAATCATAATCTTTGGACTCGTGATCTGTTGAAATAAAGTAGGTAAAGATGCATCCAGGGCTTGCCTTGGGTTTCAAAAAGATTAGCAGTCTCGACGGCTTCCTGAGACTCCTGAGCAACCAAGAAAACCTCCTCGTACGGCACTGGGTCGTTCGAGAAATCCACGTATTCCACTTCCGAAGTTTCCGACTCTAAATGCAATGCAAGTTAGTGATGAGAAATGCAATAGTTGAAAACATAGCACAAAGTTCACTTCTCGATACAGTTGCAAGCCAACAAAGATACCTAGACCTTTCCCAAAGAAAAAGTTATTTTATAAAGTGGGTAAATTAATCCTTATTTATTTTATTGATTTTATTAAGAAGAGTTGCTAAGGATGCTCAAATTATTTTCTACACAAACCTAACCCTTTATTTACCTATAAAAGTGCTTACAAGACCTAAATCCTATTTTAGAATATTTTTAGCATCATTTTAGCCATTCTTAATAATTATTTTCTAAGATGGTGTTATTATTAAATTCTAATCACTACAAACTTAATGGTTTAGCATTTTTATCAAATAAAGGAAAACCTAAGGAAATTATTAAAATTTATTTCACATTTTTCTGATTTCTCTATAATTTTCTAGAATTAAAACAGTGAATAAAAATAATTTAAACTTATTTCTAAAACTTAAATGGTCTTTTTACAAAAACCCCCTCGGCTTTCCTTCTCTTCCCCAGCGAAGCCCCTGCCCACGCGGGACAGAGTCCCCGCGCGGACCGAGCGCCTCGCCGGAGTTGACCCCGCACGCTCGCCGGCGGCGAGGTCCTCCGACGATCACAACTAGTCCTAGGGCCTATTTACACCCCCGCGCATCCATTCTAGGACTAAGCTTGCTCGGAGAACCCTAACCCTAGTTCCCCCGCGGCACGGCGGCGGAGCTCCGGTGGCGTGCCGTACTCCGGCGAGCCCACCGCAGCAACCGAGCTCACGACTGACGCACCAGCCTCACCGCGACTAGAGACAGCTTACGCGCAACCCTAGCGACCCCGCGGGACACTACACCCCCGAGCGCACTACTCCCGGCCATGGCGGGAGCACGCATGGCGCATACGGCGGCGAGCTCCTAGCGGCGCAACGACGACGAGACGAACTATGACAGCTACCCTACGAGCATCAGTGAACCCTAACGCACCTAGCGCGCACCCAAGCTCGGCCGGAGGAGGCCCGAGCAACGCTGCAGCCGTGCGGCTGCCATGGCGGAGGAGCGCCATGGCGTCGAACGCGTTCCAGCACGGGCAAATGCCGCGCTCGACCGAACCAACCCTCAAACATCTTTCCAAACCTCTAAGCAGCACCACTAACTTCTCTAGCTCCGATCAACACAACCATAACGGCACAAAGACGAGGGGAAGCTCACCCCGGCGAGTCGTCGACAGAGAGCTCCCAAACCGGTTGCGTCGGGCGATGGAGTGAGGGAAACGGAGCAAGGATGGGTGGAAAAGCTCAAGGAGATGACGGCGAAGCTTGTGGTGGCTAGAGACAACGCGGAGCGGCTCAGATGGTGGCTGCAGAACACCGGCTCGACGGCGGCGAGGTCGGTGAGCAGAGGAGCTCACGGCGGAAAAGAGGAGGAGGAGAGGCCGATGTCGAGCTTTATCAACGGCCGAGATCACCGTGGCGTGACACCTCCAGCTGCGACACCGCTCGAGCTGGCTCCTACCGCGACCGACGCGTGGCCGGTGAAGTGGGCCGCCGCTCGACGCCGGCAGCAGCTTGCTTGCCGTGACGTCAGCTTTTCCCCAATTGAGCTCCATTTGCACCGAGATTGCAGCTTCAATTTCTCCCAAATTCATATGGCAACACCAAAAACTTCCAACATGAAACTTGTATATGGATCCTTCAATTTCATTTCTTATTTTGACACTTCACTCATTTGAGTTCGAATTGAAGCCGAATTTGGGCTTCAAAGTCACTGCTGCAACTTCCCCCAAATTTCAGAGACCTTAACTGAAATTTGCAAATTACTTTCGAAATTTGAATAGAACATGCCTCTGGTGCTGAAGACAAATTTGAAATTCAACTTCAGTAGAACAACTTCCTAATTGGAAGTTTTTGCAGAAAACTTCAAATTCGACCTCTATTTACACAAATTCAAATCTGTCCTCAATTACACTGAAATTTCTGAAAACATAATCTGACTGATTTTCTTTTGTGTTTTTCCCCTTGATCCAGACCATTTCTGAGTGTGACCCAAAAACAAAAGTTGTTCTTCATACATTCCTTAACAACTTTGTTTAAGACACCTTGGCCGTAAGAACCTCAGATCTACCATGAACTTAACCTGAAGATCGCTGCTCATTATGAAAATTCAGCCGAAAAACGGACAAGTCCTGAAAACGGACAAGTCCTGTTGTCGGACGGTGAATAGTGCATTTTCTCCATTTTCTTCTCCCATTTAATTGAAGCATTCTTTCTCCAATTTTTTCTCACCATGGATGGTCAACTACATTGCTTAGCTTATAAACTCCATTTAGAAATTCTTGGGTTCACAAAATTTTCAAATTTGGCCCATTTGTTGACTTTGGTCAACAATTCTTCTTTTCTCTTTTTCTTTTTCTCTTTAAACATTTTCACTTAACCAACCATTCATGCACATGTACATAGACTAAAAAGGGTGGGATGTTACAGAATCTGAATTTTCTATGAATACGAAAGTTTTAGATAATTTTTTCATCTTTCCAGAACATATTAGAACATCTATTTTGGTTAAGCATGTTGGGAGTTACGAATTTCTGAAGGTCAGCTGTTGTAGTGTGCAGTACAGCAGAAAAAAAAAACTGAATGTGTGCTTATCTTTGCGAGCGGCCATAGGAGCACTTTACTTGTTGTTTGCCTTATTCGTATGCTTTATTTTGAGCTGAGAATTACTTATATCCAGGTGGTGCATCATTGGAGCAATCTTAGCTCATTTCTGTTGTTGATTGGCGAAAGGCAAGTAAACGTAGCTCTGTGGTCTTGCTTTAACTTTGTTATTTGAATTACCTCTATTAAATTAAAATATTTTACACTGACCATACAATATGCTAGATATATATTTTATCCCTGTGTCTTGACGTATTTGTGAGCATATTATGGATTCTATTTGCATGCCTTTGAAGTTGAAATACATGACAAAGTGCATACTTGACAATTTCTGCATTTTTGCACTTTCCATTGGATGCATAAGAAGACACCGTAGCCTGATGTTGGTGCGGTAAGTACCGGTACAACAACACACATTGAAATGAGCAATGTGGTTGCAGCCCTCACTTCCCGTTGTTCGGATTTGAGGGTAGAAGAGAAGTTATGCATCGCATTGCATCCGTTGCATTCGCATTTGCATGAAAGTTCATAATATGAAGTTAATAATATTTTATCTCATCAATCGGAGTTATATTTCAGCTAATACTATAATTGGGAGCTGCCCTTTAAATTGCAGCTCAAATGATATTGTTAAAGCCGTTTACTTGTTGAGGTTTTTTTCATAAACCTCATGCGCTTTTATCTTTCTCTCAGGTGCTTGAGTTTTGAAGACGACATGCGTCGGGGTGGGAAATAGAAGCACATCATTGCATTTTCAACATGTTCCTTGTTGTCTTCACACAGTTAGAATAACGAACTTGATTCTCTAAGTTATAGTATACCGTTTGAGCTGTGTAGTGGTGTGTAGTTTTAATAATATTATAAACTATTATGCTGGATTTATGAATGCTAGAGTGATGCTCTTTTTATTGAAATATCTATTTATCAATCTTGTTTGAAGCTTTCGCGTACTTTGTTGTTAATAGTTGTCTTGTGCTCTTATTTTATCAATATCTTGTCATGGTTGTAGTATTGTAGTAATACTCTAGATCGTTTTCTAGGGTGTTACACCACTAGACTAGAGGCCCTTTTGCTATTTTTCTTTCTATGTTACACGTCTTCCCCTAGATCAAACGTCGCTTCCATTTTCCAGGTCCACTCCCCGAAGCTCATTTCCATAGCAAAATAACAGCTAGGCATCGCTTTTAGTATGCCCTGTTTTTTTCTTCCATTTTTGTTTATGTATCATTTCTTTCTTTATTATTCTTTTCTTCCTCCAGGGTATAGCTTATTTTTTGTTTTTTCCTTTTCTTTTTCTTTCTTTCTTTCTTTCTTATTTTTGCTTTTCTTTTTTTATCACAGTTTTATCTTTTTTTTATTTTCTCAATTAATTCTTTTTTTCCTATTTTTCACCCCTCACCTATGAAGGTTGGACTACATAACCCCCAACCTATGAAATGGTCTATATCACCCACTGAACTTCTCAAAACCAGTCAAATTACCCCCCTAACGAAGTTTTAAAAAATCATAAAATAGAAAATCTAATTGTGTTGGACTCTAAATGAGTAGATATACACAGTGAACATGTAATATGGTATGTTTTAGTATATTTTTTTCACTATAGCTTTAGATCGATGTTTTTCTCCATAGTAGTAAAAAATGTATTAACACGTACCATATTATATGTTCAGTGTGTATATCTACTTATTTGGAGTCCAACACAATTTGATTTTTTATTTTATGATTTTTTTTATGATTTACTATGATTTTTCAAAATTGGTTCAAGGGGTAATTTGATCAGTTTTGAGAAGTTCAGGGGGTGATATAGACTGTTTCATAGGTTGGGGGGTTATGTAATCCACCCTCCATAGGTGGGGGGTGATATAGACTTTTTCCATTTTTTATTTATCTTGTAATTCATTTTTGCCCTAATTTGTTTAGGAACATTTTATTTTTTCTCATATAATATATTTTTGGTTATTCTATTGTATTCACGAGATGTCTAAGTATAATAGTATAATAATATTGTTTTTATAGTGTATTTTGTATTATTCTTATAGTACTCTTCGTCAAATGTTCGATTATATAGTTTGGATTGTTACATAATGCCAGAATAATGTTCCATGATTTGTTTCACTAGCTTGATGTTTGTTCCATGCATCATAGTTTTGTTCGCCGAGCATATATATGATTTGTTCTAGAAATATAATTTTTCCCTTTGGTTGTATATTTTTTTCATGTTTATGAATGTGTTATTCTAGAGATATTACTTAAGATAAGTGCGATAGTATTTTTTTTCTACTGACATATACAAGTATTTCTACCTAATATGTTTGTGTGCATGTTCAGAGAAGAAAAGAAAACAATCTAGCTTGCTAGCTTTTGTTTTCGTTCGGATACTCGGACCGATCCTTCCCCGTCGGAGCATACCTAAGATACTATCCATTTTCGACTCTCTCTGCACATGGGGCCCATACTTGGTAAGCTACATTCAACTCTCTCTGCACATAGAACCCATACCTGGCAAGCCAGTTTGGCTAGCCAAATCAGCTAATTAAATTTGGCTAGCGATGAAGGTCAATTCGAAGAGCCAAATGACTCAATAAGTTGAATAGTCTGTTATAATCAGAATTTGGCTATTTGAGCCATTTGAGAATACTAGAACACCCGATATGTTCTCATGTCCCTAAACCTTGCTGAAAGATGCAAAATCACGTCCTCAACTTTTTTATACACTAAATCACGTTCTCAATAGAGGCATGGCCGCATGGGAAGATAGGCCCTGTTTTGATCCAAGGGCAAATACTAGCAAATAAGCGCAAGTTTACTCTTTTATTTGCCAAATGGATCCAAACAGGTGGGAAGAAAAAAACAGCAAATGGTAAATAAAAGGGAAAAAATATTGCTCCTCAAAGGCCCAAGAGAGAGCAAATGGGAATATGGCTGCTAGGAAAGGGATCTACTAGAGGGGGAAAGAAGCATTAATTAGGGGCTTAAGCGTGTTTTGCCATTTATTTGCTCTAGTCACGCTATCGACTTGTCCACGCTGTAATAAACACTCGGACAAAAAGCACCACGCGCCGTCACGCTCTCGTATCCATCCCCATCTTCATTCTCCAACCGCCCACCCATGGCCACCGCCACCCTCGCAGCTCCTCCTTTCCTCCCCTCCTCACCGCCACCCTCGCAGCTCCTCCTTTCCTCCCCTCCTCACCGCCGGCGCCAGCGCGTGCGAGGAGGAGCAGGACAACGAGGCCCTTCCTCCGCGTCGCGTGCGCCTACGCTCTGCAGGAGGGCCAGTCCCGCCGCTTCCACCGCCTGCCGTGCGGCCTCGATCTCGAGGTCATCGCCCAGCCCACGCCGGCACCGGGAGAGCGTCCGCCGCTGGTGTTCGTGCACGGGAGCTTCCACGCGGCCTGGTGCTGGTCCGAGCATTGGCTTCCGTTCTTCTCGCGGGCCGGGTTCCCCTGCTACGCCCTCAGCCTCCGCGCACAGGTAGTCGCACGCATTGTTCGTCGAAATGCTTCATTAGGCTTATAAGAAACTTCAGGCTGCGGATGGGTCTAACTCTATATGCGTGGCATTTTCTCTTAGATATATGATTCAGTACACTTCAACTGACTAGTTGGTTGTTGCATTGCCCAATTGCCAGTCTTTGTTTATAGAGCATTCAACGTTAACAGCGTCGATGACTTGGTTCTGGACTTTTGCAGGGTGAAAGTAGTGTTCCACAGGAGGCAGTGGCGGGCACACTTGAGGTAATTAGTCTGAGTACCAGTGGAGTGCATTCAATTCAAGTAGTCTTAACTGTTTGAAGTTTCCTGTGATTGATACTACTACTACTACTACTACTACATTTAACCGTCAATGTGTTAGTGTTACAGATGGATACTTTGAAGTAACTTTATACGAAACATATTCATTATAATTCTAGGTTGTTTAGGACTGCAGTACTTTACGCCGACCAGTCCCTATGTCTTACTTATTGCGCACATTTAGTATATCATTTGAAGTAATGCACTGGAAGATAACAAACACAAATATGAACAGAAGTACAGAACTTCAAGTGCCATCAGACTAGAAATTGATATGTTTAAGCCAAAAGATTTCACTATAATACTTCATGCCATAAAGCTCGCCCACTTCATTTGTCACTAGAGTTAAGCCAATATGTGATTGGCTTGCAGTAGACGCATACCAGCGATATTGCTGATTTCATCCAGAAGGAAATCCCCACGCCACCTGTACTAATTGGACATTCATTTGGAGGGTTGATTGTGCAGCAATATATATCATGTTTGCAAGGTATGCTCTATCAAAGATTGCTCACATTCAATTTTCCTGCTGCTATAGCATTTTTTTTATGTTTATGGTCCTTACTATTTTGCATCACTCAGAGGCTTAACGCACCAGCTCTGCTGTGATCCATCAGTGGGCAACCATCCCTCCCTCCCTTCCTCCTGTTAATAACTTTGCAAGTTTCAGCTACATAGACATGCTACTTCGAAAATCTTTTTTTAAAAAAAAAAAATGGATTTCATGCCTAGTTACATTTGGAGGAAGGAAGTAGTGCATGCCTAAACCTTGACCTTTGTTTCTTGGGTTTCATCTCTAGCCCAACCCAACTTTCTTGGGGCTAAAGGCTATGTTGTTGTTGTTACATTTGGAGCAAATACAACAAGCTGACTGGGGGACGTGATAAATTAAATAGGGACCTAAAGACTGTATTTATTTTTTCAAAGGATCTTAAGGCCTCTTCCATAATATCCAGCATTGTGACTTCTCTTGGTATGCATTTGAATGTTAGGTACCTATAAAACACAATATGTGTTAATTATGTGTTATGTTTCAACTTGTCAATTGATATGGACATATAGTTATATAGAAGTGTAAAATTTATTTTACTTCTCCTTAACTGCTAAGTGTATATAATTTAGATTCAGAACACATGCAACAGAAGTTTGTAATGATGATCCCTTTTTCTATTTCAAAGTATATCTGATCAAACTTTCTTAATTCTAGGTTCAGAACTTCTTCATCCAAAGCTCGCTGGTGCTGTCCTTGTATGTTCTGTGCCTCCCTCAGGAAACAGGTATTTCTCACATGGGACATTGTCTGTTGCATTTTTACCTTATTTATCTTAGTTTCGGCGTTATGCAACTCCTTTGTATCGTTTATTGACAGTGGGTTGGTATGGCGTTACCTTTTGACTAAACCTGTTGCTGCAATCAAGGTAAATGGATCTGCATTATTTTTTTTATTACACTTCTATTGGAGATATATCACTATTTTCTTGGACGTATTGGAATCTGTTGTAGTAACCTAGTTTTCCAATTGTTTCATCTAGTATCAAAATTTTCCAAACATTTATTCTGTGTTTTAGACCTAAAATCTGTCAATCTCCATTACAAATGACAAATGCTCATTCATTTACCATTGTAGCAACAATTATATTCCTGGGATTTTCTTCATTCTATCTTGAGTTATTATTTATTATTTAAATTATACTTTGTGAGGAACTTAACTTGTGCCTCACTGTTTCCATGTTGATAACTTTTCTTTTCATAAACAACATATTGCTAGTTTCCTAGTGGCACAATTAAGATGACCACAAAACTGACATGTGTACATGATATGATGTTTAATGCACACATATCAAACTAGAAATGAAGCCACATTTCTATTGAGATTTTTGTTTCAATTTAGTTATGTAAGCTGAGCAGCTGTAATTTGTCAATAATCTTCCTATCAGGTGACACTTAGCTTGGCTGCAAAAGCATATGCAAATTCATTGTCCCTCTGTAAGGAAACATTTTTCTCACCACAAATGGATGATGAACTTGTATTAAGGTAATGTGATGTATGCCAGTTCCTTTTGCATTCCAATATAATCTCTTGACAATGTTTTTATAGTATTCAGCACTGTGAACTTGGCACCTATGGTGCCTTGGCAGGAAACTGTACCAGAGCTATGGCCTCTTCCTTGAGTCAATGTCTCTGGGATGCTGTTTTTGTTGACATCAATCATGATATGTAGCAGTCATAGTAGTAAATGGTAATCGATCTAATAGTTGCCGTAGTGCCCACGTAACAATAATGGTGCTCATATTTTATTTTTCTCTTCATTTTGATTGGAATCTGCATGTGTTTCACCTTCTGTCGTCTACTTTCGCACAAGCTTCCCCAAATTGAATATTTTCACGAGGTTATCATTATGAGCTTTTCTCTAGAAAAAAACATAACATCTGCATCACTGTCTTGAAGGTACCAAGCACTAATGAAGGAGAGCTCAAAACTGCCACTGTTTAACTTAAGGAAGCTAAATGCATCGTTGCCTGTACCTTCTGTACCAGATAATACAACAGAAATTCTTGTCATGGGTGCCAGCAATGACTTTATTGTTGTGAGTGAACCTGCCCCCACCTCTCAAAAACATATTATATTGCAGTATTTGCACAGGTTCATACACCTATTTCTTAAAATTATCAGTGACTTGAAATGTTTCACATAGTGCTTTAACATTCCTTTCCTTTGCTAATCACATTGTTTCCTTGAATTAGGATTCTGAAGGGCTTTCTGAAACCTCAAGATTCTACGGAGTGCAGCCAGTATGTGTGGAAGGTGTAGCTCACGATATGATGTTAGATTGCTCGTGGGAGAAAGGAGCTGAAATAATCTTGGCATGGTTAGAGAAACTCACGTCATGATTTGAACTACAATTCTCAGTCCAGCAGGGTTAACATTTTGTAGCCCTGATTCCTGTTGGGTTTTCCCCCTTTTTTCTTCCTTTTTCCGTTTTGGGTTGGACATCTTTTGGTAGGAGCCTTTAGTTAGTGCTCGGGAATTCCTTCGAGTATTATTATTGTTCAATTGGAATAGAGTAAAGTTTTCCCATTCATTGCTAGCTACTCTGGTTCCGCCTTTGACGATAAACGCTTGGTGAGGTCGGACTGGAGGGATAATGTGCAGATCCCTTTTTTTTCACAAAATCGGGTCTCGATCATACTGAACCAATGAATATATGGAACTCTGTGAGCTTTACAGTTTACTTGGATGGCAAAACGCCCACTGCTTGATGACATGCTATGTAAATAATAGTGGGGTTACATGGCAAAGGCCCACTCATAGCTTGGAGCTGCAGCGTGCAGTGCTGCATCGTCGTGATCGATGCTAATCGTCGCCTACTCGCCTGTTGCTTGCGCCCGGCATCGGCTCCGGCGTCCGGCCGGGCGTCTCATGACAAGAATACAAACGCCTTAGTTATTCCCACAACGCCGGCCTGGTTCCACAACCAGGCAGCTATATGCGTGCAATGGTGCAAAACTAGAGGTACATCTCAAGGTTATGGTCAGCCAAAATGATGCTGTCCTAAACTGATCAACAGTTGAGCATACAGTTACGATTGTGGTTTCGCCTCGCACAACCTAAATTTCTGACGCTGCCTGTTACACTTGTGACAGGATCTAAGCAACCACCAGATAAGTCAATATCTGCGTGATTATGAGCAAACACCATGAAACATCCTACAGTTTTTAACACGAAGAGATGCAGCTAGCTTTGGCAGAATCGCAACATCCTATATTTCTGACGCTGCCTGTTATACTTGTGACAGGATCTAAGCAACCACAACCACCAGATAAGTCTATATCTACGTGATTATGAGCAAACACCACGAAACATCCTACAGTTTTAACACGAAGAGATGCAGCTAGCTTCGGCTGAGTCGCAAACCATACACACAACGGCAACAAAGTAAAAATCTTTGCCAGGATCCATGATTTACTTGTCGAAGTCATAACAAAGTACAAATCTTGGCACCACAATTTTTTAGACATCCTAAGCATAAACCAAAAATACTGGTGCAGATTCTCAGCAAAACAGCCTATGGTGATTCTCAACTAGATAACTCCAGCATGCCTGATGAGAAGAGCTAAGATCACGCCTCAGTCTGCTCCCTCAAGCGACGGATTGTGCTCCTGACAGTGACCGCACTAGCAGTGCTACAAATACACATATAACACAATTAGAATAATACTTTCAACAATGTATGGTTTTGGAAGTCAATAAGCCAAGTCAGCAAAGAATTACTTCATGGTGTAAGCTCCACCAGCCTTGACCTTCCCACAGTCCTTGCATCCCCAAATTCCAACAGCTTTCCTCTTCACAGCAAACTGGAAATACAACACAGCAATGGTGGTATTAGGGCAAAATGCCAATTTTTTTTCAAATAGATATCAGACTAACTAAAAGAAGATCTACCTTCCCACAGAACTCGCAGAAGTACTTGGAGTGCTGAGATACCTCCATCTTCTTGATTTGCTTACGCAAGCTAGCACCATACCTAGTTCCTACACATTTGTAACTTGCAAGGTTCAATGCATATCCAAGTTGGACAAATTGGGAACTATGCCACATTTTTTAAGCTCATACCATATTTGCCAACGATTCCGGCCTTCTTGGTGCGCTTTGTCTGCGTAGGCATTGCAAAAACAACAAATCATACAACTACCAACTAAAATTGTTCAATGAAATGTAACAGGTACAAGTATAAAATCTAAATTACGAATGCAGCATCTAGACTAAAACAAAAGGGTTGTTAGTATCAATATGAATTAGCACAGTAGCACACTCAGGTTGGTGGACATGCAAAATTAGCAACTTAAATATCATGAAGTTGAGCTGGTGATTATTAACATCCCACTTGAGAAAAATTACTCAGTCTCTAAAGTTCAAATTAAATTTCAAACTAAGGCACAGCAATGTACTGAGAAATAATGAAATATATAGCATAGAAATACAAGCTACTTCAGGTAATACAGACATGCACATCAGGCCTAAAAGGGGTAACAACTCTAATGAACCCAGCAATGAAAGGTATTATACTTTCACAAGCACTCAAGCTGAACACCACACACTTCAGTAAACTGATGAAATGCTTTCCATCAAGAATAATTGTCATCATTCGATTTGATTCTTCAAACAATATGTGCAAAATAAGATATTCCAAGCTTCTATGCTGGTAACTCCATATTGATGCATTCAAATTGTTTATAATAAATACGATAACAATACAATTTCCATATAAAAGCTTGCAGTGATTCTGACATGCTAATCACGGTAGACGGCACCTCAATACCTTCCTATATTTCGAAGGACTCCAGGCCTATTTGGACACCCTAAAACCTGCTAGATCCAAGAGGAATGGAAAACCATGACGGCTCCAAAGAATAGTAGCTGGATGCTAAAGTCACACCCCTATCCCGAAAACCTAAGCCCAGGAGAGCGCATATCGAACTGGAGCTGAACGGAAGGATCTCGCGCGGCACAGCAGATCCCAACAAGCGCCCAAAACAACGCATAAACCGAACGCAAACAAAATCCACTGAAGGTACAGAACTTCGGCGCGCGGGGAGAGCAGAGGAAGAGGAGAAGTTACGTACCATCTCGGCGACGGGAGAGGCGGCCGCAGAGAAAGCGAGATGCGCGACGGCGGCAGGGGGCGGCGGCGCGGGTGCTGGAGGGGGTGCGCGGGGGCACGGTAGGGAAGTTATATAAAGGTGTTAGGGTTTCGCTAAAGTATGGATCGGGCCTTGCGCTGTTACTCCCTTGCTTATGGGCCGGGCCAAAAAGGGTGTGAGACATCATTGGGCTGTTTTGGGCCTCCACTCCATGTAAGCTAAGTTTGACAAATCGAGGTTCAAAATCGAAAAGAACAAATATTTTCCTACATCAGCCATGAGAATATAGCTACCTTTTTCCAGTCACAAAAAAAAATGTCTCCCGTGTTTTTTTCCTTGTTTGAGGTTTTGTCTCATTTTTTTGTTTCGACATTAGAACATCACTGGGGCAACATGGGGCAACTTGTGCATGCTGCACTCTCATGGTATAAATGATACTCCTATATGTAGGCGGCTTTGGGCTTTTATTGTTTTAACACATCATAAAAATGAGATAAATCATTTGCTCAGTTGTACTTGTTTTATTAGTTAATTTCAGAAACGGGCTTCCACGCTGCTGCCTTTCGGACATCGGATTTGCGTGCCACAACATTAATTTCAAATGGTACTTCTTGTTGAGTATTGACAAAAATGCTAGAACATAGCATAAGACACTGGGATCTACGTGTCACAGCAGTAAATGTCATGTTTTAATATCTGCAGTGAAGATATTTTCAGACTAATTGAAATGTAAGAAACTAGAATGTCGACTTATTCCCAGACTAAGAGGTACATGGCACATACAAGAATGTCGACCTATTCCCAGACAAAGAGGTGCATATTTTCTGACCGATACAATCAGTCCTAAGGGAAACTGATGCCATTGTATGAATTGTACGAAAAATAGATTGATTGGATTGTATTGCATTAAGCCCCTCAACCGAGGAGGGGTCGTCAGAATGTGTATGGTCTCAGGCGAAAGTAATGCATAGGCTTCGATAGTGCTAGTGATGACGGCGCCATAGGTATTGTTTTCCTTTTTGAAGGCATTGCCAAGAGGATTTGAGTCTCCAACTCTCCATGGAATGCTCTTGGTGAATACCAAAGAATGGGCTTGAACAGTGGCAGAGGACTGTGATGGCAGAGTATGGCACTCACCATACCTTGTTTTTGCTACAAGTACTCTCAAAGTCACATGTTGATACAATTAACAGTGCCCCAACTGCGATTGGAGCTAGAAAGTCTTATGGATTCGTTTTCATTTATTAGGGCAACCTTGTCTCATTTTCTGCCACCCATCAATCAAGACAGCCACACTGGTTGGCCTTGATCTTTACTGGTTTAATGGAGACTCCCTGCTAGTTCCTCCATTTCCAAATGTAGGTCGTTTGACTTTTATGACTCTAAGTTTGTCTGCTCGTCTTATTGTTGAGAGATTGTGATGCCGGAAAGTTAAATATGAGAAAAATACTATGCATCAGAGCATCTCCAAGAGTGCCTAATGGATCTGCCCAATAACTAGTTTTAGCTAGCAACCAAACTAAAAAACCAGTGCTCCAACAGTTGTCAATCATGTGTCCAATGTTTTGGCGTGGCCAATACTGAAGCTATCCTGAGCCAAATATGAGCATCTTCTCTACAGGGGCGAGCCAGAACAATTAGCTATCGGGGTCTAATTCATGTAACTCTAGCTAGGGTCAAACACTTGAATGAACCGTGCTAACCAATGTTTTACACTTGGTTTGGTCAAATTCATCGGGTCGCCAGACCCCAGTGCCATAAGGCAGCTCCGCCCCTACTTCTATGTAGTCCCAATACTCGGAACCCCACACTATTTTCCTGTGTCTCGCTCGACTTCCCGCGTTGGCTTTCCTCTCGCTCCATTTTCCAAGAGAGCCCAGGTACCACCTTGCCTAGTCGCCCCATCCATTCTCCACCGGCGACAACGCACGCTGTGCCTCCCACTATACCACAATCAGAAGTATCATGTGCTACTTAGATAATCCACGAAAAACAATTGATCTTTTAGAATGGATCAGGTTGCTCATGGTGGACTAGGGTTAAGGATGGGCAGATGCACATGGTCGATTTGTCTCCCTGGATCGTCTGTACGTTGAAGACGTGAAAAAATCAACCAGTGACTCCACCATAGATGACAAGGCAAATTTAATTTTTTTGAGATTAAATATTAGGAACTGTTGGAGAGAAGTGTATTTTCTTGCTCCCAATATTTTTTGGGTATGTCTAAAAACCAGTGTTTTTGGATTCTATTTTTGATACTGTTGGAGATACTCTTATGGAGAAAATATCTGCTTACAATTGCAAAACCAGCGATTTGATATGAGGAAGGAAACCTACAAGAATGTCATCAATGATCCCACTCGCAATTGATGTGATAAAACATATGGTGCTTGTGACAGTCTGTAGTAATGAGCCTAGTATGTCTTTGTTATAAGACCATTTTCAATTGATTCTTATGTTACCAGTGATTATTTCCTAATTCCTAGTTTTCTCTAATTTCTGGAGTGTAGAAGAGGCTATGTATGCATGGATGATGAAGCCTCTTTGAGGGATTGCGTGAAATTAATTACCACAAGCATTTGTTAAAATGCATCCATATCAACAAGTTTCCAATATTACAATTTTATTTCTTTAAAGGCAAGGACAACTTTGACATTTTATTGGTCATATGTTTGGTAATTATTCATTTATTAATGTTGAAGAAGATATAGAAGATCATATCAATATAGGAGAGCACATTCGTCGGAGTCAGAAAAATATTTTGAAATTATTTAGCAGCCAATATCATTGCTAGACTTGTTGAAGGTATAGTAAGTAATTATTTATTAATTTATCAATTCTAATTAATTTAAATGGCAAGGCCGGCTAGAGTGGAGAAGGAGAGTCCCCTAGCGAAGTTGGATAGACAGAGCCCCCTAGCAGAGGTGGAGAGCCCTTAGCCTGGAAGAACACTTGGACAGGGTTCTCCGAGGAGGCATTTCATGACATCCACAACTTCTCGAGGCTTTGCCTAATGGTCTCTGGTGAGTTTTAATCCTTTCTAGCCGTGGAACCATTATTTTTCTAGATAGGGCAATGCTGAAGTACTCTGGTTACCTACTAAAAGGTAAGAATTTAAACAAATCACATCCTTCGGTTTTTAGGATAAATGAAAAAAAATCCTTTCTATTGTCATGAGCGGTATGGCAGGGAAACATTATTTTTCTAAATAATCTCTGTGTTTGGTAGAGGTTGCTGTATGCACTGTGCCCGCTTGTCGCAGCTATTGCAGCCCAAATAGCCTACAACAATGGCTGCATCCAACCTGAATAGCCTGCAGCAAACCTCTGTCTGGATGGGTATATGAAGATAAGAGGAGATAAGATATATAAACACATATAGATTGGTTTGGGGTTGCTGCTGCTATTGCAACGCATATAGGTACGGCTGAAAAGCATACGGCCTCAAGAGACAACCGAATGGCTGGCTATGTAGATGCAGGCACAGCACATGTAGACAGCTCTTCGGAACCTAGCGAATATTTAAATGTTTTGTGATGAATTTAAGCAAGTGGATTACACTCAAATTCCTTTACATCTATCTGACCTAGGAGATGATACCCTTTCCGATTCAAATACTACTATATATTCATCTAAATCAAACGCCCAAAGCCGGTTTAAGACAACTGGTTGTAAAAGATCATCACAGACAGTTTGTATTACAACCAGCTGCGTCGCTCCTTATCACAGCCGGTTTGTATTACCAACCGGTTGTGATGAGGAATGAGGGCAACACACCCGGTTCCAGCTACGAACCGGTTGCGTTGCTGCTCATCGCAGCCGGTTGGTGGTTGGAACCGGCTGCGTTGATGAGCTCATCAACCCAGCCGGTTCTAGCCATGAACCATTTGTGTTGGTCCTAATCGCAGCCGGTTGGAGCCACGAACCGTTTATGTTGATCAACGCAACTGGTTCTATATGCATAGACACTTGGTAAATACAATTTTTGAAGCCCTAAGCATATTCAAATTGAAAAGTGTTGAACTACAAAGTTGTATAACTTCTCAGATGTAAAACTTCTATATTGATCATTTGTTCATAGGACAAAGTGGTAGTAAAAGTGTTCACAAATCCTACATTTCTCATATAGGGTTTAGAGTATGAAACTAGAAGAGAGATGTAGGATAAGTGAACACTTTAAAAGTTGTAAAACTCGAAAAGTTATTAAATATTATAGTTGACAATATTTACATTTGAATTCATATTGTCAACAAAAACCAGGTATAAAATTATTCAAATTTTAAATTCAAATTTCGCAAACGACCCCGGATAGATAAACGGGCAACATGAAAGTTGTAGTGTTTGAAAAGTTATAAAACTACGTAGTTGACAAGTTTTTAATTTAAATTCGTTTAGGCCCTCAAATAAGTCATTTACACTTAGGTTCGTATAATATGTGGGGAATGAAGATGTGGTGGTGTAGCACAGTAGTAAGAGGGGGTACGCGCGATGGGGAGGTCGTGGGTTTGAATCCTAGCTACCGTGTAGCGTGCAAAAAATCTTGCGACTAGGTAGGGTTCGGGTGGCTGTTCGGTGGGGTCCCTCCTCCATTTTTTAAAAAAAAGTTTTTGCTGTTTTTTAGCTCGCGATGATGCTGGCCTGGACACCCTCATCATAGCCGGTTCTAGCCACCAACCGGCTGTGATGAAGGTGTATCACAGCCGGTTGGGAACAGGCTGTGTTACCCGGAGCAACACATCTGCTAGGAATTAAACGGTTCCCAAATCCGGCTGCGATGGGAGTTTCCCAACCGGCTGTGATGAGTGTTCTGTAGTAGTGAAAGTGTCAAAAACTACAATATAACTTAACTTAGTAACCGCATCTTTCCAAATTAAAGTTGAATAAACCCTATCCATCCTAACACACCAAAACTGTAAAAACCGGGAAGACCTACCATGCAAGAAGCACACGCCCTGTCCTATCTCTTACAATTTTTTTTGGAATTATTCACTGGAGCTCTCTCAACAAAGCTCGAAAAATTAAAGGCAGAGTGCTTGCTGAGTTTGTTGTTTCTTTCCATCTTAGGTACAATTAGCTTCTTTCAAGGACAATAAAAGAAAATATATTTCACTTGTATCAACCATTCAAACAATAAAAAACCTTCTAGATGGAACTGCTCCTCAACATTTCAAAGGCGACCCACGCCATTACAAAAAATTTAGCAAATTTTGTCAAAAAAAAAATCATTCGTCTGATCATGTACAACGTATCCATCCATCGATCTATAGCATACTAGTCCATCCATGTATCCACAATGTGCAAGAACGAGAGAACTCAACCATGGTCGTGGAGGTGTCATAATGCTGCCGAGTTTGGGTCGAGGCACACCAGGTTTAGGGACGAGGGAGGATCGTGTATGGGTGGAGGGTTGATGTGACAAGGGAGTGTCAGGTCAGGGTTGAGGCATGCTGGGACGAGGGAGGCTAGGTCGGGGTTGAGGGTTGTCGGGAAGAGGGAGTGTCGAGTCGGGGTTGTGACGCCCACGATGGAGAAGAGGCGCAAAGGGGGGGAGAGGGGTAGCACTAGCGCGCACACATGGATGACTAGGAGGCCAACACCTTTGAGCTGAACAATGGATCTGGCAGCATACTGCAGAGCCAAGTAGCGAACATGTGGTAGCTCATTGCTCTTTCAACGAGTGGAGTTGTGAAATAGTTGCTTTTGAACAAAAGGCTTGTGACGAACAAACACGAGTCTCTTTACCTAGTCCAAGACAATGATGTATTAATGCTAGCATTTGTAATGCTATAATGCTAGCATTAGTACATGGTTAAAAAAATACATTGCATTCACGAGACCTTTCGTACTAGTACACAGGATTACTAAAGTCAAGCAAACCTTTAGCACTAGTTGGTGTTACCAAAGAGCCAATCTTTAGTAGTGGTTACAAGTTACCTATGAGTTATTAATGATAAGGTACTTTGTCGTACCCTAGTAGGGCTCTACCCTTAATGCCCTATTTGTAATACCTAGTCCAAGACAACGACTGTTACTTATGACTCATCAATGGTAAGGTCCTTTGTCACATCCTAGTTGGGCATAGCTTAGAGGCCCTATTTGTAACGGGCTTCATCAATATCCGTTACTTTATTCTTGCAAGTATCGGGCTTCATGTGTACGTTACCTATTCTGCATTACCTATAGCGCACATGTTCACGCTATGCATGAGGTATTCATGAATGATCATGTTATATATTTCAACAATAATGCATAGCTTCCCGATCTGCTTCTTCTTTATGGAAATATTTTGCTATCAAGGAAATATGAAAGATGAGAGGAATGGAAAAACATTTGAAGGCGTGGGAACAAGTCGCTGTCTTTAGATGTGAGATTGAAAGAACAAGTTGTCCTCCAGCTTCACAATGTCAGGAAAATCTTAGTCTCATTTTATTCCAATTAATGGACAGTCTGTAACTTAGTCAGAGTTTTTCTCTGAAAGTATGTATTCCTATATTGTTTTTTCTTTCATTTTTCCTCGTCAGGATGCTGTAGTCTTTTTTTTCTTTATGTGATCCTTTTCCTCTTTTTCTAAGAGAACATGAATTCACAATACTAGTCGGTATACAATTATAAATTTATAATAGCCCACGAAATTATATTAGTGGGCATATCCTTATCTGGACAGATATGTTATTAGCATAAACAATCCATGGTGCAGGGGCACCCGGTTTCGGTATATTATTAGTAGTTGCCTCTAAGACATCAAAGCTATATATAGCTTCCCAGAAAAGAAACCAAAGATATTGTCAGGGATGATAGAGTTGCAGCCATGTCTAAGAACCTATAAATAAGGTGCAGCAAGCGCATCCATTTCCATTCCCGGTGCTAATACTCTTGACATATAGTCATAGCAGAAGAAAAAAAAATGGCTCTAAAGACTGTCATCCTTGCCATCCCTCTGCTGCTGTCGCTCGTCTCTGCAGGTTCAAATCGATAGTCGTACCATCATCGAATCCATAAACAAAATTAAGTTCCTCCCATGCACCTCACTGCACAAGAAGCTAATCTTTGAAATTTTAAAGAGATGATGGGTGGAAACCCCGTCAAAATTAAAATCCCTTGCTATCGTTTCGGACTTGTTGATCACAATCTTTCTAGTTTTGTTCAACGACGACAGATCTGGTCCAAAACCAGCAGCGGGTGGTAGGAACTGAAGTTCAGGTGCTCGTGGACAACCGTGGCAGCGATGACAGCAAGGGGGTGACTCCCAAGAGTACGTGTGTGGAGAAAGATCTCTACAAAGGGCCATGCGTGGAGATCTTTTGCGCGGCGGCCTGCATGGTCCAATTGAAACAAGGTGGGCACTGCAAGGGCCCTTTTTGGTGGGGCAAATGTATCTGTTTCGTGTGCTCGTAGCCAGCCGCGCCTGGATTCCTCTGCGTCACCGGGCATTTAACTTGTGTGCCAAGAGGAAGAACTAAAGGTGAACGTGATCATGTGATCATGGAATGAAAATAATAGTAACAACGATCTGTGCTAATCAAAGCCCCGGCCCTTAGACATTTTCCACGTTAATTTAAGAAAAAAATTATGCAACCAGCACTGATCTTACTGTAAGGAAAATGGTCCTAGACCATTGTTAGTGATTTTGGTGATCGATTGATAACCATTAAAACTAACAAATTGTCTAGATGAATATTTATACATATTTTTAGGTCCCAAAGATACTTTAGAAGCCATCCAAATCATGTGGAAAAGTTGACTTAAGTCATATTCAAGAAAATGGATCAAAAGCTCATGAATAATGAAGCAAATCAGTATCACATAGTGACCACCGACTATATCAGTGGTGGTTAGAGAAAACCACCAAATTGATCGATGACCAAGGGCTGAGAAAGACGAAGGTCAGCCGGACCACCTACTATTTCGGTGGTGCCAAAAGTTGGCACGGAATTAGTCGATGATGGCGTCCAGAGAGCACTTCGGTACTGTATGGATTTGGATAGCCATCAACTATTTCGATGGTGTAAAAAAGAGGGCACCGAAGCAGTCGGTGTAGGTGAGCAGGTTGAAGAGCTCTCTATGTGGATGCCATCGACTATTTTGGTGGTACCAGAGAGCAGGCGCCGAATCAGTCGGTGATGGGTGACTTAGTCGTCAGAGACTCAACGACTAGCTAGGGTGGCACCACCAACTATTTTGGTGGTCCCTCTTCTATGAGCACCGAATTAGTCAGTGGTACGCATGAACATGCAACGACTAGTTCTTTTGGTTGGGGATATTAATATCCCATCCCAGGGCCATTTCAAGTGTAATTGAGCTCAAGGAAGATATTGCTAAGTATTCCAAACTCTTTTTAAGTGCTCAATTCACTACCGTGCTAATTGAAAGATCAAGGAGATTAGCAAAGTGCTTAGTGCTAGTGTAGGCTGCTTAGCACATCTCTTAGGTGTTTAGCGTAGAGTTTAGCAATATTTGCATACCTCTTGCTCTACTTGGTAGTTACGCGCACCAATTTTTGTAAATACAGTGCAAATCTAGGGCTTGTACTCTTACGAGACCCTCCAACCGCGTTTCTGGAGCGACCGGCGGTGATTGTGAGGAGAGGTCCTTGGCTAGTTGGCCAAAGCTCTACCAAAAGAAGGTGACGAGGAGCATCTGGGGAGGGATGAGCGGAGACCCACTTGTGGAGGGGGAATCCCGTGGTCACCCATAGAGTTACTCGACCAGGCATTTTATGCCCTTGCATGGGCATTCCCTTGAGAGGGGCTCCAACAACGAGGACTAGTGCAAAGCTTGCAAGCTTTCTGATACCTCGGTAAAAAATCACCGTGCTGAAAGTTTGCTCTTCTCTACCCTTTTACCTTCCACATTTCATACTAGCTCTACTTTCTACATTTACCCTTTCTAGACTTGCTATGCTATTATAAGATTGGACCTAGGATGCAAAACTTTGAAGTGGTAGAGATAGCAACACCTAGACAACCTAGAGCACATTTGATATAAATTGATATAGATTTTCATATGTGTAATTGGAGCCTTAGTTTTTAGAACACCTAATTCCCTTCCCTTCTTAGGATGTCACGGTCCCTTCACTTATCAACATATAAAAAATCATAATGTTCTAGCTATAATCCAGGAATCATAACTTGATGGATACAGATACCTAGGGGCCCACTATCGACATGGTATAAGGTGATGATGACATCACTCCTTCACATACCCACCTCTCCATTGAGCATTGGGAGTCCAATTACAAGGGCACGAGCGTGACAATTGGAATTAGAGGTGAGTTTGTTCCCAGGTGCTTCTTCGTATGATTTTGAGAATAGATTGCTACCTTATGATTATTTAATGATTAAGAACCAAGAAGATAACCAAGAGATGCTTGTTGAAGGATATGGATGCGTGGGTGTCCATCAAGGGGGTGCAAGTCAAGGTGGAGATCCAATACAACTCGACTTCGAGTCCACTTTGGAGTCTAGGAGCTGTCTTTGGTAAAACGGACACCTAGGCCACATATGGACTTGGATTTTCATTCTCTAAATACGGATGGAATAACAATTTCATAGAGCTTCCAATGGAGCCAGTTTCAAGCCCAAATTCATCTTGAGTCGTCGGGAATCGTCTGAGCAAGGTGACGTCCAGAATCTTTCCCGGTGATGCGTTGGCCTTTGGGCCATGTATATTGGTCGAGCCCATTAGGGGTGCATTTAGGGGGTTTGCCACGACCCTAACACCTATATTTAAGTAGCTGCCTCCCTCACTACGGTTTGGGTTTGGGTTTTGCTTTAGTTCAACATCTTCGAACAGTTGTCGTTCTTCGGTTTGTGAAACCCCAACTCTTGTGCTTAATCATTCATCAACAGTTTGTCACCAAACTTTTGAGCTGCATTCTTTCGAGTTGTTGCTTGTGTTCTTTGTTTCACAGGAAGGAATTATACTTTTTGGTGTGGTCAACCAGATCGTAACACGGTTGATAACCAGAGGAGATGTATTTCTAATATTGCAAGGATTTGGGTCTTTGGATCTGAAGCCGGATTGGTGTGGCATTCTCCACCCAAAATGTAAGTTATCCTCTCCTAACGGGAAGATTGTGCACCCTAGTTCCCATAATAAGGCGTCCAAAAACCCACTAGAGCTAGACCAGTCGATGATGATTTCTACATTAGTCCTAAACGTGTCAACCAATATGAAGCATGGTGTGATTAGGGATACACATGCTTGCACGGTACAAACTCTACGACTTGGTTACCACCATGTGGATTACCAAGCCTAAAATCTGACTATTGATGCACTAGGTAGGGGAGATCGCATGGAATCCTGACCAGCGAGCTTGATGGTGTATTGCTCTGGCATTATCCTCCAAATTATGGTGTCCACAGAGCTAAGTCAACAATTCTATTGACATGCTTCTTGGTTGTGTGGGCACGGGCCGGGCACGTGCCCATTTTTGACCAAAAATTCAAAAACAGCCTAACCAAACAAAAATATAGGTTAGATGGTTACCTTGAGTTCTTGACTTTGGCTATATTTGAGGGTGGAGGGTTGCTGTGATGAGGGAGTGTCAGGTTAGGGTGGAGGCATGTTGGGACGAGGGAGGCCAGGTTGTGGTTGAGGGTTGGCTAGATGAAAGAGCAACGAATCGGGGTTCAGGTGCCCATGATGGAGAGGAGGCGTGGAGGGGTGGTGGCACTACTAGCTCATGCAACATGGATGACTAGGAGGCCAACACTACTCTTTCAATGAGTCGAGTGGCGAACATGTTACCTTTGAATAGAAGACAGGTGACAAACAAATATGAGGCTCATTACCTAGTGAATAGCATCTCATACATTTGTATCAGCCAAATAAAAATTCAGCACTAATGCTATCATTTGTAATGCTAGAATGCTAGCATTAGAACAAAGTCTAAAACACTATGCATTTGAGGGACCTTTTTGTAACGGCACTAAAGGCTTACCAAAGCCAAACCAGTACAAAAGCTCGAAACTCTGAGTCTCGGATTTATTATACAGATTCTGCAAACGGTATTAAATAGGGCTTTGAAATTGGTACTGAAAAGTCAATCTGCAGTATTGTTTGAGTCATCAATGGTAAGGTACTTTGTCGTACCCTTGTCGGGCCATAGCAAAGGCCCTATTTGTAATTCCTAGCCAACATGACTGTTACCTACGATTTATTAATGATAAGGTCCTTTGTCGTATCCTAGTCAGGCCTAGCCTAGAGGCTCTATTTGTAGCAGGCTTCACCAATGTCCGGTACTTTATTCTATCAGGTGTTCGTCTTCATGTGTACGTTACCTATCCCATATTATCTACACTCTTTTTAATATTGTGCGTTGATGTATACATCAATGGCCGCATTTATTTCTAACCATGCATGTACTGCTTCTTTATGGAAATATTAATCATTCCTAGCAAGGAAATATGAAAGATGAGGACTGGAAAATCTTTGACAGAGCAAGAACAAGCTGTCATTGGAAAAATTTTGGATGAACAAGTTGTTTGTTGTCCTCCAGCTGCACAGTGTGTTAGGAGGGTCACATTGTGTTCCAAAGGATTTAGAGCCTGTAACTTAATATGAGTTTTCTCTGAAAGTCTTCCACATCTGCGTAGGTACTTACAATTTTAGAATGAGGCGCCGACGGACCATGCAGATGGGTGGCCAGAGTTATTAAGTGGGAGAAGGCAACAGGATGGTGCAGTGACTAAACAACTGCGTTCTGATGGGATAAAGTTTGATCAGGATGTGTGGCGCCTTTGTTTTCATTCTTTCTTTTCTCCTCCTGATGAGGATATGGTCTAGTTTTTTTTCACATTTCCCTGTTTTTCTCAGAGAAATTGAATTCATATCTTTGATTCGTTAATTGGATTGATATATATCCTTAACGATCAAGGGTGCTGGGGTAGTACCCGGTTTCAATATATTTATTATTATATTAGTAGGTTGCTCTGGGACATCAAAGCTATAATAGCTTGAAAGAAAAGAAACCAAAGCTATTGTCAGGGTCTCAGGGATAGAGGTGCAGCCATATGTCTAAGCACCTATAAATGAGGTGCAGCAAGCGCATCCATTGCCATTCCTGGCCCAATGCTAATACTCATGACATAAGACAAAAAATGGCTCTAAAACCTGTCATCCTTGCCATCCTTCTGCTGCTGTCGCTCGTCTCTGCAGGTGCAAATCGATAGTCGTACCATCATTGTCTTTGAAACTTTAAAGAGATGATGGGTGGAAACCCCGTCAAAATTCAAATCCCTTGCTATCGTTTTGGTCTTGTTGATCAGAATCTATCTCGTTTTGTTCATCGACGACAGATATGGTCCAAATCAAGCAGCAGGTGATAGGAACTGAAGTTCAGGAGCTGGTGGACAACCGTAGCAGCGATGGCGACGGTGGCAACGGGGTGACTCCCAAGAGTACGTGCGTGGAGAAAACACTCTGGAAAGGGCCATGCTTTGAGGTGTTCTGCGCACCGGCCTGCCTAGTCCAAATGAAACAGGGTGGGCACTGCACGGCAAAATTTTGGGGAGGGAAATGCCGTTGTTTTCAGTGCTCCTAGAGCCGCGCAAGGATTCTTCTACTTCATCGGGCATTTAATTTGTGGACGTGACCATGTGATCACAGAATGAAAATAATAGTAACAACGACGATGATTGTGTTATGGTTCTATCTCTTAGATCTGTGCCAATCAAAGCCCCATCCCTTAGGAAATTACCACGTCAATTTAAGAAAAAAAAATATGCAACCATTGATCTTACTGTTGACGCCCGGGTCAACACATGGTAAGCGCTAGATCGCGCGGTAGTCGGAATCTCCTCGTCGAAGCTCCTGGACAGGGAGTCAGACCGCCCGTACAGGGAGTCTGACCGTCTGTCACAGGGGGTCGGACCGCCCGTAACAGTGGGTATGACCGCCTCTAGCAGAGGCGCCACGAAAGCCTACGATCGTCGCATCGGGAGGGACCCCGTCAAAGGCGGCGAACCTAGGGTTGTTCTAAGGTCGACAAGGCCACTTAGAACGTCCTAAAACGCCAAGGAGACGAAGAAGAAAGAAGAGGGGGTTAGAAAAGCTAGGGTTTGAGATAAAAAGTAAAGATAAATATGTATGTACGATTGGGTAGAGGTCCTCAATCGGCTACGACCCTTCATAATATAGGGTGGGGAGGTCTTGCCCCGTGGGGAGTCAATTCTATAATGAAGTTCCATCAAAATACGACTCTAATTCGGATTAGAACTTCTACAGGCAATCTAACCGGCCGGGTGCAGGGTGATCCTTGATAGAGTCATAACTTTCTCATCCGGACTCCAAATCAAACGATCCACATATGCATTTTGATCATCTCGACGAGCCCTACGCAATGGTGGAGTCAAACTCATATTTTGAGCACTTTCATACTGGCGGTCTAGACCGGCTGTACAGGCGGTTAGACCGGCTGTTGAGCCATATCGGCATTCTTGCCACTTTTTCCATCAACACTTACCAACTTATAAACAGTCATGATGTGCTAGCTATAATCTAGGAATCATAACTTGACGCATATGGGTATCTAGGGGCGGCCCACTATCGACATGGCAGAAGGCGGCCGGGGACCCATGAGACCTGGACCAGTCGATGATGAAGCATGGTGTGATCAGGGATACATGCGCTTGCATGGTACAAATGTACTAGGATTACCAAGCCTAAAATCCGACTATTGGCGCGCTAGGTATAGGGGAGATAGCATGGGATCGTCACAAACGAGCTTGATGGTGTTTTGCTCCGGCATTATCCTCCCCGACAGCATAAAGGACTGAATTGACAATTCTATTGACATCTGCTTCTAGGTTGTGTGGGCACGGGCCGGGCACATGCCCTTTTTTAACCAAAATTCAAAAACAACCTAACCACACAAAAACAAGGTTAGACGGTTATTTTGACTTTGGCTATATATGTGGGGGAGTAATTTGGATTTTAAGTATATTTTTATTGAAATATATTTTGATAAAAGTACTCTTTAAATATATTTTATAAATATTTTATAGAAATAGTATTTAGTCAAAGGGGGTGTTTGGATCCCCGGGCTAAATTTTAGCCTCCATCAGGTTGAATGTTTGGATACTAATTAGGGGTGTTCCATATAGGCTAATTAGAAAACCAGTTACACTGATAGAGGTTAATTCATGAGAAGAATATATTATGTTTAATTACTCTATGATTTGATAATGTGTTGCTACAATAACCATTTGCTAATGATCAATTAATTAGGTTTAATAGATTTGTTTCATGAATTAGCTCATGGTTATGCAGGTAGTTTTATAATTAGTTTATGTTGAGTCTACCTAATTAGCATCTGAATATTCAATGTGACAAAGGCTAAACTTTAGCATAAGGATCATCCCCAAAGTTAAGTTTTGTGGACTGTATCAATATCCTAAACGACTTGCTTTCGCAACCCGAAAGGAGTACTAATAACGAGGCAAAATAGACATATTGTCTCTGTTTATCGAAGGTGGTTCCCCTAAGTAAAGGATTGGAATGATGGCGCCCGAGTAATTGTTCACAACGAATCATTGCTGATCATTAGATAATTAAGGACCTGCATGCAACCTGCACTGATCTAATTGGGTGGGGTGATGAAATTGATGTTATTGGTCCCGCTATCTATCCAAAAGCTAGAAAAATATTTTGTGGGACTAAATCCATATCCAAAAGCTAGAAATGGGGACTAATTCCCTATCCAAAAACTAGAAATGACAATAATAGATGCAATTATAGTAAAGATATCATAAAGGGGAAATTGCATAAGTGCCCTCATTTTTAAACCTAACTGTATGTTTGCCCCTATTTTTTAGACTTTGCATATTTGCCCCTGTTTTTCAAATCCGAACTGTCCGTTTGCCCTCATTTCCTAACGTCGTGTGGTTTACTGGATACACTTAGAAGAAAAAAAAGATTGAAAAAGAAAACGAGTTAGGAAATGTCAATATTACCCCTGCCTTATCCTAAACAATAAGACCCCCACCCTCCCTCCAACCCTCCCGTGGCCTGTCCAATCTCATCTCTCCTGTGACGGCGGCAAGGCAGGAGGAACAGCGGCGGGGTGCAGTGCAGGCCAGCACCTTTATCCGGGCTGCGTGTGGTGCGTGGCACGGGGCCGCTGCTGGTCGGCCGCCGGCGGGCGGCGCCGCGGGCCGCTGCTGGTCATCCGTCGGCGAGTGGTGCGCGACGGGCACAGGGGGCGAGATTTTGCCTCACCGGCGTCAAGCAGCGCGGGCAGCTGCTCATCTGGCGAGTTCCACGGTGCGCGGCGTGCGGTGGCCGGCCTGCTTCGTAGCGCAGGCAGCACTCCCCGTCGGACCGTCCGGTGCTTTACATCACTCAGGTCCAGCCTCGGTGGCTACAGAGGCCAGTCGTGCGAGGAGGCACCGAAGGAGAAGCAAGGCAGCTTGCAATCGTCCAGCGAATCGATTTTGGTGAACTGGACCTATACGATTAGGACTGTGGTCCGTAAGATCTATACTGTGTGATAATTGCAAAATGTGAAATTTTGTTATTTATTTTGTCATATTTCCAAAATAGTTCCGGATATGAATAAAAACTAGTTCTGGATATATACAAATTATATTTGATTGTGGTCATGCATGTTAAAGGCATACATGTCTTTTTACCCTTGAGTTCACGGTGTCAACTGCTCTTTACAGAATAGGGGCATATCAGATGTCTAGATCTAAAAAGCAGGGGCAAACATGCAAAGCCTAAAAAAAAGGGCAAATGTGCAGTTTGGAGTGAAAATGAGGGTAGTATTGGCCCTATCATAAACTGGACACACCAATAGTACTTGTCCAATTTCTATATCATAATTCCTTCTGAGAATCAATTTTCAATGAATTTGTAAAGAATCCTTCAAAGTGTGCAGAAGATTCAATATACTTGGAAGAGTAATATTTAAATTAACTTGTGGCTGCAGAGTCTGCATGTCCAAGCGACTATAAAAGTGCAGCCTCCGCTCTGTATAACCCACGACGATCATTGCAGTTCGATCAACAAATGGCTCTAAAGATGACTGCCGCGCTTACAATCCTCCTAGTGGTTTCAATCGTCTTTGCAGGTACAGATATGTATCCTCGCAAACATGATTGACAATCTCTATTTGCAAGGATATACAAAGAAGACTAGAAACTTAAAACTAGGTGGTGAAAAACACCCACTACCAAATTTCAAAGCCCTTGTAACTATTTGTTTCTGTCACAATAAATCTTTCGTAGTCCTTTTTGTGTCGATTTTTTTTTTTGACAACCTAAGTTGGGCATGTTTTTTGTCGACAGATCCAATCAAAGCCCAGCAGCTGGGGGGAAGCGAAAGGCAGGAGCTCATCGAGAATGGCAGCGGCGACGGCGGCATGGTCGCCGGCGGGGTGTCTCCCAGGAGCGAATGCACCGAGAAAGCCCTGTACCATGGGCCGTGTGTGGAGATGGTCTGCGTGGCGGGTTGCCTCCTGCAGGTGCGCAGCGGCGGACACTGCAAGGGTGGCTTATTCGGCGCTTGTATGTGCTTCGTCTGCAGCTAATAACAGGAGCAGCATGTTTTAATTTGTGTGACAAAGAGGAGCGATAAGGAGAGGACGTGATCATGTATTGGAAATAGAATAATAATTAGCAGTGATGTTTTCTGGGTTGGGAATCACTGCGCGTTTGATTTGATGGTCATACAAGGTCGTGACTGTGTCATCTTGTCGTTGTGTGTGCCTCCCTGATGTTGCATACGACAACACTATAGTTCAAAAACGATTTGCAAGAGGGCCACATTTTTTTTTCTAAGCGGATACATCGTCTTTATTTTTAGGAGTGGGTCACACAATTCACTCCTAAAAATCAATATTTTTAGGGGCGTATCATGTTTCAGACTGTCCAAGAAAATAGAGGATTTTTTTTCTCTTCCGCAAAAAAAAAGAAAATAGAGGATTTTTAGAGATTGACATGCACGCATAAGAAGTCAATAGGCTCAAGAACGGGGTCTGGGAACGAAGGCCCCAGCGGCGTGGCGTTCGGCAGCTTCCTTGCCCCGGAGCGGCAGTAGGCCATGGTATAGCTCGCATTTCGCCTTGTGGATGACGAAGTGGTTACTAGCATATCCTGAATGGGATACCACAAGTAGTAGCGTAAACGTCCAAGGGTGTTGCGTATCCAGTTTTCACGTATTATAAATCTGTTGTGAATAATCCTTAAAACTATGCAAATGAGCAGCAAGCAATTTCATATGATATCCCTGTATCCTGCAGGCTATAGACTGCAGCTGCTTGTCCAAGCGCTTATAAAAAGTGCAGCCACACAGATCCCTTGCAACCCAAGCTCATTGCCGTCCAACAAATGGCTCTCAAGACCGAGGCGCTTGCAATCCTTCTACTGGTTTCGCTCTCCTTCGCAGGTGCACCAAAGAAGGATTTGAAACTTTATAATACACTACTTTAATTTATATCCCTTGTTACGTACCGCGTTGCTCTTGTCAATTTGTTGATGACAATCCATGTCGCGTATGCTTCACTTCGATGCCAGGTCACGTCAGAGCTGCCCGGCAGATGGGCGGAGGCCACGGGCAGGAGCTCGTCGGAAACGATGGCGGCGACGGCGGCGCGGTGACTCCCAAAGAACTCGTGTACCCTGCGGGGTGCTTCGACGCGATGTGCGCGATGGCTTGCGGCCTGCAGATGGGACTCTGCGGACGCTGCAAGCGCCCCAACGTCATCTCTTGCTCGTGCTTCTCGTGTGCGGGGACTAATGGCGGCTTAACTAATTAGGATATGTTTTGTGTGCCTATATAAGAGGAAGAATAACACAGCGTCGTGACCTTGTGATGATCACGTCACAAATGGAGTATGTCTACTTATAGTTACCGTAGTACCAGTGATGACGAGTTGTGGATTAGCAATTGTACGTTGATCGTTTCATATGATGATACCGATCATGTTCATGCGTGGTCGTGACTGTCATCTCGTGTCACTTTGTGCCTCACCCCTGGTGGCTAGTGTAACCATGCATGCATGTATGTATGATAATGATAATTAAGCTCCACGTACGTGACAGTCTCCTCGACTGCTCGATCGATCGGGTGAGGCTGCCGAGCATACCGAGCAGCGCCTTCCTGGTGTTCCACCTTAAAATTTCAGTGTCTAGATCCTCTTTTGGATCTCCCTATATGCTCGATCGAAAATCTTCCCAACCTGTGGATAATTTCCCTACAAGTCAACTATTCCATAAGTCGCCTTATACAATATACACTGCAGAAAAAAAACTCACATGGTTCCACTTCACGTTAGTATCGGTTATGTTTTAACCTGGTCTGAGAGGTAAATTAGTACCCGTTATTGCTACGGGGACAATTTAGTATGGCTTGAATACACACGCCGGTACTAAAAGGCGCCACCAGGACCCGGGTCAACAGTTAGAAGTTGGGTGTGTCATTTAGTATCGGCTGGTGTGTTTAGCTGGTACTAAATCAACGACTTTAGTACTGACTATCCTCCCAGTATATGCCATTTAGTACCTGATGAGTACACGACGCCTTTAAATAGAAACATTGGTTATAAGGTGAATTTATTAAGGTTTGTTACACAATTCACTTGGTTTCACATGTACTTATCATTATTTCATTAAAGGTAAATATGTCAATAGAATGTCGTCGTGGGCTTGTTATTTACACATGGGACCCAGACCCAAGTTGGAGCAGGCCCCAAATATATGGAAAGAACTTTCAAGATGTTCAAGGATGTCCTTACCCTTGGCCACCACCTTAGGAGATCATAAAGGTTAGCGGGAATCGCCGAAACAAGTGAACATCCAGAATATGTCTTGGCGTCGTGTCGCCTGTTTTGGCCTTTGGGCCCTGTGCCGAGTGTGGCCCATTAGGGTGTTGAACAGGGGGCCTACCCAAGACCCTAAGGGTTTCATAAAGTGATGTCACCCCACCATTAGGTTTCGAGTTTTGCTAAAATTAACCTGTCAAGAATAGTTTCGTTGTTGCATCGGTTTATGAGACCCCCAACTCGTGAGATTAATTATACACCTGCAATTGTGTTGCATTCTTCTTTGTTCTTGCTTGTGTTCTTCGATTCGCAGGCAAGGATTAGCCTTCTTGGTGAGGTCAACCGTGCAACACTGATTGATAACCTAAGGAGACGTGGTGCTGTGATTGCGGGGTTTGGAATATGTTGTTCGGAAGTCGGACCGATGTGTGTCACGACTCATCAAATCATCGCTTATCTAAACCTTTCGGAAGATCAGAAACCCTAGCTTTCATCAGTGGCAATGTGGTTCCACATTGTACTAAAGTCGTCCATTTAGTACCCACCCAGTACTAGTGAAGTTTCCACCCACCCGAGAGCTGGCAGCCACCCCATTTCCACCCACCCAAGAGCAATAAGTTGTTCATTCCCATGGCGCCTTTGGGGAGGTGCTGGCTATTTTTCAACAATTCGTATGGGCTTTGGACCTAAGTGTTATAAATGTTGGTAACTTCAATCTCCCTTCTCTAATTGTTCCTATGCAATGTTTTATGCTTTGTAGGATAATAAATTTTGTGAGCTTTTCTTACATGAGGATGAATAGATTATGAACTTGTTTATCCATTATCTTCTCACATGCATCCTCTAATCCTAGTGTGCTCAATAAGTTAGGAATTTGTTTATCCATTCTGTTATCAGAATACATGTAGTTGGAGCAATATATATTTTTTTAGAATTATCCATTCAATTATTAGTTATAATATGAAGCAATATATATTTCTTAGAATTAAACATTCTTAGAATACCCATTTTTAGCTAGATAAATTTGTAAATTCCTCAGAAAGAGGTTGAAGAGGAGAGTAATATTTTGTTTAGCAATACAAAATATTTTGCTTAGCGTTATTTTATTTAGCAATATAGAATGGAGATAAAGAATTTTTTTAGAAAGAGGTTGGCTAGGAGAGATATTTTAATAGGGGTTTAATATTTGCTTAGCATTAATTTGTTTAGCAATATAGAATGGAGATTGAGAATTTTGGTTTTTATATAAAATAATCTTAGTTGATAATACTAATAATTGTTTGTTGTACTTAAAGTATGGTCAAAACAAAATGGATTGCTGGAGGTAGTGGTGGTAGAGATTATCGTAGTTCGTCTCGTGGCAAGGGAAAAACTCCAGTAGAGCTTAAAGAGGAGTATAAACCATCTTCGTCGTTAACAAGAAGCAACAAATGAAGAATACATTGCAACTAAGAAGAATCCCCCAACTACAGCTCCATCATCTTCTTCCGCACCATCCAAAAAAAATCCTAAAGAGAATATTTTGTAAAATAATGACAATATTATTTTTGATGAATACATTTTGTGTTTATATTAAATTAGAAAATAACAACACCTAAGGGTTTAATTATTAAATTACAGTAAAATAAACAAATACAAAATAACAATGACGATGCGTCATAGTGTAGGTAATTACACATGTTATTAACAACAAATTTTGCATGTTAAAAACAATTTACTTAGGTAAAATTGGTAAATTAAGTATGGATAAAGAAAATTCATAAATGATTATACATGTGAGAAAAAAACTAGACGGGAAAATAAAAGGGCGCGAAACCAAAACTGTCGCAGCCATTTAGTACCAGCTCATAAAACAAGATGGTACTACAAGGCCAAAATTTTATTTCCCATGCGGAGAGCCATTTAGTGCCAGGCTATTTTACGAGCCGATACTAATGGGCACCAATCACTACCAAGTCATCTTACGACCCAGTACCAATGGCTGCATTCAGTATCGCCTATGAACCCTAGCCGGTACTGAGGGCAATTTGTTGTCCATGTATATTACATACCAGTACCAAATTGGCATCCTATAAAATAATTCCCTTGTCTTCTTCCACACTTAGCAGCTCACAAGATCGATCTGCCGCCTCTGCTCCTCCTCCGATGACAATATCGATCTCCACTGGCCGCGCCACTGCTCCTCTTCGTGTCGCCACTGCCGCCACTGCTCCTTTCCCATCGCGCCATTGCTCCTCTCCGCCATGCTGCCGCTAGCTGCCGTGCCAAGCTTCGAAGACGATATCAATCTCTGTCGTCTGACTTTCAACGGCTGCCACCACTGCTCCTCTCCCCCGACTCCAACCGGGAGCACCTCGTCGATCCTCGCCGCCAATGTCGTCAATCCTCTCCGCCATTTGCCACGTTGACCTTGGCGTTGATCATCGCCCCGTGTGCCTCGCTATCGCCCAGGCCCGTCCACAGCCCTGTACGTCGTCGGCCGTCCTTGCTGTCGCCTCATCAACCTTCTCAACGCAACCGCCCCGTCGTCCTCGCCTCATGGCCGCGTCTTTGCCAAGTCCTGTGGTGCCGCGCCGCACTCCCCCGTAAGCCCTGCCCTTATGTGCTTACATCATCAAGGGTTTAGTATCATTGCGGAATAGCCCCTGGATTCTAAGTATATTCACATGTTAGCCCCTAAATTCTTAGTATATTCACAGCTTACCCCTAGAATCTTAGTATTATAAAATGTTAGCCCCTGGATTATTTATATAATTGCTAGTTAGCCCTAGATCAATGTCTACATTAACCCTTTGTGGTTTATTTACATAATATCATGATGATTTATACTTTTAGATATTATTAGTACGTTTAAGTGACCATTTGTTAGCTCCTATCATGTTTTTAATTTAATACTTATTTAGCAAGTTTGCTAAAATTTTGAACGAACCGAGACACACTCAATATTTGGATTGTTAAATTTAACAAAAAAGCCAACCTAACTTTTCCTGAAACAAGTCATAAAAAATCGAGACTTAATGGGCCAAGCTGGCTGGTCACCCACCTTTCCATCCGCACATCCAAATCATCCCATATTTATTTATTATATTATTCGTGACAATCCACATTCATATGTGTCTATATTAGTAATAATTCATTGTATATTATGTGTCTATATACGTAATAATTGTTTGTATCCTATCTGATTACACATCTAATTGATCGTGATATGCACCGTGATTGCAAGGAGGCACACACAGTACCACTATAGTACATATAGTAAGCATTTCATTTGATATCCTGTATCCTGCTGCCTGTAGGCTGCTTGTCGAAGCGCTCATAAAAAGTGCAGCCACACAGATCCCTTGCAACCCAAGCTCATTGCCGTCCAAGAAATGGCTCTCAAGACCGAGGCGCTTACAATCCTTCTACTGGTTTCGCTCGCCTTCACAGGTACGTACGGATACAAATCACAAATTGACAGCTAGTCTCTTTGAAGGTGCACAAAGATGGATTTGAAACTTGAAAATTAATGCACTACATGAAAACCCGACCAAAATTTATTCTCCCTTGTTGCGTACCGCGTTGTCCTTGTCAATTTGTTGATGACAATCCATATCGATCGGGCATCCTTCAATTGGATGACAGATCACGTCAGAGCTGCCCGGGAGATGGGCGGAGGAGGCCACGGCCAGGAGCTCGTCGTCGGAAACGATGGCGGCGCAGTGTCTCCCAAAGAAGTGGTGTACCCTATGTTGTGCAGCGACGACATGTGCGTGCGGGCTTGCCGCCTGCAGATGGGCGGCTGCGGACGCTGCAAGGAGCGCCGCAACTTCTCTTGCTCGTGCTTCCCGTGCCACTAATGGCGGCTTAATTAATTAGGATATGTTTTGTGTGCCTATAAGAGGAAAGAATAAGAGAGCGACGTGACCGCGTGATGATCATGTCACAAAATGGAGTATGTCTGCTTATAATTACCGTAATAGCAGTGATGACACACGTTGTGGATTATCAATTGTACTGTGATCGTTTTCTTTTTTTGCGGATATCCATTGTGGATTATCAATTGTGTGATCGTTTTCTTTTTTGCGGATATCAATTGTGTGATCGTTTTATATGATGATATCATATATATGTTCATGCGTGGTGGTCATGACTGTCATCTTTTGTTACTTTGTGCCTCACCTGGTGGCTAGGCCGCTAGTACATTAGTACTGTAACCATGTAAGTAGCATGTATGTATGATAATTAAGCTCCACCTACATGACAGTCCCCTCGACTGCATGCTAGGGTATGAGGCTCCTGAGCATACCGGGCAGCGCCTTCCCGCTGTTCCGCCTTAAAAATTCAGTGTCCAAAACCTCTTTTGGATCTCCCTATATGCTCGATCGAAAATCTTCCCAGCCAGTGGCCTACAACTGTTCCATACTAAGTCATCTTATGCATTATAGATTTTACATTGTCTCGACTCTCGAGGTTGTACCATAAATATAGACTTTTTTCGATCTCGAGAACCTACATGGACGATTGGAAGTGAGAAAAAGACATTCTTATTTCATAAGAAAATAATAGACTGATAAACTAAAATTTACAAGTATAACACTATCTCCCCTTGTACTCCCTCCGTCCGCGTATAGTAAGTGTCATGCAACCACTTTTTTTCCTGTATCCACAAAAATAGGGCGCGGGCCTTTTCGCCATGTGTGCGGACAAGTTAGAATATTTATTTGTTTCTTGCAGAAATTATATAATTATGGAATTACAATGAGATAAATTTAAACCAAATGAATGGGCTTAATTTGTTAATTTTTGAGATTACACAGTACAAAGTAGATGCTTAACACGCACGCACACTCACCCCTATGAACACATGTACGCAAACCCTACCCCTATGAGCACCTTTGAAGGACTAAGTCGGTAGATCTTAAGATTCACGAAGTCATCACAGGCGCCTCACTGTCGACGAGGATGTCGCCTACCACCGAATGTATAGCGCCGGTAAATCCTGAAATAAATCTAGGAAAAATACGAGCACCAGTGCCAAATCGAGGATTTGAACCCTGGTGGGTAGGTTCCACCACAAAGAACCAACCAACTAATCTAGGATCAATTCGCGCTTAATTTGTTAATTAACCATAATGTATTTGTGTGATTAGTTAATGTGCATGACAACTGAATGAGTTTGTATATGAACTTTCCACCTATATTTATATTATTAATTTCTATTTATCTATCTATCCAATAGAGATGTAAATGGTACATTTCCAACCGATTAATGGACCGGAAGGGTTCTATCTATCTATCTATCTATCTACCACGGAGGTGAGAGGGGTGATTCGCAAAATCATCTCTAATTACCCTTTTCATATCACCCATCCCACTTTGCAAATCACTCCTCCCACCTCCCTGAACACCCCATGGATCAACATCGTGTAGCCAGATTGAAGTTTTTATAGTTTCTATGGTGAGTTGGTTTCCACCTGATGTTCCCACCGATCCAATACATCCATGGATCCATTTATCTATCTATCCATCCACCCACCTGTCCATCCATCCATCAATACAATAGGGCTGTAAATGGTACATATTAACCGGATTAGTTGAGTAGAAGGGGTCATATAGTGATTCAGACATTATTTTCTGGTATCTGGTTATATTAATATCTCTCCTATCTGGTCGAATAATTTGGATAGCCAAGTCAGATAATAGATTCACGTGGTACTTAATCAGAGGGATAGTTGTTATCAAAGACAATTTAACAAAAAGACAGTGGAATGGAAGTCTAAAATGTTGCTTATGTAATTTAGATGAAAGTATCCAACACCTTTTGTTTGACTGTCATGTAGCTAGATTGATATGGAGAATAATACAAGTTTCTTTTAACATTACTCCTCCTAAAAGTGTCCATCATTATCTGTTACTTGGAGTGAATAAGAAACTTAGGTACAAAATTTTGGTAGGAGCTTGCACATTATGTTGGGCAATTTGGATTTATAGAGATGATGTGGTTTTTAATAGTACAAAAGCTTTCTCTCCTATACAGGTGATCTTCAGAGGTCCTCGCTGGATGCAGTTCTGGTCTCTCTTGCAAAAGAAGGAGGAGTGTCCCCCATTGTTCTGTTATCCTTTTGCAAAATGTGTGAGGGTTGATGTAATAATGAACATCTATATGCACCTACCATTGAAGAGGTTGGAATATTGAAATATATTCCATTTTCTAAAAAAAAGATAATACATTCAGACAGTTCGACAGAAAAATATATATCTATACATTAATAATAATCTAGTTTAAGTTTCATTGATCCATAATTAAATGATTTCAACTACAAAAGGATTATGAAACTGATCATACAAAAATTAATATATATGATTGTGTGTCAACCGGAGTTATTTGAATCTTATTTATTCCTAGTTGTTTAGTTCAAGGACTCAAATCGGACACTGAAAATAGTTTGGTTGTTAAAATAGAACTATTCTATTTGAATAAAATCCTACAAAGATTTTATTTATATTCGTCATTTTCGCTTAAATGGTCAAGACGGTTGTTGAGCACAAGTTATTTATTTATGTTTTGTCCAGTTCGTGCATCTTGGATTTTCTTTATAGCAGTGTATTGACCAAATACATCTTACACATATATTATTATAGTTTTATGTTATAATTAAGGTAGAATGTCACGTAATCAAGTAACCAAAAGACTCTTTGAGCTTGTTTATAAGTATATTTATATTGGTCACATTATGTCATCTATAATTTGATTCTTTTTTCTTTAAATCGAAAGATGCTTCCGTTAACTCATGCGCGCATCTGAATCGCCAGCAACCAGTACTGAATACAAATTGGTAAGTTATCCAACAACGGATCAACGCTCTCACCGGGCACTCAACACCTAGAGCAGCTAAGAAATGCGCTACCAATTTACATTCTCAGGGCTTAAACTCTATTTGAGCACTTAAAAAATCAAAGTCCAGTAGCAGTCTTAGGTCTGTAACTAGGCCACCATATGGACAGCCCTTGTGGGAGAAGTATTCCATGGCCTGTTTCACCAGCAAAGCATTAGTTTCCAACACAATCTTGCCTATCTCTATTTCCATAGCTGTTTTAACACCCTTTAAACCCGTCATCAACTCCACTTGCCAAGGATCTAATGCCTGTCTCACCGCACCACACCCAGCACATATAGATTCACCATCTTAATGTGCTAAATATTTTGGGACAAAAGGAGTATCTAATATGTATCTTGGTTAATTAACCCATTTGTTATCCACAAGGCGAAACTGTGTTCTTGAGGCTATCGCATCGTGGTATGTGCTGTGGTTGCAAGGAGGCACACAGCTAGCATCTCCTGAACGCCGCTAGCTAGTAATTGGTATTAAGCATAATATCAATCATGTCCGAAAAGGTGCTGGTACTCTGCTGCGTATCCAAATTTTCACGTACTTAACCATCCAAACGATATTATCTGTTGTGAATAATCCTTAAAACTATGCAAAGGGGCATGCAGCAAGCATTTCATATGATATCCTGTATCCTTCAGGCTGCAGGTTGTAGGATGCATCTGCTTGTCCAAAGCCTATATTGTATAAAAAGCGCAGCCTCCGATCCCCTGCAACAGTTCATTGCCGTCCCAAAAATGGCTCTCAAGACTGCCGCGCTTACGATCCTTCTACTGCTTTCGCTCGTCTTTGGAGGTACATATGGATACAAATCACGAATTTTGACAATCTTTAATTGCAGGGGCACGAGAAGACTTGAAACCCACCAAATTTCAAATCCCTTGTTAACTGCCTGCAGCATGCTTTGTTCTTGCCATCACAAATCTTTCTGTACTTCTGTTTCTGTCAATTTGTTTTGATGACGATCCATTCATATCGGGCATGCTTCATTTCAACGACAGATCAAGCCAGAGCTTCACAGCAGCAATTGATGGGCGGAGGCCATGGGCAGGAGCTCGTCGCCGACGACGGTGGCGGTGGCGGCGGCGCGGTGTCTCCCAAGGACTGCAGAGAGGAAGCCCTGTATCATGGGCCGTGCATCAAGGCGATCTGCGCGGTGACTTGCCTCCTTCAGATGCGCCGCGGCGGACACTGCCCTGAAGGGCTCGTCGGCCCTTGCTCGTGCTTCGTGTGCGACTAATGGCGCGGCTTAATTAGGATATGTGTTTTGTGTGCCTATAAGAGGAAGAATAAAAGAGCGACGACGTGACCTTGTGGTGATCACGTCACAAAGAGTATGTCTGCTTATAGCTACCGCAATACACCATGATTACCCGTTTTGGATGAGCAATTGTGTGATCATTTCGTATGATGCTGATGTTCATAGCATGATGGCCTGATGGCCATCTCGTGTCACTTTGTACCTCCCCTGGTGTAACCATGTATGCATATTGTAATTAATGAAGAGGCTGTCGAACGAGGAAGAGCGTACACCGCGCCACCTAAGCTACCCTCTCTGTTCCCAAATTGTAAGTTACCGTCCTAAATTATAAGTTGTTTGACTTTTTTTACCTTAACTTTGACCACTCGTCTTATTCAAAAAATGTGTGCAAATGTAGTTAAATTTAAGTCATTCTTAAAATTATTTTATTACTAAAGCTAGCCATAAAAGAATATAATATTTTGCAAAAAAGTATTGAATGAGACGAGTGGTCAAAGTTGAGTTAAAAAAATCAAACGACTTACAATTTGGGACGGAGGGAGTAGCAGACAGCAGTGCCTTCCCGCCCTGGCCGGGTGTTTGTTGTTCCCTCCGTATCAAAATATTTGTCGTCATTGGCTTTTTCTATTACAACTTTGACCATTCATCTTATTAAAAAAAATATGTAAGGACCATATAATAATTTTTTTCACCACCGGAGAAACCCCTGTAATCTCGGTTGGAGAGGGTTTTTGTTCTTGAGAGCCCAACTGGGACTGCTCTAGAGGGACTAAAGGTCTCAACATTTAGCCCCAGTGAGACAAAAATAACCTTTAGTCCTACCAAAAACCAGGACTATAAAGACCCAATAAAAAAAATCCCCCCTCCCGCCCCTGGGGCGCTTGCCGTCTTCCAGCAACTCCAATTCCACCAAAGAGACAATCAAATCAAGAGAAAAAACTACTGACACTTCACAAATTGAAACAGCAAATAATATCCCCATACATGTACACAACCAATTGAAACAAGTAACATTCTCATATCACATGAACACAACCAATCACAAAGACAAATCCATTCGCAAAAGATTTAATTCGTATTACACGAAGCCTCTACTAGCTTTCTCAACCGTGATTTGAACCTTGGAACACCTTGCTGGACCACTGCATCTCCCCGGGCTCACCTCGTAGAGCCGTCGTGCCTCGTAGGGCCCCCGCCCCCGCGTTGACCCGGCTCCAGCGTCGGGAGGCTCTCTGGTTTCACGCCTCGCTGGGGGCTGGCCAAGGTGCTCCCTCGCGGCATGCCGGGCCATCGCCCCTCGCCACGCCGAATAGCTCCAGGCCGCTGCGGCAGGGAGCTCCCTCGCATCACGCCTCACCTCACCAGGGGAGGTCAGAGGAGCCGGTGGCCATGGGGAGAGGATTGAGGATGGAGAAGAAGAGAGAAAATTATGATCTATGTGGAGAGGGAGAGGATAAGGATAAGAGAGTGGGGAGAAGCGGCGGATGAGAAAAAGAATCCTGGTTTTTTCCAGATATCGTGGACTTGTGGTATATCCACATATGTTCTCTAGTAGTGTTTAGCCAAAATAAGCTTTCTAAAATTTTTTGATACCAAGCCAAACTTAATTTTGATCGTTATTGTTATAAACCAAGCCGAGCAGCTAGTTTGTTACTAAACATCGTAGCAAACTGACTTTTGCGGGCCAAGCAAATTTGTCACCCACCTCTATCACATCCAAATTGTTACATATTTATTTGTATTCATGGCAATCTCATTCATACATGTACATATATGTATGCATGTTATGTTAGTAATATATGTTCCTATCCTATCTAATTACACTCCTAGTATAAGATACCTATCTATCAATCTATCTTTGTATGTCTCTCTATCTATCTATATTTATTCTAATAAGCTACACACCTAACATCATATAGATAGTCTCATGAATTGACACATAATTAAATATATTTATTTGTATTTACTTAGTAGGACGAGTTTTTTCTACATCTGCGTGTAGCTACACCCATGTGTGTATCTCACAAATTACAAGGTATTTTTTCGTACTTGACGTTTTTAAATAAAACATATACACATACTTGGTTTTTAAAAGTGGTATGTCGACATATATTTTTTTATTCATGAAGTATGTGGACATACTAATCTTTCTATACAGAATATGTAATATATCATAAAGTACAAAAAAAAAGTATGAGCTCCACTCAAATGTTATCATGGCTAGCATTTTGAAAAATCTTATTTTAGATATATATACATACTCAAAATAATAAATTAGTATGTACAGATTTCCGGGTGGTTTTTTAGATATAGGTGTAGCTAGCAGAAAGGATTTATCCTTAGTTCCTTATACTAATATATATTTAACTACTTATATGGTCGTGTGGACCTAAGCAGTTCTCGGACCAGGCGGGCCAAGCGGAGCAAATGTGATACACCAACCTTTTGGACCAAACATTTTTGTTCTCCAAGTAGCGCGAGGACATGAGCATTTTAGCCTGGCCCATCAAAAGCCAACAAAAAAATGAAGGCCCTAAATAAATGGCGCCTAGCAGGGAGCATGGCCCGAAAGACTTAGGGGGTGTTTGGATTCATGGCAAATGGCAAATGGCATCTATTTTGTATTTTTTTTTCCATTTGTCTCCAAACACCCCTAGGTAAAATGGTAATGCAAAAATAGTTGGTAAAAAACTCTTGCCTCCAAAGTGACCCAAAAAATAGGCAAATGGGCAAAAGTTTATGCATTTGCCCTTTTGCCAAGGGGGTGTTTGGAGGCAAATGGCAAAAAAAGGGCAAAATAGAAGCCATTTACTAAAAGTTTTGCCATTGGATACAAACACCCCTAATAGCAAAACTTTTGCCATCTTTTCTTGAGAGTAAAAATTTTGCTCTTTTTTACTCCATGAATCCAAACACCCCCTAATCATTTTTTTTCATTTATTCTATCATCTATAATGATGTAAATAGAGAACATTCCTGTGTTATCACCCTTTAGTAGTTTTGTCAGGGACCGAACTCGAGCAGATTACCAATACTACTTTTCATAGTCACCAAACCACATATATATATATATATGGTTTTTGGTAGTATGGTATAGAGCCGTGAGTATAAAAACAATATAGCCTTTAACAAGATTAACATCACTAGATTTTTCTACAAAATTGTTGTTATTGGTATTGATAAAGTGTTACGTGAGGGACCTTATCGATGCATCTCTGGAAATAGACTTAAAAGGTGCTTTTAGTTCCTATATATTTTTTCAAAAGACACTATTTATTTTAATATTCTTTTATTCAAACTATTTTTCCTCTCACAGAACACTAGCTACAGTGTTTTTCATCTACAGTGTTTTTTTTCAATGTATACATACCCTAAGGGACTTAGGGCTGGTTCGGCTGGTATACTGCTGCACTGCAGCTCTTGTTTGCTACAGTGCGCATGAGTAAAGCAGCTGCGTGCAGCCGCTGTTTAGTTTAGTGCAGCCGAACAGGGCTGTATACCACCGCGTGGTATGTATGACCGCACAGTTACAAAATCCTTTCGTCTCAAAAAATAAAATAAGAAAAGCTCCACGCGGCGCGTGTCCAGAATCCACCACGGCGCCCACTGGGCCTCCAGAAACCCCCCGAAATCTTCCTCCGCTCCCCCCGAAATGCCCACGATCACCACTCTATCCACTCTTCCACTGCGCCGCTCCCTCCTCTCCGAAATGCCGCTCCTCCCCTCCACGGCGACGGCGGCGGGGGCGCTGCCCCACCTCCGCCTCCCTCTCCGCCACAGCCCGCACCCGCTCGCTCCCCTCCTCCTCCGCCGCCACCACCACCCGTCCCCGCACCCGCGGCTCCTCCCACTGGCGGCCGCGCTCCCACCCCCACCCCCGGAGGACCTCCTCCCGTCGCAGGCCACGGGGCTCGTCGCGGCGTCGCAGGCCAACTTCATGCGCGTCATCGTGGACGCCGCGCCCCCCGGTCTGGACCACCACCGCGGCTCCGACCTGCTCTGCGTCGTCCGCGCCCTGCTCAAGAAGATCCGCCGCCGCGTCCTCGTCGGGGACCGCGTCCTCGTGGGGGCCGTCGATTGGGCCGACCGCCGCGGCATGATCGAGGACGTGTTCGAGAGGAGGTCCGAGGTCGCCGACCCGCCCGTCGCCAACGTCGACCGCCTCGTCGTGCTCTTCTCCCTCGACCAGCCGCGCCCCGAGCCCGCCACGCTCACCAGGTTCCTCGTCGAGGCCGAGTCCTCGGGGATCCCCTTTGTGCTCGTCTTCAACAAGGTCGAGCTCGTCGACGAACAGGTAATGTTTGAGCCGCTGCCCCGTGTGGCTGTTTACTCGATTGGCTGCTCAATTGCATATTCTTGTGAATTGTGATGTGTTATAATCCGCGGCGGCTCTGATTAGTTGCTCCATTGTAATGTTATACTATATATGGTTGATTGGTATTCTTCTGCCTTCTGCACTGCAGACAATAGCATACTGGAGAGATAGGCTGAAGAGTTGGGGTTATGATCCGCTCTTTCTGAGTGTAGATAAGCAATCTGGATTTAATGCTCTTGAAGAGATGTTGGGAGGACAAACCACTGTGGTTGTTGGTCCAAGCGGTGTTGGCAAGTCCAGTCTGATCAATGCCTTGAGAGGCAACCAGAACATATCAGAAGAGGATCCAATACATAAACTCCTTGAGCAGGTAGTCATTTCATTTTCATCATTTACGCCATTTGCATGATTAATTTCTCAATTATTTTCTGAAACTTTAATGTGCATTCATAACTCGCCAAGGTTTTTTTGGGGGGTCCATTAGCATTTCAGTAAAAATGGCCCTCATTCATCACATAACTTCTTAGCAGTCGATGGCGAATGGTGTATTTGGTTATTACTAATTAGTGCATTGAGCTACTATGTCCGATTAGGAATCGCGTAATTTTTTACTTGAAAAGACATCGTTTGTGATTTGTACTGTATTTGTGTATTTGCAACTTGCTTTGGTCTGAGACTTGTGCAAGATGTGCAATGTGGTCTTAATATACACACTCTTCTCATTTTCGGAGCACTTCATAATCTGGATATCCCTTATATTTCATATCTTCTACTCCTCTCTTCATTGTTACAAAGCTTCATAACTAGTGTTAGTAAAATCTAGAATCTGACTTGATGTGGATACTGGTTTATTTTTCTTTTGCGCATCATCCTCCAGAATAGTAAATGGTTTGGTGAACAACGTGTTGGAACTGTGTCCAAGAAAAGTGGTAAAGGAAAACACACAACGCGCCATGTCTCATTGCTTCCTGTAGCTGGTGGTGGCTTCCTTGCTGATACTCCTGGATTTAACCAGCCTAGCCTGATGAAAGTTACCAAAAAGAGTCTTGCGGAAACATTTCCTGAGGTTTGTTTTTGCACTGTTTCTGATTTTGTTCTGTTTAATAAATTCTCACTTGCAGCATCTGCGTGCTCACAGCATGGTGCTGTTAAGGCCATATAACCATATTTCAGTTTGTTATGTCCTTCCATATTTCAGTTTGTTCTGTCATTTTCTTACTAGTAATCTTCATTGGGTAATCCAGATAAGAAAGATGCTGAAAGAGAATGAGCCCTCAAAGTGCTTATTTAATGATTGTGTACACCTTGGTGAACGTGGATGTATTGTGAAAGGTGACTGGGAAAGGTATCCATACTATCTCCAGATGCTTGATGAGATCAGAATCAGAGAAGAAATCCAGCTACGGACATTTGGAACAAAAAGAGAAGGTGATGTCAGGTATGTTACAAAGATGTCTCTATGAGCATTACCTTGTACAGTAGAGCCTAGATGGTGTAAACTTCTCTCCTGCAGTCACAATGTCACATAATTGTTAACTTTTTACCTTTTGAAAGTCAGTTTCTTAGAAATTTTGCTAACACAAGCAAATATGCTGGCAACTTTGTTCAGTCTTACAGATGTAGCTTCCTTTTACTTAACAAACTTGTGAACACTGTTAATGCACCTGATTATATGGTAAATAAATAGCCAACTCCGGTACAACATATCAGGTGAATGTGAATATAACCTAGTGTTTGTAAGTATCAGTTGTTTCTGTAATTGACAAGGTGAACTCAAGGAAGAAAGAATGCTGCTCTTAGGTGATCACGAGTGTGTTTACTAAATGCTGACCATTCTCCGCATGTGATGCCTATCAGCTATCACAATGAATGCCATGGCGGTTGACTTTTTTTCATTCTTCTGGTAGCAATTACTTCTGTCGAGGGATATCATTTTCCCAGTGCCGAACTCTTATTAGCAAGTCGTAAAAAAGTTGATAATTGTTGCCACAAGATCATTTATCTGCTTAAATTGCATATGCATGCCAAGAAATGTCTTGTCTTTAGCAGTCTATATGCAGAGTCATAGTGACAATTCACTACAACATATAGAAAAGTACCTTGAGTAAAGAAGCACAACCTAGATGTTTTCATCCTATTGTTATAATTCAGAACTTCAAACATGATTGGTGGATGCTAAATCGGAAAGTGCATCTGTCTTGATTCAGGTACAAAACAGGTGTCATGGGGGTGAAGCAAGCTGAGCCTCGTCTTGAACTAAAGAAGCACAGGAGGGTGTCAAGAAAGAAGATTAACCAATCGATTCTTGATGAAATTGAAGAAGACATTGATGACCTCGATGATGACTACCAGTTTGACTTCAAGCAGCATTCGAGGAAACGATAGCTGCCTTTCATCTGATGATCTAACGTCTACAGAAGTCTAATCATTGGCACGAAGGATTTGTATGGGTGCTGTAAATAGTCGGTTTGTGATGCAGTACTGTGCTCTTGACTCTTTGAGTGGTTAAGATGATGACTGTAAATAGACTCGCACAAGCAATCTAGGAGGGGAACCGTAGGCGCTTGCACCTGACTCTTGACGTTGAGTGTTTTGTCACCTTTACTGTGGCAGAGCAATAAGACAAAAGTTTGTGTCTCCCTCGAATTGGTTTCGTGCACCACCATGCTGGTGCCGGGACACTGGCGTAGCCGTACCCTAACTGTACCCACCATATTATTGTGATATGTGCCGTGCGGTTTTAAAAAAATGGCACACAATAATTGTACATGGAAAGATCATATTTGATTTGGATGAATGAGTGCCACTGTGTTTTACTGTTTAAAGTTCACACTCGTTGATGCAAAAGTCAAAAACTCAGAAAACATGTCGAAACTTGCTGTTAAGTCCGATCTCAATAGAATCAAAGCTTGGACCTCGAACAATTAGGGCATGAAATTTGCCTGGATTAAAAAGTAATTCTGCTATCAAGATGGCTTGTCTGGATTAAAAAAGAAGTCAGCACGAAATGTACTAACGTATAGTAACGGGTATACGATCGATTGAACGATGCCGTCCCAAGAACAAGCTATTTTGGCCAATGCTCTCTGAGTCTATGTTAGCTCCAGCTGAAACAACCGAGCTAGTATAAACATGAATGTTAGCTTTGATATAGCCGTTCCTTTCTAATAGTGTACTGTTTATCTTTTGTTGTGTATTGCCTCATATGGAGGCTATGGAGGTACTGTTGAAATTGAAAATAAAAATCTAAATGGAGATAGAAGTATTAAAAGAATAGCCCTCAAACTTCACTAAAATGGAAATTTTGATCCCATTACATTTTCGAAAAAGCACAGTTAGCTTTATTTACCTTGAGTGATTTTTTATAAAATAGAAATATAAATATTAGAAAATAAATTTTTAGTATTGACTATTTTAAAAGTAACTTTGTAGTTTATATAACAAAAAAAGTTAGCTTTGAATTCTTTTAGTCTGCGGACTTAGAAAAAAGTTAACTTTTATAGCATGTGAATGTAATTTATGAGTAGAAATGGTATTTTTGCAATCTTGCTTTAATAAATGCAACGTTGTACTTTATAAATGTTACAAGAATTAATATTATAGTCCGTAAATGTTAAAATTATTTTTTATATCAAGTGGAACGTAACTTATAAAAAAAAATCAGTTGGGGACAGAAAATAGTTTTCCAATACAAAGAAGCCATCGATCTTTTTTTTCTCCCACCTCTCAAAAGGCTGCTAGCACAATGAATCTTGATTCTTGACAAAACTCTATTGTTAGTGTTAAAGACATGACATTCTTTTTTGTAGTATCCGCTGTGATTTTTTTTGTTGGGGAGCAATGTAGTGGCATTCCACACGTTTTATTTGAGTTCAGAAGTGTTAACTCTTAAATTACTCTCATTGTTCCAAATTATAAGTCATTTTAATTTTTTTAGAATCCAACCATTTTATGTTTAACTAATATTATAGAGAAGAATAGAAAGGTTTATAGTACCAAACAGATATACTATGAAAATATATTTAATGAAGAAACTAATGGTACTTTTTTTTGGGTATCAGGAATGTTAGTATTTTGTTACATAAATTTGGTCAAAGTTGAGATGATTTGACAAAAAAGAATAGAGATCATTTAGAATGGAGAGTGTGCAATATAAACCGGCCTAGGCCTTGATACATGTTTTCATCCTTTCTTGTACTTTCTCCGTTCTAAAATATAGTTTTTTTGACTTTTTCACCCGCAAGTTTGACCACTGGTCTTACTCAAAAAAATCGTGTAAAATTTTATATTTTTTGTTATGGCTTGCTTTATTAACCAAAGTTCTTCAAAAATGACTTAAATTTGACTTTTTTATAATCTTTTAATAAGAAAAGCTGTCAAAGTTGGGGTAAAAAAAGTCAAATGACAAATAATTTGGAACGGAGGTAGTAACTCAGAGCACCGTGTCCATCCTAATTTGTGTGCTATATTTCGGGAGTCAAGTTTGCAACAGCGAATTGAAGCCACATATGCATCTTGATTTGTTATAAAAGAGTTGCCAAGCCTACTGCCAAACTAGCTCTACGTGATCTGCCGTCGAAGGGAAAAAGAAAACAAAAAAATCCACATGCTTGAGCGGCCGCCACGTACATGGCTCCTCCCCTGGCCGTACATTTCCATCGCAGGTCAACCCGAAGCAAGCCGCGCCCGCGCGGCTTGCCGCCTGCCCGCCTCCGCCGTGGACGCCTCCGGCGCGTGCCCCGCGCGGCCGGCCACGAGCCTCCCTTGAGCAGGAACGTGGCGGCTCCATTAAATTAAGCTCGCTTGCCAATCCATAAGAACCCTAGTATATCGTTGGGTTGGAGGCTTGGAGCTTCTGAGAAGGAGTAAAAGAATGGCTCAAATCCTGCTGTGACGCCATGCTCTGTTTTTGTTTTCTGGTTTTGATAATGGGAGAGCGAGCGTTAGGTTCTATCTGCGGCTCTCTCGTTTTCCTTTGTTTTTGAAATGTTTGTTCTGGCAGGTGTCATTCAGGGAGGCATCTTCCCAATACAATTTTTTTTATCTGCTGAAGTCATGCAGTATCTGGTCATTATCTTTTCCCCTGTTTTTTTTAGAATTTTCTCAGTTCTTTTTTATTTTACCTAGCAAACGCTTACTATAGGCTGCAAGCACCACCCCACAGGCAGTGTAATATATTGCACCAGGATTGTTCCAGATGCTTCTTATCATGAACATGTCATATCAAGACTGCTATATTGACTGTGGTTCAGCTCATCAGCCGTCTTTCTTGGATTGGAGCATTATTATGGGTTATAAGGAAAAAAGACGAAGGAATTTTTATATAGGATGGTCCCCATTACATACTACCTAGGGTCATTTGCTATTACCTACCGAGACTGAGCACCTGAATGAAGGAGAGAGCGTTAATACAACCTGATCATAACCTATAAGCCAGTCCCCTGCAACCCAGTGATAAGTAAACAAACAAAATTCGATGAACTTTTTTTCTCGAATACGTAGAAGAGCTGTGTATCATTGTATTAAGTGGAGAAAAAGTTTTGTTTTTACAACGCGAGATTAGGCTCGCACTCTAGGATCATTTGGGGACTATTACAAAACGATAGCAACCAAGAAGCGAGTAAGCGACTAGCAGCAGCTAAGTGCTGAACAGGCTGCCTAAGTCTTTTGCTCCCGCAGAGATCCAAAGAGTTTGTTGACAATCCATTCATAATCTATTTGAACTACAATAAAGCTAAATTGATTCTTAGTTTTGCTAAACACTTCGCCAAAAAGTGGGCCAAAAAAGGATTTTGTCCTAATTTCAGGGTTAAGCTAATAGACAGATGTGTTACGGTTACCTGACTCCGTATCCTAAACCCACACAAACAATGCATCGTCTCACACAAGTGAAACTTTATGAAACCGTTCTGTGACAAGCTGATAATGTATTCTACCACGTGCACCCATTCTACCATCAGTGCTAAAGTGAGGCTCACTGCATCAGTCGCGTGCATTCAACGATAAGGCATTCATCAGTTGTCAGAACTAAGGAATCCACATTTCAGTTGAACGTAACAAAGGGATTGTGAAGTATCCCCACTAAGTACTTGGAATAAGTTTCAACTTCTTCGTTTCATGACAGAAGTTATACTGAGAAACAGTACTCAGGTGCATTTTCAGTTGCAACGTTATGATTAGGTAATATGTATGATCAGATTTCCGAATCAAGTGGGGGTGCTCATCACCTGCCCCATACAAAAATGCGTGACCGCTGATGCGGCATGAATGATAGCGTCCGATCCATGCACTGCACCCTGATCAGAAATTGTATACAAGTGTCGACTCTCGAATGCAACCCACTAGATCAACCGTAGTGAGTCAGCTAGATCGTTTCATATTGGAAAAAAAAACCTAACCCTTTTAGTATTAGAGCAGAATACACAGAGCCACTAGATGAACATTAGGTGACTCGGCATTATGTTTTATTAGCGTAATCCATAACTTTGTTTAAGAATAATATAGTGTTTTGACGATAACGCCCCAACGAACACTAGCAATATGAACTGAACTTTAGAGCTTTAGCAACAGAGTTATCAGCTATCAGGCCTCAACTCCATCTAGTTGATAGGCTTCGCTGGGAAACTGCCCAAGCATAGCCTGCTTAGAATCTCTTTCCAAGAAGAGCAGGCATTTTCTTTTTGATTTTTTTGGGGAAAAAGGTAATTTTTTATGTATGAAACAAACAACTATGACTTAGGATGTAGAAAGGAGAAAGACTTAAGACAGTATAAGATCCATTGTTGCTGTGTATGTTATATGTCTACCTGACAGTATAAGCTCCATTGTTGCTGTGTATATGTTATATGTCTACCTGCAAACTAATTGCTGAGCTCTGACACAGTAGTGACGACGATATGACTTTAGTTTATGTGCAGTTTTGTCTCGTCTTAGTTGCCTGTCTGCATAATGCCTTCTTCTCTAGCTCTTTATCTTTCTGTACGAATTGGAAAGGTCACATCAAAGTACAACGGAGTACAACTACAAGTTGGTGCATGTATAGTGCAAGCATCACTGTTTTGGCTTTGGAATCATCCTGGCTATACTGATGGAAGCTAGGTCAGAGATGGTCAAACTAAGATAAGCTTAAAAACCTACTAATTACCTACCAACTCACTGACCTTTAACATGGTAACTCTGTCATTGTACATATAACTGTGGTAGTTGGTTAAGATATATACCCTTTTTCAGTAAAATTTCTTCTGCTTATGTAGCCATCGAAATGTTTACTAGCCAGGAGATAATTTCTACAACAATTCTAATAGCGTAGTGGTCAAATCGGACAATTAGGAAAACGATGAGGGTGTTCGGCTGCTCTAGCAGCCGCTGCAGCTGTTAGCACTCAAATGTAGATTTGAGTGCTAACAGCTGCAGCGGCTGCTAGAGCAGCCGAACAGGGCCGATATCACGTGGAATTCACCGTGTTGGTACAAGGTGAACTCAAGTGGATGCGAATAAATCAATATTCTGTTGTGTACTATCTTGTGTTCCATCGGAATGGTGAAGTGTTCCTCCACTAAAGCCATCCACAACCATGACATTAAATAGTCTGTCATATAAGTAATTTGATTATATAGCAAAGCAATTAAAGAGGAAAGAGAATGACATGGTGTCTTCCAATTATGCATGTCCACACGAGAACAAAGAAAAAAAGCAAGATGATGGAGAGAATTGTTGGGGAGACGCCCCTTGGAATCATAATTTCTATTTTTGCAGGCGAGACTGAAGAGGTTAGAACGAAGAAGACAAATGAGAAGTTATTTCGAAGAGGTTAAAATTGCAGGTGAAGTTAGAGAAGTCAGGACGAAGCTGACGAGCGCGAAACTAATTCGAAGAGGTTAAAGCCTCGAGCAAAACTGAAGAAGTCCGGGCGAAGAGGACAATAGTACGAGGCCGGTCATGAGACAAGGAGATGCCAGAACGAATCTATCACCTGCGACGAGGTTAAGATAGAGATTGGCGGGAAGCAACGGTCGTCTAAAAGCTAGAATATGTATAGGATTTCTGGCGGGAAGTAACGGTCTTGTAAACGTGCGAGGTTGACCCCTATAAATAGCAGGTCAACAGTAACTGTAGAGGACAATTTTTGAAGGAACGAAAAAGAAGTCAACTGCGACTTTCTTACTGTTTGTAATACAAGAAAAATTGTGTTACAACAGTTGGCGCCGTCCGCGTGTTAGGATCGAAATCAAAACTCACGATGCCACCAAAGAAAAAGCGAAGGTCAGATGATCCACAGACCTCCAAAGCTCATGTAAATGAAAGAGAAAACGATGAACGACAAGTTGCACCAGAGCCAGTCACTACCAATGATAACCAAAATCGAGAAGAAACTAGCCTCGAACAACTCTTACAAGAAATCGAGAGGCTTAAGCAAGAAAAAGAAGCCCTGTTGAAAGAAGCAGAGAACCAGAGAAACGAAACCGAGAAAAAACGAAAAATTGCAGAGGCCAAGAACGAGCTCCAGAGACTACAAAGCGAGCTCAATGCGAGCAAAGAAACTGTTCAAGAGCCCGAGAGAGAACACAACACCGAGACAACAAATTACAACACGGGTTTCAGAAGCTTCGATTCGAATTCACCATTATCTCCAGGCCTTCAAAATGCACCATGGCCAACTTCGTACAAGCCCATCACCTTGCCCAAGTACAATGGCACTTGTGATCCCAGGCAGTTTCTGATGAGCTACGAAGTTGCGGTAGCTTCCGCAGGAGGAAACGAGCTAGTTCTCGCAAAATCATTCATCATAGCTTGCGAAGGACCGGCTCTCACATGGTTCACGAGACTAAGCCCAGGATCAATTTTCAGCTGGGAACAACTCAAAGCCAAAGTACTTCAAAACTTCCAAGGATTCAATAGACAACTGTTAACCTCGGGAGATTTATTCGCATGCAGACAGGAGGAAAGAGAGCCATTAGCTCAATATTTCAAACGTTTCATTCAATTAAAGGCCCAAACAGATGATATCCCAGATTCAATAGCAATTGATGCATGCATTCACGGGTTGGGACCAGGGCCATGCGCATCAGAATTTGTCAAAAACAAACCAAGGAATCTCCATGAACTATTCCACGAGATGGAAAAATTTTGCAGATCAGACGACGATCACAGGAGAAGAATTAACGAAAGAGCCATGCTCAGAAAAGCAAACGGAAACTATAAGCAGCCCACATACGAAAAGCAGAACTACAACAGACCAACCCAAGTTTTTCACATAGAAAACGTGAGTGGCCAACATAATAACGAATCAAATGCAGCGAAGCAAAACTTCAACTCCTCATCCACAGAGGAAGAGGCGGACGAGGCAGAGGCCGTGGAAGAGGTCGAGGTCAACAAGACAACCAATCGCGATCTTGGTTCTGTCAATTCCATGGCGAAAACCCAGATCACAGTACAGGAAGATGTCCCATAACCATCAGGGTAAAGCAAGAAATGAACCAAAACAACAGTCAAGGTCGCGCAGTCCAAACAAATTCTTGGCAGTGCACCACCCATAACACGCCGAATCCGCAGCTACAACTCCCGACGAATTCAGAATCCTTTTCAACATACCATCAGCCTCGTTTGGCTTGGCATCAAACCCAGTCCGAATCAAATCAACAAGCGCACAGCTCAATCCAATCCACCACAGCAAGAAAAGACGAAACTGTAATGCAAGCAGCTCCAGCACCGAATTCAACACCCGCCAAGGGTCCCATTCCCTCTCGCGGAATGATTCTGCCCATAGCAGGAGGATCTTCAGTTGATTTCGAAAGCAAAAGACAAAGAAAAGACTACTTCAGAAGAGTGCACGCAATACTACCGAATGGCCCAGTAATAAAAACCCATTGGTCGCATGTTCCAATAACCTTTACTGAGCAAGATCTCAAACTTCAGTGTTATCCTCACACTGATGCCATGGTCATCGAAACAAATGTGGCGGGCTGGGAGCTGACAAAGATACTGATAGACAATGGCAGTTCAGCCGATATTATCTTCGCTAGTGCTTTTGATCAAATGAATATCAGCAGAAGTTTGTTACAACCATCAGAAACTCCACTCATTGGTTTCGGAGGAAAAAGAATCCGGGCCTTAGGAAAAATCGAATTACCGGTAACTTTGGGGGACCTCAGCAATCCCAGAACGGAACGAATCACTTTCGACGTAGTCGACATGTACTACCCTTACAACGCAATCTTCGGAAGAGGTTTTCTCAACACGTTCGAAGCTATTGTACGACAGGCATATCTCTGTATGAAACTCCCAGCATCAAATGGAGTAATCACAGTATTTGGAAACCAGCAAGTCGCAAGGGACATCGAACAAGGAATTACCCCAGGCGAGAAAAACGTCAACCTCTTGCAGACAGAAACGAAACAAACAAGCAATAAAGTTCAAACAGAATCAATCAAAAAGACACCAACGCAACCCAGAGTGGAAAAAGTAAAAGAAGCTATTCAAGCACAAGACACCAAGCGAGTCTCTCTCGATCCAGGAGTCGAAGGCAGAGAGGTCGCGATCGGAGCAGACCTTACCCCTCAAGAAGAGGAGGAATTGATAACTTTCCTAAGAAAGAATAAGGATGTCTTTGCATGGACAGCTGCAGACCTAAAGGGTGTCAGCAGAACCATAATCGAGCATAGCCTCAACATAAACCCGAAGACAAAGCCAAGAAAACAAAAATTGAGAAAAATGTCGGATGAGAAGATAGAGGGAATAAAATCCGAAGTTGAAAGGCTACTGAAAGCAAAAGTCATCAGGGAAGTGCAATACCCAGAATGGCTGGCAAATACTGTCCCAGTGAAGAAGAAAAACGGAAAATGGAAGATGTGCATTGACTTCACAACACTAAACAAGCATTGCCCAAAAGATGATTTTCCTCTGCCAAGAATTGATAGCGTCGTTGATGACGCAACCAACAGCGAGATTCTATCCTTGCTAGATTGCTTTTCAGGGTATCACCAAGTTTGGATGAAACAAGAGGATGAGGAGAAGACAAGCTTCATAACACCTTTCGGAACTTTTTGTTTCGTCAGAATGCCAGAAGGGCTGAGAAACGCAGGGTCAACTTTCTCAAGAATGACCAAAAAAGTCTTCAACTCACAAATTGATAGAAACATGTTAGCTTATGTGGATGACCTCGTCGTAAAAAGCACCAAAAGAACGGATCACATCAAAGATCTCGAGGAAACCTTCAACAATCTAAGAATGTCAAACTTGAGCTTAAATCCAGAAAAATGCATCTTTGGAGTAACCAAAGGAAAAGTCTTGGGATGCCTTGTAACATCAAAGGGAATCGAGGCCAACCCAGACAAGGTACAAGCCTTGGCATCCATGGAGGAGCCAAAAACGGTTAAGGAAGTGCAACAATTGACAGGCAGAATTGCAGCTCTAAACAGATTCGTACCAAGAGCAGCTGAACGAAGCCTTCCTTTCTTCAAAATTCTCAGACGTGCGCAGAAATTCAACTGGGGCGAAGAACAATCGAAAGCATTCAGAGAACTAAAGCAGTACCTCGCGACAATGATCAAACTATCACCACCAGCACAAGGAAAAGACCTTCTCCTTTACCTCGCAGTATCAGAGTCAGCAGTAAGCACGGCAATAGTACAAGAAACCGAAATCGAAGGCATTCTGAAGCAATTGCCAGCCTACTTCGTTTCTGAAGCATTATCTGGAGCCAAGAAGTCATACTCTGAACTCGAAAAAATTGCATACGCATTGCTTATGGCATCAAGAAAACTCAGGCATTATTTCGAAGCTCACAAAATTACAGTCGTCACCAACAAACCTCTAGCCGAGTTATTTGCAAACAGAGAAGCTTCGAATAGGATCAGCAAATGGTCCGCAGAGCTATCTGGATTCAATATCGAATTCGTAAGACGAAATGCAATCAAATCCCAGGTATTGGCTGACTTCGTAGCAGACTGGACCTCTCCAAAGCATGAAAATTTAGACGAAGACGAAAAACAATGGACAGTCTATTGTGATGGAGCATATTGTAACAAAGGAGCAGCGATCTCTGCAATACTGGTTTCACCAGGCGGAATCAAAACAAGATTCGCTACACGATTGGAATTCATCAACCAGGAGATTCAAGTCACAAATAACGTAGCAGAATACGAAGCACTCCTGCTTGGGCTACGAAAAATGAAATCACTAGGCAAACAAAGGTTCATTGTGAAGACAGACTCGAAAATAGCAAGGGACCACATCGAAAAGGATAGCGAAGCTAGAAAACCAGAACTAATCGATTACCTCGAAGAGGTCAGAGAAATGGAGAAACACTTCAAAGGATTCACGGTAGAGCACATCCACAGAAACGACAACAACGAAGCTGATGACTTAGCCAAGAAAGCAGCAAAGAAGGAAGAACTACCTGAGGACGTAATTTACGAGGTCATGACCATCCCCTCAATCAGAAAGCAGCATCTAGCACACATTTGCTGGGAAGATTGGAGAGCACCAATCATGGCATACTTACAAAACAATTTCACACCCTGTTCAGCAAGCGAAGCCAAGAGAATACCAGCAAGAGCAAAAGGGTATCAGATAATACAAGGAGAGTTGTACAAAAAGGGGATATCAGCACCATGGCTAAAATGCATCGCAAAAGAACAAGGAATGGCTATACTAAGAAGCATACACGAAGGGATATGCGGAACACATATTGGTCCAAGAGCCCTCGCAGCAAAAGCAGTCAGGCAAGGAATGTTCTGGCCAACAATGATAAAAGATGCAGACGAAGTAGCAAAGAAATGCGAAGCATGTCAAAAGAACGCAAGCAATCAAAAGATTCCATGTTCACTGTTGCAGCTCATCACACCTTCTTGGCCATTGCAAAGATGGGGAATAGACTTGGTAGGGCCTCTCCCAACAGCTCAAGGAAACTGCAGATTCGCAGTAGTTGCCGTGGAATATTTCACAAAGTGGATCGAAGCAAAAGCCCTAGCATCGATAACCTCGCATACAATACAAAAGTTCTTCTGGCATAACATCATTTGCAGATTCGGGGTACCAAAAGAAATAACAGTGGACAATGGAAAGCAATTCGACAGCGAAACATTCAGAGATTTTTGCATGACAATGGGAACCAAAGTGAAGTACGCATCCGTTTATCATCCGCAATCAAACGGCGCGGTTGAAAGAGCCAACGGCATCATTTTTTCAGCTATAAGGAAGATGCTCTTCGACCACAAAAAGGGAAAATGGATTGACGATTTGCCAATCGCAGTATGGTCACATAATACCACAGAATCCAGAGCAACCAAGTTCACTCCTTTTAGACTGCTATACGGAACTGAAGCAATGGTTCCAGAAGAAATCAAGGCCAAAACACTAAGGGTAACACTTAGTAGTGACGAAGGTGAAAAAGAAATGGTGGAAAAGGATCTAATCGAAGTCGACCGACTTGTTGCTTCACATAACCTCGAATCATATCAAAGGCAAACACGAAAGTGGCGTGACCCAAAGGCGAAGATAAGAGAGATCAGAGTTGGGGACCTGGTAATCAAAAGAAAGCATAACGCAGAAAACCTATCCAAATTCGAGGAAAAATGGGAAGGACCATACATTGTCATCAAAAGCTCGAGGCCAGGGTCTTATCATCTGTCCACCGAAAATGGAGAAGAATTACCTCACTCATGGAACGTAGAGCAACTTCGCAAGTACTATAACTAGAATCGGAACAAATAAAGCTGTACAGTTTTTTCCAAGTTTCAGTTCTCTTTGTAAAGGTTAACTTCGTAAATGTGCGGAGCTATAAGCACAAATACGAAGTACTTCTTTTCTCTTTTTCTTTCATCACAAAAGGTCGTACTCTTTTCCTCACATAAGGGGCTCCAGGAAACTGGAGGTGAGGTTTTTAATGAGGCGAACCTATGTAAATCTCTCCAAAAATCGATAAAGGAGATTCCCCTAAAAGCACTTGAGCAAAAAATTCAACGAGGTTGAAAAATAACCTCGCAAAAAGAAGACCTCGAGCAAGATAGCTCGAGGCCGAGGTTGAAAATTAGCCTCGCAAAAGAAGACCTCAAGCAAGATAGCTCGAGGCCGAGGTTGAAAAATAACCTCGCAAAAAGAAGACCTCGAGCAAGATAGCTCGAGGCCGAGGTTGAAAATTAGCCTCGCAAAAGAAGACCTCGAGCAAGATAGCTCGAGGCCGAGGTTGAAAAATAACCTCGCAAAAAGAAGACCTCGAGCAAGATAGCTCGAGGCCGAGGTTGAAAATTAGCCTCGCAAAAGAAGACCTCGAGCAAGATAGCTCGAGGCCGAGGTTGAAAAATAACCTCGCAAAAAGAAGACCTCGAGCAAGATAGCTCGAGGCCGAGGTTGAAAATTAGCCTCGCAAAAGAAGACCTCGAGCAAGATAGCTCGAGGCCGAGGTTGAAAAATAAACCTCGCAAAAGAAGACCTCGAGCAAGATAGCTCGAGGCCGAGGTTGAAAAATAAACCTCGCAAAAGAAGACCTCGAGTAAAATAGCTCGAGGCCGAGGTTGGAAATATAACCTCGCAATAGAAGACCTCGAGCAAGATAGCTCGAGGCCGAGGTTGAAAAATAACCTCGCAAAAAGAATACCTCGAGCAAAATAGCTCGAGGCCGAGGATGGAAATATAACCTCGAAAAAAGAAGATCTCGAGCAAAATAACTCGAGGACGAGGTTGAAATATAACTTCGCAAAAATAAGACCTCGAACAAAATAGTTCGAGGCCGAGGTTAGAGATATTACCCTCGCTAAAAATCTCGAAAAAAATTGTCTAAGAAAGAGGTTAGAAACAAAACCTCGCAAGAAGACCTACAGTCTAGATCAAATCAGAGGAACGAAAAAAGCAACAGAGTTGCCCTATTTCGAAAGTAAAACAAGAGAACGTAATCTTTCAGATTCGTTGCTCGAAGTAAGAAGTAATGAATAAACGCAAAGGGGCTATCGAGGGAGGGGACGCCTTTTTCAAAGGCTAAAAAGAGAAGCCCCCATTTGCATTTATTCAAAAACAAGCTTTCACCAAGTAACGGGCATATTAAAACGAATCACCTAACTTGTACTTTTTAAAAAAAGGACACGAGGTTAGGTGAAATCATAATTTCACCAAGGGTCCAAAGACCACTATAAAAGAGAAGGGGGGAGACAAGCCTCGGCAAGAAAAAAAGCAAAGCAAATGAAAAAGAAAAATTTTCTCTAGAAATGAGAGGCAGCAGGAATCAAAGGAACGCTCGACGGCATGATCTGGCCAGGCTAAAGACGAACAACAGCACAGGGCCCATAGATGCTTCGTACAGCAACGCCTTCTCAAGTTGCGCGATCATGGAGAAGAGCGCATCGGCTCCAAGGTTTTCTCGAGTTAACAAGGGAATTAGAAGCCAATATATGGAGAAAAGCACATCCGCTCCAAGGTTTTCTCGAGTTAACAAGGGAACTAGAGGCCAAAGAATATTTAAGCGTTTTCTATAGCGAAAACGAAGCTAAAGGTCATGATCTTATAGAAACAAGATAATGTACAAACAATTTCAAATGAAAAGAAATTGTACGAGTCCAATGCATGCACTTCGAAACAAAGACCGAAGATAATTACGAGGTTAATATAGACAAAATTGTGAACAATTTCAATGTTTAAGTCGCTCTGAAGTTCACAAACATCGTTCATAACTTGCAACAGGTTCTTTACAATAATTAACTTCGACTCGTGACTAGATTTCTCCTTCTTCTCGAGGAGACTCAGCTTCGTCTTCATCACGAGGCGAATCCAGGGTTTCTTCTTCTTCTCCCTCGCTTACTTCCTCTTTTCCGTCTTCAGCTTCTTCAGCTTCTGCGTCCTCAGTTTCTTCCTGGTGAAGAAACAAAGCAAAAGACTTAGAATATTTGATAATAATAAAAAGAGAAGAAGAAGCAAAGTTATACAGAAAAAGTTTTTTACCTTCGAGGAGGAGGCCTTAGCTATATCTCGCCCATAGACGTTCCAGAAGTCTCGTAAGAAACGACGTTTCATAGTTTAGACTTCTTTAGAACAGGGCGAGGACAGATCTCCGAAGTCAGTAAAACGAAACCCGGGACCGGAAACCCGAAGGAGCAGTTCCTTATCTCCTTTCTCGAGAAATCTGCCGAGGCCATCGGTGCAGGTGAGTGCGAAGTTGTCGCCAGCAATAGAAAACACGTCCCCGAGACCAGCAAATTCTTCTTCAATCCAAGATAAGAAATTATCAACGTTTAAGTCCATCGGAAGAGCGTAAGGAGTGGCTCCGAACTGCTTGAGCGAGCTAGAATACGAATCAAAAATTCGATTTATCCTCTCAGCGTCAAGAGTTTTCGACGAGGCTAAAGAATCTTCGGCTTCCTTTAACTTAAGTTCGAGGGAAGACACTTTAGTTTTAGCCTCTTTCGCAGCATCGGACTCGCGAACCACAGCATCACGAAGGTTCTCGATCACAGTCAGGTTCTCGTCAAAGTCCTTCTGCAAGGCTTTATATTTTCTATCAGTAGTGTCCCATTTGTCCCCGAGCTTAGTCAAATCTTTGTGAAGTTTGTCGTTAACTTCCCGAAGCCTCTCATTCTCCCCCTCCAAGAAACGAAGCCGATCAGCAGCAGTCTTGGACTTTGAAGCACAAACTGCGTTGATCAATTTAACCTAAGGAAGCAAATCGAAAATAAAAATGTAAGACAAAGAAAGAACGACACGAGGATAAAATAGTAAGAAGCAAGCACGAACCTTGTGTGCTGTGGAGACGCTCAAGCGAGATAGCTCTTCAAAACTAAGATTTTCCAATGATGCTTTGTAACCTATAAAAAACGAAGACAAAATATAAAAATCAAAAAACGAAACTAAAAATGAAGTGGTGAAAGAATTTTTTCATTCTCACCTCGCATTTCATCAGTGTCTTCACCAAGATCAACAAAAGAAGAAGCAACCAAGTTTTGAGAGAGCTTCGTAGATGTTTCCTCAGGGATCTTTTTACCCTTGACATCCACAACCTCGACCTAAAAATATCAAGCAAAGTAAGCAAAAACAATAGAAGAAATTTAGTGGTCAAGCACAGTACAACTAAAGTTACTGACCTCGTGTTTGGCCTCGGCTACTTTATCTTCCTCAACATTCATGGCCTCGACGGCTGGTTCTGTGGAATACAAGCCGAAGTTATGCTTTAAGAGCTCAAGAAAGGTTGGATCGAATTCTCTTGGAGATTTCGAAACAACACTCGATATTGAGCCTCTGAGGCTCATTCTAGCACCGGGGCATTTCATGAAAGGAACAAACAAACCTTCACCCGAAGCAGCAGAAGTGCCTGCCAACTCTTTCATGAACCTCGACGTGCCGAGGTCATCACCAGTAACACCAGCAATTCCTAGAAGTCCACAAGCCGCTTCAATAGTTTCTTTTTCCTTTTCAACTTCAGCTTCGGCTTTCGGACTATCCAGGAGAGACAAATCTACCTTTCGAGTCAGTCGAGGTTTCTTGGTAGGCGCAGAGGCAGACTGTTGCACACAAGCACTTTTCCTCTTCTGATCCTCGAGCAGCTTTGTCTTCGTCTGGGGAGCGTCTTGACTCGAAGATATCAGAACTTTTGATGAAGTCTTTTTATATCTTCGAGTCACTCCAGCTTGATCGGATCCAATATTTCCAACTGGCTTCATGCGTTTCTGGGGCTTGGAGGGTTTCATTCTATCTCCATATTTGACGCCCATCTCTAACCATGGCCGATTCAAGCGGCTGGGTTTTTCGAAGAGGTCAATCATTGCCTTCTTCTCCTTTTCAGTAAGAGGGCCAATCAAAGCTTTGGCGGCCCATTCAACCTTAGAGATCAGATCATCTTCGGACATATCCGCAGGTTTTGTAAGTCCGAAGATAACAAAGGTAGTAGGCAAGTCGAATCCAGGTATTTGCCTCTCCTCAACTCTGAAGGGTTTCCAATCATTCCCCAAAGGCCAGATCTCAGCAGCCAGAAACTCCTCAACCACATCACGGCCTGTCAGTCGCCGAGTGGCATGGATAAAGCAACGACTGTTCTTCTTAAAAGCTTCGGATTTCTTGTCGAAGTCAATCACAGTGGATACTTCGACATTGCCAAGAGGGCCAGCAAAAGGATAGTTGATTTCGTTGGAATCCGAAGAGGCGAAGCCAACTTTCACATAGAACCACGACTTCGGCCAATTTACATCCCAGCGGTTCCGTTGAGCGTAGGTGAAGTCAACTTTTGTGATCTTCAAGGCGGCACTTCGTCGACGCGAAGTAAAAGTCGCAACTCCAAACTGCCCAATATGTTCTTCTCCGCCTTCTTCCAAAAAGATTGACCTCTTTTGAAGATGAAGCTCATTGAAGCGGCCAAAAGTGTCGAGGTCAATTTCACCTCCGAATGTCTTTACACCCCAGAAAAACTTCGAAAGCTGAACGAAGGAGTTGGGTGTCAACTGATGAAGCTTGACATTGAAACGGTCCAGGATCAGGGGCAGCATCGGATCGCAAGGAAAACGAAGTCCCGCAGTAAAGAATTCAGAAAACACTACAGCTTCTCCGAATTGGGGATCAGGAATAGTTTCGTTTCCAGGAGCACGGCCAACACCTTCAGGAAAATATCCATTCTGTACATAAGAAGAAATCATCCCTGCGGTAACAGAAGATCGACCGAAATAAAGGGTCTTAGGAGCTGATTCTCCAACGAGATCATTGACATTAGCCTCGACTCCTTCCAAATCCTCACTTCCCGGGTTAGAACCTAGGGGACTGTTCTCTCTTTCAGCATCAGGGGTTGGAATAGCAGCAGACGTGACTTGAGCCATTTCTGAAACTAATAATGAAAAACAATCAAAAACATAACGAAACAAGAAACGAGGACAAAGTTTCTTCAAAAACTAACCTCTTTCTAACAGCAAAGCGCTTCAAGAGTCTCAACAGAAAGCAACAATTAGTGCAAAGTGAAGACACTAGCACGAGGTCAGAAACAGAGCGAAGACAATTGCACGAGGTCAAAGGCGAAAGCGAAGGTAATTTTCAGGGGGGGTAACCTCTACTATTTATAGGCGTGGTAAGTTCCGAAGTTCGCGCTGTGAAAAGGCGCCAAAGTAACCGCCAAATTGATCCAAGGGGACGCCTTTTGGGTTTCGTCCCAGGAGTTCGAGGGATGAATAGTAACAAACTCGAATCCAAGGACGAAGGGGCTACTGTTGGGGAGACGCCCCTTGGAATCATAATTTCTATTTTTGCAGGCGAGACTGAAGAGGTTAGAACGAAGAAGACAAATGAGAAGTTATTTCGAAGAGGTTAAAATTGCAGGTGAAGTTAGAGAAGTCAGGACGAAGCTGACGAGCGCGAAACTAATTCGAAGAGGTTAAAGCCTCGAGCAAAACTGAAGAAGTCCGGGCGAAGAGGACAATAGTACGAGGCCGGTCATGAGACAAGGAGATGCCAGAACGAATCTATCACCTGCGACGAGGTTAAGATAGAGATTGGCGGGAAGCAACGGTCGTCTAAAAGCTAGAATATGTATAGGATTTCTGGCGGGAAGTAACGGTCTTGTAAACGTGCGAGGTTGACCCCTATAAATAGCAGGTCAACAGTAACTGTAGAGGACAATTTTTGAAGGAACGAAAAAGAAGTCAACTGTGACTTTCTTACTGTTTGTAATACAAGAAAAATTGTGTTACAACAAGAATAATTAAGAAGAGTGAAGATATATGACTGGATGATGGTCATTTACTCATTTATTTTCAAGAAACTGTGCATTGTTTTGTTTCCATCATGTGTGCGTCTGTGTTTGCAAACATAGCTGGGAAATTGGATAGTGAACTCTCAACGTGCCAGACCTATTGCGGCCAATATAAGAAGTTTGAAGGCCTCAAGTGAGAATGGCCGGGGAGGGTGTGCATGGACATAATTAATGCTCCTTGGATGGCGACCATTGCTTTTGCTTCGTGGCAATGTAGCATAGGCTTTCGCAACGATCACGTTCCTCATGGAGATGGCCATGGCTGGGCATGTTGTCGCCATCGTTAGTGATTTCTGCATTACCTACGTTCAGCACTCAAATGAACATGGTGGCTGGTGCGGGGCAGCTCCACTGTGCTCTACAGCCTATGGGAAATTTGGTCCAAGCTCCTCAAGTCCTCATAATAATCCTCCCAAGCCCCTTACATTGGATCAGGATGTCAAAACTTTTTTTACGAGAACACGCAGGAGAGCTGCGTATCTTTGCACTAAGAAGAAAAGTAGCACATAAAGGTTACACCTAGGCCTGTTACCGATTCAGGATACAGGTTTACATTGAGACAAAGCTAGAACTTAACTGGCTAAAAATACAACAACCGATTCAGGGTGTCAAAACTCAAAACCTAAAAAGTTCGCTAATTGATACCCAATCCCTACCTTGGCCTCTGATTCTTCAACATCCGCTGGAACGAAGAACATATATGAAGAGTCGAGAAACCAGATTTTGAGAGAAGATATGGGATAAAGGTGAAAGAGACCACAGCGCGAGACGGTACAGTGATCCTATTCGGTGATATGCTTGGTTCCTCTGCTTTTGCTGTGTTCAAGTCTTTCAGCAAGGGGGAATATGAATCAGGGGAGCATAAGGCGATATCCCGTGATGCAATTGCAGCAGCTGCTGCGTTGGTTATCTAGTCACTGCCTCCGATGACAACTATATGATTTTATGATTCATCAAAAAAAAAAACTATATGATGTTATGGACCGCAATTTCATTTTAGTGGTTTTTTTTAGAAACGGATTTTAGTGGATGTTGGACAGCATACTTGAGTTGTAATTAGTTGCTTTTGCTGTCATAACGTCATTATTATGACCAGAGGGAGTTTAGTTTGTCTCTATCTCAAAATAATTGCATTTTTTGAGTTCAAAAGAAGGGAGCAATATTATGGAGAAATAACAAATATACCTCTGATTGCACTTTGAGAAACATGAAAGTAAAAAAAGACAAGCAATATTGATTTGTCTTATATGTAAGTACGCATTTATTTTGAGACAAATTTGGAACCCTAAAAATACAATTATAATGGGACGGAGGGAGTAGAGGTTAACAGATTATATAATGATGATTTTTATTACAAATAAACACAACTAGCATGACTTCTTTTCTGATGTTATCTGATTATGTTACCGAATGAGAAACCAAACACTGCCTATCCCTGTTTGTTGGGCAGGGCAGAATAGCTGCCCTGCTCCACCAGTTCCTACTCCGCCCCACGCCAGATGCTGCGCCTCCTTGCTCCGACCCCACGCCGCTGGTCTCCTGCTCTCTCATCGGCGGCGAGCGGCGCAGCGGAAGGCCTTCCCACGAATGAGCTACACGATAAGCAGCGATGATTGAGATCCTCTGCAATCGACCACAGAGACTAGAGAGAAACAAGTGAACTGCTCGGTGAATGCATGGACAGGGGAGGAGAAGATAAGTTTCAGGTGGACCTACACACGTGCAAAAAGACTGTGGAGGTGAGGGGAAGCAAATCCTCTGCCGTTAGCCAATTTCCGTTGTTAAACACTTCATGCATGCGCTCTCAACCATGTACTCGAAGTTGATCTCATTATCTCAATGGAAACAAAGAGCATACCAACAAGTTGGAATATATAAAAGGAGCTTCAACATCTACCCCGGCGACCCTGCCACCAGTATACATCGGAGATGCTCGCCCATCTCATGCCGCCGCCACTTGATTAATTATCAAAATCCCCGTCGATTTTCTTATAATCAATCATTGGATAGGTACGGCCACAAGCTTTGCTTCGTGGCGAGCTGTTATGTTACGTCCATAAATTTGCCACGGTCTTTACAAACAACCCGTACCTAATTTAATCCACACCAATATACATTTTGCTAACTCAATCGTACTGTGTGTGTTCTTCCCCTCCAATAAGCGCCCGTCTTCTCCATTGTTAATTGCTGACAACGCAAGCACCAAATGGAATCCTGCGTCGGTTCACACTGGAGCTATATAATCAAGCAGCTCACCAGTTGCGCTCTTCGCTGGATAGGAGCGCACCACCATCACCACCACCACCACTTCCCTCACCAAAAGGATCATCACCACCATCACCACCGCCGCCATTTCGAGTTTTTCAGCCATGGACATGGATCACCAGCTCCACCAGCTGCTGCAATTCTCGCCGGAGGACCACTTCATGGCCAGCCCGGCCTTCTTCGCCGTCGACGGCCACCACCCCGCGCATTTCCAGGCGGCCGGGTTCGTCGAGCCGGTCTCCGTCGGTATCGAGGACGGCGCGTGGGTCGCGGACCTCATGCAGCTCGGCGACGAGCTCTTCGGCGCCGGCCATGGCGATGTCATTCCAGTTCCAGTTCCAGACGCCGTCGGCATGGGAGACCGCCACGAGCCGTGGCTGTACGAAGACGACGGCGGGTCACCGGACGATCCGCCGCCGACGAGCGTGTCCATGGACGGCGGCGACGGAAGAAGCCCGCCGGCGTCCGGGGAGCAGCAGGGCGCCGGCGAGCTCGCCTCCGACGAGCCACACGGCGGCGAGGACGAAGCGTCGCCGGAGACGACGACGACGACGGCGAGGAAGCGGAGGGACCGGTCGAAGACGATCGTGTCGGAGCGGAAGCGGAGGGTGCGGATGAAGGAGAAGCTCTACGAGCTGAGGTCGATCGTCCCCAACATCACCAAGATGGACAAGGCCTCCATCATCGCCGACGCCGTCGTCTACGTCAAGAACCTCCAGGCCCACGCCATCAACCTCAAGGCCGAGGTCGCCGCCCTCGAGGCCCGCCCGACGAGGTCTCCCTCCGGAACCTCGCCGGCGACGGAGGCTGGCCGGCGGCGAGGGCCCGGCGGTGGCGATGGTGACGGCGGCGAGGGGAAGCGCGGCGGGGGCGTGCACGGGGCGAGGTTGACGAAGGTGGAGGCGGCGCAGGTGGGGGAAGGGAGGTTCTTCGTGACGGTGGAGTGCGAGCGGAGGGACGGAGTGGCGGCGCCGTTGTGCGCCGCCGTGGAGTCGCTGGCGTGCTTCAGGGTGGAGAGCTCCAGCATCGTCCTGTCGGGGACGGACCGCGTCGTGTCAACGCTCACGCTCAAGGTATATATATGTATATATGTATCGTTGTTGTACCGTGTACGCTGGCTTGGCACCACTTGGCTAACGATTTGTAGGACTTGGTTTCAGACTTTCAGTTAACTAAGACATGCTGATCATTATTATTTTTTCTACTGATGATTGTAATCGTACTGATTGGAGCAAGTGGATATTGCCTTTGTGAATGTAGGTTTGCCAACAAGTAGGGGATCAAGCGGTGATCGGCGAGGCCTCGGTGAAGCTTTGGATCATGGCGGCCTTGCTCAAGGAGGGCTTCCGACCCGAAACGACGGTCGGGATCTTATGATCCACTTGTCGGGTTCACCGATCGATTTTTCTTTTTTTTTTCAATATGCAATGAAATATGCACAATTTCGTATCAGTTCTTAAAAGGAAAGATCCAACCAATGTTCGTTCAGACTCCGTTATGTTTAGTACAACATAGAATGTTTAATGTGATGGATGTTTTCGGATCCTAAAGGGGATTCATCAAGTGAGGCCTCTTCCGATCCGTTCTCTACTTTCACCCCATGTCAACTGAGTATGATTTCATTAGTTCCTGTGCCCTATTCAAATCAATGGTACCGTAGCTTGTCTTCTAGAACACGGGTGACAGCACAGTAGAAAGCAGAATGCAGAGAAATGCATTTATGCGTCATGTATGATCGGAAACGTATAGTGAGTTGCTTGCTTGATTGGCACTTTTAATTCAATTAGCGCCGCTACATTGACAAGGAATATCCTCATCTCTGTAGCTAGCGATGCTGGTGGATGTCAAAGTAATCGGACTGCTGATGCTGACTTGGTTGATCCACAATAATCACACTCTGCTAATATATTGGTTCATTGATTTGAAAGGTTATCCTTGTAGCCAGTGGCAACTCAGCTCTTCACACGTACCTGCATGACCTAATCTTCACTGCCGACAGAAAGGATGTTTGGGTTAGTCACTGTGTGTTGTGTTCTAAGTTGCCTAACATCATAATGCCAAGTGATGTACATTTGGCACTACGGAACATTTGGCACTGAAATGATTGCCAGCCATGATCGATACTGACGGAGTGTATGTGCCTTTTGTGCGTTTTGACTAGGGATGGCAATGGGTTGGTTTCGGGTCGGATATCCACGGATTTCGGGTCTAGCGGGTTCAGGTTTGGTTTTGCTTTTTCACCCACGGATTTCGGGTCTAGCGGGTTCGGGTTTGGTTTTCCACCCGTGGATACCCAATGGATATCCAAAATAAATCATTTTGAATTAAAAACTCATGTTTTATACTATACTAACAATAACTTGTTTACTTATATACTATTCTTAAACTCCTAGTTGACTCATGAAATTATTACTATTTATTTTCTCTTGTCTATACATGTGAATGTGCATATATAGATCATGCATATGTTTATTAAAAAATCTTGGTTGCTCTTAATATGTTGCCATACAAAATGGGTTTCGGGTATCCAATCGGGTTTCGGGTATCCATGGTTATGGGTTTGGGGATAAATTTTCACCCGAATTGGTGTTCGGGTCGGGTTCAGGTTTTAAGTTCGGGTTTCGGGTTTGGTGCATAGACACTCCATCCGACCCGAACCCGATCTGTTGCCATCCCTAGTTTTGACTCTGAAGAAGTTTGGTGGAAAGGACATGATCGATACTGACGGAGTGTATGTGCCTTTTGTGTTTCAATGTGCTACTAGTCGAGAGAAATGGTAAGAGATGTCTGCGGTGTCCTTGTCTTTAGTATTGCCTCAGGGGATTAATATATCCAGCATCTAGCAAGTCTTTGCAGGCCTCACAATTGTGTCACACAACCCTTGAGGGTAAGTTTGATTTCTCTGGGCTATGAATCAAAGTGGCAGTGACCTAGATTTATTTGGGATCCTTTTGGCAGAACTCAGCTTCTTAGCTGAAATCAAAAGTAGCTTTACCAAATAGATTTTCAGGAGAATGATTCAAGTCTGATTCCGTATTTAAAATGAACTAAGGGGCTGCAGGCTGAAAAATAAAATATCTTCTTCCAATTCATTTCTTGCTGAAACTTGAAAGTCTAATTTTCAGCCTCTAATAAAGTACGATTTTCAACCAACAACTACAAAACCAGAATTCAGGACTATCCACCATCGAAACCGGGCAAATTTGACCCTTTCAGTGATTTTAAAAGTAGTTATTTATTTTCTAAAAATTGGAATAAAATAATTTAATCTAAATTTTTCATAAATAATGTATTTTAAATTATAAAAATATGACCTATATGTTGGTGTACCATTTGAAGTTATTTGCATGCTATTTATTGATATTTGTAGTATTTTATAAAAAAAATAAAACACTATGAACATGAAAAAATAATATTCAAATACCTTTGAATAGTGTACCAATAGGTACGTTACATTTTTAAAAAAATCTGGCATTGATTTCATATTTTATTGAAAATGAATTAGTTATAAACTTTTACAATTAAAAATATATTCATATATTTATATAAAATGTAAAGCCACCCGTAACAACATTAAAGGCCAAATTTGTTTGGTTTTGATAATTAATTGGCCTCTAATTTTGTAGTTGTAGTTTGAGAAACATATTTTTATGGCAAATGAAGGGTGTAAAATGAAATTTCCCCCCTAAAATTGAATATAGAGACTCTGAAATCATATCTCAAAGGAAATAGGATTAGATAGAAGCTGTGCCAAAGATGCTCTTGCTGGTGTCCATATGCACCCCTCCCTACTTGTTGGTAATGAATTGCGTCCCTATATCTGCTGAATTTTTATGAAGAGGAAAAAAACATCAGGAAACACGACTGTACAAAGGCGTTACACCTGCAACTCACCACTCCTAGACGGAAAAACAAAAAGAGAAGAAAAACTTAAAAAACTACTCACAATAACCGCGGTTTAAACTAACTCTAGTCACTTGATGGTAACGAATTCCATCCCTATTTCAATGAGGCTTTGTGTGTCTGCGGGTCGTCAAGCTAACGAATTCCATCCCTATTTCAACGAGGCTTTGTGTGTCTGCGGGTCGTCAAGCTGACCGGTGGCTTTCCAGCTCGGTGTGACCCCATAGGGCAGTGATGGATGATGGTCAGGGCTCCAAAGCTTGTCGCTACGTAGCTCGATTCAGGAGGAGGAGAGCAGGTTCTCCTTCAATCTCCTTGAGAGGTGGCCCGTGAGGATTTGGTCCATTTTAATTTGATTTTGCCCATGAGGATAGGGTACATGTGTAATTTTTTTTCATAATGTTGCTCTCTTCGTTAAAACCTAAAAATGTAATTATTTTGGGACAGAGGGAGTGCTAGGTATCGGCTTGCATCCCTGCTGTGTGCTGGTAACAAATTGCATCCCTAACTGTCATGTCGGTAACATTTTTTAGGTATCCGCTTCTACCTGCTGTAACAAAATGCATTCCTTCAGTCTGTAACAATTTTTTCCCTGCTACTTCACCGAGGTTTTGAGTGTCTACGTATCATCAAGCTGACCGGTGCCTCCAGCTCGGCGTGATCCCGGGGCAGTGATGGAGGATGATTCGGACTCCAGAGCTCATCGCTATGCAGTGGCGTCAGGATCCAAGAGGAAGCATATCAAGGTTCTCCATCAGAAGTTCACTGAGGGTGCGTTGGGTAAGAAAAGGAAAAAGTCTATTTTGGCATCCAACTCTTGCCTCAATTTGATTTTGGACATCGAACTCTAAAACCGGGTATCTTCGGCCATCCAACTATCAAAACCGTTCAAATTTGGCCATCGGGCTGTTTTGATGAGTGGTTTTAACTTTTTTATTTACAATTTAGTCCTTATATCTTAAAATAATTATATTATTTTTTGCTCGTACATCCGATTTAGGTGATTCTTGTGGTCACGTGTTACTAACGGTGAGCACTATATTTTAAAGTGATCTTTGTACTATTTTATCACTATTTGTTATGTTATTTTTTTTGTCATTGCGTACAAATAACAATATAAGAAAAATTAAAACAAATAATTATAAAATAATATAATCAATATTTTAAAAGATAAAGCTCATCGTTACAAACGCATGACCACTAGAATCACTTAAAATGGAGGTGTAAGAAAAAAAATAATAAACATTTTAAGATCCAAGGACTAAAAAGCACAAAATTAGTCCATTTTAATCCTTGGATCTTAAAATATTTATTATTGTTTTCTCCTATCTCTGATTTAAGTGATTCTAGTGGTCATGCATTCATAACAATGAGCTTTATCTTTTAAAATGTTGATTATATTATTTTATAATTGTTTGTTTTAATTTTCTTATATTGTTATTTCTACACAACGACAAAAAATAATATAAAAAATAGTGATAAAATAGTATAAATATCACTTTAAAATCTAGTGATCACCGTTAGTAACACGCGACCACAAGAATCACCTAAATCGGAGGTACGAGCAAAAATAATAATCATTTTAAGATCTAAAGACTAAATTATAAATAAAAAAAGTTAAAACCACTCATCAAAACAGCCCGATGGCCAAATTTGAACGGTTTTGATAGTTGAATGGTCAAAGATACCTGGTTTTGGAGTTCGATGGCCAAAACCAAACTGAGGCAAGAGTTGGATGGCCAAAAATGGACTTTTTCCGTAAGAAAATAATACATGTGGATTGGGAAGGACTTAAACAAGTCGCTTTAGGATTTAATCCATCCCAATCAACCTTATTTCACTTGGATTTTTTACCAACCGAATGAGCCCCCAAAACTATGAAATGTTTAATATGGCTATCAATCCTGCCCAAGAATTCGGACTCAATTTCTATCCTTAATGGCAAATTTATGGGGTGCGGAGACTCAGCCCCTTATTTCCTTGTGACACCATGGATACGCTCTCAAAACCTCTCTAATTTTGAGACACCATATAGGAACGGGGCTTCCTATCCATCTACCGAAAATGGTTAGAAGATCCATCTATAAGGACCAACTAATAATGGTCTGTTCAACCATTTTCTTCAACATTTCGGTTATGCCAGTTCAATAATATGAATGGAATATTTCCTCAAAAAATATGAATGGAATAATTCAATATTTGACTAGAACATCTTCAACGTTTGAGATTGAAAACATTGAAACTGTAAAGAAGAAAAATGTTGAAACTAAGAGCAAAAAATCTGGAAACACAAGATTCAAAATGTTTAGCAAGGGTAGGCACGACGCAAACGCTCGAAGTAGGGAGGCACGGGTGATGCAGGCGAGCGGCGGCGAGCAGAGAAGGAATGCGTGGTGGGCCAGTGGAGCAAGGAACTGCGTAGGTGGTATAGTTGGCCATGCAGCCCGAGGCCCGCCGGCCCGGCCCACGGCACGGGGTTTCAGCCCGGCCCATGGCACGGCACGGCACGGCGGCAGCGGGCCCGTGCCGGCCCGGCCCGAGCCATCGTGCGGGCCATGGGCCGCCACCTCGGCCCATGGCACGGCACGGGCACGGCCCGGTAAAATGGCCGGCCCGGTGTCGGCCCGTTGCCTGCCAACGGCCCATGCCGGCCGCGCCGTCCTAGCATATATAGCCAGCGGCCCAGCGCCGCTGCGGCGCTACCCCCCCGGCCCCTAACCCTAATCCCCATTCGCCTCGACTCCTTACTCCTCGTCTCCTCCTCCTGCCGCCGCCGCTGCCGCGACGCTCTTGCTCTCCACGGCTAGATCTGTGCCGCCACCGTGCTCTCCTCCTCGATCCGCGCCGCGAAAGCTCGGTCTCATCGCCGGCGCCCCCTGCGGCCCTCCATCCTTTGTCCTTTCGACCTTTCCCTCTCGGCTCTCTCACAGTGCAGTAGTGCACCAACATGTGAGCTCGTGTTCATTTCATCTTTCGTCCCCCCTCTCGCCTTTGATTTCTGATCATTTTCCATCTCGTCGTCGTCGATCTGGCGGCACCAGGCTCCGGAGCGCAGGTTCGTCATTTGATTTCAGATCTGTGTTCGTTTCGTGTAAATCTGTTACTCACCTTATGTCCCTATGCAGGTTGGTGCCTGACGCCACGTCTTCCTCTTCTGGGGTAGACATGGCTAGGCCGCCGAAGCGCCCGTCGAGGGGCGGTGCTGGAGGTCGCGGTGGCGGTCGGTCTTCCCCGTCTGGTGCTGGTGCAAGGCTCGCAACGTGAGGGGAGAATCTCTCCCTCGGCGACGGCGATGACCTCGCGCCGCACTCGGATGACGAGCTGGAAATCGAGGACGATGACGACTTGCGGGATGATGCAGCCACCTTGTTCGGCATCGATCTCGGTGACGGCAGGGTCGGCAGCCAGCCCAAGCCCATCGAGATCAATGGCGATGACGACGGTGGAGAGGATGTTTCCGCTGACACTCAAGGTACTTCAAACTGCTCTGGTAGGAGGAAGTCTAAAGTTTGGGATTATTTCCTTGAGGTAAAGGAGAATAATACTCGTGTTGCTGCTATCTGTAATCATTGTCTTGCGAAGTTCACTGCACCATCTGCTTATGGCACTGGCCATTTGTTGCGGCACATGAAAACCTGTATGAAAAAACGTAATGCTGATAGTTTAGTCCAGTCTAAGATTGCATTGAATCATGATGGTTTGAAAAATTGGAGGTATGATCCATTGATTGCTCGCTCTGAGTTGTGTCTTTTGATTGCTAGGCTGGACCTTCCATTAGGGATAGGTGAGACTGAGGCTTTTCAAGATTACATTAAGCGTGCTCACAACCCTCTGTTTCAAAAGGTTTCTAGGCAGACCACGACTAGAGATATGTCTAAATTGTTTGATGAACAACGTGATATGCTTATGAAATCTTTGTTGCCTGCTGCATCTTCTATTTCCTTGACATCTGATATCTGGTCTGGTAATGCTAAGGAAGACTATATTTCTGTTGTTGCTCATTATGTTGGATCAGATTGAGAAATACAGAAAAAGGTTATTGGTTTCAGGTTGATTGAGGTTAAACATAGTGGTGAAAATATTGCTGATAGGATAGCAAGTGTGGTTGAGGAGTTTGGTTTGATTAATAAAGTTTTTGCTATGAGTCTAGACAATGCTTCTGCTAATGTTAAGGCTTATGATATGTTGGCCCCTATGTTCTCTGGTTACTTGGGTTCTTATCCTGCACCTAACAAGGTTCAATACTTGTTTGTGCATCAGCGTTGTGCTTGCCATATCATTAATCTGATTGTTAAATCTGGCTTGAAAGTTATGAAACCTTATACTTAAGATTTCAGAACTGCAATTAACTTTTTAAATTCCTCCAACCAAAGAATTGCATTGTTCAAGAATTGGTGTACTGCTAGAGGTATGAGACCTAGAAAATTTGGCCTGGACATGGATGTTAGATGGAATTCTACTTATTTGATGCTTAAACACTTGGTGCCATACAAGGATGTGTTTATGGTGTTCATTAACTCTAATTATGGGTCACAGTTGTTGACTGCACAACATTGGTATGTTGCTGAACAGATATTGGAGTTCCTTGAATTGTTTTATGATTGTACTGTTGTTCTGTCTGGTGTGTACTATCCCACTTCTCCAATTATTTTGCACCATATTCTTGATATTGCTGAACATTTGCAAAACGCTGAAACTGATCAGAATTTTAGAACAATTGCTTATCCTATGAAACTTAAAATGCTTAAATACTGGGAGAATATTCCGCTGCTTTATTCATATGCTTTCATTCTTGATCCTAGAGCTAAGATGAAAGGATTCTATAATATTCTTAAATTACTTAGCAAGGCAAATGGATGCAATTATAGTGTATACTATGGTGATGTGGAAGATGAAATGACCAAATTATTTAACAAGTATGAGCAGAAATTTGGTGCAGCAAGGTCTCAAAGGCATGTGCAGCCTTCATCTTATAATGGTAAGAGAAAGCAGCATTGGGGAAAAAAATCTTTGGAGGTCCTGGTGCATCCCCAGACCCAGGTTGTTCCCCCTCAACCTCTTCTACTCCTTCTGCTGTTAGTGAGCTTACAGCTTACTTGGACAGTGACCCTGTGACATGCTTTGCTGAAAACTTTGATATATTGCTCTGGTGGCGTGACCACAAGCTAACCTATCCAATCTTATCTATTATGGCTCGAGATATCATGTCTGTTTCTGTGTCCACTGTCTCTTCCGAGTCTTGTTTCAGCTTATCAGGTAGAATACTTGAAGAACGGCGGCGGCGCTTGTTGCCTGAGCATGTGGAGATGCTCACCTGCATCAAGGACTGGGAGCTAGGAGCAAGAAAAGAACAACACGCAGTTGAGGACAAGGCCCTAGAAGATGCCTTCGAGAACCTCTTTTTGGATGAAGTAGGTGAAGGCAGCGGCAGCGGCAGCGGTACCGGCTCTGGCTCCGGCGGTACTGGTGCAGGATAGAAGACAGGACAACTAGGAAGGTAATAAAATTCATATGGATCTTTTGCTGCACTGCTGCTTCATGTAATCATGTTCATCGACTAGACTATGCTTCCCATTGTGTGTTTACTTGTGCAGGCACTCACTTTTGGTCTTTTGGAGCACTGCAAGTCTTGTGAGAGTTAGACATAGACTGTTAGTCAGTGTGAGTCTGTGAGAGTGATATTGAGAGAGTGTGATCACAATTCACAAACACTTAGTCACTAAAATTGCCACTGAGTTTGGCTATTGTAATAAGACTAGTACATTGACTGATTGATATTGATATTTTGGAGCTGGCTGTACTCTTTTTTCCTTTCTAGGGTTTCTCACAAGGGTGAGTTTTACCTATAAAGGTTTTTAATGAGGCAGCATTGCACAAAACAGCTCACTTCTGAATTGATTTTTGAGTCCATTTCTGAATTCTGAATTTCTGACTAGTGACTTGAGTTCTGAGATGTTTTTTGAAGCATGTACTGATGTACTATGATTGTTTGAATCATTGAATATTGATTCTGGGATTCTGTGAAGTATTGGATGTTTGATAATTGATACTTTGATTGTTTGAATCATTGAATTCTGAGACCATTTATGTGATTTTGTGATTTTTTGAAGTAAATATATGTTTGAACGTTGATGGGCCATGGGCTGGCACGACACGAGAAAAGCCCGCCGTGCCAACGGGCGGCACGGCACGGTAAATCGGCCCATGGGCCGGGCCGTGGGCCGAGGGCGCGGCACGAGGCACGGTGGTGGCACGGCACGGCCGGCACGACGGCACGGTCAGGCACGGCGGGCTGCGGCACGGCACGGCACGGCGGGCCGTCGGGCCGGGCTGCGGCACGACCCGTTGGCCATGTATAGTAGGTGGTGGGAGGCGGCGAGGAGGCAACACCAACAAGCGCTAGTGAGGCGGCAGTGAGAGGCTTGGGTGGTGGGGGGGAGAGAGAAGCTAGAGTTTAGAATGGATATAATGGCCATGTTTTTTACGCGTATCTCAAACACAGAAAAATATGAAAGTCTAGATCTACCGGAAGATGGATAGGAATTCTATACAAGGGCTGGGAAGGAAGAGGATGGTTGGGCCAATTTAAATAAGCAAGCAAGCTAGTTTGGGCCAAATAGTAAAAGCCCAATGGGCTAACATGTGGCACGTCCGAATCCTTCCACCTGTCCCTCCCTCCCTATCTGCCGAAAATTCCTCCAATCGGCCTGCACAATCAATCCGTGGCTCACGCACCTCAGCGAGGCATGTCACCTGTGAGGGTGACGCCGACACGCCGGGCACGACCGCGCGAAGAGACGACGTGAGGCGGTGGACGGCAGAGACGCAGTGCTCACGGAACGCGCGCGCGCGCGGCTGAGCCGCTGACGGCTGGACGCTGCCCAGTCAGTTTATTTTGGCTACCAGTTGCATATTGCACGCCCCTTCGTGCAAACAAATCTTCAGGAGATCCAAACAGCGGCTCGTATAGACGCAACTAGCACAGTACATCTATAGCTTGGCTTGCCAAAAAAAAAAAACTCCTGCAAACATTAAGAACAAAAAATGGGTTCCCGAGGGCAGCTTCAGTGTTTAGTCGAACAGGAGGTGCAAAGAACTGACACGTCATTGATAAGCTACTAGATACAAAATGCTCCAATGTTTAGCAAATGCTAGCATCTTACTGTAGTCATGTAGCAGGAATAAAATAATCCATCATTTTTTTTTATGGTTCACACCGCCTTGCTCCATCACTTAGGGAGAGAGAAATATTTTTTTAAGCCTTAGCACTAGGTGCCGACTTGAGCTCCAGGTACTAGATTTTGCTGAGCTAGCACCACCGCTCCATTGTTTGGCAAAGGTGCTAGACTTTTCTCACTCGTCCCAGCACCTCTTTAGCTCTAACGTTAAAGTTGCCCTGAAACACCTGCAACTGCAAGATCCGGAACTTGCTCCAAGGAGAGCAACACGACAGTCGCTAGCTTCCCCCGGCCATGCTCATCGCTTTTTTTTTTTTACCTGTGAACGCGGGATGCGCGTGCGTGCCAGCTCACCGGGATGACGGAATAAACGATCATCACAACACTCCCGTGTTCTTTCCTTGAGCCATGCTGTGGTCTCCGTCCAAACTCACTCACGGAATGATCCCTGGCTCCTCGACTCTCCATTGTGCTGCAGGTGCGCCTGGGCAAACCAATCAATCATGAGCTCGTTGGTCCTTAATCATTGGCCACTCTTTGCGTTAGGCTCCTGATTATATTAGATTAGAGCCCTGGTTAGTTATAGGACTGAAAGAAAGAGGCAGGTGAAGAAGCTACTAGCTTTGAGCATGATAGCGAGATCACAGGATTGGTGATGAGCTGATGTCATCCAGGCGGGGGGCTCAGACAATTCCCCTGACGCTGCGAATTTGGATCCGATCCGATTTGAATACCACTCGCCTGGGTAGGAAAAAGATCTGCTTGCCGTCATCGACCTTTTATATGTATGTTACAAAAAAAAAAATGAAGGGCACTACAGACCCGTGCACCGTGCACGGCCGTCCCCATCCCCGTCATCATTCTGAAATGTCAACGTTTGGCCGTGAGTTTTGGGTTCCAAAAGGCGAGGTTTAGGTTTTTACAGGAAATCAGGAATGTTACATGATTTTCACAATGGACATTTTTCGTGATCCCATTTCGGTTTCTGCAAGAAAAAAGATACGAAATTTGGGCACGAAACATGTCGATTTGGATGAGGAAAAAAAAATGCCAATCAATGTTCTAGAACACCACCACACCTCTCTCTCTCTCTCCATTGACCAGTAGCAGTAGTACTATACTGCTAGTTTTCTGGGCTGGCTCAGCTCATCAGACAAACAAAACCAAGCAGGCGAGCCGCGCCGGCAACACACCCACACCACGCGGCGCCGCGGCAGCAGCCAGCAGCAGCTCTCCCCCATTTGTTGCTGCGCGGCAGCTCACCTCCGCCTCAGTCCCTCCGCCCCTCTTCTTCAATTACTTCTTCCACCGCCGAATCGGATCACTGGTTGGTTTCACCGTGCTGATCCACCCCGTCGGTCCAGCTGCCCAGCCAATCCAGCGGCGGCGGCGGCGGCGGCGGCGGAGGGGGGACAGAGATCCAAACCCTAGCCCGCCGGTCCCGGAGCTGGCGATGTCGGCGCCCCCGTCGCCCCCGCGGGCGCAGGGGGTCGGGGACCTCCCGGTGCCGGTGCCCGCCGCAGTGGTCGGGGACGACAAGGTGCTGGCGGCGGCGCAGCACATCGTCAAGTCGCTCGCCACGTCCAAGAACGCCGCCGACGACATGATCCGCATCCTCTCCGGGTTCGACCACCGCCTCTCCTCCATCACCTCCGACCTCTTCCCGTCCCCTTCCCCCGCCGCCGCCGACCCGGACGGCTCCTCGGCGGAGCAGGAATCCCCCGCCGCCGCCGAGTCGCTCGCGGCCTTTGAGGCCGCCGAGCAGCTCATCCACCTCTGGGACACCACCCCGGAGGCGCTCGTCTTCGAGGCACCCGAGGACGACGCCGCGCACTACCTCGCCGCCGTCGACGTCGCCGTCGACCACCTCGCCGCCTCGTCACCCGCCGTCTCGGGGCGCGCGGGGGTCGCCGTGCAGCTCGCCATGGCGCGGCTCGAGGACGAGCTCCGCCACCTCATGCTCCGCCACGCCGTCCCGCTCGACGCCAGCGGCCTCTTCTGCTCGCTCCGCCGCCTCTCGCTCGGATCCATGGACGACCTCGACACCTCCTCCGAGTTCGATCCCGCCACCCCGCACAGCCAGGACGGCGCCGAGACCGCCCGCAGCGCCAGCATCGCTGGGAACAACCCCTTCGAGGACCAGGTGTTCGACCTCGTGCGCCCCGAGGCCGTAGACGAGCTCCGCGCCATCGCTGACCGGATGGTGCGCGCGGGGTACGACAGTGAGCTTGCCCAGGTGTACTGCGCCATCCGCCGCGACCTGCTTGATGATTGCCTCAATGTGCTCGGGGTCGAGCGGCTCAGTATTGATGAGGTGCAGCACGTCGAGTGGAAGCATCTCAATGACAAGATGAAGAAGTGGGTCCATGGGGTCAAGACGGTTGTCCGCTCCCTGCTGACCGGTGAGCGGCGGCTCTGCGACCAGGTGCTTTCTGCGTCTGACGACCTCCGGGATGAGTGCTTTGTTGAGTCCACCAAGGGTTGCATTATGCAGATCCGCAACTTTGGGGATGCAGTGGCTGTCTGCTCTCGCTCGCCGGAGAAGCTTTCCCGGATTCTTGACATGTATGAGGCGCTTGCTGAGGTGATCCCTGAACTGAAGGAGCTCTTCTTTGGGAGTTATGGTGATGATGTCATCCATGATTTGGAGGGGGTTCTTGAGAGGCTTGGCGATGCAGTGAAGGGCACCCTTCTTGAGTTTGGAAAGGTCCTACAGCAGGAGTCATCACGGCGGCCGATGATGGCTGGTGAGATCCACCCCATGACACGTTATGTGATGAACTACCTTAGGTTGTTGGTCGTCTACAGCGATACACTTGACATACTTTTGGACGACACGAGTGCTGCAGGCGTAGATCATAATCCTTTGCATAATGGCACCGATGAGGATGAGGAGTATCTGAAAAGCTTGACCCCGCTTGGACGCCGTTTGGTCAAACTGATATCTTACTTGGAGACGAATTTGGATGAAAAATCCAAACTTTATGAGGATGCTGCGTTGCGGTGCATATTTTCCATGAATAATACACTCTATATTGTCCAAAAGGTGAAGGATTCTGAGCTTGGGAGGATTTTGGGTGACCATTGGATCCGCAGGCGCCGTGGCAAGATTCGACAAAATTCAAAGAGCTACCTCAGGGTTTCATGGACCAAAGTTTTATCACATTTGAGGGATGATGGTCATGGCAGCAGTGGGAGCGGGAGTTTCAGTGGTAGTGGGAGTTCAAGCTCTAGGATCAAAGAGAAAATTAAGAACTTCAACTTGGCCTTTGATGAGATATACAGGAGCCAAACACTGTGGAAGGTTCCAGACCCTCAGCTCCGAGAAGAACTCAAGATATCTATATCTGAAAATGTAATTCCAGCTTATCGTGCTTTTACGGGAAGATATGGCAGTCTAGTGGATAGTGGAAGGAATTCTGGAAGATACATAAAGTACACCCCAGATGACTTGGAAAATCATCTGTCTGATCTTTTTGAAGGGTCACCAGGGTCTGCCAACCATTCTAGGAGAAGATGAGAATTTCTTATGATGGGATTTGGCTACAGGTACGCTTTTGGTACAAGGGACACCATATTGCTCAAATGCTGGAGTGAACATGTGCTGAATTGGTGCTTATCCATTAGATGTACTGCGATGTAATTGAAAACAGGCTTTTTTGTTTCACAATCAGTTTATGTGTACTACTAAATGATGTACATGTTTTTCTCTTCAGTATATTTCTTATTTTTACTTGTTTGATTGTCCAAGCCGCCAAGCGATATAGATTTACATCATGTACCGCTACCGCCTATTGGAACAGATCGGACACGTTATACACATACTGTTGGACTCACATAATGCAAAAATGGGATATTTAGCACTGAAATTGGAAGAGAGTTTTGAGATTGCAAACTTCCATTAGAATTATAAAGTGAAACAGCATTCAATGGGGTACCTTGTCTTAAACCTACTTGCTTTTATTTATTATGATGAAAGCCTAAATGTGGGCTCCAAGACTTCTCTTGCAAGGTACTGATATTTGTTAAGTACTTGCTTTTAGATCCACAAAACAAAGTTTTGTGTAGTTCGACTGCAGGCTATTAGTATGCAGGAATGGTGGTCTTATATATCTTAATACTGTACCACCTCCTTTTTTTTGAGGTGCTCATGCATTTGAATATTGAAACTTTGTAAAATGTTCCAACACTATGTTTGCAAACAAATAAAATGGTAGCACTTGATTCATATATTTAAAGTATCTTTCTGTTGCCCTAGCTTGAAATGGCCTTTCCAATTTTAATTTGATGATCATGTTAAGTAAATTTGCTTCCTGGAAAGATTAAAGAATGCAGTAAAAGTACACCTGCATGGCTGGCTCGTGCCAAGATCTTGCAAACTTGAGAGCTTCAGATAGGACTGCATGGGATTAAGCAATCTAGGTGCCCCGATCCATGTTACTATTATTAGTAGTATTACTCATGCATATTTTTTTTTACCCTGTCAACTGCTTTTTTTTTTGTGCCACATTGATTTATTGGGTTTCATCTACCAATAGCTTTATTTAGGATCTTATGTTAGCAAATTTTTTGTAGGTTCTGTTTCCATAAGCCTCAAGATCTCCTCAAACCTTTATAATCTATCTCCCAATCAGTCAATCCATTATTCCACGCAATACTAATTTGCTTTCATCCTCTTTTCTTTTGAGCATTCCATATAATGCATGAGACTATTTCTTTATTTGAAACAAAAAAAATTATTCTTAATCTGTTAATGCTCTTAGGATTGTTTGCATGTGACATGTGCTTGTGGACGTCTGATAGGGTCAGACACACACACACACACCTGAGGGTATTGCCGACCTTTGGGCCATGAATACCCTTGAGTGGTTAGTGATAGGCAATGATCTTCTTGGTTGGTTCTGTTTCCATAAACCTCATACAGGACCTCCTTGCCTATATATACTTGTACCTTATATGTCTCATGATCAATCAACCATCCATCGTAATCTCAATTGCTTATTAACACTATCAGCAATGTTTCACACCTTAGTGTAGTGTTCCACCAAATGCTTTACTGGTACTATAAACTGCACATATTTTCCTTTTTTAAGTGCACCACATAAGTTGGGTGAAGCTTAAAAATAATGTATTTTTATTGTTATCGGGTCTGAATATTTCTTTATATTTGTTAGCAACTGGCATGTAAAGCCAGCATTTCAAGCATTTTTTTTTACTTTTAACAGTTGTTTTGCTTATGCTTGCCTCAGGTAAGTGCAGTTTGCAGTTTACTTAGTGAATAAATCATGAGAGATCTTTTTAAACTTCCATATTATATAAAAAAAAAATTCATGGACACCTATTGCTCTTGTTACATGAATCTTTTGAGTTGAATTTGGGTGACTCTTGTGATAGGATAGCTCTTGCCACAGAGGATGCCCCATATTCCCCACGGGATAAATGTGTACAAGACTGCAACAGTTACCTAATAGTGTGGTAGAAATTGCCTAAATGAGAGCACACTAGCTTTTATAGATTTGAGCCTCCGAATTTAAGAAAAAATCCCATTATTAGCAACGTTTGTTGCAAGATCCTGTTGCAGCAAAACCCTATCTTCTACAATGGACCAATTCTGCAGGTCGCCTTGCTTCCTTTGGAATGAGGTTTAGTGTTAAGCTTATATTTATATTTTGCAAGGTACTGTTGTGCTAAGGACATTCTGTACCCTTACTCCTACGTAGTTTCACATATCTGAATGTATTGACCAAGTTGCGAAATCAGATGTGCAGCAATATATTTGTATGCAACTCCTATCTTATTTAGCCTTTTGCAGAGCAGATTCGTAATAACACTTGTGTGAACAATTTTAGGAATTGTGATGTCATTGAAGTGCGCTACCATTTGATGTTCTTCTAGGTCTGCTAAAGTTTACTCTTTGGTTTAGACTACACATCAAACTATGATTATTGGAAGCTGTTTGCCACTGTTATAAATTGGCTAGTTTTACTGTGAGTGCTAATGTTCTATGCTAAAAGACTCGGTCATATCTTCATATATTTTTCTTAATTCTAATGTTTATTCTTAAACATGTCTAACATCAACAAATTTGTTCTGGAAAAAGAAGGCTTTATTCAACTAGGACTTGAGGTTTTGGGATATTAGCAAGTTTATCGTTTTGGTTCTGGATACTCACTAGCAAGCCCTTCACTCCACAAATGAAGATCAAACCTCTTCTTTACATTATTTCTTATTTTGCTGCTGAGTTTGAAATATTAAAAAGAGAACTGTGGAAGATGAAATACTGACAAAGTTAGAGCTTTTACTGCAGGAGAATTTGGCGGCAGATATTCAAAAAGGAAATAGGAAAATGAAAAATAAGTAGCAAAACACAACTAGCTCCCTGGGTACCTCCAAAATGTCCAGATGTTTCTTCTGAATATGTGGTGCAAGATGAGTTGTGTAAATCGGGAAGTTATTGCCAATCAGAATTGTGACCTGTCCCTAGTTTTCTGTTCAGCATCTGCTTTGGTTTTCCTCCAAATAATGGTGTTCATAAGCTTGTTGCAATCCAAATAAGGGCATCGTTGGTTAATTGCTAGCTTCAAAGTTTGTCACTTCATGACTTGAATCTCCATGTAAATACAATCAACAAATACTGTCTTCCATTCCCCCTTCTTAGGCACATCATGCGTCAAAGACAACTGGTGGTTGATTTCTCTTGCATTTCATCATGCGTGAAAGAGGGTAACTTGAATATCAGCAGTGTAAAAATTGGTTGTCCCTAAACTAATAAGTTGATTATCAAATGTGTTTTGAGTTATTTTACCTGATTATGCAAGTCCATTTTGGGTTGAATTTGGTGTGAACTAGCTCCCGGTTTCAAACCAATGTCTGCATTGTGAACGCGGTTTCACATAGTCACTATTTAAATATTTTTGTCAGTTACCTCTACAAACAACTGACGTAGTGAAACTGAAACACCAATCTGCAGTGCCGTACTGCTGATACTGAATTTCAATTTTCTGGATGGAGTTATTTGGTGTTCTTTTGAATGTGTAAGCACTTCGTTATGATGCAAAGTCGACCAACCTGCTTGAAGCAAATCCTGTGCAGCACCAATTTGTTTCCGTGGACCCTGGTACTACCAGATATAGAGGAATGGAACATGGAAGGCTGAAATAGACGTGGACATGATATTTTGCAGGAAGCGGGAGTCTACCAAGCAGCATGATCAAGTTACCAAGCATGTCACAACGAATGAGTCTGGTTCAAAGGTAAAAAAAGAACACTAAAAACAACATTGCCCCTCCACTAATGCACTAGTGAACTAAATCTCTACCAAAACAGAAGAGAATGCCAGGATTATCTTTCCAAAAACAAACGTAAAAAGGTTCAAGTCGTTCCACAGTTATCCAAGGTACACCATTTCCATTTATTAGTGCATTAGTATCTTTTTACTCTTTGACGGTAATACTCTGTTTACTTTGTGAAAATCAATACACAAGAAGAGAGCAGTTTTTATTAGGGCGAAGAGAACAGTTCATATGTACATTTGCACAGGTACATCGGTGCAATCGGACCACGATGCCGTGTCATACGGAACTATTTGCAGGCAGAGGAACAACACCATCGAAGAAATCCCCAAAGTAGTGCCGTGGCTCATGCACCAGCTTGGAGATTATGTCCCTCAATGTGATAACCCCCTCAGTGTTCCCTTTGTCGTCTACGACGTAGATCCTGTGGATCTTCTGAGAGTCCAGCTTCAGTATAATGTCCTTGATCGTATCATCCTTTTTGCAAGTGATCACATCATGCAGTAAGGGCGATGCCTCATGTTGATCCTGGAGATGGTGTCGGACCGCGGTGAGAAAATCCTTTGTTGTGATTGTCCTGTGTTACATTCAACAGTTCAAAGGGTATCAGTTGCAATGCCCTCCTAGTTCCTACAGTGTAGGTTAAGTGTGCATGGGACACCACAACAACTGCAAAGGATTTCTTTTTTGTCCTTGCTTACTATAAGCACAAGACAACAGATCAATAAGGATGTAATAGGATTAAAATACGAGGATATATTAGGATAACAAACCTATGCTCTTTGTATATCTTGGGTGCAGTTAGAAGATATTGGACATCTCTGATACTGATGTTACCGATTGCTTTTGCTCCACTCGTGTCCATGACTGGTAGACCGCCAACACCTTTTTCCCTCATCAGTTGGAAGGCTTTTAGAACCGGCTGATCTTCATTTACCTGTACCATAAACAAACAAGAGTCATCTTCTTGTTTACAGGCAGGTTTGTTAGGACATATGGTTTTAATAATAAATTTGATCTTATTTTAGCTTTCTATAACTTTCACTTGAATTGATAGTGCAGTGGAAATTTCTCATTACAGTTTGAGAACAAAGCTGCTTAAGATGTCTGACAATTATTTGAAACTCTGTTGCAAGCAAGACCGACCGAACAGAATTGAAAGCAGAGGTCGTTCAGAGGTACCTTGACAAGTTTTGATGGCTTCATGATAGGAAGCCCAAGCTCAGAAAGTTTCTTAGTTCCCCAGCTCTCAAACCAGGGGAGTCCAACACACTCTGCTAGCATGTGCATAACAGATGATTGTGTGATGATGTTCTCAATTTTATCTCCTCCAACTTCTACTACTGGCAGGCTCTTCATTCTGTACTTGGACAGAAGCAACAACATGGTAAGGAATGTGTCAGATGTCTGCAGTGCAAGAAATGGCGCCCAACGGAAGCTCCCTGAGATATCGCCAACCTGCAGTGGCACAACTTGTGTCAAACATTGATCTGCACTTCCAGGTTACAACAATTTTACATATGGTACAACAAAAGATCACCTTTGTATTCTTGTAGAATTCAGAGGAAGTGAGGGTTTCAAAAAAGCTTCCACCAACCGATGCAGCTTCATCTGATTCTGAATCAGTTGTAGTTTCTACCCTCCCAGATGATGTCCTTCTGAATGTCAAGGAGCCCAACCTAGAAACTATATTGGAGACAGGCGATCCTATTCTAGAACCAGCCGTCCCATTAGCTGCGGCATCAGACTGTTGCCAAGCAGAAGAGACAATTCATTTCAGAAAGATGAGTATCAAATAAAATCAGCTATGTAGGCGATAGTGTAAACAAAAATGGTTGCTGCCATCCTAAGTCTTGTTGTACACTACTGAGACTTGTATCCAAAACATTTACATACAGAGAGACCTCAGTTACTGTTTTTTCCAAAAAAAAAAATGAAAAAGGGGGCCAAAATTATTATCAATTTGAATATGCATTTGAAATTCTAAGCTGCAGAGAATGACTTGATGGACAGTTGTGTTTTGTGTGTGTGCAGCCCAGCTTTAGATTTAGTTTATTGAACCCAGAATCCATCTATTTGGAATCATGGTATCCAGAATGAACAGAAATATATCAAATCATGGAGAGCTGCAGTAGATCGACATATTATGACTACAACTGTTAGCTATACATTTCCGGCCAATCTTCCTACTTTGTGAAATGACAATGCTTATATATATTCCAGTGCCATGGTTACAGACCTGACTGAGCAGCCACATGGCAATGCCAGCGAATTCCACAATACCGATGTATTTGTCCATCCAGCTAGCATCTTCTGGAGCCTCAACGTTTCTTATAGGTGCACTCAAGATTTTGTTTTTGGATAGTATTTCGACAGTTTCAGCAAGACTGGCATCTGAAGGTATCTCAATTACTGCATAAAAAACATCACGTTTGACAATCGAAGCGGGAAATTATGATCTGATTTTGTTTAATAAGAGAGTACAAGTTCGGTATATCAGAAAAAGAACATATATAATAGCATAGGCTACATAAAGAAATTTTAAATAGGATTGAGGTACTCCAGTACCCCATCACCACAGTACCCCATCACCACAAAATAATGATTTGGAGGCTTGGAGCATTGAGTCATTCATGCAGATATTCATCAGTAGCACGAGACAACACTTGAAGTTAAAGAGTTTTGTTCCTTTTGAATTTGACTATTTCTATTTAAGAAGCTGATATAATGTTTGAAAGGAAATCGAAGGATCTGGAATTTTGAACTTCAAAGTCAAGAAATCATGCATTTTATAAGCAATCCATGTGAATAAACATTGCGATTAACATTAATACATTTATGGATATCAAAGAGTAAAGATGTGTGCTCCAGGGACATACAACAAAACAGCAACACCTAACAACAGTTGGCCTGCTATTGATTCTACTCAGTTCAGTTTGGAGGTGTCATTACCAATTTGATTGGAATTTGAGTGGGAGTTGTTCAGGCCAGCATCACCTGATTGTTAAACTGACAATAGAAGAGTGTGTCCAATAAAGAAACAAAAATGAGATAAGTTAGGCAAAAGGTTGATTTCTGTATGACCTCTCTGTACATTTCTGCATGACTGTATCTGGACAACACATATAAAATGATCCATGCCAACCAGTATATATGAGCACAATCATTTTTATGCAAACAAAGCAACATGATGAGACGCTCAGAAGAGATCTCTATTGAGCCAATTCATCAGATAAGATCACAGACAAGAAAAAGGGGTGACGTGGACATGGACCAGACAATTCTTAGAAGATATCTAATGCGATCATATCAGTTGGGCCTTTTTCTGAAGAAGCTAATAATTATCCACATCAACTCACAAAGTGACACATATCATGACAACAAAGAAAGCGAGCCACACCTCTCGCTTAGTTGGTCAAGAGATGAAAAGGACACCTCAACCAACAACTAGAATCACAATGTTTGGCCACATATCATGACAACAAAGAGAGTTATTTTCTCTCGGAGGTTCTGTAAAACTGCTGTAGAGGTTCCAAGAGAAAATAGAACTTATCAGTGTTATAGACTGAAAGACAGTAGATTATTCGTAATACTGATCTCAGAAAAATAGCACGCCACTATCACTCTATTTCAGTTCGGCAGGGCCTGTGCATTTGCTTCAGAAAAGGCACTCCCACAGTCCCACTAAGCTGATCATAAGAGCCACACACGAGGCAACAAAAAAAAAAGCACAGTGGAAGTTACAAGAAAAGGATGAAACGATGATGACAGAACCCAACAGGTGGACTGAGTCTGCTGGAGCTGTCAGCAATTCAGCACCCCCAGCGCCAGTTGAGCAAAGGGGATCCTAACACCACCAGCAAACGAGCAATAATACAGTTGCAAATGCAATTGGAACCAAGGGGGCAACAGTCTGCAGCTCTGCACCCAATTGCCTCCAAAACCACACATAATCCCACTTTCAGTGTTGTGCTTTTCGCTGCATACGCATCAAGACCGAACTAACGGCATGTAACCAGGATCAGAAAGGGAGGGGGATCAAAGCAGGCAAGCAAGATTACCTCTGAGCCAAGATAGGGATCAGGGAAAGAGACGAGAAAGAAAGCACAGCGTGGGTACCTTGCGACGGGTGCGTGCGCGGGAAGGAGTCGACGGGGATGTCCTCGAAGCAGGAGTTGAGCTTCTCGGACGGCGAGAGCTGCGGCTCCGCCACCTCCCAGAGGTCCTCCACCCGGTGCCCGATCTCCGCCTCGAGGCTCCGCGGGCTCTCCATCTCCTTCACCCCTGCCTTCCCCTCCCAGCTCCAAAACCCCCTCCTCTTCTCCCTTCCTCCTCGGACGGATTCGTCCAAGAAACTCTCTCTCTCTCTCTCGCAAGCAATTGCTGCTCCCTTCCACCTACGCGCTGCGATTTCTAGAGATAAGTATGAGGAGGGGCCAATCACAAGCGCTATGGTGATAACGATGGCAAGCAAGCAAGCAAGTGCTTGTGCTAGGAAACACCCGCCTTCTTCACTTCTTGCTCTCTGGCTCTCAGCAGAGCGGAGGCAGAGCACTGGAGTGGAGTGCTGTCCCGGCGCTTATCCGACCGAGTGACCGCGTCAACGGAAGACGGGGACGAACTGACGAAGGCGAGGGAGACCCCCCTCGACCGCCCTCGGCCTCGGGACCCTCTCGTGTGGAGCAACCTTCACTGACAGAGCGTGCCGACGGATTAGGTGGCCCACGTGTCATTGAGCGGTGGACATGAAAGGGAGGGTACACGTACAGGTTTGTAATGGTAGGAGTGAAGAAAACCGCTGCGGCCGCGGCACCAAAAAAACAACCCGGGGCCGGGATACGAAATAGAGAGACGTCCCAGACCAGTATGCGGTTTTCTGGGTTAAACTACTTGCCGGTTTTCTGGTTTCCTTCTGTTTCCATGTATACGTGGCATCTACAGTATTCCGACGGTAAACTCGTAGCATTCGCTGAGATATTGTTTGAAGCAAAATGAATATATGTATGGATCATGGGCTCATGGCCCTGTCTCAAACAGTGGTCGCTAGAAGCACTTCTTAGATAAGAAAAAGAAGCGAGTTTAACTTGGTTTATTCCCTTAGTACAAATGGGGTGGCGGAAAAAGTTGGCCAAAATAAACTGTTAACTTGAAATAAAGCCTGCCATTGGTGTAAGCAAACTCACGCGGCATCACCGCCATTTTAGGTTTAGGGTGTACTCCGTCCAAAAAAAAATACAATTCAAGTCAAACAGTTCCAACTTTTACTAAGTTTATATAAAATATATTTACATCCGTGATATAAAATAAGTACCATTAGATTAGTTATAGAATATATTTTTATAATTAAGTTATTTATAAACATAAATACTAATATAATTTAGTATACAGTTGGTCAGACATAAGATTCCTTGACTAGCACGATTCATAAAGTTGCATCTTTTTTGGACAAAGGGAATAAGTCATAATCAATTGTTATTTTTCAATGTCTTGTAAGGATTATTGACCTTGCGAGGGAGAAGATGCAGGTTTAACAAAACCGGAACAGTATCGGTTTTTTGAAATGAAAAAACCGGTCCGCTAACTGGTGAAACCGGTCGGCTAACCGATGGTAGCGGTTTTATAGTGTCGGTTTGGGAGCGGTAACCGGGGTTTTTTGCAACCGGGCCAGACCGGTTTGACCGGTTCCCGCGGAAACCAGCTAGTTTTGAACGGTTTTGTTAACTCTGAGAAGATGGCGCTAGATAAATCCATTACAAACGACACAAAAAAGCGAGAAGCCAATGAATATCTTATTTCTCAAAACCAAATAACCCATCTGTTCTCTGCCAACTGCCATCAGCCCATCAGCACCCGCTGGTGGGTCGTATTACAACGCTTCCCTTTTATAGCACACGCATATATATTTCAAACAATTCTCATCAAATGATTTCAATCGAAAAAAAAAACAGTGAAACAATGCAGTGAGAGGCAAACAACAAGGCAAAGCAGTCCATCCTTCCTAACTTTGATTAAGGATTTGTTTGGCACGATTTTAGATTAAGAAAAAAAAAACAGCTTTTACACTTAATTCTGTGTCGAGAGAGTTTCTCCGCTTTATTTCGAACTATCTTGCTTACCTTGTAGAACTGTTTAGCAAAATAGTTTATTCATCGGCTTCTTAGAAGGATAAATTGTAAGAAAGACTAACATTTCCATCTTTGGCAAAACAACTTCACTTACAAAATGAAAAACAACTTATGGTCATAAGTGTTTGGCAAAACTTTTAACTTACTACTCCCTCTCTCACAAAATTACGATCGTTTTAGGTGTCCATAAAAATACGTGTAACATTTAAATCTTTAAATATTTTGTATAAACAACTAGATCTAAATTCATAATACCTATATTTTAATATATTTTTATATATATTTGGTCATATTTTTTCTAGAGAAAGACAATTACTTTAGGACCGAGGGAGTAAAGGGGGTGTTTAGTTCCCAAAAGATTCTCAAAAAATATACTATTTATCTAACTTTTTACTATTCATTCCATACCTTCTACTCACAGATCACTATTTATCTACAATGTTTTTTTGGTGAACAAAGTATTTTTGGGAAATCTTTCCTCAATCTAAACACATCGAAATAGAAGTTGATCCATACCTAACAATATCTCGCATCTCTTCTGCATCCCCATGTTCCCCAGTCAAGCCGCGTTGTTTGGATGGGTGATTGCAATGCAGAGATGACTCTGATAAGTACGACGGCGTGGATTGCACTGTATCTGTTTCTTTTCGCAATACTCTCTCCGTCCCAGAATATAAACATTTCAGGGTTTCGTCAAAGTCAATACTCTTCAACTTTGATTCTTAATATCTATAAAAAATCAATTGTTTCAAATATGAAAAGTTGCATATTATGATAGTTGATTTCATGATGAATTTAACAAAACTATTTATATTTGGTCAAACATTGTGATTATTTTGGTATTGATAGTCAAAGTTAAAAAGAAATTGACTTTGACCAAACGTTGGAATGCTTATATTATGGGACGGAGGAATCTATATATAAAAGAACGAGTAGAATTGAAAACGTTTCTCACCCAAATTGGGTCCACTTTACCCCTAACGTTGGACCCACCTGTAAGAGTCAACAAAGGTGGGAAGGAGGTTAAACCCACCAAAACTGATATTTAGAAAATGTTTCTGCCAAAATTAATTTGTTTTTCTCACCCATGTCTTTTCTACCCACCAAACTATTTTTCTCTCACCCAAAATAGCCTGGAAACTATTCTGTACACGCCGTATCCTGTCTCTGTGCAGAACCTCCTCCGATGTGGGTCCTGTAGGATCGGACGGCAGGCCTAGACAGACATCGCTGGGCTGGGAGGCGCTGTTTACCAGAGCTGTACTCCCGGCGGCCACTGCGGCCGGTGTCGGGATCGACAGGAACCGAACGAGCGCAGCCGGAGACGAGGCTCTGTTCGCCCGCGCACAAATGCCAATTCAGTTAGCTGTTTGAACCAAGTACCGAGTCCTCACTTCTCCGACTTCTGTTCCTGAATCAGAACAGAATGGATTCAACCAAAGATCGATTTGTCCTGAGGACATCTTGATTTGCGAGAGTATATAGCTCCTTAGCGGCCGGAGAAACGATGAACGTCCGTTGCACCGGGACAAGAGACTACGAGCACGGCGACTGCCGTTGCTGCATTTTTTTTTTATACTGACTGCCGTTGCTGCATTGATGTGTTCCATCTTTGCGTGGGTATACCTGCTTGCAGACGAGGATGGCAGCCACGGCGCCCAACGTGTTGAACACCTTCGCGGCTGTGGTGCCATGGACGTTGTAATCCTTCTGCATGTTCGATTTTCATGACGAGAACAGGTTAGCATAGTGCAAATTAAGTTACTATATTTTTGTTTTCTAGCAGCTAGCTTGGATTCAAGCATGTGATGATCGGAAGAAGCTGCTGGGCACCATCTATGATTAGTACGTGAACAGAACGACGTCGTAAGTTAGCTTAGCTGGTTAATGACCAAGCTTACATTTGCATGTTGTAGAATTATTTACCCGCTAGCTGTAACTTTTGCATCACGTGCGTGTTGCACGTGCGTCTTTGCTAGTATAAACAAACGAACCGCCCCTGTGTCTAAAAAATAAATAAATAAAGAAATTCCCCCTTCTGCTCATTTTTTCCGTCATATTTTGACTAGTACCTTTTAGTGGGCCTACAAATTTGGCCCAAATATGCGTACGAGTGCATCGTGCGTGGGCCGCATGAGAGAAGAGAGACCAACTACGGTCCAAGACGTGCGCGGCCACCGGGTGTGCGTCGACCGCTGATCCGACGCCTCCTGGCCTCCACCAGTTTTTAATGAAAAAAAAAGGCTCCTCACAAAGCTTCTACTCGACGGAACCACGAAGACCGCCATTGCGGACCCACCACGCCCCCGCGAGCCCGTCCCGTGCCCTTCTCGGCCTCTCCGCGTGTTTAATTGGGAGAGGAGGAAATGAATTTTTAGAAACGTGTTCTATAAGAGAGATAAATAGAAAAGTTGAAACATGTTTTAAATGAATAATAGAGTAAAAGAACTTTTGGAACTAAACACCGGCTAGTCTCCTTCCTCTATCCTTCCCCTCTCCTCTAGCTCTGAGCATCCCTCACCAAACCAAAACCCCCCAAACCCCGAAATGCCACAGAGAAAGGGCCGCGAAGCCGCGCCGCAGCGGAGCACCGAGTTGGGAGCCACCGCCACGCCGATCGCGCCGCAGAGGAGTACCGAGATGAGCGCCGTAGCCACGCCGATCGCGCCGCCGCGGAGCACCGACATGGGCGCCATCGCCCCGCCGATCGCGCCGGCGGCGCCGCGGCCTACCAAGTTCGCCGCCGAATGTATGTTTCTCATGGTCCAGGTACGTGTCACATCCGACGAGACGACCACGCCGCGCTGTCGATTTGGGGATTTACGTGTTGTTCTGGATTTGGGGATTTACGTGTTGCTGTGGCAGCTCGAGGAGCAGACGGGTCGAGTCCTGGATGAGGACGACGTGGACACCCTCTTGGATCAGGTACGTACGACCGCACCGCCTCCGACGACCGCACCGCCCTCGCGATTGGGGGGATTTGGATTTACGTTTGTTTTGCTGTGGCAGTACGAGGCGCTGCGAGCTGCGTCGCCGAGCCTGCGCCCGCACCTCCGTGAACTCGGTGCTGCCAGGAGGACTTCGGCACCGCTTTGGGGGCCCGGGCTCACGGAGCGAGAATGGGCCTCCGTGCTAGAGTCTATTGGCCGCACGGACGAGGAGGATGATGTCGACTGCATGCTCTTCATACGCATCTTCTTCGAGTCCCAGCTACTGCGGGCGAGATGTGGCGGCGTGGGGTCAGAGCTCCTGCGGGCGGAATGTGGCGGCCGAAGGGGTGGGTCATACCCCGGCGCCACCCCATCGAAGCTCAGGTACATGGAGGTGGAATCTTATGCCTGTCACATAAATGCTTATCTCGGCAACGATCCCTTCCTCAAGGATGTCCTCCCCATCCACCCCCAGAACTTCTTTGATGCGGTTAAGGATGGCGTCCTGCTTTGGTGCGTTCCTGATTTAGTTTATTCTATTTTGGGATCCAATGGTGATACTACTGCTGTCTGACCTGGTTCTTTTTTTTTTTCCTTTGGATTTGTCCAGTAAATTGATAAACCTGGCTGTGCCAGGAACAATAGATGAGCGAGCTATAAACAGCAAAGGGTCGCTCACTCCTCAGGACAAGATTGACAACCATACCCTGTTCCTGATGTCTGCCATGGCAATCGGTTTGACAAGTGACATAACTGCAGGAGAACTCGCTGAAGCAGGAGAACTCGCTGAAAGGAAGGTTGGGATCATGCTTTCATTATTTGTGGGTGACCAACCATGGACTTTTTTTTCTATGCGGCAAACGCATTACCTGCTCCATTCCTGTTAATGTAAAACAAATCAATTAAAACTGTATTAATGTTTTATTGATTACCTGGGTGGCACTAAAAGTTTTGTGTATTTGAATTTTCCCTTAGATTTGGCAGTAACATTTGGTTTATATTTATGCCTTTGTAACCATTTTGTTGGCATTGACGCTATGATCCATTTGTGCCTGATAAACTTCATTTGACATCCTCTGCTATCAGATTTGAACTCTAGTTCTTCACTTTTAGCATGCTAAGTTATCAGTAAATTCTCTTGGTGTGCTTATCAATGTTCCTTTTCCTTATTTGCTTTGCAGTCCGATGCTCTCATTGGCCTTATCTCTGAAATAATCAAGGCAAGTGCTTGTCTTATGTACTGTTGCTTTGAGAGAGGATCTGCATTTTTCTGTTTCTGTACATAGGTTTGTGCTTATGTCATGTGAAAAATCTGAATTTGCTAACACCTGTTGCAACATTGACCAGATACAACTTCTAGCAGATGTTAACTTGATAAGGACACCAGGGCTGCTTGAATTAGCTGAGAACAATCAGGTAGCTTGTAATTTTGCTACCATTCTGCTATGATTAGAAGATTATTTTTGTTGGTGTCAAATGGGGGGAAAAAAATCACTGCCAACAATTTATTTTTGATTATTACAGGATTCCGAGAAGCTTATGAGGTCTCCTCCTGACATGCTATTACTAAAGTGGATAAACCATATGTTCAGAAAAGGAGGTGTTTGTAGAAGGGTTTCAAACTTTTCATCAGATATGAAAGTATGAGCATTGCATTTCAAGTGTGACCGATTCTTCTTTAGTTGTTATCAATAAATGCACTTGTCTCGGTTAACATGAAATTGCACAATGCCATGAAATTTCTCCTACTATTCAACCTGTATAAAAACATTTTATTTGGGTAGTGATACATTCCAAGACTTTCAATATTCTCACTGAGATTATTATGCCTCTGCGTAACTCTGAAATCATCGTGAACATATTTTACCTTGAAGAGTCATTTCTGGTTCTTGAAGTTCTGTTGTGTCTAGTAAGTAGTAAGAATGCTGAGTTATAGATGAACACGAAACCTGTATTCATGCACATCGATTGTTATAGTTTCAAATACTGTCCAGTGCGACAATTAACCTTTTTTTTTACGTTTGTGACATAAAAAAAATGCAGGACAGTTCTGTGTATGCGTATCTGTTGGACATTTTAGTCCCTGGTTTTGATGTGAAGTCATCAGCAATGCAAAAAGTAGGCTATAATAGAGCATATTTCGTTCTTAAGATTGCAAAGGGGATTGGCTGCAAAGTATTCTTGTCTCCTGATCACATTGTACATGGTGTACCAACTCTGAATCTTGCTTTTGTTGCTCAAATTTTTCATAGAAGGTATGCATTGATTGTGTAAATATTCAATACAGTAACATGGGATCCAATGGTCAGCTATATACTATTTCATTTCTAAATGTCTGTCTTTGTGGTCTCATGTTGCAGTAATGGGTTGTCTAATAAAGGGATACCACCTCCTGTGAACCAAACTTTGCATGAGATAGAAGTTTCAAGAGAAAAAAGATTCTATCAGTTGTGGATTAACAGCCTTGGGAAATCCACTTGCATCTACACTTTTTTTGAGGACCTGAAAGACGGGTAGGCCATGCTTGTGCAGTCCTCCATTTTAATCTGTCTAGATCTAGCTGATTCGCTGCCTGATTTTTTTTTTCTCATTCTCCAATGGTAGATGGGTGCTACTGCAGTTATTGGACAAAGTTTCTCCCAAGTCCGTCGACTGGAGTATAGCAAATCGTGGACCCATAGCACAACCATCAAAGATGATGGAGAATTGCAACCAAGTTCTTCAGATCGCGCGAAAGCTAAGATTTTACTTGCCTGGAATTTCTGGAAAGCATATCTTCCAAGGAAGGAAGACGGCTGTATTAAGTTAGTTGCATTTTAACCACTCTTAGTTACATTGACATTAGTACGGTATTAGAGAAGTAATCAAAGCAATTCTGATTTTTCGCACGTAATTCGGAGGTGTACTGTTTTTTTTGCATAAATTCAATTAATGCATAAGAGGTTGTTCGTTTACACGTGCACTCAATTATGTACTTCGGATGCCTTAATTATAATTTTTATCAGTTCCACTGCACATGCCATACTTTTACAAAAGGACATGAAGATAAACTTTTCAATTTTATTATGGGCCCAAGGTCTGTAGGGTGTAGGCAACTGATGCCTTGATAGTATGATTTCTAGTTTTGTTGTATCTTTTTTCTTTCAATGGGGCACAAGTGTCAGGCTGTAGTATGAGTTGATGTGCGTTTCTCTGTGAATTTTATGTTTTTCGTAGTTAGTATGCCTTAAATAAGTTGTTTGCTAAACTGTCCATTTTCTAGAGCATGCAAAACTGGTGATCCATTTAGCAATAGGACGTGCTTTACAAATCATACAAGAAACATGAACTGTAGTTGATATTTTCTCAAGCATTCTTTTGCATGCGTTGCCATTATCTTGTATATTGCACAATGTGAGTAAAACTTTTTTTTGCAACTTTTGTCTGAATATTTGTGACATTGTATATTCACTACAGTGATATTGTGGGAGTTGAAGAAGCACTATATGCGTGACCGATTGAAGAATTGTGGATTTGTCTCTAGGGAAGTGGAAATCACTGACAGTGATATATTGGCATGTGCCAATAAAAAGGTTGAAGGATCCAATAAGAACACATCAAAAATAGAAAGCTTTCAGGTTTGTTTCATTGACTATAGTATTTACATTGTTTATTTTTCTGGAGTATATATTGTCTTCAATACATCATATTTTTTTTGCTACACATGAAAAATGTAACCTAATTCGAAGCATATTCTGATAAAGGAAAACCATCTGGAAGTACTTTGAAAAGCTTCATATGTTTCTTAATCTTAAAAAAATTAACTAACCAGAACACTTTTGCTACATGAAATTCTGCGAAACTTATGATGGCGTAAGTTGATCTTTTAATCTTTAGCTCTTTATTGTTTTCTAACCAAAATTTTCATTTAGAGTTCATGATCAAATTAATTTGGTATCAACAGGATAAAAGCCTTTCAGGTGGCACCTTTTTCCTAAGTTTGCTCAATGCTGTGGGACCCCACACTGTAAACTGGAGCCATGTGACTCAAGGACAAAATGGTTAGTTGACGTTTCTGCAGATTTTCTCATACTTTCCTTCGTTCGCTTCCCTTCTTTTTTTTCCTCGAACAATGTAGAACTGCACATAATTGAAATAATAAGGGAGAGAAATATGTACCATGGAGAGGCCGTAAGATCTATCCAGGACACACTTCACGCACACCCAAGAAGTTGAACTTAGTTACAATGCCCAACACTCTAGAATCTTAGGCAATGCCCACCAAAAATCTCCCGAAACAGAACTAAGATCCAGGAACCAGCGGCTTGAGAGCTCATAAAGTGCTGAGGCACTGGCCATGCACCATAGGTTAGTCATTGAGCAATGCAACTTTAATACAGTCATACTGCTTAGGTTTTGTAATTATGCTCATATAGCTTATGAAACAACCTTTTGTTGCCGTATTGGTGTGTTTTTCTAGTCACAATCTTATGTCAAATCTCCGGATTGTTTTGTGCGATTATATGGCATACATAATTATATAATATTACTATTTCCTGCACTGCATGTTTATTAACAGCCTATTCCCTAACAATTTTAATTTGTTTCTGTATAGAACAAGAGAAGAAGTCAAATGCTTCTTATCTTATTTCTGTCGCCAGAAAGCTTGGTTGTCCTGTCTTCTTATTACCTGAAGACATATTGGATGTAAGAACTATGATTGAGATATATTTCTCTCATGGTATCAATTTATGATCGATATATATTTATCTTGTGATATCAATTTATGAACGTATGCAAGATTGTTCCAACATGGCAGGTGAAGCCAGAGATGATGATATGTTTGACAGCTGACATATTGACCAGGGAATTGGAATTGTCAGCATCAAATTTATTGACCGACGAAAATGGGAGTTCATGTATGTATGGTATCTCAGTTCTTAGTATGCCTGTTTGATACCCAGAGTTCAATTTTGTGACAACTTATCTCTGATTAGATAATTTTGATGTACATCTTGAATCCATCTATTTGATCATAACATTCCATGCAAAATTCATCATATGGAGATAAATCCTTATTAAGAGATCACCTCATTAGCTTCAATACATTATTTTTTTTAAATAAACGAAGGGGTATACTAGTATGAGCTTGAGGCATAGTTTAGCCTGCTTATACTCATGTGTAATTTTGTGTATGTTAACGAGTGGCCTCTATATCTGCAGTCAGTGGTGGAGATCCAAAGTTTCTCGTCCACACAGATGGTGCGTTCATCCTGCTGCCTGTTGGCCGAACTGTTCGGAAAAAGTTCATTCTTCCCAAAGAAAATTATGCTGATCTCGCGAATTATCAACAAGATGCAATGGGATGGTTTTGGAGAATACATTGTGAAGGCCAAGGTGGAATATTGGCAGATGATATGGGACATGGAAAAACGAGAGAAGTAATTCTGACAAGCATACTGCTTTTGATATGTGAATGTATTATCATAGAGCTATTGGTGTGTTTCTCATTTGATATGTGTGTATTTGAGTGATTTTACTTTTTTCTATTCAGGTGGTAGTTTTTATTTTAGGATTATTTCATTCACAAATCATTGAGAGAGCATTAATTGTCGCACCTCCCACCTTGCTAAAACCATGGGAGAAGGAATTCATTGAGCAGGGATTGACAGCAAATCTTAGGCTGTAAGAATTCTCCCTCTCCTTTTCTCTGTTTTGAGTACAATATTTAATTCATACTTCCAATCGGTTTCTTTTGCTGAACTGTAGATATTATGGTGAGCCTGTTGAAAGAAATCACGCATTACTTCAAATTGTTGAGGTATGTGTATGTCACATCCACACGATGGGCCTTGCAACATACATAGGATGAGTTTTGTATGTCACAAGAACTTGTTTGTCATTGGTGCTATGATAGATAAGGGGACCGTGGTCTTTTATTGAGGATCAATCCAAAATGGTATATGCACAAACAAGAGTAAATTGCAACATCGATATAAGTTCACATTTGCATCTATGCATGGTTCAAATTGATCATAAGATCATTTTTAGCTAACTGGCAAGGGATTAGTTCATTCCCTTTCTTGCACTCTGCAGCTAGTTAATTTTGGGTGGATAAGCTATAGTTACCCTTCCAAGACACCAGCAAAGCTTTTTATTCCCAAACATATTGTGGTAGGTTACATATGATACAATCTTGTATGTTTTGATAACTGTAATGCTTAAGAAAAGTCATATGCGTAACTAGCCTGGGGATGACATCTGGAAGAAACGATATATGATGCTTTCGTGTTGTCAAATGCAGGATGGTGGCGTATTATTGACAACCTATGATTTAATTCGAAGTGATTCCTCAAAAATAAGAGGGGATTCCACATCACGGTGGGACTACATGGTTATTGATGAGGGTCATTTGATTAAGAATTCAAGGACAAAATCCTTCAAAGCATTAGTGGGTATACCATGTAATCACAGGATTGTGGTTTCTGGTACCCCTGTACAAAACTGTGCAGAGGTTTGTTGTCGTAACTTTTCATTTACCACACTGTTCTCATTTGAATTACTGTGCATCTTCTGATTAAAGGACAAAATGCAGGAATTGTGGACTCTGTTTAAATTCTGCAACCCAACGCTTCTCCCAGGCTTCAATACGTTTAAAAGAGACTACTCCTCACCCTTGTTTAAGGGCAACTATAAAGATTCCACAAACAAGGAGGTACTCGTATCATCAAAAGCGGCCGAAGTAAGTGTTGTGTTTCTTTTTGCATCTGCATGTTGTTACTAAATTGATATTGAACTGAACTAACAGAGAAATTTTGATTATAAAATTTGAAGGGGATCATTACATGAATAAATCATTTCATTCCAAGCAATGTTCTACTACACATATTCGATTTGATAATTGTTATTATTCACAGGAGCTCAGGAAGAGAATTAGTCCGTACATTCTAAGGCGTGAAAAAGAAGTGCTCGTGACGTCCGGGGCTCTTGGAAATGTTAAATTAGGAAATAAAACAGAATTTGTTGTTTGGTTAAAATGACCCCACTTCAGGTATTTGATTTTGTACTATTGAGGAAAAACCTCACTACAGTTTATTGGAAACTTGGGTGTCTGTTTATTTTGCTCACTCTTGTTGCAGATAAGGTTATACATAGAAGCAATGAGGTTGTATAGATTGTTTCGTAGGAACCAGAGAGCTGATGCTAAAAAAAAGGCTGCAACCTTTGTTACTGCAAGGGTATGCCTTGTGCCTTCAATTATCTGTTGATTTGTGTTTGTTTTCTTTTATTACTGTGTCTTTTCGACATATCCTGAGGTTATTCAAGAAAAAAAAAATCTTGATGTGCTTGTCATCATTTTTTCTAATTCAGTATGTGTTCGGTTAGCCACTTATTTTGTATCTGATGTGCTTTATCATTCTTATGAGACTAATATTTGGCCTTTCTTTCTTGCACATTCCTTAAACAGCTATTACAAAAAATATCAAATCATCCGCTCCAGATTGCCAAGGTGGACATAAAAGAGGACCCAAAAACTGAGAGTGGAGAGGACTCAGAAACTGAGGGTGGAGAGGACTCGGAAACTGAGATAGGTGAAATTGGACTTGTGGATGATATGGGGATTATGTCTGAAATGGTTTCAAAGTTGCAACGTCTTGTTACGATTGATGATACAGAAACAGCAGCCAGTTCGTCATGTAAACTCAAGTTTATCATAGAGCTATTGGTGTGTTTCTCGACACAACTTCTGTGAATGTATTTGTTTTTCCACTACTTGTCGTGCATTTGTTGACGACTGACATTCACAGGAGAATCTGTTTGAACCTGAGAGTGGGCACAGAGTTCTGATCTTTTCCCAAACACGGCAGATGCTAGACGCTATACAGGTAACTGTACTTCAGTTCACATTTTTGATTAATAGTTGCTGGAGTTATATAAAAAACTTTTTCAGAGATATAATAGCAATACACACATTCATAGTCGTGAGACAATTTTTGCAGCACTTGTCAGCTGAATTCATCACATCTGCTCTTGATTGAACTTTGTGGCATATATTGCATATTTTGAAATCTTGGAAGTACCTCAAAATGGGTTGGCTGGATCTACCAGCATAATGTGCTGTAAAATTTTTTCATTGGCTTAACATCTCTATCTACATGAAATCAGGACATCTTATCCACTGTGGGGTATGATTTCTGGCGTATAGATGGAAAAACAAAGGTTAAAGATAGGACCACCATAGTGGAGGTAATCTACAAGCGCTTCACTTTTTTGCTAATAAAAACAGGCTTTATGGTCATTGCTTATTTTATAAATTATTTTGAACTCTACAGCTGTTCAGTGGTGGTTCTGGACCCAAAATACTTTTACTCTCCTCTCGTGTTGGTGGCCTGGGCTTGAATCTAAAAGCGGCAGACAGAGTAATAATAGCCGATCCTGCTTGGAATCCAAGGTAAAGCCATGGAATGGCATTGTGGATTCATTTTAACATGACATTGCTAAAATAACTTCTGTATTTTTGTCAGTGTGGATAGCCAAAGTGTGGACAGAGTTTATCGCCTTGGCCAAGTAAAACACGTGTACATCTACAGGTTGATTGCGACTTGTACTATTGAAGAAAAAATTAATGAAGAACAGGTAGATCATTTTTTATTGTTTATTAATCATGGTAAAGTAATCAATGTAAAATTCAATGCAAAAGTGTATTATGGTATTATCTAAAATTTATCTTGTAACATTTCATGCATGCACCATTTTTAAAAGCTTATCTGTTTATATGAAGGTTTCTAAAACCTCAATTTTTAAAGCCACCAGTGTAAACAAAGACTTGAAGCGATACATTTTCAAAAAGGTACCCAACACGAACAGTTATACAACACAAAGTTTCTATTCAAATTGTTACCTTTCTACATTCATTTTCTTTTTCGTTTACATTGTACAGTGCAAAAATGAATTCCTTACTCTTCCAAGGAAAGGATGGAGTATTTCACAAGTTCAAAAGAGATTTGAGCAAGAAAGCAAGAATTCTGAACTGTAATTCCTAAGCCTCTTATGTTCTACCTTTTCACTTGCCTCAAATTTATTAATGTTTTAGCCATCAAATAGGGACAAAGACACAAGTAAACACGTGGATTTCTTAAAGAGGAAGAATATTATTGGAGTCAGCATACACAGTTTGCTGTTCAGGGAGACTATCCCTTTGCCCACTAACACCATTGAAAGGTTATATTGTTTCCCACCAGCTATTTTTCTTCTACTTTTAATAGGGGACCATGTTGAGTGCCTTGTGGATTTTCGTATCTGCAGTCTAAGTTATGCCTTTGTATGTCTATGTTTCAGTCTTATGAATTTACTAAAGACATGTTTTGTTTATTTGCAGCGGAGACATAAAATTGTTTCCAACTGGTACATCATACCGCAAGAAATCATCTTGTGATATCATAAGAAACGCGTAATTACTTTCACCCTCTCCCCTCTTTCCGGTTCTCTTTCTTCCGTGGGTTTTGACTGTAATGTTTGTAAAACTGGTTTATATGCAGGGAACATCTTGCACGACGCCCAAAAGATATACGTAACTATCAGGATTCAGCTGGGGAAACTGAAAATGTCGAATACAAGATCTCTGACGTCTACAGAAAGCTTGAAGTAATCATATTTACTTTTCATTACCAGGATATGCTGTGGATTAACATCAAACTCATTATTTCGTATACATGAATGCGTTTGCAGCTTTCTGGGGGCATGACGGGATCTGAAGATGGTGTAGAAAATATCACAGGACAAATCACAGGAATAGAGGCTGTTACGGGCTCTTTTGCTGGCCGTGTCTATAGGAGGCGTCCCAGGCCAATTGTGCAGCGTCAGGAGGATAGCACGGCATCAGAAGCAATCCGGAAAGATCAGTAGTAGTACCTTCCTCTTGTTATCCCTTCCGCTCTTCTCAATCCCAGCTACTGCTTGTTTCTCCCCTGCTCTCTCAATCCAGGCAACGCCGTACCAGAGGCTGAGCTCCAGCAGTTATTATCAAAGAACAATGCTATGGATTGTGGTGCCTAGGTTGCGAAAGCTATGTTGATCGGAGACTGAGTATAATTACTTGAGTCCAATGTAACCACGGCCCTCATTGGCACCCTCAGTGCCAATACTTGTGTCGTAAGAGAAACCTTTTGCTGCACGGCCTCATTGGCACCCTCAGTAGCCCTGCGGTCGTGTGGTGGGTTGCATGAATTCTATACCCCTGCTGTTGTGTTGTCTAGAAAGAGACGCTGCGTTGTCTTATGTGCCAAAAGAACTATACATTGTCTCAACTTGCCTGACAAGTGTGCTGCACTTCCCGCAAAAAAAAAAAGGAAAAAAAGACTAGTGTGCTGCATTCATTAGTCCTTCAGTTTTGTGTTAGTATTTCTGGAAAGAGAGGCTGTGCTACTGGGTTCTGATCTCTGGCAGCACGATCTACCTCTTGTGCACAGGACACTGGACACTTCGACTATGCTTTGTTTTTTTATACAAAAAATTAGCATAGTGCCTGTGCGTTGCTACCGGTAGCAAAAATTTGTATAAGAAATTATATTAAAAATAAAAAAAGACAATAATTCAATGATAGATATCAGCCCAAAATCAAAGCCCTAATTGCCTTCGTTAAAAAAATCTAGAAAATCGAACAATGTGAGAAAAACCGGCGTAGGGAGTGAGCCATGAGCTTTTTGTGCAACAATTACAAAGTAGTCTGAAACTTTGAATATTATTTGAATGCTAAAATAATGATGCAAAGGGGCATTATTTTTTTTTCTTTTGACAAGTGCAAGCATTAAGCAATATATTTTTCTTTGGAAAAAGTCTAGTTTACTCTCCCTCACCTTTTCACTTTATCCATCCCACCCCTCAACTTAAATTTTGGCTTAATTTAATCTCTCCACCTATTCATACCGAGTTAATTTAACCCCTAAGCCATTTTACACCCTAATTTGCTGACGTGGATGTAAGGAAAATGGCCCTAAGCCATTGTTTGTGATTTTGGTGATTGATTAACAACATAACTAACGGGACTAACAATTTGTTTAGATGATATTTGTAGATACTAGGTCCCAAGGATACTTTAGAAGTCATCCAAATGCTTATATAACCAATATCCAAATGATGGTTATCCAAATTGAAGACATTCAATTCACGTAGAAAAGTGTCCTTAGCGACGACTAAATCGATGGTGTGCCCTTCGAATTAGTCGATGGTCTATCGAATCAGTCGATGGTGATTGAAGACCGGCGTGCGTTCGTCTCTGGTGGGCGACGACTAAATCGATGGTGTGCCCGTCGAATCAGTCGATGGTCCATCGAATCAGCCGATGGTGATTGAAGACCGGCGTGCGTTGGTCTCTGGTGGGCGACGACTATTTCGACGGAGTGCAAGTCTAATCAGTCGATGGTGCAAGTAGCCGTTGGAGTTCAAAGATTCAAAGAGAAAAGGGGGCGACGACTAATTTGATGGTCCCTCATCTGCACCCGTCGAATCAGTCGACGGTTCGCAAGGAAATGGCAACAGCTAGCAACGGCTAGTTTCTTTGGTTGGGGCTATAAATAAGAGGTGCCCTGGCCATTTGAGGGGTGCTTGAGCTCAGTGAAGATATTGGCAAGTGTTCTACACATTCTTAAGTGCTCAATCCACTAAAGTGCTAAATAGAAGATCTAGGTGATTAGCCAAGTGCTTAAGTGCTAGTCTAGACCCTTTAGCGCATCTCTTAGGTGTTTAGCCTAGAGTTCAGCGAGGTTTGCATACCTCTTTGCTTACCGGTGCTTGCGTGCACCAAGTGTTGTAATCCGGGGCTTGTAGTCTTGCGAGACCCTCTAACCGAGTTTGTGGAGGCCGCCGGTGCTTGTGCAAGGGAGGAGAGGCCCTTGGCGTTTGGCCGAAGCTCTACCAAGTAAAGACGGCGAGGAGCATCCGGGGAGGGACGAACGGAGGCCCACTTGCGCGTGGGGAAGTCCCGTGGTCACCCACGGAGTTACTTGACCGGGGAGTTTATGCCCTTGAGCGGGCATTCCCTTGATAGGGGCTCCAACAAAGCTTTCCGATACCTCGGTAAAAATCGTCGTGCCGGGAGTTTGCTCTTCTCTACCCTTTAACTTCCGTATTTCATAATCGCACTACTTTCCGCATTTACCTTTCCTAGATTTACCATGCTAGTATAGGATTAGATTTAGGGTGCAAAACTTTGTAGCGGTAGAGATAGCAACCTATAGTGAAAACCTAGAGCACATTTAGATAGAATTTGAGATAGGTTTTCATATGTGCTTTTGGAGTCTTAGTTTTTAGAGACACCTTCACCTCCCCTCTTAGGGTGTCAGGTCCCTTCAATTACATAATTTCTTTGAAAAAAAATGACGTGGATGCCAACTTAAATCGGCTGAGTCGGACTGCAAGAGCCGAGTCACCAAAGGGAGCCGAGCCTCGTGTTCGTGGCATGGGTTGGCGCCCATCCATCCAAAGCCTCTGTACAACTGACCGCGCGCGAAGCCCGTAGTTTCGTTGGCCGCTCGCGTGCATGAACCTGGTAGGCCGCTCGTGCGATAGCAGATGAAGATAAGCATAGGAGGCTTCGATAGGGACGGCGATGACCCAAGTCCAGCAGAACAAGAAAGAACGAACAACAATAATCTCACTTCTGTTTTTGTGAATAGCTGAAAACAATTGCAGTCATGTATATTTTTTTGTCAAATAAATTATGTCCACGTCAGCAAATCAGGGTGAAAAATGGCTTAGTGGTAAAATTAATCTGGTATAAATAGGTGTAAGGATTAAATTAAGCTAAAATTTAGATTGGAAGGTGGGATGAAAAAAGTATAAAAAGGTCAAGCGAGTAGAGTGGGCTTTTCCCTTTTTCTTTTAATAAGTGCAGCCATCAGCAAGGTAGCATTTTCGTTAGACAACCTATTGAGACGTGAGACGAGACACACGCGTAGTCCTACAATGAATTATTGTTTGTGATTAATGTAACAACCTAAAGTCAGGCGTGAGACGATCAAAACACAACGTGAACGAATCTAATCGGTATCGGCCTGTCTGGTGGACAGTGCAAAATAACCGCACAATTTACATTTGGTTTATATGAAATCATTGATCAATCCCTTAAGATGAGAGCTAGCACACGTCCGTCTCTTGACATACCACGTAGTAACCCACATCTAGAGGCTCATGATAAATGCAATATCACATAAAACAATACAAATCCGGTAGTCCCGGTATGTGTTCCACAACATGCCCAAGATCAAGCATACACATACCGTTCATACAAATATAGACATCACCAAATTAACCATAGAGAGCAATTTTAGTCATTACATGAGAGTTCAACATTGAAAATATTACAAGTCCAACATAGAGATCCAAATTTAAATGAGAGCTCCAAATACAAGTCTTGAGCTCACAAAATAAAACATGAGTATCATGAATTTAAGGTTCAAGTTTCCTATGGCGATCTCACAACGATAAACGATAAAACACAGCGGTACAACAAAAGCAAAGGTGCCTAGCACGAGCACACCAATGGCACAAACATCACATGCCCGGCCTACTCCTCACTCGTATGAGGATCAACGGGGTAGAAGAGACCAAGCACGGCCTCCGGTTCGCCTGCAACTTGATAAAATACAACAACTTGAGTATGAAGGGTACTCACAAGACTTACGTAAACATAAAATAACCAAGGAGTATGCATATTTGGATGTAGTAAGGAATGAGGCTTTAAGGTTAAATAAATTGCATAAACGCCTATCTCATCCTAGCCTTAACTTTTATATAACATGAGCAAGTGATAAATCATCCTATAGACCTAGTCAAATTTTATTTGTTTTGCCCATCCCACCTCAAGTTTTAGTGAGCAACAATATATCATAATCATGTGGACATAGAGCATAACCATGTGAACATCATTCTCATCCATGCGGTAACTCTACGATGAATCCATGGGACATTGAGCGGGTGCCATAACCAAGAGCGTGGCAATTCAAATTGATTTTTAAACCTTGCAAGGGTGTACATCTTTACCCCACGACTCGAGGACCTTGCGGCTCATACACTTGGCCAAAAGTGCATAAGGGGGTACTCATGTCAACCTTTTCCGAAAAGCCTTGGACGTCCAGAAGTTCACGCCTAGCTTATGCGGAGGGTTGCCTAGACCCACTATGAACACTCTAGGGCCCTCACCATACACACATATCTAGGACCGTGCCCGGATGACCAATTCAATTTCGGTAATTAGCTTATCCTCCCATTCATGATATGTGGTAGTATGGAAAATGCTCAAGTCGACGTCAACAACGGACGATCCTTAATCAACTCAAGCGGATCTATGCCCGAGACTCCATTCTCAAGGCCCTACACCATATCCGCTCAAATCTCGCAATTTAATTCCATCAACAAGTTCCAATAACCATTTTTAAACCAAGGACCATAACGACATCGTTGTTGATTAACCTATCCATTCCATTCCCAATAAGCCTACCACTCTACCACTAAGCATGGCTAAGCATTAAGCAACTTAAATCAAGTTAACCCATACTACTCGAGTGACAAGGCATAAGGTAGAAACATCAAGGAATGGTAAATGCATCAAATAGGGTCTACAAACTAACCACAAAATACAACCCAATGCAACCCATAGCTCATCTTGGAATATAAATATTTGCAAACATAGGTATTTCAACATGCTTAGCTGCTTGCCTTGGTTCTCCTCGGTGTCAACTATGTTCTCCTCCGGTTCTCCTTCGGCCTCGGGCTCAATGGTCTCGCACTCCGGCGTCTCGCTCACTAAAAGAGTGAATGCATGCATGCATGCATTAGAGATGATGACATGATGCGAATGAAAATGAAATGGATGAGCATGGTTGTTGATAAAAAGCACTTCAACAAATTATCTAAAACAGCCACAAGACTAGGACGCGGATAAAGGTTTACCGAAAAGGTAGAACTACTCGCAAGCAAAGGAATAACACATACAAATTCTAAATCATGGAATTAAGGCCTAGATAAAACATATAACATGCTCACTGTTATTACGAGATTAAATAAGTTGGTCATGCATTAAAATTACTTCTGCATATTTAATTATAAATTAATCAAGTTACACCTAAGGAAACAAATTAAATATTAAAAGCCATGTTTAGCAACAGAAAAAATATGAAAGGCATTTTTTCTAGATTCTATACAGTGAAACAAGATTAACAAAATTGGTTTTACCATTTTATCATTTTTGAGCTATTTAGTATGCCATTTCTCATTTTCGGACAGCAAGCATATATTTTAATAAAAACAGTGGTAAAAATCATATAAACATGGGTGAAAAGTTATAGATCTAGCATTCGTATGATACAAGAGTTGCAACAAAACTGGATTTGACATTTTTAGAGCAGTAGAACATTTAATATGAATTAATCAAGTTTTGAGCAATATAAATTATAAATAAATATACACAGCAGTACAACATGCAACCATAGGTTTTTATGAAACTTCATCCTTCTAGGAATAAAAAAAAACAAGTTTCACCATTTTTGAAGCAGTATACAAATTTCTATGCATTTTACAAGTTTTCAGCCGATTCGAAACAAAACCCAAAATGCTTTTGCATCCAAGTCCCTGGAAAACCCTAGATCTACGCGCGCGACCACCAGCACAGCAGCAACTGACAGCAGGACCCCACGGATCAGACAGAGCTCGTGGTCAATGGCGGACGGAGGTGATTTTGACCGTCGATTCCTCGCCGGCGGTGAGGTTCCGGCGAGGGGGAAGTGGCCGGTGAGCAGCACAGCGACGAGGAGCATCCGTTTTGTACCTTGGATTGAAGAAACGGAGGTCGGAAAGGGGGCGTCGGCGTGCGGCGGTGTCGGTGCCTGTTTTGGTCGCACCGGCACCAACGAGTGATTGCGGTGCTAACCACTCGTTTCCCTGATGGCGAGAATGAGAGACGGAGTTTTATCCTGGTTCCGGCCACTGGGCCGTACGTCCAGCAAGGGTGCTATGCACCGCGTTACGTACTGCTCGTAGTGGGGGTTTACAAGCAAGGTGGGAGAAGGAGACGAGCTCCTAAATCCCAGGCTGCGGTGCGTGTGTTCTTGAGACTTGTGATCTCTGCGTCTCTTGCCCTTTGCATGGGCTTCCCTCCCCTTTTATAGATCAAGGGGGCGGGGTGCGAGTACATGTGTTTGTCGCCGAGTGCACTGTTCGTCCATACCGCGCACTATGCCGGCGGGAATCGCGCCTTCCAACTCCGGCTGACGACATGGCTGGGGCTGACGTATCGTCCTTCCTTCTCGTGACAGTTCACGGCGTCGAGGGTGGTGTCTTGCGTACGGCGTTCCATGGTCTCCTTCGAGGTTGCCTTCAAGGGTGGCAGCGCGTCCGGCGGGGGGGGGCAAAGTCAAAGGAGTGGTTGGCACAGTGCTGCTGGCAGGGTTAGGTCTGGCGTGCAGCACGTCGCTCAGAGTTCACTGTTGCGAGTGGATTTGACCGATGTCTTCTCCGGAGAGTAGGAGATGGCGTGGAGCAGTGATCCCTGCTTTTTAACCGTGTCGTGATGACTCTGACGAGTCGTGGTGCGTCGGGCGTCGTTCCCGCCGAGGCCGGCTCGAGCTTGGATCGCAAGCTCGAGCTCGCCAACCCTCGTACGAGACAGAAACCACCCGCTCGAGGGTGGGGGTCGAGGCCGCCGGGCCTCGAACGAGACGGAAACCACCCGCTCGTGGGCAGTCGTTTACCTCGAGCTGGATGGGTCCCGAGGACTCGTAGCGATGGCGGGCCTTTGCTGGGCTGGTGCCGGGTTAATGTCGTCGTGGGCCTTGATGCCAAGTAGTTTTGGGCCTAGAGATTGTGGTACCCCTTTTGTTGGTGCCCGACAGTAGCCCCCGAGCCTTCGCAGGAATGAGGTTTTCATCCTGCGAAGGTTGGTGTTCGTCGAGGCTTTCGAGGCCCTCGTATCTTCGTAGGTTCCGAGAATCCGTGGGGGCGCGCTAGCGCACCCGTGGGTGTAGCCCCCGAGGCCTTGGGAGAGTGATTGACATTCTCCCAAGGTCTCAACACCTATGGTGAAGAGCACCCGCGGCTCCCACAGACGTGGGTTCGTCCACCGTGCCTGAGGTAGGGGGAATTTCGTACTTCTCGTGCCTCGCGCTCCCTGTCCGAGGGTGCTGAGGGGGAGGCGTCCCGTGCTTCCCTCGATGGGATCGAGCCACGGGTGCCCGGTTGAGCTGGTAATGGGTGATTCGAGCGGACGTCCGTGCCCCGTTCGATAAGGGTAGGCTCGTGGTCATAGGACACGTCCGTAGAAGCCTTTCGCAAAAGTATGCTAGACGGGACTCGTCCTCATTCGATAGAGGTCGAGGGCTTGATGCTCCCCCTCGAGGGGTCCCTCGATCTAGGCACTTTGCCGGCCTCGAACATAATCGGTTGGTTTCCTCGAGCGTTCGAGCTTCGAGGGTACCATCGATTATCCCTGACTCGGTTGATCTGAGGCCCTTGTCGAAACCCTTCGTAGGCCCAAGGTTCGAACCCCTGATCAGTAGCACGATGGCTCCTTCAGTTCGGAAGCATCGAGCGTTATTCCACGGTCCCGTTCCGCGCGGGGTGTCGAGGCTTCCGAGACCTCTGTCCCTCGAATGGGCGCCCTCGAGCCTTTGAGCTTCGAGGTCCCTCCTTCGAGGGTGGGCGCCTTGAATGCGTCTCCGTTCTGCGCAGGTCATGATGACCCGCAGCGAAAACTTCGTGGTTTCGTGGGTTCGTGGGAGAAGTGGGCGCGCTTTCTCAGGCGAGGCGTGCGGGCGCAGTTTGACACGACCGCACGTCTGCCGCGCCAGACTCCTCGAAATTTACGGCGCAGTTACTTGATTGCGCGGTTGACGCGGCCCGCGCCGTTACGTCTTCCGGGGCGGGCCTAGCTGTCAGCTTAGGGGCTGTCGTGTCAAGGCTGGAGCGCTGCCGCGCCTTGCTCCACGGGAGGAGTATAAATAGCGCGGTAGCACCCATGCCAAGGGTACGCTTCCCTTAGCATTCCAGCCCTTGCCTTCAGCTCCTTTTGCCCTCAGCCTTTGCCTTCGTCTTCTTCCTTCGTCCGAGCCCTCCCCACCATCATGGCCCAGTACGTCGATCCCGCGCCATGGAAGCCGTCCAACGCCACCAAGCATTGCTTGGACAGCCTTGTGGAGGTCGGGGTGCTGCCGCCCAATGTCGACGGCGAGCCACCCGTCTGGATCTCGCCGGGGGCCGCTACGGAGCCCGCTCCGCCGAAGGGCTACGTCGTCAGCCTCGCTCGTTTCCATGAGCGGGGCTTCGGTGTTCCGGTGGGGAGGTTTATGCGGGCGTTGTGCTTCCACTACAAGGTGGAGCTGCACAACTTCTCGCCCAATGCGATCTCGCAGGCGGCGGTGTTCGTCGCCGTCTGCGAGGGCTATCTGGGCATTGAGGCCCATTGGGACCTTTGGTGCCATCTCTTCATCGGCGAGCTCTTCTCGGATAGCGTCTCCAAGGGGGTTCGTCGCCCTGTTCGCGCCGGTGGCCTGGTGCTCCAAGTCCGGAGGAGCCGCAAGGATCTCTACATCCCGAGTTCCATGGTTTCTAATAACTAGGATTGGGACAAGGGATGGTTTTACCTCCGCAACGACGGAGGACATCTGCCGCCCTATACCGGCCTGCTGTTGACGCAGAAGCAGGACGATTGGCACTTCGGTGTGTCGCCGCCGGCGCGGAAGAAGAAGCTCGATCCGTTGATCGAGGCGCTCCAGCGGCTTTCGAGGCTCGGCCTCACCGCTGGTGGGGTCATCGCCAACTTCCACCGGCGGCGGGTGCTTCCCCTTATGCGGCGGAGCCATTGCCCGTCGCCACCGCCATTCAGCGGGCGCGGCGCACCGTCGACAAGCTGCCAGACGACCCGTGGGCGGTGCCGATGCGGCCCGAGGATGGTTACGTGAGCCTCGTGAGTGACCTTCGATCTTCGTTTTTGCTTTTTTGTTTTGTTCTCGTGTTTCTGACCTTGCGAATGGTGCCTCGCAGGGCGTATCGCGCTGCCAGTACTCCAAGCCTCCTGTCCCCGAGGACAAGGCTGTCAACCGCGTCCTCGCCGAGAAGGCGAAGGAGGCCAAGGCCCGGAGGGAGGCTCGGTCGCAGCGGAAGGACCGGAAGAGGAAGAAGCTTGAGGCGGAGAACCGCGAGCGGGCGAAGCGGGGGCTCTCACCGCTCCCTGCGCCAGAATCTTCCACCGATCCCGATGGATCTGATGGAGACGGCGGGGCGAGGAGCCCGTCTCCGTTCGAGCTTCCCATCGGTGGGCCCGCCCCTGCTGCGGCGTCTGGGGGCGGTGGCGAAGAGGTCGTCGACCTCGGGACACCGCCGTCGACCGCGGTGCCCTCCGCCGAGCGTCCGTCGGGGGCAGCGACGGCTGTTCCCGAGGAGACCCAGGGTCGAGGCGAGGCCCCTCCGTCGACCGTGGGGCCTGCCTTTGAGGGCCCATCGGGGGCTGCGCCGGCTGCCCTCGAGGAACCTCAGGGTCAAAGCGAGGCCCCCGAGCGGCCGAGTGCCGTCGAGGAGGCCCCGGCCCGTGGGTCGGAAGTGGAGGTCCCCCAAGTAGAGCCTATCGACTCTACGAGGGGCGAGGAGGCCTCGAGGGCGACCCCTCAAGGAGAAGCCGTTGTCTCCGCGGGAGGCAAGGTCTCGAGGATGGCTCCCCAAGGGGAAACCGGCGCAACCACGGGAGGCGAGGTCCCGGGGGCAGCTCCCGTTCCGGCCTCGAGGCCAAAACGGAAACTCCCCTTCGTGCGGTAAGTTTTCTTTATTGCTTACTTGTCGTTGGCGCTTCGTTTTTATCTCTGACAGAGCTCTTTTCGTGTCGCAGTCGATCTGGGGGGCGGAGCACGCCTTCCCTCACGCCGACCAAGGCCCTCAAGGTCGGGCCTAGCTCGTCGCCGCACCCGTCCTCGCAGCTCCTGGGCCCAACGAACGAAGTCGTGCAGGACTTCGTTACGTTCTTCGACACTCAGGCGGAGCTGCAGGTCGGGCAGCAGCCGCGCGAGGAGGCGCCCCCGGTCCTCGAGGAGCCAAGGCCGCCTCAGCTCCTCGAGGGCGCGGTCGAGCCCCACGCCGAGGCAGCTCGGCCCGAGGAGGCCACCTCCGCGCCTGGGGAGGCTCTTCGCGTCGAGGAACCGTCTGCGGCGCCCGTGGAGGCGGACGCCGCGGAGGTCCCCCCGCATGAGGGGGGAGAGGGACGAACCCATGGCGGCGTGTTCCCCCACCTGAAGGAGCTGGCAGAGGCTCTGGGGGTGGGAGCCCCCGTGGCGCCGGGGCACGAGAGTGGCGAGGCCGCGCCGTCGACTCTCGTCGTGGCTCAGCCGGGGCCAGCGGCGGCCTGGTCCTACGAGGCGCATGCCCGTGGAAGCGCGGAAATGTGGCAAGCCCGCCGCGTGCTTCCCCAGCGGTTCGTCGATGAAGCCGTGGCAGAGGAGGCTCTGTGGGAGGTCCAGTCGTCGCACGGCCTGGACGTTCGCAGGGCGCTGCAGGACATCCTCCGTCTTCACGACGAGGCCGGCAAGGTCCACAAGGTTCGTTTCGGTGTAAGCAGCGTTTTCGCCGTGCCTCATTTTTCCAAAGGAGGCTTAGCCCCCTTTTTTTTTTGCAGGAACTCCGCCATCAGGCGTTCGCGAAGAACGACCAGATCGCGGAGCTGTCGTTGGAGCTTCGTCGCTTGTCGGGGGCGCTCGAGGCTCGAGAGCGCCAGCTAGACGACCTTCGAGGTGCTCGGGACCGGGCCCTCGCCCAGGGTCGGGAGAAGGGCGAGGTCATCGCCCGCCTCGAAGTCTCGGTCAGCGCTCTGCGCGAGCAGCTCGCGAACAGCAGCGACTGGCTGGACAACGAGCGGGCTGCGCGCCGTGCAGCGGAGTCATCGGTCGAGGAGGAGCGGCGCCTCGTGGTTGAGGCTCGGGACCAGCTCGAGCGGGAGCAAGCTGCTCGGGCTACGGTGGAGCAGCAAGCTCGGGAGGCCGAGCGGCTGGCTCGAGAGGCGGAGCAGCGGGCCCGCGAGGCGGAGGAGGCTCTCGAGGCTGCTCAGGGACAGGTCGAGGGTAAGCTGATTTGGCTCGAGCTCTGACCCTTTCGCTTCGTTGCTTTTTCGTTTCTGACTGACTTTGTTGGTGCAGCGTTGAAGCAGGCGCTTCAGGCCGAGACCGAGTCGAAGGAGGCTGCGCTGGTGGCGCAGACGGAGACCCAGCGCGAGCTCGACGAGCTGGTGCAGGCAGCCTCGGCCGCCTGCAACGAGATTGCTGGCCCCGGCTTGCAGTCCGGGAGCTCCCTCGCTAGTCGCCTTCGAGCGCTTGGGGGCCACTTCAGCTCGCGCGTGAAGGAGGCCCTTCTGCTTGGGGTTCGGAACGCGCTTGGAGTGGTTACGACCCACTACCAAGCGGACCTCTCGAAGCTTGCCGCTGGGTACGTCGTTGCCGACGACCTCAACGACGAGGAGGCAGTGGCGGCGATGGACGAGGCCGATGCTGCTGCCGATGGAACGGCGTGAGTGCTTGCCGGCCACTTCGAGGGCGTCCTCTTCCCTGGCGAGGACGGCGGCGGCTGGGACAACCTTGGCGGCGGGGACGAACCCTGAAAGTCTCGGGCCATCGAGCCCGAATGTAAAGAAGTAGTTTAGAGCTTTTTTAGACTTTTTATGTAAGACTAAATTGCTCATTGAACATTGTTTATTTTGCTTTAAACGTGATGTTTGCTTTTTATGCGCCGTCTTTGCGACGTGCATTAGTCCGATGCTTATGCCTCGAGAGGAAAGCGTCGCTAGGATCGTCCGTACGCGAATGACTTAGGCGGAGGGAAGTGAGGTGTTGCCGTAGCCTCGAGGCGTAAGCGAACACTCGGCTCAGGCAACCCTGCCTTTGTCCGTTTCACGCCTAGCGTGTTTCCTTCGAGGTTTCGCAAAGGATTTTTTGAGAAGCGACGATCTTTTCGAGGGTTAGCCCTCATGTAGCCCCCGAGGGAGGGATGGCTCTACCGAGAGTAGAGCCAAACCTTCCTCGAAGCTCGGAAAGAATAAAAGTTCGTTTTATTTTCTTTCAAACTGTGGGGGTAAAAATATCGACACTTGATTCAAAAGACTTGTACAAATCTAGAGTATGTACAAAGATTTCAAGGGCCGCGGGGCCACTCTAAGGATAGAAACGACGTAGCTGTTGGATGTTCTAGGCGTTCGTGAAGATCTGCCCGTTCTCGTCAGCTAGCTTGTATGTTCCAGGCTTGAGAACTTCGGCGACGATGTACGGCCCCTCCCACGGGGGTGAGAGCTTGTGCCGCCCTCGGTTGTCCTGTCGAAGCCTCAACACGAGGTCTCCTTTGCAGAGGTCTTGGTGCCGGATCCTTCGAGCCTGTTGTCGCCGCAGGCTCTGCTGGTACCTTGCCGAGTGTAGTAGGGCCACGTCTCGAGCTTCATCGACTTGGTCGAGCGAGTCCTCTCGAGCCTGGCAATTTCGCTGCTCTTGGTACGCTCGGAGCCTAGGGGACCCATACTCCAGATCCGTGGGGAGGATGGCCTCTGCCCCAAAGACGAGGAAGTATGGGGAGAACCCTGTTGCTCTGCTTGGGGTCGTTCTCAGACTCCAAATCACCGACGGTAACTCTTGTACCCACTTGTGCCCAAACTTCTTCAGTTTGCTGTGAATTCTGGGCTTTAGGCCTTGTAGAATCATGCCATTGGCACGTTCTACTTGGCCGTTCGTTTATGGGTGAGCCACTGCTGACCAATCCACTCGGATGTGGAAATCGTCGCAGAACTTTAAGAACTTCTTTCCTGTGAATTGTGTACCGTTGTCGGTGATGATGGAGTTGGGAACCCCGAACCGATGGATTATATCGGTGAAGAAAAGCACCGCCTGCTCAGACTTAATCCTACTGATGGGTCGAGCTTCGATCCATTTGGAGAATTTATCGATCGCCACCAGCAGGTGCGTGAAGCCCCCGGGCGCCTTTGCCATTGGCCCGACACGGTCGAGGCCCCATACGGCAAAAGGCCACGTAATGGGAATGGTTTGCAGCGCCTGAGCGGGTAGGTGCGTTTTGCGCGCGTAGAACTGGCACTCTTCGCAGGTTCGTACCACCTCCGTGGCGTCTGCCACGGCAGTGGGCCAGTAGAAGCCTTGTCAAAAGGCGTTACCCACGAGCGTTCGTGGAGCGGCGTGATGTCCGCACACGCCCGCGTGAATATCGAGGATAAGCTCTTTTCCCTTGGGTATCGGGATGCACCGTTGCAAGACCCCGGAGGCTCCCCGTCGGTACAGTTCCCCCTCGATGATGAGGAACCGTTTAGCTTTCCTCGCTACGCGTCTTGCTTCCGTTCGATCGCTAGGCAAGACGCCTCCATCGAGCCAGTCGAGGTACGGGCTCCGCCAATCTCGAGGTGCCGAAACCTCGTCAATTTCCATTGCCTCCGCCTCGTCCTCATCTCCCGAGCAAGCTTCGTATCCCATAGGCTCGTCCTCGTCCGCCAAGAGCTCCGCGCTCGTGGGGTCGAGGGCGGACGTTTGAGCGTCGGGTGTGGTCGAGGCCTGGGCCGAGGTGGCGAGGGTGATCGAGGGTACATCGATGTCCTTGGCAAAAACGTTCGGGGGAACGGTGGCTCGCCCCGACGCGATCTTCGCCAATTCGTCGGCTTCCTCATTGTATCTTCGTGCGATGTGGTGGAGCTCGAGGCCGTCGAACTTGTCTTCGAGCCTACGTACCGCCTGGCAGTACGCCGCCATTTTTTCATCATGGCAGCTCGATTCCTTCATCACCTGATCGACGACCAGTTGCGAGTCGCCGCGAATGTCGAGGCGCTTAATGCCGAGCTCGAGTGCGATTTTCAAGCCGGCAAGGAGCGCTTCATACTCCGCCATGTTGTTCGACGCGGGGAAGTTAAGTCGCACGATGTATCGAAGGTGCTCCCCGCGGGGTGAGATGAAGAGTAGGACGGCGCCGGCGCCGGTCTTCATCACCGACCCATCGAAGTACATTTCCCTGCAGTCGAGGCTAGACTTCGAGGGGGGGAGCTGGGTGTCGGTCCACTTGGCTACGAAGTCAGCCAAAGTCTGGGACTTGATGGCTTTTCTTGGGGCGTAAGCGAGGGTCTCCCCCATCAGCTCTGTTGACCATTTCGAGATTCGCCCAGAGACCTCGCGGTTCTGAATGATTTCGCCCATTGGAAAGGACGATACAACGGTCACCGGGTGGGCCTCGAAATAGTGTCGCAGCTTGCGTCGAGCCAGTATGATGGCGTAGATCAGCTTCTGGATGTGTGGATACCTCGTCTTGGTCTCAGATAGGACCTCGCTGATGTAGTACACCGGTCGCTGGACCGGCAGAGAGTGTCCTTCCTCGGTCCTTTCTACTACTATGACCGCGCTCACAACTTGAGTCGTTGCTGCGACATAGAGGAGGAGAGGTTTGCCCTCTTTCGGCGAGGTAAGGATCGGCGTGTTCGTTAACGCAGTCTTGAGTCGATCGAGAGCTTCCTCGGCCTCCGCGGTCCAGGTGAAGTGCTCTGACTTCCTCAAAAGTCGATACAGAGGCAACCCCTTCTCTCCGAGACGAGAGATGAAGCGGCTCAGGGACGCTAGGCATCCCATCACCCTCTGCACACCCTTCAGGTCACGGATCGGTTCCATCTGTTGGATGGCCATGACTTTTTCGGGGTTGGGCTCAATGCCTCGTTCGGAGACGATGAAACCCAGGAGCATGCCTCGAGGCACACCGAAGACGCACTTCTCGGGGTTGAGTCTTACTCCGTGCGTCCTAAGACAGCCAAACACGACCTCGAGGTCGCGCACCAGGTCGTCCGCCTTCCTGGTTTTTACGACAATGTCGTCGACATACGCTTCTACGATACGACCTATATGATCCCTGAAGACGTGGAGCATACAACGTTGATACGTGGCCCCGGCGTTTCGAAGGCCGAAGGGCATCGTAACGTAGCAGTACATGCCAAAAGGAGTGATAAAGGAAGTCGCGAGCTGGTCGGACTCCTTCATCTTGATCTGATGGTAGCCAGAGTACGCATCAAGGAAACATAAAAGTTCGCATCCCGTCGTGGAATCCACAATTTGGTCTATACGTGGTAAAGGAAATTTTGGGCACGCTTTATTCAAGCTGGTGTAATCTACACACATTCTCCACTTCCCACTTTTCTTTTTCACTAGTACAGAATTTGCTAACCACTCGGGACAAAACACTTCCTTGATGAATCCGGCCTCCAAAAGCTTGCGTACCTCCTCACCGATCGCTCGCCGTTTCACTTCGTCGAAACGGCGGAGACGTTGTTTGACCGGCTTGGAGTGGGGGCGGATATCAAGAGAGTGCTCGGCGACCTCCCTCGGAATGCCTGGCATGTCCGAGGGGCTCCACGCGAAGATGTCTGCGTAAGCGCGGAGGCAGTCGACGAGCACCACTTCCTATTTGTCGCTGGGGGAAGAGCTGATCCTCAACATCCTGCCGTCGGGGCTGTCGGGGTCGAGGGGAACAGTCTTGGTGTCCTCAGCGGGCGCGAAGCTCCCCTGCTGCCGCTCGTTGGCATCAGGGAGCGTGTTGACGATTGCTTCCAGATCCGCCACGAGGGTCTCATCGAGGGCGAGAGCCTCTGCGAGCTCGATGCTCTCGATGTCGCACACGTAGGCGTGCTCGACCGTCGGGCCGACCGTGATGACCCCGTGAGGCTCTGGCATCTTCAGCTTGAGGTAGGTATAGTTTGGGATGGCCATGAACTTAGCGTAGCACGGCCTTCCCAAAATGGCGTGGTAGGCTCCCTTGAAGCCCACTACCTCGAAGGTGAGCACTTCCTTGCGGAAGTTCGCCGGGGTTCCGAAACAGACGGGCAGGTCGATCTGCCCGAGGGTTTGGACGCACCTTCCGGGCGTGACCCTATGGAAGGAGGACTTGTTGGGTCGCAGCTCGCTGGTGCTGATCCCCATAAGCTCCAAGGTTGGAGCGTACAGGATGTTGAGGCTGCTGCCGCCATCCATGAGTACCTTGGAGAAGCGCGTGTTGCCGATGACGGGGTCAACGATGAGAGGGTACTGCCCGGGGTTCGGGATATGGTCGGGGTGGTCTTCGCGACCAAAAGAGATGGTCTCCGACGACCAGTCGAGGTACGAGGGGGTCGCTGGTCGGGCCAGCATGACCTCCCTACGTTCCCTCCTCCGTTGTCGAGGTTTCAAGTTGGCTGCGGGGCCTCCTGTGATGAAGAACACATGTTCCACCTCAGGGTACCCGTCTTTGTCCTTGGCGCCACCGTCCTTGGGCTGACTGCCATCCTTTCGAGGGATGCGGTTGTAGAACTTCCGCAGCATCTCACACTGCTCGAGGGTGTGAGCTACTGCGGTCTTGTGGTACGGGCACGGCTTCTTGAGGAGGTCGTCGAAAACGCCCCCACCACGCGGAGGACCTCGAGGTCCTTTGTGGTTAGGGTCGACCGCGAGGGCCTCGTCCTCGACGTCGCCCGTCCCGCGAGGGGCCCGGGGCTTCTTTCCCTTCTTGCCGTGTTTTCGTTTCTTCGAGGGACCTTTCGCCTTGTCGTCCTCCGCGGACGCCTCTTCAGGGCGCTTTCCCTTTTTGTCGTTGAAGATGGCGTTGGCCGCCTCTTCCCCCGAAGCGTACTTCGAGGCCACCGAATAGCCGGTTTGCGTCGGGGGGAGGGCTTCTCCCCAACTTGCATACCAGACTATAGCACGTGGTGCTCTCGAGGAAGGAGTGGATGATCTGGTGGTCGGTGATGTTGGGGAGCTCGGTGCAGCGCTTGGACAAGCGCCGGATGAAGTCCCTCAGAGATTCACCAGGTTTTTGCCTGTACCCCCGAAGGTCCCACGTGTTTCCAGGGCGCACTTAGGTGCCCTGGAAATTTCCCACGAAGGTCTCGACCAGATCGTCCCAGTCGCGGATCCGGTTTGGGGGCAGGTGCTCGAGCCATGTCCGCGCGGAATCTGCCAGGTGGAGCGGCAGATTGCGGATGATCATGGCGTCGTCTGTGAAGCCGCCGAGCTGGCACACTAGGCGGTAGTCATTGAGCCATACCCTAGGGTCCGTTTCCCCAGAGTACTTGGTGATGGTGGTAGGCTGTCTGAAACGAGGGGGAATCGGGGCGGTGCGGATGTTGTAGCTGAACACCCGCGTGCCTGCTGGCTCCGGGGCCGCATCCCGGTTCCACCCTACGTTGGTGCGCCCACGCTGGTGGGTCCGGGCTCCCTCTCGCTGCCTGATTTGATTCAGGGTATTGCGAGCGTCGCCATCATCGTCCGTGCCACGGGTGTCCCGGAGGCGTGACCTCGCGGGTACCCTTGCTGGAAGCGTTCGTGCTTCGAGCGCACGTGGTTCGCTGGCGTGGCGTCGCGCCGCGTCACGGCGGGAGTTGCCCCGGGATTGTGCTCGCGCCCTGCCGTTGAGGCGGGGTGAGCGTACCGAGGATTCCCCTCCTCGTTCGCCCTTCGAGGCTGAGGAGCGTCGAAGGTGGGAGGCTGAGCTCTCGGCTTGCTGTCGGGCAGCATGCTCGACCAGCTTTTGAGCCTCGAGGTGCAGTTTCCGCCCTTCGGGGGTGGCTGCCTCCGGCATGGCTCGGAGCAGTGCGACCGCCGCGATGAGCTTCTGGCTTGTCCTGGGAGCGAGCTCGTCATCTTTGCCCTCAGCAAGGATGCGGGCCTGAGCTACTCGTCCCGCGTGTCGGGCGTCCGTGCCATGCTCGTCGCCTTGCTTGGCCGGCTCGCGGTCGGAGCGCGCCGGTGGCGAGACGTCACCACTAGCTCGTGGCAGGTGGCGCGGATCCCGCTCGTCCTCGGAAGGAGAGTGATCTGATGGGTCCGATGGCTGCGCGCCTATCGGATCTATGCCATCGTTGTCCCCCTGGTCGTCACCCCCGCTGTCGTCGTCCGACATCGACCCCTCACTGGCTTGTCCGTCGTTGATGATGAAACACTCCCTGGTTGGGTCATACTCATCATCGGAATACCCGAAGCAGTAATCCGCCGCTGTTTGAAAGGCAATAAAGGCCTCCGGGTCGCGGAGACCCGAGTAGTCCCAACCAGGGAGTCTACGCATAAATGCGTGTCCATCATCGGACTCCGTGCGGGAATCGCCGGGCAACGGATCGGCGAAGTCTTGCTCGGGGACTGGGTGGCGACCAGGCTGGTCGCCATACGCACTCATGATAGTGCGGATGGAAGAGGCGTACGCATCCGCGGAGTTGCGTAGCCCGTAGGGATAGGAATGCACCGTCGTAGCGCGTGGTGCAGACATGGGCCCTGGGAGGAAGGGAGTAACCCTCTCCAGTGACCCTGACTGCAGGACGTCCCCTTCCCTTGTGGGACGGAGGTTGCCGACGTCGGCGGCGCGCGCTCGTCGTGCGCGAGGTCCGGGACGACTCCGCCGTCGCGGTGCCGCCGGAGGCTGGTGATGAGGTTCCGGTTGGTTGCTGGGATCTTCCTGGAGGATGCGCATGTGGTAGTCGTCGCCACAGGTTTGGAACCGCAAGCTCCCGAACCGGATCTCCTGCCCCGCTGGGAGAAGATTGCTCTCGCCCAGCGGAGGCCGTCCTTCGCCGAAGTTCGCCATCGGGAATGAGAGCAGCGCAACGCTGGTCCCCTACCTGGCGCGCCAACTGTCGGTGCCTGTTTTGGTCGCACCGGCACCAACGAGTGATTGCGATGCTAACCACTCGTTTCCCTGATGGCGAGAATGAGAGACGGAGTTTTATCCTGGTTCCGGCCACTGGGTCGTACGTCCAGCAAGGGTGCTATGCACCGGGTTACGTACTGCTCGTAGTGGGGGTTTACAAGCAAGGTGGGAGAAGGAGACGAGCTCCTAAATCCCAGGCTGCGGTGCGTGTGTTCTTGAGACTTGTGATCTCTGCGTCTCTTGCCCTTTGCATGGGCTTCCCTCCCCTTTTATAGACCAAGGGGGCGGGGTGCGAGTACATGTGTTTGTCGCCGAGTGCACTGTTCGTCCATACCGCGCACTATGCCGGCGGGAATCGCGCCTTCCAACTCTGGCTGACGACATGGCTGGGGCTGACGTATCGTCCTTCCTTCTCGTGACAGTTCACGGCGTCGAGGGTGGTGTCTTGCGTACGGCGTTCCATGGTCTCCTTCGAGGTTGCCTTCGAGGGTGGCAGCGCGTCCGGCGGGGGGGGCAAAGTCAAAGGAGTGGTTGGCACAGTGCTGCTGGCAGGGTTAGGTCTGGCGTGCAGCACGTCGCTCAGAGTTCACTGTTGCGAGTGGATTTGACCGATGTCTTCTCCGGAGAGTAGGTGATGGCGTGGAGCAGTGATCCCTGCTTTTTAACCGTGTCGTGATGACTCTGACGAGTCGCGGTGCGTCGGGCGTCGTTCCCGCCGAGGCCGGCTCGAGCTTGGATCGCAAGCTCGAGCTCGCCAACCCTCGAACGAGACGGAAACCACCCGCTCGAGGGTGGGGGTCGAGGCCGCCGGGCCTCGAACGAGACGGAAACCACCCGCTCGTGGGCGGTCGTTTACCTCGAGCTGGATGGGTCCCGAGGACTCGTAGCGATGGCGGGCCTTTGCTGGGCTGTGGTGCCGGGTTAATGTCGTCGTGGGCCTTGATGCCAAGTAGTTTTGGGCCTAGAGATTGGGGTACCCCTTTTGTTGGTGCCCGACAGGCGGTGCTTGTCGACGACTGCGGCGGCGCTGGAGCAATGGGGGTGGCGATTGGGTGGCTGGGAAGCTCGGGTGAGTGGAGGATAAGCTATTGGTGAGGTCGACTTGAGCCGAGGTGACCCGCAGTGGTGAAATGGCAGCGGCGGCGAGCTTCGAATGCAACAATGGTGGTGGTGGCTACTGGATGAAAAGGGGCTAGGGTTTGGGGAGGCGCCGGCTGCTCGGTTAAATACGAGGAGCGGAGCGGGGGCAGCCAAGGGATTTCGCGTGGTCGGGGCTCCGAGAGCCGGCGGGCTGCGGCAACGTGGAGCAAAGGCTCTGTTCAGCCAACCGGTGGGAGAGAGAAGCTGGAGGTAGAAGATGACGCTGACGAGTGGGACCCACGCATAAGAGAGACAAATTTGAAAAACGAGGTGAAACATTTTTGCTTTAAAAGAAATAGTTCCCGAAGTCCAAAAATCACAAATAAATATATTTTGGAAACCTTAGAACACAAGGAAGGTTCTGCAAGTTTAAAAAGTTTAAAACTATGTTTGGTTCGGTTGCAGTTTTGAATTCAAAAGATACGGATTTGGATTTTCCACTAATTTTTGACCCCTGCAAATGAACTCCAAAAATCTTGCAAAAATACTCTAAATTCCACATTTGAAATCTAGTATTTTATAAAATTTTAAACCAGCACAGTTGCAGCACGAAATTTGGACTTCCTTAACAAAGTGACATTTAAATTAATTCAAACAATTCAATAATGCACACAATGCTTATGTCATGATGCTAGTTTTGTGCACTAATGATGCTCATGATGCTAGTGATTACATGTTGATCATGGGTTTAAGATTTGGGTCGTTACAGACAGGCTCGTCGGTGCTCTAGGGAGGTAGGTTTCGATCTAAGCGACGCTAGGAGAGGAGGAGGTGAACGTCCGGAGCTCGACGTGGAGCCGTCGTCAGAACGAGGGATGGGGAGGGGGGGGCAATGAGCTGGGGATGCGGACTGAAAACCCGATGGGTTGGGGACGGGAAAAAAAGTTACATAACCCCCTTACCTATTTCTTGTGAACTACTTAACCCACCAAACTATAAAACCTGTTATTTCACACTTCAAACTTTTCAAAACCGGACAAATAAACCCTAAGAGGTTTTGGATGGTGGTTTTGATTTTTTTTTTAAAAAAAATTTGGCTGAATCTTTGAAAAAATCATAAAATGGAAAATATAATTTTTTGGACTCCACGTGAGTAGATATATAGAGTGCACATATAATATAACATACTCTAGTACAAAAAATTTGTTGTGGATTTTGATATATTCTTTTCTTTAATTAAATATAATAATTCATAACAGTAGTTCAGATGGTCCAATTATGATGGATTATTCATATGATTAGGTCACCATAAAAATTTCATCAGAATTGGATCATACGAACTGTTGTTATGACTTATTCCATTTAAGGTCAAAATTCCATCAAAATTAGAAGCAAGAAATTTTTAAATTCTACTTGTGACCTACGGAAGGCAATGGAATTGAATTTGGGACAAAAAGAAGTTTGTAAGTGTCTCAATTAAATGGGAGAAAGAAAAAGAGAGAATACTATTCAAAATCTGAAAATAGGAAGTTGAGTTTCAGAATTTGTCCATAATGAGTAGCCATGTTTGAGTACCAGTAAAAATATTTTGGCTCATACTGTGACCATGGTGCAAAAAGGAAAGTTGTTTAGGAAGGTATAATAAACATCTTTGCTTTTTGGGTCAGCTGGAGATCAGGATCTAATCATGGAGAAAAATTAAGATATAAATCGAATCAGAGAAAGTTTTAGCAGTTTCAGAATTCTTGAGGCTGAGATGTAGATTCTCAAATTGAGCTCAAACCAATAAGAGTTTGGCAAAGGTTCAAAAAGGAAGAATGAAATTCAATCCTAGCCAAAAAAAACTTTTGCATATCCATCTTGACCAAGTTATATGGAGGATTAGAGAGTAATTCGACTTGCAAGTTTTGAACAAACCTAGGGTTTTAGAGAATTGATGAACACGTGAACCGAGTTTGGATCTCGACTCCAATTTGAGCGAATGACTTGGAATTTGGACATGGTTCAAAAATAGCAAATGAAATTAAAGTGTTGGCGAAGAAGTTTCTTTTGGGGATCATCGAGAGTTTGAATGCAGATTCAAAAGTAATTTGATGGAATTCAAATACGAAGTCTGTAAATAGGGAACGAAATCGCCACACATTGGAGCTTCGATTCCGCGATGCACACTGCATGAATTAAAAAAGTTGCAATATGAAAGTTGAAGTGCTACGATCCCTCTACAAGTTTCCTTTTTAGACCTCTCGTAGCTCCCTCCGCCGCCGAAACCCTTCACGGCGGCACCCTGAGGTGCTCCTCTGCCGCTCCTGACGGCTCCCGTACCCGCTCTTGTCCCCTAGCCTCACCTTTTTTTTTCTCTTTTCGTCTCTTTCCACCTACTGTGTATCCACCTTCTTTTCACTTTCCAGGCTTCCCTCTCGCAATCCCCATCACTTGGCAGGCGTTGACCGGATCTGGTGCGCGGCGGAGTTGGCCCCACACGCCCAAGGTACTAAATAGCGTTGGTAGCGCCAACAATAGCGCCTGCTATAGTGGTAGCGGACCTATACCGCTACCGGTACTAAGTAGCGGAACTGAAATAGCATGTTTGGACTTAGCGTCCTCTATTGCACTTAGCGTCCTCTATTTTAGACCACTATCGTTGATTTCATATTTCTATTTGCCATGTTAATAGTTAAGGTGACAATGAAGATGAATCAAGGGACAATAAGAATATTGAATATGGTGTTTTAGACAATAATAAAGAATGATGAGCCAACAAATGATGTTGTTTTTTTATTAATGTAACAGTTTAATGTTAATATACATATTCTATTTATACATTTTAATATACATTTTAATGTAACAGTTTAAACTCTTTCCAGAATTTCATACCATAAAGTATATTGGGTAAATAAAACTTTTAACTTTTTTACAAAATATGATGATAATTGTTCAAATATGCCGTGCAATTATCTAATTTTTAAATTCCGCTATTTGGACTTAGCGTCCGCTATCCGCGGTACGCTACATGAACACTAATCCGCTACCACACCGCTAAACGCTACTTAGTATCTTGCACACACCCAACTAATCCCCGCTGCCCAGACAATTCGCCACGTGCGAGGCAAGAGTGCGGAATACACACATGCAGGCCTAATCCGACACCCGCCACATCGCGTGGCAACATAGACCAACGACGGCGGAGCAGGCGATGCCGTCCCTGGCTGCCTGGCAACGTGTCAATGCCCATAAGGTGCGCGACGTCGTTGCGCGAGCGGAGGTCGTCCCCTCCCCCACAGACGGATCGCCCCTGGTGTCGACGACGATGCAGCTGTCGAGCGAGAGTCGCAATAGCCTCCACGATGGCGCGGCGCCGTCCGCACCGCCGTCCTTGAGGTCCAACAACTGCAGCTGCAGCGACGGCCTCGACGCGGGCAGCATCATGTCTGGCAACTATGGCGCCCGGTGTAGTGGCTTCAACAAGTGTTAACGTCCGAAGTAAACAAAATGCAAACAGAATGCTATGTTTCCACAATGCAGTATCTTTTGATGGTAAATATCTAGTTATCCAACTAGAGACCACTTACACCCCGTATAGATGTCATTGGGGGCTGGAATCGAGAATTGGTATTGAAAAACCCCTAAGAGCAAGTATTATGATTAGCTGCAAGTCGGTTGAATCCCTGCTGGCAGAGAGAGAAGAGGAGAGAGAGTGTTGAACGGGCGTGTCGCAAAACGCCGTCCTGAGGCGGGCGCGCTACACTTCTATTCGGTGTTCTGCTGCTGCACGCCTTCCCATTCCTTGATGCAAAGCTGCCACTGACCCTGCCGCAATAAAAAATTCCACGGTGGAATCCATTTCGCCCACGAGCCGGCTGGGTTATTGCGCTTGCTCTAATACTACAGTTTGGATGGCTTCGGAATTGGTTGGCGGAATCGCGCTCCAATGCTGCGCCCAATTCACCGACGGCTGCGCGACCCTGCCCACAATTCGGAGTCCTCTTGCTCCGCATTGCTCTGAATCGTCGTTCCCCCGCGTACTGCTTCATCTTTCCTCGCAAAAAAGCAGACCGACAGGCGGCAGAGCGAAAGGGAGACCATGCAGGCCGCCGTCGGCCGCCCCCGCCGCACCCATCTCCGGCACAGGTCTGCGTGAAGGGCGGCACGTGGAACTGCTTCGTTGTGCTCCCGCTCCACCTCCTTGACGCACTAGAGCAAACCTCTGCCACCAGCGACCTCCCGTCCATCCTCACGCCCGGCGGTCGTTGGTCCCTCGCTTGGTCCGGCGCCGCATCCCGATCCCGCGCCATCGAAGTGAGCGTCCACAGGCAGGCCCTCCGCCGCTCCCATCTCCGGCACAGATGCGTTGCGTCTGCATCTCCTCCTCATGCTGGACTTGGGTCGAGGAGACAGAAGAGAAGATCGACATCAGAGAGGGGTAGAGGGTGGAGAAGGATCGATGAATCTGTCCATGCGTGAAGATAGATGCTTGCTATCAACATTAATTTATGTGTTTCAAAAAAAAACATTATTATATGTCAATAATTTTTTTCCATGTTTTTATCATATTATTAGAGTATCTATTATTATTTTTAAATATTTTCATATACTTAAAGTGAAAAGTTATGTATATTAGCGTCAAATAAATATGCATATTGTGAAATATATTTTGCAAGGAAAAAGTCCAAATTACTACCCTGAACTATAAGCAAAGTCTACATAACCCCCTAGACTATATTTTGGTTTATTTTACCCCCTAAACTATGTCATTTACCCTATTTTACCCCCTAACACAATTTGTCTTTTTTATTTTTCCATGTACAAGTGTCATATTACGTTCAAATTTTGTGAGACGATAGTAGACATCATAACGCATGGTAGAAAATATAAAATGATTTTTTGTCACTATTTTGATAGGGTAATATATTTAATAATTAATTAATCCTTAAGATGCAAAATTATACAAAAAACTAATAACAAAAAATTCATAATATATTTTTTTCATATACACTACTATGTTTACTACAATCATGCAAAATTTGAAATTAAAATTCAACTTGTGTACGGAGAAATAAAAAGGACAATTTGTATTAGGGGTAGAATAGACCAAGTTAGATAGTTTAGGGGGTAAAATGAATCAAAAGATAGTTTAAGAGGTTATGTAGACTTGCTTACAGTTCAGGGGAGTAATATGGACTTTTTCCTTTTTTCAATGCGTTTATACCATTGTAGACAATCCAACCTACAATTCCACCTTTGTACATCCAAACATGAATTAAAATTGGTTATTTTCTTTGATTCCAGCTCTCAACTACTTACACATCCAAATAATGGCATTGGTATTTGAGACCATTTCCAATTCCCATCCGCATTAGTATTTTAGACCAATTCAATACTACACCTTTCAATATTTACATCCAAACGAAGCCTTAATAGTATATTTTTAACTTGTGGATCTTTCGATGCTACCCATCCAATTTGCACAGCGTGGAGGTTGGCCTCACCAGATGTCTTATTAGCAAAATGTTATAGCCAGATTTGTGGATACTATATCCAGTTAGCAGTTTGAAACAACAAAATTCACATTTGCATCAGTAATAATAATTTCCAGATTAGAAATGGAATGAGCAAAGAAAGAATAGACTAAAATTCATATTTGCATCAATTAAATTTCTAGATTAGAAATGGAAAGAATTAGAAAAATGAGCAAACAAAGAGTAGACTAAGCTGTGCTGTTGCTTTTTCATGTTGCAAATCCCAGAAATGATAAGAGCATGGGTGAAGCTCACACCACTCTATCCATATTCAGTTTGAATGGCTAATTCCTTGGGATCTTTGTGCCTCTGGCTTTATTATTAGAATATAATAACAATTGTGGCTGGCCTATATGCTTCAATATGATACAAAAACGGTGTGGACCAATAATATGTTCATTCAGATGTGACAAGACAATTCTAATGCTTCGCATACAATAAACGGCATTCAAACTGATAATAAGCAGTTTACAACTTTCCTATATTTAATCAACGGCATTCCAATCAAGCTGAATGTTTTGCCATACAAAGCTTGAAAGCTGAATCATTCTTTTGTTAACAAATTATTACAAAAAAACTGCAGCCTAGGGGGCTTAGTAAACTACAGCAAGGATCTAGTTGTAGCCTTGCCACATTATAGCTCTAGTAACCGGCACAAGACTCGCCGTGTATGTCATCCAGCTGCAATGGTGCACATTTTCCCAGCTATCATCCTGAAACACGCTTCCCATCTTACGTCCATACCTCAGCTGATCCATGCAAACTACTACTTTGACGTCTCCACTTTCCATGTCGCAGCGGAAGAGCCTATTGCCGATATTGAAGTGGAGTCCGTCTTGCAGCATGGATGCCGAGAGTATCTTAAACGACCCCGATATTTTAATGGAGTGGAGCTGAATCCACTCATGGCTTCCATTGTCGCAAAACGTCCAGATCACCAGATGCTGTGGAGGTTTGTATTGAGCCAAATACAATTGTTCACCTTGCTCCAATATTCGGAATGTTTCATCGTCAAATGCCGAAGAAGCAGGCAGTGGGACCACACAGAATGTTTCGTCTTCTAAGCGGAAGCGAAGGAGACCCTTTGGTATGCGTCTGATGTCATGGTTACCAATTATCCAAAACAGAGAACCATTGAAGTACACAGGGGGCCGAAATTCAAATCGGATATGGTGGATCTTCCAACGTTTCTCGCCAAGATGCATCATTTCCGTCACCACATATGGTGAATACCTCCATTCCCATGTCGCATGACTGCTCGCGGAGATTTACAGCCCGGTAAAAGAACCGGGCAACTTTGTACCTTTTAGTGCGAGGGTCAAGACCAAAACCGACGGCCTGGAAGTTATTGTAAGCAGGTAGCAGAATATCACGTCGCCCATCTGGCAATCTGAGCACATCCCTTGTGGCAGGGTTGATGACATATACCTTGGTGTCGGTTGGAAACAACACCAGACCGTCACGATGTAACATACGGAACACTGATCTGAAATCTCCATGGAAGTCCTTTGCAAACAATAGGCTAGCTGTGTCATTGTCATCCTGTTGCCACCGGTAGAAGATGTTGTTTGAGAAGGTGGATGGCCAGATCTCCCCTTCAACAATGGAGTCTAGTGTGTGTGGTGCCATGAGGAGGCACTTCTTGTTCTTTGAGGCAGAACGTTGAAGGTGCATGTGGGTGAACCTTGGCTGTGTGATGATCGAACGCCAGGCCTTGCAAACTGTTTGAAGCCGCAAAAGGTCCTCCACGGGCAGCCGAAGGAGGATCTCCAATACAATATCCTCTGACATATGATGAGGAGCAGTAATTTTAAATAACCTCCTCCTTTTATATGTTCTAATAGGAATCATCTCTACTTTGATGATGCTGTCGCCCAGCTTATTGTTGTCCGTGGAAATTCTCTCTGGGTCGCCCAGCTGATTGTTCACGGTTTTCAATAGGGTATGCATCCGATCCAAAATTGAAAATTATATCCAAAGTTGACTATTGAAGTAGATCAAGTAGAGTTTGTTGCCCCTGCATCAACCTCCGAAGTCATTAGAGGCAGGTGACCTACGAAATCATGGATCCCGAACCGGAACCGGATCTAATCTAGGGTTCAAGTTCAGGTCGGACTAGGAGATTTGAATTCGATGTTCAGATGAGATGTGAAGTTTTAGACGACTGACCAATGCAAGCATATGGTGGCCAATTGGCCATGCACCTCCCAGGGTCCCACCCGAACACGCACCACAGAAGTGCGCCGTGCTGCGGCAGCTTATTTGTCCCCCAAGCCGCGAGCCTCACGGTGCCTGCGCGGCAACCCGTGAAGTTTTATCATGTTTGACTAGTATTATAACATATTTTATTGGAGACTGAACTGTTTTTTCGAGGTAAACTGAACTTTTATTTGAGAGGGATATTCGAGTGTAAACTGTTATTATGTTTGGGCTTTTATAAGATGAATTCGGCCCAAACATACATGCGCTTGCGTCGTGGGCCACATGAGAGAAGAAGGCAGGCATTGAGAGAGAGAGAGAGATGTGTGTGAGAGAGAGAGTCCCGTTCCGATCCGACCTGGACTCCTCATCGGCTCTGTCAGGTGGCCGTATTCTGCCTGGATTTGTCGCTGTGCCGCATGCGATGCGAGACACAATCGGACACTGACTGCATCGACCGATCCCGCACGGCGCCATGGCAGCATAAATTAATTAATGAACCCCGCGCCGCCTCGCGTCTCCATACATTTTTTGCTTGTTCATTGTTCGATCACGTCTCTGTACGTCCGGCATGCCGCCTGAGGATCCGCTGCTCACAAAGGCCGCCGCCGCCGCCGCCACGAGTGACGACGGCGTCGTCGTCATCGCCAACGGTGGCAGCAGCCACTCGTCGCCGGCAGCCGTCGTCGACCATGGAAACGACCGGAAGCGGAGGAAGAATCGCGAGGGCGCGACTGCTTCTGCTGCTGCTGGAGCGCAGGCGAGGTCCGAGGCCGAGGTCGATGTCGCCGCCGCGAACGACGGGGGCGCCATGGTCGACGGAGCGCACCGCCACCGACACCGTCGGCACCGCGCGCCGGCGTCGGAGGGGACGGGAGGATCTACCTCCGGCAAGAACCACGAGGACGCGCCGGTGAGGCGTGAGCGATCAGGTGGTCTCCGCTACTCCGACGAGCCTCCAGTGCCAGCCACGGCGAGCCCCGCCACCGTCATGAACGGCGTGAGCCGCGGACATCACGCCGCCGCCAGAGCCTACTACTACGCCGTCGACGGCCACGTGCCGGCTGCCACGTCGAGCACTTCCTCGCGGCTCTTCCGGGACCCACCACCTCACGCCGCCACCGGCTGGAACTACGAGCCGGCGTCGGCGGCGGCGAGGCCTAACGGCGTCTCCATCGGCGGCGGGAAGGTCAGAGCCAAACACCATCCCGACGGCGGAAGCTCGTCGGGATGCGCCGGCGGAAGTGCCTACGCCGCCGCCAGCTACGACGCATCAGCAGCAGCAGCAGCGTCGTCGAGCTCTCCGGCGAAGCACCATACGAGGCCGCGGAGGGAGCACGGCGAAGAGGAGTGCCGCCGCTTGGGAGTCGAGGCGGTCATGGCGATGAGCCCGGCCGAGCTACTAGAGGAGGTGACGAGATACCAGTTGAGGCAGAAGGCGGCGGCGGAAGCCGCGGTGGGGAAGAAGAAGGCGTTCTCATTCTGGCCCACCGATGCCGAGAGAGACGCCGACCTGAAGGAGGTTGACAGGAAGGTGGAGGAGCGGAAGGCGGCGGGCTTCGCCGACGGGAAACGCCGCCGGCACTGACACGCTCGTCACGTACTCACGTGTTATTCGTCAAAAATTCGAAATTGGATGGAACGTGTCTGCTGCGTATACGCTTTCTCTGGTTCCTGTGCTTGCTTCTCTGACTCGAAATTCCATGGTATGACAAGGATCAGCTAAAGATTGGGTTGTAGGAGATGGTGCTTCCTCAATGTCCAAGACTCGAAGTATCTCTGCCTCTGTGAACAAACATTCAGCTTATATGGGCTCGGTATATTATTTTATTATAAACTGCACAAATATATATCTACCAACAAATTGAAGCCTGGGGTAGGGAGTCGTATATATTGTAACAGCCTTGTTTACAAGAAATAAAAAACAGAGCAGCTAGAAGTAGTATTGAAGTCTCATTCACCATTACTGACAGTACACAAGAAAGTTGTGATCAACATCTGCCGCCCACGAATCAAGACCACCGGCGACGTCGCTGAGGACGCCGACGGCGACCTGGGAGTCGTCGCCGCGCTGGCTGACGACGTACAGGGGACACCTCTGCTTCTGCTTCTTGTTGTTGTCACCGCCGCACGACGCCTTGCTCAGAGCAGAGCCTCCCGTAGCGCCGGCAGCTCCCTCTCCAGGTCGGGGAGATCAGGGATGTTAGGGAGCAGGGAATGGAGGCGATCTCGAAGTGGTGCGCCCGCCGGACGTCGAGAAGAAGGTGGGGCTCGCCGCGGTCGAGCAGCCGCTTGTATTCGCAGCAGGTGACCCAGGCGTTCTTTGGGAGCAGACTCTGCCTTGGCGTCGGCTGCATGACCACATCACAAGGAAACATCACAGCAAAGTGTCAGATCATTCACCAGAACCTGAACCTGGAAATTCGTTTTCCTCTGTCATTATGGTTTTATTAATTAAGGAAACCAGTAGACCTTTGCTTTTTGTAATGCAAAAGAATGTACTACCTTACTAGATGACTGAAGACTTGAGAAGCTGTCGTAGTCAAACATCCTAAAACACATGTTGAGTGAAAGATGGATTTTCTCCACAAACTATGCAACTTGATGACCTTCGACGAATCTTGATCCTCGGAAATGCATAGAGAAATTTGTGAGCTTCATGAAGAAACCATGGACAAATGGGAACCTCAACAAACTATTTCCGTTAGTACAAATAGGGAACTGGATTATATGAAGTTTTGACTGATACAAATGTTGTAAGTTTGGAACTTTGCTCCCAAATTAGCTACTGCCACCAGTACATTAGCAAAAGCATAATATGACTTCTATAGTTAGACGGGGCACATGGTTTAATTGGTCAATACTTATTAATAGTTGTGTAACAACTACTAGTGCACAGGATAAGTGACATACAGTCTTAAAACGGGAGGATAGTGCGTGAAGAGTAGCATTCTTCCACAAAGAGGTTCACCAACACCAGTTGCAACCTTTATAACCTCCAGAGCTTGGAGGCAACCAATCACTCCTGGAACTGACCAGCAAAGGGCAGATATTAGATCATCCACATAAGGCATGCACGAATCACTCCAGGCGAAGTACAAGTCATTGTTACCGCAAAGATCATAACGCCATTACCTGTCCTTCTAAACCGAATGCTGAACCAGATATGAGAGGCTGAAGAGTAAAGTGGCAAAATTCAGCACTCAGTTAATGGAAAAAATGTCTAAATTAATGTTTACATAAGATTTGCATTAATAAAGGGAAACTTATTTAGCAGTTAAAATAAATAAAAATTTCTTTTGATGGGAGAAACATGTATCCATTTGTGCCAGCATCACTTGACAGAAAATGGGCTACGTTGTCAGTTTGTCACCTTGTTGTTGTTGAGAAGAGTGATAGATTAAACTGATCTTAGAGCATAAAACTGATAGGATCATTTAGTCTAACATAGACCACACCTAGCACTTAGATCTAATACGGATTTGACTTACCAGTTATCTTAACGAGATGTATATGGCAGTCAACTCAGCGTAGATGAGTTCTTGATGCCGTAGAGGAAGTAGACATAGCAGACTTGCCATATGTTGATGTAGATCAGGACACCGAGCTTCCACGCCTCCCAGCACTCTTAGTGATTGATTAGGTCATGGTAGAAAACACCATGATAGCTTAACTCGCGATTAAGACGAGATTAGGAAAACCTAGAGGTCTCCCCTTAGTTATATAGTGCTGTAGACGCGGGGCCGGGCCCTAAGTGGGCTGAGTTTGCCTTTCAATTAAAGGCAACTAATAGGGAGTAGTGTATGATTAGGATTGGGCCTGATGGCCCAATTACACATGACCGAGGTTAATTCCAACATTCTCCCCCTTGACCGAAGGTCAACGACTTATTCTTTATAAATTTGATATATTGATCATGTGCAGGTGGATACACACATATCAATAGTCTCCCTCTTAATCGAACAATCTTAATCTTCAAACTCAAGCTTATATTCGCCTTATATTCACACTCAATACCATAGCAACACCTAGCGAATGAGTCATCGGCAGGGACTACAGCCATACCGGACATCATTAACTAAAGTCCGCTATAGTATCTTGATAGAACACTTATTAACTTATTTGGGAGTTTGTTTCTTCGGCCTCATCCAGAATCACATTTCAGGTTAATCATCAAATCCATACTAATTTCGCGAAAATAAGATAAGAGATAAAACCCTGAATTAGTCACATTGCTAGCTATTTTCTTAATGCATTAAAAAAATGACTTGATCCTGGGACCCTTCTTTCATAACAATATATTTGTCAATCGTCTTGACACCATCAACTATATGTCATTACTTGAAAGGAATACTGTAATCAAATACTGCGACATTGAATTTAATCAATGCAAACGTAATTATACCGGAATATATTCTATATGCATGTCTGAGTTAAAACATGCTGTACAAAATCAGCATTAATAATGCTAATCTTGTTTTAGAGCTATCTGCAGAATTACTCATATTTGCAAGAGTGAAAGATACAAAACTTAATTGTGCACATTTATATCCACACACTCTTACAAAAAACTTATCTGAATAGAACTTAATTAAATAAGCATGTTATTCGGTGTTGTAATCTTTAAAACGTCTTTTTCCAGTGGACCTCCCGTGGACTAAGACTAATAAAATTTTTGTCGAGCATTCCGGCTTGTTATGCTAAGTCAATTTCTCATATGTCTTAGCATATAGCTTCATTTGAAGCTTTAGGAACGTCTTCCTATTTATCTTATTCTTAACTTTGTACTTATGATAGAATTTGCTATATCACGCAAAGAAAATAGGCATAACTGTGTATATGCATTCACATTTTCTCACTTCATAACTTTTGTCAACTTTTGCTCTTTAGTGACAATCCCGATACTTATTTAGGTCCCATCTAAGTGTCATGCTCCCCCAGAACTTAGAAAAACATACACAAGATGTGTCTAAAGACATGATGAACATATTTCTCCTTTCTTAGAATGCATACTTATTTCTGATAGCTATGGAGAGATCATTCACCTTAAAGTATCAGGATAACAATTTAACCCACCTTGACTCTACAAATAAATCACGGTTGCCCATGATGCATACTTATGGTGAGTTATATGAACTCTTAGTTTCTTTTGGAATCGCTATCAAGACTTGCAGACCCATTATAGCCCACTGCTTTGACTCCATCAGAAAATTGTTACGAAAAGGACTGTACTTTTATTTTAAGTTCACATACTCCTCTATAGCCTCTTCATTATAAACATAAAATGACTGAGGCTTTTACATTTGTACGCAATACTTATCTTATCGCTAAAACATTATACATATCTGTTTTGGATAGACAACTAATGTCAATCCACAACAGATTGTAGTAAGGAATGAAGGGATACTTATGGCACGATGTATATGAGGAGATCATATATTGTAGATATATATATACATATATCTTCTTAAATCATCAATATAGAGAAACTTATTCTATATCTCATTAAGATTTTCTTCTCCCCCATTTCCTTATTTCTTAGTGAGCTTCCATTGAATTCTGAACAATCAGAACATTAAATATGTCGGCCCCATAAACTTATCTAAAATAATTCATAATGGTAGCTCTTTTAACTTATGTATCTTTGGCGCGACATTTTCTATACCACTGATCAACTTTCCTTGCTATCCTAGCCCACATCAGCTGTAGCCAGAAAATGAACTAGAGTAGCAAATCTATGATTAAATGTTCATAAAACAGCGTTGGCCAAGAATCATGAACACAACCATACTTCAATCATCTCAGATTCCAGTTGAACTAATCCACAACAGCGTTGGCCAGAAATGGATAGAACAACAGAATCTGTGAAGATTATCCCGTACCCAGCGGTGGCCAGTATAAAGGATAAAAATCACACTTATTTGAGACATTGGTGTTTATGGAGTGTTAGTTCTATCACAATGGTACTCGAATAATCATGTCTAGCATGATAAAGTTGCTCTTGAACTTATTCTTAATTTAAGCAGCAAGATATAACGAATATATTATGCTTTATTCTTAATTTTGCCCTCAAAAAACTTATGGACAATGAAATCTTATGGAGAGAATATTTGAGAATATCTCTGAGTAGTTCTCAGTTCGATTCTCAGCTGACAAGAGCAACAATAGTGTCAACTCTAAACTGATGAGACATTCAATTCTCCCCTTGAATTTGTGGTCTAAACGTGAGTATGCCACATATTCAACAAGGTCTCATCACTACTTAACTTATTTAACTTAAAGAACGGTCAAAGATAATAAACAATAATAAACATTAAACAAACTTGATGATGTGTTATCACTTATGGAGAATACAAATGTCAATGATTTCTCATCACATAGAACAAATATGTTCTTTCTTAATCTAAAGTACATCATCAGTTTGAAATTAAACAAAAGCAACTGACTTAATTGTAATGCGAAAACCCCAGAGTCTTGCCTTTGACAAAGTCTTGTAGACTATGCTCCCTTGAATCTCTCCTCCTTTAAAGTCCATGAAAATCTGGAGGAGGTTCAATATGTGCAAGTGCACCTGAGTTGTTCCACCAAAATAGTGGGAGCAAATAAACTTAATGAAAAACTTATGAGACAACTTAATTATGTAATAATCTGGGGCATCGCTCTTGCATGTGGGTGACTTATTTGCAAAAGTTGCATATAACTTGAGCATGCATATAACACTTGAGATATATTGACCATGCTCGTGTACGCTCAATACACCTTAATCATTGTAACATGAGGTTGTTAATTTTATGAGGAGGAAGTTCGCTAACTTATGTTTATACATTTCCTCAATTGAGTAAAATAACTCCTTAACTGATAATTCCTTACCTCTAATCTTAGTAGCCTCAATGATGGTTTGACCATCTTTGCCAATAAGTGGGTTTCTCCCATTGATCTTAGTTTGAGTTGTACTCACTTATCTTACCAACATAATTCTCAGTTCCAACCGCCAGAGCAGTTGGCTTATCCTCACATAGCGCACAATCAAGATCCAAAGCCTTGAGAATGCCTAGCACATTCTTATTCCAACTAGGGAATTTTGTGCCATTACAATGCTCAATGATGCTCAAAACTTTGTATAATCTACTGAAAATTCATAAAGATGTCTTAGTAGCAGTACAATAAGATGCACATGAAGGCATGATTTTAACCCTACGTTGGTGTGATTAAAATCACGCAATAAGTAACAACTTGCATCACCGGTGGGGAAAACAAGCGAAACTTATCTTAAACTCATAATTAAAATGCGTTGGTCAGATTTAATTATAAGTGTACTCTAGATGAACTTCTCGTTGGTTCCATTCAAATAGAGGCATCTGAATGCACTTGGTGGAAAGAGAATTTTCAGCTTAACTTATATGAAAATGAATAATGCAAAGTTTGAGCTCAACTTTGGTAGAATCAGTGCATATCTTATTCATAACTCTTACTTATTTAAAACAATGTGCAAAGATCAAAGCATTTTGACTTTGCACTTAAACTTAGAAAGGATGCTTAATAGCAAAATAAAATTGCACTAAAATAATCATGACTTAATAGATCAAAACTTAATTCTTAGCAAAATATTTGAATAAATATTAAAAAAAATACAATTCAAATATCATATGAACTTAGACCTAAACATGATGAGAAAAAATCATCTAAATGGGGCATTTAACTTAATCAAAAAAATCCCAACCATGTATGAAGTTGTAGGGAGAATATTCTTAAATTCAAAATTTATCAAATAACTTGAATAATTAAGAACTCATGGTTCTATAAAAACATAATAAACTCATGAAATATGTACTGTGTACATAATAAAATTGCCCAAAAGTTTAGCACAATTTAATGGCTAAATTAATCTGAAGCTTATGCCTTAAGTCATTATGCTCATACAAATTCAAATATTTCTCTAATTAAATTAAAAAAATAAATGCTAATAAAAACTTTATATAGTGGATGAGCATAAATATTTTCAAGATGACAGCGGAAGATTAAAACATATAGCAAAATAAAATATTGCTTCGTAATATTCTTGAGAATGTAGCTTAAACAAGTTTCCAATTGATAAATGAAAAAAAAATCATGCCAAGTAATCTCAAATTTTACTGCATCTAGACTTAAAATATTGCTTATTAAAATTTGCAGCAAAACTGAACTGATAGATAGTACTTACCTAAACTCTTAACTTAGAACACAAATAAAACTGAGCTAAAAGGTTAAGGAATACTTAAACTTAAATGAAAAGAAGAAGGATCTTAAAATTGGCCTGCAACCGGCCCATAAACCGCAGCAGATCAAACATTAACCGAACACGGCCCACTTTGGCCCAGATGCACCATGCTGCGCAGCCCATCGCGCGCAGCGCAGAAGCGCAGTGCGCGCGCGGCACACGGCTCGGCTCCGCTCAGGTGTCGGCTTGGCTCGCTAGACTAAGCTCGGCTCGACTCAGCTTGGCGGCTCGGCTCAGCTTATTGGTGGGCTCTAAAGCTTATTGGGCCTAAAGAGCAGGGGCGGACGAAGGGGGCCGACCATGAAATCAGCCTAGCTCAGCGCCCCACCCGCCCGCGGCGATCTCGTCCGTTCGTCCATATCGAACGGCTCCGCGCGCTCGGCCGGCGTATAAAGGCCGGAATGTTGGGGAGAAACCCTTGGGTTTCATTCTTTCTCCCCCGGTTCCGAGCACAGGGTGCGGCGGCGGCGGCGGCCATGGTGGCCGGCGTGCTAAAGCCGCGGCGGCACCCAGCAGCTATCGCCTACCACCACCTCTTTCTCCTTTTTCCCCAGATCCAGTCAGAGAGAGAGAGTGTGTGAGCTTGAGAGGCTAATTCTTCCTCGCCGGCGACGACGCCATGTACCGGCGCCGCCTCTCTCTCCCCTCTTCTCTTCTCCCCTGCCCGAGCGCCTTGGCGCAGCTGCTGTAGGCGGTGGTGATGGCGGCGCCTCTCGCCGGCGCTCGCGTGCGACCAAGTCGCGCGCGGTTCTGTCGAGGGGTGCTACCGTTCACTGATGAGTCCCTTGTCTCCTCCCCTGTTCGTGAGGTCAGACGGGGACGCAGTGCCCTTCCTTTCCTCTTCTCCCCATCTCCGACGAGCGAACACATGGCAGATCTGAGAAAAACCCGGCTGCAGCTCTCTTTATGCGCCGTCATGGCCGGAGCTCCGCGGGCCCTCTCGCCGTGCCACGTGTGATGCACGCGCGTGGTCCGGCGAGGGGCTCCGCTGGGGCTCTAGACTGCTGCGACGGCGCGGCTAGCCGGAGAAGGAGCTGGTGGTCATGCGCGCAGCAAATCATGCAGTTCGCGGCCGCCATGGCTGGGTAAGCCACTTATGCTCTTAGGGTTTGGGTTTAGGTTTGGGTTTAGATCTAGGGTTAGGGTTTTGGATTGGAAACTGAGTTTTCTTGAATGTATTCTGATTCGGTTTTACTCCCTTTTCCTTCAAATCTCTGATGTGTGTATGATATGGCCTGAAACCCTCACCTCGAAACTTCACTGATCTAATAAAACTGGAACTAAAACTTGAATGTATTCTGATTCGGTTTTACTCCCTTTTCCTTCAAATCTTTGATGTGTGCATGATATGGCCCGAAACCCTCACCTCGAAACTTCACTGATCTAATAAAACAGGAATTAAAACTTAACTTGACTTAAGCATGACTAAACACTTCTGTTAGGCGCTAATCCGAACCATTAAGGATTAGGGTTTGCTAGGGGATCTAGTAGAACTAGATCTCGCCTCTGATACCAAATGATAGATTAAACTGAACTTAGAGCATAAAACTGACAGGATCATTTAGTCTAACATAGACCACACCTAGCACTTAGATCTAATACGGATTTGACTTACCAGTTATCTTAACGAGATGTATATTGCAGTCAACTCAGCGTAGATGAGTTCTTGATGCCGTAGAGGAAGTAGGCGTAGCAGACTTGCCATATGTTGATGTAGATCGGGACACCGAGCTTCCACGCCTTCCAGCACTCTTAGTGATTGATTAGGTCATGGTAGAAAACACCATGACAGCTTAACTCGCGATTAAGACGAGATTAGGAAAACCTAGAGGTCTCCCCTTAGTTATATAGTGCTGTAGACGCGGGGCCGGGCCCTAAATGGGCTAAGTTTGCCTTCTAATCAAAGGCAACTAATAGGGAGTAGTGTATGATTAGAATTGGGCCTGATGGCCCAATTACACATGACCGAGGTCAATTCCAACAAAGAGCACAGCAATCACTGAGCATATACCGGCTCGTGACGTTGTTTCTTGCGTCAACTATTATGTCATCTCTACAAGAGTATTCCAATAGTGCTGAAAGCAATTACTAAAGGGAATGATGAATTGAATCCTTCTTTCACATCCTCAAGGATACTGTCTCACGATCTCCAAAGCAACTTTGGGCTTCAGTTTGAGATGATATTGTGTCACCTTGACATAGGAATTGATCCTGATTTTTAGAAAAAGACTATTAGTTTTATTGATGGTGCATAAATAGTTGAAAGAATAAGCTCAATGCTCTCCACACAATCTCTCAGAATGACAGTATCTTACGCACGGCAAAGCAGCTGCTGCTGACTTAACTTTTGGATGCCCAACATAAGCTTCTATGTGTATGATCTGAAATATATGGCGTTCAGGGGAAGGACCTAAATCTATTCATAATTCATAAGTAAACCTGCGATGCATTATATATACAGTACTCCCTCTGTGACCTTGAGTACCTGATGTTTTAAGACAAGCAAATTAGTTCATTTACGAACTAATTTGGTGGTCCTAAACATCATGTGGATTACTGTGAGAATAATTCATGGAGTGCAGAAGTACTAAGAGCGGTTAGTAAGATAGTAAGTTGGTAGTCTCTGACCTTTTCTGAATGTTACTAATTTAATTCATAGCCTATGCAATTTGCTACCGATCGAGTGAATGCAATTTGCTACCGAGCGAGGATGCACCTAAGGTAGTAGTTGGTGAAAGCATAACATATAAAGACCGTCGTCGTGTGAAGTATGAACAGTTCACTCCAGAGCAAGTAGAATGTCACAGTTAGTCAGTTCTTTACATATGTGCAAATAAAAATTTGTACATGTCTGCACGCATGCAGGTGCCTGTCGATGGAGTTTGCCAAGTTCAACACCATCGCTATCAGCAATGCCTAAGCAACCTAACAATCAAGGATACAACAAAAAAAAGAGTGCAGTCAGTAACGATAATCAGCACATCGCTTCGGCTCGAACCTCTGCACTATACTCTGTAAATCGTGTAAGCCATGAAGAGCAACATTTGTGATCAAAATGGACGGGCATGGGGCTACAGATAAAAATATATAAATCCACAGAGCACGCTGCAGCGGGATACGCCCGGCCGGGAGTTTACCTACACCACAGGCAGCAAGATACGTTGCTACCGGCGAGCCTAACTCTCCGGCGCCCAGCACCAGAACAGACGACCCGGAGAGCCTCCGTTGCCCTGTCAAGCGTACGTTGTCCATGCATGCATGTTGCTCGATCTTGGCAATCAAATGCACACATGAAGCAGCGATCGATCTCGCGGAAGATAGCCTCTGTCCTCCCGCCGCCGCCGCCCATTGCTTGTTTTATGACGTAGCAGTGCAGTATTGCCTCCTCCGCTAGTGCAGCGCAGTAGTTGTATTGTATAGTGGGTGGGAATTCTTCTAGTACCCCCTTCTTCATATGTGTGTACGTAGGCGATTGCGACATAGTCGTCACACTGCTAAAAAATGATTTTCGGAGGTGGGCATTTTGCATTTTTGGAGGCGGATTTTGCGTCCACTTCCGACCATGTGCTTCTGTTAATCGAGATTAACAGAGGCGGTTTTATGCTCGCCTCCGAAAATCGGACAAAAAACAAAAAAAAAGAAGAAAAGCCCGACGAGCCCATCGGCGGCACCACCGCCAGATCCGCTGTCACCACCTCCACAGGCCCGCCTCGCCTCGTCCACGCCGCGCCTCCTCCTCAATGCCCCCTCGCCTTGCCGTTGGTCAAGCCGCGGCCTCTGGATCCGCCGCGCCTTCCATCTGATCTACGGGCTCGCTGAAGCTCCTGGATCCATGCGACTCCAGCGCCAGAGCTCAGGGAGGAGGCACGCCAAGCCACCTCCGCCTCACCCACTTTCGGGCCCGTGCGCCACCGGAGCTCGCGGAGCATGCGCTCCGCCGCGTCAGGGAGGAGACATGCCGCCGCGTCAGGAGGAGAGCGAGGGAGAGATGGGGAAAAGAAGAAGAGAGAAATGAGAGCCTCCAAACCCTAAGTGTTATATATACATATATATATATATATATAGGTAATGTATATTTATCTCCCAGCGCCCAAAATATTATTCAACGCGCGGTGGTGGCCATCGTAGTCCGGCGAACTGGTTAAATGCTACGCATCCGTTATTTACGGCAGACCAAACCGTAAAAGCACCTGACAGCTGACGCGCGAAGGATGTGGTCACAACTCACAGGTAATGTTTCCGTTTGCACATTTATTGTATCAATAAACTCCCTAATTGGTGGGATTAATTAGCTGCTTCTGTTAGCCTTGTTTTTTTTTTTTCCTTTCCTCCGTCTCTCCGCCCTTGTAAGCGTGAGCGACATCGCCAGAAGGCACGATGCAACGGACTGGCGGCGACCGGACCTCCAACTCCGTCTCCGTCCCCATGGATGGCACTGGTGGCGGCCCTGGCGGGTATACGGAGCAGCGGATCCTCGGGGGCTGGAGCGAGATGCTTCTATTGTGGTCCGCCGAGCCGACGAAGAGTCAATGGCGCCAGGCGATGGCGCGGCCTGCTCCTCCGGCGGCCAGGACGACTTCCAATAAGGTCCGTACTATGCCGAGCCACCTTTCTCTAGATTTGCTGATCTTCACGCTGAACGCAATTAAAAAAAAATCTACCTCCTACAGATCCAGTGGGTGGGCTGAAGGAGCTCCGTCCCAACAGGAAATTTGTTTCCTTCAGGCTGCAACTATTCGTTCTAACTCGTGTGTTAGCGATTCTCTGGTGTTAGAATCACCTAATCATCTTATTGTATGACAACTATTTACTGCCAGTTTTACAACAATATACTCCGATTTTTATGTATGGGACTGAAAACTAGCTTGCTGGTGGATGGCATGATCTAGTCTTTTACCATATGTCTTCGCTGCACCTGGAGTCTTAGAGTTACTGCAGGTGTTGTTTCTTGCATCTACCGTGAGGTTTTGATTCAGGCATACACCGTTTTATTCATGGAAGTGAAAGCTTGGAACGTTAGTTGGTTTGTGCTGTAATGTTCTGAATTTTCTTCCTTTGCTCATCAATTACTGCAAGCTCTGTTTCATTAGCCCAGCTCCTAATTTCATTATGTGAAATTGTAGTATACCAAAAGCTTTATAATGGATTGAAAACTTACTGCTTATTTTATACCAATTTATTCCCTTTTTATTCAATCGATTGAAAACTTACTGCTTTTTGTACACCAATATACTCCCAGATTGTGGTTCTTTAGTCCTAGTGACAGGGAGCAGGATCCCTGATATAACTGAATTACAGAAATTATCGCTAACATAAAAAAATCATCATTGCAAGATTACTCCTTCACAGTCGACAAATACTCCTTTATGTTTGGAAATTTACTTCTTAGAATTTTACTTACATGGTCGACAAATACTCCTTTATAACTGAATCGAGTAGTAAAAACTAGGATCAAAGCTATGGATGTGCCCCTGAGATTATCCTTTTGCCAGTGGAACTTGCCTCATCGATTTTCCATTGCCTGATTTTTTTTTTTTTGGCAGGGAAGTGGTGATGTGATCTGGTGGATGATCTGGCTGCCTCATTGTTCCCCATCTTCAGTAAATAATGGTTAAAAAAAGGGACAATCACCCAAGCAGGAGGGTTACTGCTTGATATGTACCAATATACTCCCTGTTTCTTTTATGCCCCGGCAAAGTGTGATTGAAAATTTATTGGTAAGAATTAGTATTACTCATCCTCGCATTTTCTCTGATGGATTAAAAATTTACTGATACTTTTATACCAAAATACTCCCTGTTTATTCAATGGATGGAAAATTACTGCTTGATGTAAACCAATATACTCCTTGAATGCAAATTCAGGATTGCTAATTATTTCTCTAATTGTGAATAATATAGTAGTGCAAATTCAGGAAAAATATTCTAATGGATTGAAAACTTACTGCTGCTTTTATACCAATTACTCCCTTTTTATTCAAATTGATTGAGAACTTACTGCTTGTTGTACACCAATATACTCCCAGTTTGTGGTTCTTTGGTCCTAGTGGCAGGGAGCAGGATTCCTGATATAACTGAATTACGGAAATTATCGCTAACATAAAAAAATCATTGCAAGATTAAGACTTTAATGTCGACAAATACTCCTATACGTTTGGAAATTTACATCTTAGGAATTATGTTTAGTGTGACAAGAGTAATTTTAAAGGCTCTGAGGAGTAATTCACATCTTTTGTGTTTCTATGTGTAATTTTATAGCATTTGAAAAGATCAGGGGCGAGTGAGCTGGAATTGTAATATTACTCTCCTGACAGTAAAAAAATACTCCTCCCAATTTGTAAAATACTTCTTTATGTGTTATTGTGCAAAATTACTTCTTTCAAGTCTGAAAATTACTTCATTGAAAATAATAGTGCCAGAACACTTCAAAGATGACGCTTTAACATTTGGATATTACTCCTCTCTTTTTTTTTTCCAAAATTTAGAGTTGTATTTTTGCTCATGCAGGTTGCCATTCCAGTGCACTGATACATGTAGGACTGTAAGAGTGGTGTCTGTTGTTCATGAATGTGAAACCTTTGCTGCACCACTGATGCTGGAAGCATGAACAAAGAAGAAATGCCTGCTATTTGGGAGCAACTGCACCCCAATCTGTCACTCGTGTATTTTTAACCTCATCAATTGAATAATGCATGCCTTAAGGTTATTTGTTGAACAAGGAATATTAACATGTTTATGTTGCTTCCAGAAATATGGCATGCAAGCATTTACTGCCACAAAAATCCCTCTTGCCGCAAATTTAAATTCCTGCTTAAAATTACTTTTGGATGAAAGTAGTAGTAATTGACGGATATTTTTTTTTTAAAATTACTCTCAATTTTAAATTTACTTCTTGGATGCTCGAGAGTCACGATTTTAGGTAGTTTTTTCATACTCGATAGTAGTAATTTTGTTCTAAACTCGACAAAATTACTTCATTTGCAACACTATGTTTTTTTATGGACGAACCCGGGAATTAGGGTGAGTTTAGATTACCCAACTTTTCCCAAAAAACACTATTCATCCAATTTTTTCCTATTCATCCCTCTCGCTCACAGAACACGCTTCCCAACAGGACCTACAATATTTTTTTTTGGATCTACAGTGTTTTTTTCCCTAAACTAAACTCACCTTTATACTGACATATACAAGAAATATTTATTTATAGACACAAGGCATAATTGAAAACTACTCTTTAAGTCATTAAAAAAGTGTTGTATGTTTTGGAAGTTATTTCTTTATGTTACATCAATACTATTTAGATTTGAAAATTCTCATTTGAGCAACAATAATAATGCCAATACAGGAACAATTTTCATGTTACAGGAGTAATTATTCCCTTTGTAAATTACTTTGTTTTATTACTAATTACTCCCTATGGGCTCCTTTCAGATGGCTAAAAGTCCATTCACTCTATAAAATATTTGCGTGAAATTACTACATGTGTAACTATTATTTTGATAACTAATACTGCCAATGAAATTTCATAAAGTGTACATCAAAATGGAGTTTCCGAATTATCAAGATGTCATATTTCAAATGATGATTACTCATACTGCCAATGAAATTTACTCCTTTGTGTACACTACGTTTACACATTTGTGCACTACGTTTACCATTTGGTTGTCTATAATAATGGTGGCCCAGTATCATCGCAACGTCAGGGGAATAATTTTGGATACAAACTTACTCTGCAAAGACGTAATTAGTCATGCATAGAGAAGTAAATTACTAAATTAATATAGCAAGAAGTATTTTATATACACAAGAAGTAACATACTTCCAAAAGAGAACTTTATATGCTAGTAAATGAGTACTTTCACCAAGAAATATTTAGCCATAGCATGAGGGAGTAATTTTTCTAAATAAAGAAGTAATAATGAAATTTTAAAAAAATATACTAATAGTAGTTACGTGTTGAGCTCGTGTCTGCTGGAGCACGTGCCAGGTCGCTACGCCATCACCGCTTCCAGTCTCACGGGCACCAAAATCGGATCAGAACGAACATACTCCGGGAATGACGCTTCAGTTTGCATGCAGCGCGTGCCAATGTAATAAAGTACTTCTTTAATCCCTCTTTGATTACCCGCCCGTGATTGCAGGTACTACTGGTACGTTGCTCGGCCATGGTGCTCGCCGAGCCCACCGGAGTAGAAGGAAAAGCCAACGACCTGCGCCTCTCTGTCGTGAAAAAAGGACGCGGCTATGCAATCTCAGCCTCAAAAGTTGAACCTCGATGCCAGAGAGCTGCAACGATAAGATGACAATGATGTACAGGATCGTTGTTTCGGGTCGTAAACTCCATGGCGATGAGTAGAGCTGAGATTATGTTTCTTGCATGTGCTTTGTAGTTATGGATTGCGTTGAACTAGGGAAAAAAATCGACTGCAAATCTGGATTTTACGGTCACGAGATGACCTGTCGGAGCTTGGGGAGGAGCGCCGCCCTCTGCAACGCTTGATTACTGATGTCAGCAACAGCCTCCCTCCGCAAGCCACGCAAAAGAGGATTGTGACACGTCAAAACGCATGCAGCAAACAGTTAACAGACAATTTTTACTGCCACAACATCAAACGAGTGATATTTACTTCTTCGGATATCACGGGAGCAGGTATTTACTACCAGTGATGACTTTTACGGCCAAAAGGAAAAAATAAAGTAATTTGACGACAGGGTCTCGCCGGAGATACGGGTGACGCGTTGAATAATATTCAACGCGTAGGGAGCTAAATAGACACGCCCTATACAACATCAAATGGGCTTGCGGGCCTTATTGGACTTTGGTATTTTAGGAGACAGGCTATATAAGTTATCCGCCTCCGAAAATCGATTTTAGGAGACGGACAACTTAACGTCCACCTCTGAAAATAGATGATTTTTGGAGGCGGTTGTTTTAAAATGTCTGCCTCTGAAAATCGATTTTCAGAGACGGACAGAAACAACCGCCTCAAAAAAAAAAGTCTGCCTCCGTTAATCCCCGCATTAACGGAGGCAGACATTTTTTCTGTCCGTCTCTAAGGCATTTTTTGAAGTGTCCCCTAAAACTTTTTTTTTACAGTAGTGTCAACCATTAGTCTCAAGATTGCTTGACTGTGTCATGTAAACACATCATGGTAGTATATAATATAACTATATATGGTAGCCCGGCGACTACGGAAAGAAACATTTATAGATATGCACCTGCTGCGCCGATCGAATCCACAGCAAAGTATACAGCAGGAGTATAGCTAGTAGTTCCTCTTAAGCTGCAGATGCCAAATTGCCAACTTTAAGGCCCATCCACTACTAGAGAAATAAAATTTGATCCACAACAAACGTCCACCTCGAGGCAGCACCCGAATAGCTTGACTATTAGATGTTCTTGTGGTTGATCTAGGAAAGGATAAGCATCTCCGTGCCAAACTCCCGTGTACACTTCTCCATGGCCCCCGCGGCCCACCACTCGATTTGCAGCTTTGTTTTGCAAAATATTTGAATGCAGAGCCTTGCCATGACTTGATCTCCACGAACACCAGCAAACCTCCGTGTTGTTGAAAGTATATTTCCTTGATGTGTCATAGCTTTCTTCTTTCTTTGATCATGTATGCACAAGCGACGACAATAACAAGGATAGCTGCTCCAATACTTATGCATGCAGATTCAACAACCATGATGTTTTCTTTTCTAGTTAAGAAACACAGGTAAACTGAATCATCATAAGTTCACTAGAAAAAAAGAACACCGACATATATTCATAGTGGGGTTGGGGGGCTAGAGCCCCCTCCTGTAGATCGGCCCTATGACCTAGGTTGAGGACTTTTATTTGGTCTTGTAGACACTATTAATAAACTCATTTTAGGTTGGACATGAATAAGTGAAGTCCCAACACATGGATATTTAGCATTGTCGTCGATATCTGAAGAGGAAGAAAATTAAAAATAGTACTAAGTCTAAAAAAGCCAATAGTAACACTTGATTGTATACCGCTTGATTAACTTTGTTTCGAGAATTTGGTTAGCTAGATAAGGAGAGCAACTAGTGTTGTGTAATACCTTTGCATCCGTCGGAGACGTAGGGACGATTGCCCTAATACCCACCAAGCACATGTAGCGGTAGCCTGGGCCGTTGGTGGACTCCACACATATACTTTTGCTGCAGATGTATTGTTGTTGTGTTGTTGTTCTGTCGATCGGCAATTAGTCACGGATGCAACGGTCGAGATCCTCCCGCTGCGCGCGAGGCTCGCGAGCTCGCGCATGACCGCCTCTGTCCTCCCGCCGCGTGGCTGCCCATTTGCTTGTTGTATTACGTGTCAGTGCAGTATTGCCTTCTCTAGTGCAGCACAGTAGTTGTATAGTGGGTGAGAATTCTTCTGGTAGCCCCCTTCTCCATAGATGTGTGGGTGATTATATTGCGACAAAGTCGTCAACTGTCAGTCTCAAGATTGTTTGACTGTCTTGTAAAACATCATGGTATATATATCGTAGCCCTACGACTACGGGAAGAAACATTTATAGATGTGCACCTGCTGCCGAATCCACAGCAAAGCAAACAGCAGGAGTAGCTTGTAGTGCCGACCAAGTAATTAAGCTGCTGGTAGTTCATGTTTATTAAGCTGCAGATGCAAAATTGCCAATTTTGTAAGGCCACTCTGTGCTACAGTTGAACATGCTAGCCACTCCTGTGTTAGTTCTTCTGTCGATGCTCCGCCCACTCCGCGTGCTGGCGAAGTCCAAATGGCCCATGTAGCAATAATAAATCTTTTCCGGAAAATAGTAGAGCGTGCTGGAGAAGAGCTTTATACAAGAGAGAAGCTTAAAGAAGAGAAAAGGCAAACATACTACTGGAAAATCGTTGTTTGCAGTGTGCTGAAATCTTTGCCGAGAGTTTTATTTTGGGCTCTCGGCAGAGGTCGTATTTGGCGAGAGTATGAGGACAGAACCCTCGGCAAAGGTACAGCGCTCGGCAAACATAATCTTTACCGAGTGCAACTAGATGGAGAACCTCGGCAAAAAAAAAAATAGCACTAGACAAAACAATCTTTGCCGAGAGCTACAAGACGGAGGCTCTCGGCAAACAAAAAGATGCTCGTCATATTATGTCACGTGATACGGGCTTGCGCTCGTCATCAGGCGGTAGGGGGTGGGGTGCTAACAACCGTCAGCATATTTGGCCAAGAGCTGGGACCTATGCTCTCACGTTTGCCGAGAGCTGGGACTTATGCTCTTGGCAAAGAGCCTGTACGGTGAACCGTCACGGTCCGCTATTTCTGGCCGTTCCATTATGTTTCCTGAGAGCGTAACGTCGGAGCTCTCGGCAAAATGAACGGGCGGCCCCACTCGGACGGGCCATGCCTACTCCCTCTATCCCGATATAAGTGCAATTCTATGTTTCAAAGGGTGGGAACAATGTTGTAAGAAAATTATATTTTTACCCTCGTAAAGTTGTAATGATTGCGTTTTCAAAAAGAGAGTAAAAAGGATAACCAAATTACGCTTGTCTCATATGTATGAATATATTTATTTTGAGATAAATTTTAAACTTTAGAAACACATTTATTAGCGGCATGAAACAGAACCGTCATATGCTTTTTTTTTTATCCACAGAACCATCAGACATCATAGGCGTGTAGGTCTTGGGTGCTGGAGCTTAAATGGCACACCTCTCCATGTGAACAGATAAGAGCGCTCCTGAGAATGGGGTACCGACCCACGCCCTATGTTCCTGCTGCATCCATGAAACTGTTGCTGCTGCGGACGGCAAGAGACGAGCTTTGGATGTTTTCAAACCAGAAAATTAATCCCTCGAGAAAATAATTCAGAAGATGTACCAGTAAGAGCAAGGCTAATGATTTAACTAGCTGCTGGCTACATGAGTTTTTATATTCTATCTTTCAGCCTACTAATACAGTGGTTAAACCTTTTCAATAAATACAGTGCCTACCTGTCACCCTCTCAGATTTTCCTGGTTACTGTACATGGGTAGGCTGTAAGCTTACAATCCACTTCTCCTCCCTCTCCTTTTTATCTCTCATCCAACTCAGCATTTAGTCTTCTCCCAGCCCACCACTATGATTTTGCATGATAACCAGCCAGCTTGTCAGCAACACAGCATAAGAACCGTTATGGCCAGTAGATGTTACTGCGTCCTCTGCGTCGACTGTCAACGGGTTGGTTTCCTCAAATCCACTTAATAAAACCTGGAAAAAATGACACTCTGATCCATCATCAAGGGCAGACTGGCTTGCACTGGGTTCATTGCACTGCAACGAAGTTGTAAATCAACAATGATTCGTCCAGCTTTGTGCGGATCTGCTTCCACGTAGCCTTCCTGCATTGAAGTCTGAACGAAATTAAAACGCAAAAATATTTTACCGTAGCCTTGACCTTGTAACCAGGACCCCGTTTGAATCCACACACTAATTAACCAACACCGCAAGTGTGCCACAAAATCAAAGCATTGAAGAGCGAGCGAGGACTGCGCCTGACGAACAGCTAGCCCTCGTGGGTGCGGATAAGTCAGCACGCCCGCCCGCCGGGTCACCGCTGGCCGTCAGATCCGAACAGCGAAGCGCACGCGAACCCTTTGATCGGATCCGATTCCCTTCCTTCACCAACCGTCGCGCGCGGCGCACCTTCCCACGCTCCGGCCACATGTGACGGCCGGCGGCCTCGCCTTTATAATCAGCAGGTGACTGAGCCCCATCAGCTTATCACAAACTCACCTGATAACTGTCATTGCATCCTCATACCTCTTGCTCCTGCTCGTTTAATTTTCGCAGTAGTTTACTTGCCGAGAGTGACAAAGAAGGAGATCGAAGATGTCGGACAACACGGCCACCTGCATCGACATCATCCTCGCCATCATCCTGCCGCCCCTCGGCGTCTTCTTCAAGTGCGGCTGCAGCGTAAGTGCATGCCCAACTGCGGCCACCTACTCTTGTGCTCATTTCTAGCTAGTCATGTGGGTAACGTTGAGTTTTCTGACTGCTGTTTGCCATGTCTCGACCTGCAGATTGAGTTCTTGATCTCCATCGTGCTCACAGTCTTAGGCTGGATCCCCGGCATCATCTACGCTGTCTGGGTCATCACCAAGTAGACATGCCACGCAGGTACATGCATCTCGTTAGCTGTTTTCAGCCCAACTTTCTTTGGTTTCGGAGATGTTAAGCGTTTTTGTGCTCAGCCTTGTTCGAGGGAGTGACTAATTTAGCTGCGATCTTTGTGCTTGCTTGTGGCAGGTGAACTGATGTGGACATTGTGTACCTGTGCCTCCGTCGTTGCTGGGGTGGTGTAATCTCTTTGTTTGAGATGTAAACTTTAGTGTGTTTCAGGACTGGCTATGGAGAACAATCTGTTACAATATTTGGACTTGCTCATTATTCTTTTCAATTAAAAGAATTAAAGCCTTCCTATAATTTAATGTTAATAGATATAATGGTTACTTCCGTATTGGTGCTTATAGAGAATCTCAACCGACTTAAAGGTTGTACCATCGGTGCACCCCTGTGAAGCTGGTATTGTGAAGCTGGTAAGACAAGATTGGCGTGCCACAAGCTCGTGCTCACTCGCCTCGCCGAGGCCGTGTCGAGACGTGCCTGAGCTTGACTTGAAAGCGGAGAGGAAAACCTTTTGCATCAAGAAGCCAGAATTATGGAAACTTGCATTATGGTAATTCATTATTGATTGATTGGTGTTTCCTGATTCCCATATGTCTATGTGCATCCTCCCCTTCCCTCCGCTCGCCTATAAAGCCAGGGCAGCTCTCCATACGAGATACACAAAACATACACCTCTGCTACTCCTCTAAATACATTTCCATCGCTAGCGTTGCATGCACATATCCAGCGTGGGGAGGTGCCTCTGTTGCCCTCCGCGAGATCCTTCTAGACGGGCAATCCGGTTTTTGGGAGCGTCTTCATGTGACTGCTCGCCCAGAACACTGTTGTCTTCACCAACACAATGTTCACCGTCTGACTCTGTCTTCTGTCCATGCGCTCCTTTTTCATTTCCGCTGATGTTTGGTTTGCAGGACTCCACAGCAAACCTCTTTCTACACCTAGTATGAGTATATCGAGCATGTTCGACTAGCGATGTCGAGTAACGACGCATCTGGTTCCCCGAAACTGGCCCCCCCACAAGGCATAGATCGATATCCTTCCTTCACCTTTACTATTATGTGTGTTTATCATAAAATCTATGTTAAATTTAAACACGTGCACATGGATTGTGTCACTCACTATTGTCATGATAATATTGCTGAACATTATGCTTAATCTTGGAATTAAAATATGTCCAAAGTACGTAATTGTCCAACACAAACTTTCATTCCCGGAAGCCATGGAGAGCGAATGAGGCCCCAATGGGAACTTTAGGCGATAGGTGACCGGCGAGGCGACCCGCATGTGTCCATGCTAGAGGGCCAAATCCCTTCCACTAATCGATCCCCTGCTCGATTCCACACCCAGGATCTTCCTCCTTGCTGTTGTAGCAGCCTCCCTAACAGATTTGTTCAAGTCTCTCCGACCTCTAAGAAGAGATCTCAGACCTTTCGTTTGGTTCAGGAGCATGAATCCTACGGAGAAATGTTATTTACCACGAGAGCTGGCCGCTCTGCTCTTGAGATCTCGGCAATCACTGACCAGCGGGATCCGACAGTCGCCCACATTATCTCTGTCACCACATCACCCAAGGTATGTGCAAGTCACTAGTGTTGTATTGGAACCAACCTTATGCAGAGATAGTTCTCCAAGATCTCACCACTTCATGCTACTGACAAGCAAGGTGCAAACGCGGTGAGCGCCCCACCCCCTAGAACGGTTAGTTTCGCCCCCTTACAGAAGTTGTCATCTTCTTGGTTAGATCTTCGCTCTATGTTTTGGGCCCCCCAACATCACTTGAGCCAGGCCATGAAAACTTAGCCACTTTTTTCGTCGTTCTTTAGTTTTGAAACCCGCGTGCCGCTGAAGACTTAGGAAACCCTATCTACCTCATTAACTCTAGGCTGCCCATCGCCCAACAAGGCTAAGCCTAACTCCCAAGAAGACAATTCCCCTTTCCCGTGGCAGATTGTGAGGAATAGAAGATGGTGGTGAAGTACAAGAAAAGATTGCCTTATCTCGCCTCACACATTTACAACAAAAGGGGGAAAATATTCATAGGAAAATTAGCTAGCAGATGTTTCTAATACCTCGTAGGCACAGTGTGGAGAGCCTATCAAATGTTGGAAGTGTAAAGGCAGCGGCCAATTTTCATCTACCTATGTTAGCTTTCCTTCCTTAACCTCGAGAAGCAAATGTTGGCAACAATCTAGCTCCAACGCAAGCTCCAGACCACTCCACCAACACCTCCCTCCACCTCAGGTCCGAATATCCAGCTCCTCCGCTAGATGGAAGGTGACCCCGTCCATGGAGCGTTGTTTGTCCTTTGGAAGTGTGGCTTCCCAACCGTAAGTATCGCGGGAGGCGCAGCTACAACTATGAGAGGAAGAAGCTTGAGGCACGGTAAACTACCCTTGAAACCCATGCTTTAGGCCGTGCTCCGCCTTCAAGATCGCATGCACCACCAATGACATGGAAGAGCGGCGAGACATGCTCACCAACCTGACCCTCATAAACACTGAAGAGGGCCCCCTTGGAGTGCAATCCAGAGAGGGGGGTAAAGGATATCCTCTTCCACCGCGTGGGTATTTTTGCAAGCATGAATGTTATATCTATCGTTCCAACCTAGAGCATTTCATTGTGATCTTTTTAGATAAGTCCATCAGAGACATGGTTCTCCGAGAGGTAGATGGGCCTATTGAACTGTGGTTTCATGCCTGGGATATAGATCATTTTAGATCTAGGACTAACATACTCTTTCATGTTAAACTTACATAGAAGGTATGCCCCAGCATGACTGGTTTGAGGAGAATGCTGAAAAGTTTTTGTATGATGAGGTAGTAATTCATCATGTCGAGGACTCTAGAAGAAGGATAGACCAACATGTTTATGCATGTTGGCATTCACACAGGCCCCGTCCCAGATCCCGCAGATTGTGTATCTTTCACTACCAAAGCATATTCCTTGACGCACTTCCTAGGTTCATTTAACCATGTCGAGGGGTGTCAAGAATGGTAATGTTTTTAGTGTTCTCATCCACGTTGACAAAGTGGAAGACCTTCTCTTCTATCATTACCCTCGTGAAGAACTAGTGGCATATGGCAGGGTCCAGTGGAGGGACCTCCATTGGCAGTTTCGACAAGCTGATGTTGAGTTGGAGGAAGATGACCTACATCTGCCCACGGAACACTGTCGATAGGACTGGCACATAAATTGGCATCCTAGGGATGATGATGATGAGGGACACAGAAATTTCAAGGGATCTAGAGGTTGTGGTCTCATCTCTAGAGTGTCAGGTTGGATAGATGGTCGTGGCAAAGTGAAAGAGAAACATGGGGAGATCGAGGAAGTGGATGGTATATAGGGGAGAAAAATCTCATGGAAGAACAAGAAAAGATGCTTAGAAGAAAATGATCACCACAGACTAGCAATCTCACCAGTAGATGTGTATTCACCACACTCCTCAACCAGATCCAACACAGATCATGCACACTAAAACAGATGCTATCCTAGTTGTGCCAAATGACACAAGCTACACCGAGGGGGCTATGCCTGCCAAGGAGCCTTGGTTGCACACTTCCTCTAATGTAATCGTGATCAACACAACAGCTGGCTTCCACCCGATCAACCATCAAAACAATATTGAAACCCCCAATCAACCACAGACACAATCAACCACAGACTCACTCCATGCAACTCATTGTGTTGCACTCTTCTACAATGCAAGATGTTGTCACCGTTATTGAAAATTCAGAGCCAGAGGCACTATAGGTGGAACTACATAACATTTAGCAAAATGTGCATTCTACACAGCCTGACAACACTGGGGATGCAATGATGTGTATTATTTTGCCCAATGAACCTGTGATCATTGAGGAAGGCAACCTAGACAGTCTTGTGAGCCCACAAGAGATGGACCCTGTCATCCAAGAGCAAGGCAAAGGCTTGCACGAAGTGCTGTGGCTCTTCAAAAAGAATCGACAACTAGCCCACTCTCTAATTTCGTCATGGACCACAAGTACGGGGCACCATTTTGGGGGGCTAGCGGCTGCCTGGGAGGAATCAATGGGGACAGTAGAAGGTAATAAACCAATAATGTGTCACCTTAGGTTGGAGGATGTTTACAATCCCTTATCATTATTAAATTTCATCCTATTTTACTTGCAACATATCCTATGAGAACTCAGTTTGTATGAGAACTCAAATCTGAGCCACATGATCTTGATCCAAGGGGAGTGCGTAGTGAGAGGTGGGAGGGGGGATTTGCAAAAGTATGATTAACTTTTACAAATCCCCCTCCCACCTTCTCCTTGGATCACCCTTGGATGAAGATCATGTGGCCCAGATTTGAGTTCTCATAGTTCTCAAGGGAATTGAGTTCTTATAGGATATGTTGCTATTTTACTTTAATGTATCAACGTCTATACATATTATTAGTTGCAACATACCTTCTATTTCATTCCAGCTCCACCCCTGTTTATGAGGAGCGCACGGCGACATGCTGTCGAAGGCAAACTAGGTAAAAGGTACGTACGAGTGCCATCACATTGTATATATAGCAAACAATTTAAATATCAGTCACAATATAATACATTGCTTCATTTTGGGAGTGTAACATATAGACATGCCACAAGAAAGGAAAAAGACACTTTATTCTATTATTGGTATAGTTGGATCAATAAAACCCATGCATTTATTACATTCACGCATGAATATTCTAGTATCGCTGCATTCATGAAATGGATCCACCATTAGTGCCCATATATGCCAATGTTTGCTTAACCATAGATCAATTACTTATACGCGCAGAAGCACACATTAGGTTGAGAGCATTCGCATTTGTAGAGATGTTTGTCTCCTACGGTGTCCTGTACACATAGCGCACAGCATGGTTTTAGCTCGTTTTGCATAAGGTGAATCTCGATCTGCATGCGAATAAAATCCACATCACTTAGCAAACCATGTATACGAAATAAACAAAGTCATGGTAATAATAACAAAAGGGAGCTAGATACATACCTCCCATGGAGGAAGAGAGCGTGGCACATAATATGACAAAAACGATACCAAGAGAAGCACACATGGTCCTGGTTGTGTTGCTTTCAACTAGCGCCTTGAAGAGATGAACACTATTGGTATATATATCTGCAGGCTCTTATTTTTCTATATGCTTCTGGCGTTGTTTGCTTATGGTTATATATCGGAGAAAGAACCTTTTGTGGTAGGCTACCTACAAATATAAAAGTTCATGGTTACTAATTATCGTGATTGTTTTCTATATTTAGGCAAAGAAATATATGGGAACAATCAGACGTCACCATAAAACGTGTAATCACTTACGAACAATCAGCTGGAGAATAGAACAAACATGCGAGAATGCAGGCAACGGACAATCTTCTATCATCGATGTTGAAGCACTAGACGATGTGTTCCATTGGACGAAAACGAGACCGCAGGCAATGGATAATCGTCTCATGCGAGAACGTAGGCAATGGACAATCCCCTGTTGTCGGTGTTAAACACAAGAGGTTCTGTTGCTGCAAAGGACTACAATTTTATTTCACCACTCAGTCTATCCGGTGAACGCAGGCCAGTCTGGAGAGATTTGTCTAAAGTTGGGAATCTAACGTACGTGCTCATTGTTGTGTCCTCATCCGTGTCTCCGAGGAAATTAACGTCCAATAAATGTTCTAAATTAACGTCTGATCGCATCATTGTGTTTGTTGTAATAATATCTTCAAAACTAAACCACACTTGACAGTGTTTGGATTATATATTTTTTAGAGCATTTTTGTAATAAAATAATTTGTTTAACCTAAAAATATTCAAAAAGAAATTATAGTCCAAACATGGTCAGCTGTGGTTTAATTTTGAAGATCTTATTATCAATGTTCAAATCGTTAAGTCGCTCCTAGTCGCTGGGGTACCGACTAGGTGATTAATCGCGACTAGGTATCGATTAATTGTGATTAGTTCTGAGCTAGTCAACCTAGTCGTTCGGTCGATCTAGAGCAGTTTTATAGCCTAGTCGGCCATCAATAGAAGAGAATGACACAAAGATTGCGTTGATCACATACTTGGTTTAAGGCCAACATATAGTTTCCTTTATGGTTTCTTTGTTTTGAATGGAGAACACATAAAGTGCAATAAAACATAAGTTCTTCAAGTCCAATCTCAAATCTCAAAGTGCATAGTAGCGTAAACGAAAGACATGAATAGATCATTATTGATTCTAGATTGTTCAGCCATCCAAAACTGGATCCAACTGGAATTCCCCTCCTTCTTGAATCCTAGGTTGGCACAAGTGCTCAAACCAACCACATGTGAAAGGTCCAAGACTAGTCGTTCGACTAGAATACCTCGACTAGTCATGATTAATCACCGATTAGTTTCCTGATCGCTCGACTAGCCAGTAAATGATCGAATCGATTTACCTGATCGATGTCGAGAAAATGATATGTTGATTAATCATGATTAATCAAGCGATTTGGAAACACTGCTTATTATAACAAACACAATGGTGTCATCAGAGGTTAAGTTAAATAATTTATTTGATGATAATTGTCTCGGAAACTCGGATGGGAACATAAGTTAGGAAACACATAAGCCGCAGCCGCGGACAAAGGCTTCACCGAGAAGGAATATTGAATTTCCAACTAGCAAAGTGCGAATCAATGCTACCTTAGGTCCTATTAAAGTTGCACAACTTTGCAAAAAAAAAATCACACTAACAACAATGTCCCCTTTCCTAATATCAGTGGAGTTTCATAGACATTAAATGATAGGACACATCAGCAGTTTTGCTGACTTGGAAAGGTAATTATGGAGAGAAGAGAAGAGTTACATCACCATGCCACTCTCCAGACAGAGTTACCTAGTCCATGAAACCGGATGAAACACACAACGAGACAGGTTTCGTTTCATCGTTGGATCATGTATGCCGCCGTGCTGCCTCCCTCCACCCTCCGTGCCTCCCTAGTCCCCAAGCTCGCGCACCAAATGGCACTGCCTCAGTTCCCAGCTCCCTACGCTCATACACTGAATCACGCGGCCTCTGTTCCCCGCTCCCTGAGCTAGCGTCCCAAATTGCCCATAATATCTTCCCATTGGTTCCTCCTTTCATCTCCCTCAGGTTGTCAGTTTGTCACCAACGGGGAAAGCAGTGGCAAAGTCTGACGCAAGTCATACTTCCTCTTCATCTCCGCCTCGCGAAGCAGTCGATTGTGGAATTTTTGTTAATATCTTGTTCTTAACAGATTCAATTTCTTAATCTTGTCGCAATGAACTTTCCGTATAATTGTGTCTGGGTGTTGTTGCTAGCCTTGGCTCACCTAGTTAAATTTGAGCCAAGTTAAATTTATCTGTAGTATTATTGTCCATACTCTTTAGTGGGAATGGAAAATTGCTTCCTTTGGATTGTTAAATGTTCTGTATGTGTTGGCTATTCAGTAAAATGGGCTTACAATATTTTGCTAGGTTGTTTTCAGTGGACAAGGTGATAGGAAATAGGAAGGTGGAAGGCGGTGGGTTTTTCAATGAACTTACAAAAGTTTGCATAGTTCTTATTCCACATTTGATCACAACAACTTGCAAGATTTCAATGTTGTAGCTTATCTATGAAATCTGTACACGTAGCTCTTGTCCGTTAGCTGGCACGTTTGCATGTATCCAGGTCCAGTTACCCGCAGCTCCCTGCATCTTGTCGGTCATAGCCAGGATGGAGGCACCCAAGTCGGAGACCTTTGCAGTGAGGTCACCGCCGATACTATTGGAAAATCAGCGGTGACGCCGACAAGTGCAACCTTGGTGGACCAGCTGGGTCGGCAAGGAGAAATGATGCAATGGCTGCTGCGGTGGAGGAGATGGAAAAGCTTGCCATTTGGTGATGAATTGGTACACCAGCATGGGGATGTTCAATACCTTGAGGCATCACCCGAGCAGCTAGCTTGACGATGTTCTTGTGATTGATGTGGGAAAGGATTAGCATCTCCTTGTCAAACTCTTTCTTGTGGTGCTCGTTGACGACCATTCATATTTTCCGTGGCCCCCGCAGCCCACCACTCGATACTAGCAGAACCCATACTGGTGGCGTCTTGTAGCTCTGCTTCGGAAAATATTTTGAATGCAGGGCCTTGTCGTGACTTGATCTCCTCGAACAGCAGCAAACATTCGTGCTGCTGGAAGTACATCTCCTTGATGCGTCGTAGATAGCACTAAATTATGAAGCTTTTACATGGTGAAATTTTGTTAATAAACTAGATTAGAAAAACTTGAGTGGGGCATGTGCCCCCGTGGCCTCAACATAGATCCGTCCCGTAAACTGAACCTTAATTATCATAATAAGTTCACTAGAAAAAAGAACATTGACATATCACATATAGTCATAGTGAAGGTGGAAGCTAGCTAACTTCAATAGACATGACTTAGGTAGAGGAGTCCTTGCAGACACTGGTAACCTAGGTTGGATATGAACAAGTGAAATTTCCCAATGAATTTTCCCAGATACCAGCGCATGCATATTTAGCATTGGCAAGGCATTCGTCGATATCTGAAGAGGAATTAAACTAACAATAGTACTGACTCTAAAAATTGAGAAGTTGTTTGATTATACAAGGAATGCACATAGACTAGTGTTGTGTAATATCTTTGCATCCGTCGGAGACAGAGGGATTGCTATGATACCGATCCAACCACCTACAGCGGTAACCTAGGCTATTAGTGGGCTCCACACATACACTTCTATTGCTGATGCATAGTGGTCTCCACACATATACTTCTATTGCTGATGTATTTGCTGTTGCTATGTCAATCGGTGGTTAGACACGTATGTGGCCTAATTGCCCAGTCTGCAATAAACATGAGCTTTCCATTGTAATCATCAAATAAACTATTTGATGAATACAAATATTTAGTTTTGAAACTCGATACCAGTTTGTCCACAATAAGTGCATAGCTGCAAGCTGGGACGAATCGAGCATAGCCCTAAGGGGGCTTTGGGGCATCCAAGGGTTTGGAGGAGATAAGAGGGGGAAGGGGCGCAAGCCCCCCTCCTATCCTGGTGCTTTTGCTTCTGTTGTAGGACACTAGGTCCTTGGGCATGGGAGCTTCCCAGCAACCACCACAAGAGCAGGAGCCATTCTTAGTCTGCTTGTTGCATTGATTGTGGCACTCCAAGTGGGCCACTTGTCTAGATTTTGGTGTCTCTGGAGCAACCTACAAAGAAGAGAAAAATATTCACCACTGCCATTATAAAAAGTTTAGTCTAAAATACCCTCAAACATATTTATAAATTACCTACAATGCCATTATGAATCCCAAAACTAGCTAAATTCATAATAATAAAAAAAGTCCCTTCACACCAATTTCTAAATTACCAACCATGCCATTACATGTAAAAAATACCTAAATTTAGAATAATAAAAATAGCTAAAAATACTTCTCACACCTATTTCTAAATTACCCACCATGCCATTATAAGTCCAAAAATAATTCAATTCATAATAATAAAATAGCCAAAAATACCCCTAATTTATATTTCTAATTTACCCATCATACCATTATATATGAGTTGGAATAACAAAAAATATACATAATTCCTATTTGAAATCTATTTTTAATATAAAACACATATGTGACAGCTATCTTCCACACCGTGGGTTCCGCTGCCCAACATTACAAGCATGTTCTCAGTGTAGGAGAACATGAAGACTGGGACGTTTTTGAAACCCACAATAGGCGCGACCGTCTCTTTGTCCTTGCAATTTTCCATTGCCAACTTCAACCAGACTTCGTCGTCGACTACCGTTATAGAAGTGAGCTCTAATTAAGGAGCCTGAAAACGGCCTCCACAAAGTCACATTTGAGGTTGAAGTCTAAGTTGATGGCGCAGTACTGCCCCAAGCCAAATGGATAAGGGGTGTCCACGTTTTTACAAGGGCTTTGGCATGCACTTGTTGTGTCGGGGTCGGCCTGGACGACCTCCTCACCCGGCACCGGCGTTTGGCCACTGATCAAGGGAGAGCTGCACGACGTGATGTGATATGCATGATCTGGGATGTTGACGAACGGGCTCGTCGTGCCGCAATGCTCATAGTCAGCACGCCACACCTGGAGCACGGACCCATTCCACTTCTTGAACTTTGCACACATACATCTAATCCGGTGAAAAGACAGTTCACTGACATGTGGAGCTCTTGTGCATTTGAAATGGCCGAGTAACGGATTGAAATTATACTTGTCAATGCAATTCTCTGGAATTCTAGGCCTAGTTGGTCATTTAAAACTGGGAGTCAGAGATAGAAAAAGTGCATATAATTTAACCCAAGTCTTAACAACAACTACAAAAAGTTATTCAGAACAAAAAGTGCCAAGAGCACAAGAGGCAAAGAATTAAAGTTAAAGATCCTATCGGCAAGTGAAGATACAACACGCAGAGAAGATCTTATCGTTGTGTTGGATATGGGCCGGGGTGAGGCGATAGGGGTGACAGCCTAGGGTCCGGCCCAGTTAGGGGTCCTAATTTTTTGAGTGCACTAGCAAAGACGCATGTGCGTGATACAAAGGGAAAGGGTATATTTGGCCCCTGATCAAAAGTCCATATTAGATAATATTTGAGAACATACGAAATTATTCTGAAGTTTGAGTAGTACCTAGTAAGATGTTAATTTTAATGATCGAGTGATAGCCAATCCGTGTGCCTGAGTGAAGTATATGTGTATGTGTATGTGTTGCACTTCCGCCTTTGTTCCATACAATGAATAGAAAATCAAGCAAATACGTCGATAGATCTGTGGAGCATGGCCTGGAGAAATATCTGCTTGAAGGTCTACCGGTCTAGATATGCATCAGTGCAAGCAGATCATGAACTAATGAGTATATAATTTACTTTTGTAGAAACACTCTTTAACTCTTGAGTTCATATGGGGTTGCACCTTTTCCCATCTCCCTCAACGCTTACACGATGGGTCTAACATGAGGGGTACAATGAACCCAATTTTGGTGAGAATATTTTTCAATTCTACTCATTCTTGCTATATAGATATGTTGTCAAATTCTTGTATGGATTCGGCCTGCTACAACATGCTGACTTTTCCTGTTTTGTTATGCCCAAAGCTTTGCATCCCAATTTTTAACCATAGATAAGCAAGTTTTGTTTGCTATACTTTCCATGTCTTGTTAGGCCCAATGCTTTGGATCCCAATTTTTAACTATAGATACACGTTTTTGGTACTTTCCATGTCTTCTTAGGCCCAATGCTTTGGATCTCAGTTGCTACTTTTAGTTGTTCTCTGAATAGCATCATAAGCTCAGTTCTCGAAATGTCAGTTGTTCTAACCTCTAAATTACAATGATACTCTATCAACTCTTGGTATGATCTATTGACAATAATTCAAGTTAGAAAAAAAATGGCTGAAAGTTATATGTATCGTTCACACAATTGCCCATCAGATTAAAGACTACACAAGATGTTAATGTAACCAACAAGTCGTCTACATATGGAGACATGCTATGTATGACCCACGGAACAGTATGACTTCCTTTTTTTCTTGAGTTGTTAACATTTTGACTTCAATAATATATACCGGTGACATCAGCCAGCTAACATCAGTAGATGTGTTACCGTGTGGAGACACCTATAATGGTGCAGTGAGGTGGAAAAGATGGATTATGGATGCAAGAGTTTAAGAAACACCTACTATAATTCAGTGTATCGCAGTGTATCGCCTATGTTCTCATACAGTCATACTATCATGCAATACATTCTGTAAGTATCCCCTTTTTACTACCACTGCAAAGTCCGGAGGCACCAGCACCAGACAAAAAAACGAAATGCTAGCTTTTTTTTTTTAACATAAAACGAAATGCTAGCTAGGATTTGGTTTTCTACCAACAACCAGCGGAGGCTTAATCGCTTGCCCGCCTGCAGCCTGCACTCATGCAGCAGCAGCCCAACAAAGCACGCAGGCGCGGCCCAATGACTATGGTAGCTAAGGCCCAAAGGTCTAGCCCACGGATCAAATTCAGGTCAGGATAGGACCGGGCTTTATTTTGTAAAGGCTGGACAAAGATTGGGCTACGAATCTTAGTTTCGGATCGAATTATGATTGGCCACAGTTTAGAAGAAAAAGGCTGAGTTGGGGTTAGGATAGGGCCTCCCCCTGGCGTTGAGGCCCGGTGCGGTCGCGGAGGCCGACAATAACGCGAGCCCCAAGCTTCCCGTGGGGCCGGCATGGAGGCCGCGGCAACACCGCCGCCGCAGCAGCAACCGAAGCCCGCCCACTCTCACGGGACGCGGCGCGGGGGTGTACGACCCGAAGACGAACTATATATATCACGCCGCGGCCGGAGTTCCTGGCTTCCGACCCCGAGCGCCGCCGCGAGATCCTGCTACGGGTGGCGCGGGCGGCGGAGGTGGAGGAGGACGACTGCGCCAGGCCTCCAGCTCCGCTTCGGCGTCCGTGGCCTCCGATGACGACGGTGGTTCCGTAGCCTCGAACGTGGCGGCGGCTTCTCCAGTGTCGTCTGCGCAAAGCAGCGAGGCCGGTGGGCGCGGCGGTTGTTTCTCCTGCTTGTCGCCATGGACTGCTCCTTTTTCTACATGCACTGTATGAATGAATCCCGCAACCTTTCCTCTGAGCAAGACCAGCAGTGGACCAGGCATGCATGTATGCTGGTGATGATCATGAAGTAGGTTCACCGAGATTGTTAGTTAGGGCCAGTTTATATGATGGGTCCGGAGGACGTGCTGGAAGATACTACAAATCAATTTGTGCATGTGGGAGTGAAGATGGGGTTCATCTGCATGACCAGAGGGTTTCTCCCAAAAACCTGGTTGCAGTTACTACGTTGGGGCTATCTGATATATATTCCTGAAAGTTCCATTGACAGAATTGACATGCCAAATTGGGAATGAATGATTCTGAACTGGATGAGCACGAGACACGAGTGGGGTCGAGTACTTCGCGAGGAATGAGCAAAGTTGTGAAGTTAGTTACTTGGGTGCAAACATCTCACTGGATTCCATTGGTTCCAGTTCCACCCACACTGCTGACATGGAAGAGGGCAATTCAGGACCAGTCCATCAAGAGGATTCTATGGAGAAGGCAATTCAATCAGCAAGTGACAAGGTGATTGCCATAAAGAGTTTAGAAAGTGAGGAGTTGAATCTTGGCACTGAGTATTGCAGTATGAGAACACAGCAGAAGTTGCAAAAGCAGTTTTCTCTATTGTAAATTTCTGTGGTCTGCAATGGAACCTCATTTACTGCAGATATTGGCATGCTTGTCTGGCAGGTTTTGTTGCTGCCATGTTCAGTTATTTTCAAAGATCAAGAGAGATGGTTGTACCTGCGCCACAACGCATGCGTCATGCCATCAAGATCACTTCTAGAAGTGCCAGTGTTAGTTCCCCATCAGATTCTGCAGTGTGCAGTGCCTCCTCCACCACAAGCCGTGCAGCTGCCTGTGTACTCAGAGCAACGTACACAACCAACAGTTTCAGTTTCACAATGTCTGCCGGGCAGCTTGGAGGCTCCCATCGAGTTCCCATTGCCCAAGCCAGACCCATTTGTCAGGCTTAAGGTTCCTGTGCAAGAGCTTGCCCAAGACAGACACATTTGTCAGGCTCAAGGTTTCTATGGATAATGGGAAACTTCAACAAGGGGATGCTAACAACTTGAAGGCTTTAAATGGTAACTTTCTGGATCACAGAAATGTTGACAGATCCAAGCCACCAGTGGTAGAAATACTTGGAGAGTTCACATTTGCAAACCGCTCAAGAGGAAGGAGCCTATCAAGAACATGAATCAGTATGCTGATTGCTGAAGATGCTGCAGTTCGGAATTGCTGGGAAAGGATGTTGACAAGATGGACATGAATCCAAGCATCGTTCAGACCCCTAGTGTTCGAGGAGGAAGAAAATAGGTAAATCCAATCCTTCATATTTTCATCTGTGTAGCTCATTCAACGCTCTAGAAGTGGAAATTGTGTGGTTGCTTAGTATGATATATAAATGTTTTATCCAGCAAAAAAATGTGTCATATCTCAATACTCGTGCACTCTAGTTACCTAGAAGTCCTTGGGAAATTTGGTTGTGGTTGTTTTTAGATGAATTAGGTGATGTGTGCGTACTTTGTTTTCTTTTTTGTTTGCATTAAATCTATACTAGCCTATGTTTTTTTCTTCATGTTAAATTTTTCTGTGGGGTTGTGGGGCCACATTGCTAGGGACTATTTCTCAAAGCATGGATTAATAGTGACAGGCACCCATTTGTATGATTACTTGTTTTAGTTTCCATGGAACAGTTTCAGTTTGTATCAGAAATTGATGGCCCTAGTTGTTCTTACTCTGATACTCTCATGATCTGTTTCCGCTACACCAAAAAAACAATGCATTTGGAATTTTATTTATTTAAATCTATATTTTCTGGAGATTTTATATCATATACCTTCTGGCTTCCAGCGTCACTTTTCAAAACAGATTAGATGAAGAGAACAAGCTAATTTTGATTCATAACTTTTGTTCATGAGTGAGCTGTCCACTTACATATGATTTTCTGCAACAGGAAAGCTCTGTAAAAGGAGAGAAGAGCGATGTGGCGTCAGGTCCATTGACACCGACTCCACTTAGGTGCTCAAGCTGCCGTCGCACCTTGAGCAAGATAATAAAGCACGCTCATCGACCCGTATGTGGTGTGGTGGAAAAACCTGTGGGAGACAGCGCCTAGTTGTTACCCAAGAATTCAAGCTTTGGCAGCTGCATTTCAGAAGCTCAAATGGCGTTACCTGAGAAATGCTGCAGTATTATGTTTCGTTTTCTTTGACTCCATTTTGTGCTCATGAGTACTGATGGCGACACTTAACAGCGGTTCTGGCTAAAGATTATTTATTGTAATGAACAAACCTGTGTCATTCTAGTTTATCAAGTTGTATATCTCGGTGGGTTATATTGTTGCCTTTGGAAGTTTGGTTGCCGATTTGTTGTAGGCACCGGTGCTGTATCTAATTGCTGCGCAGGGAATGGTTTGTTGCGCAGGAGAGCCTGAGCCAAACTTGGCTGTCGTTCTGGTAATGGTTTGTGTCGTGCAGGGGATTGATGCATCGGCCAAATGTGTGGATGATGACTGGTTCAAGCCTTGGATGTACAAATAACAATCAGGTGTTCGATCCTGGGAATTCTAGCCGGTTGAGGCGAGGACCCAGATCAACCACGGCCGGGCGTATGATCAAGGACCTCGTTTGTGTTCTTGATAAAAGAGCAGCGTGGTGATTAGCGCCGGTGAAGTGGTCGACCCTTCGGTCTCGAAGTAATTTTGTACGCAGAAAAATGCACGATTTTTTTGCAACAATCGGCCGGCCGGCCTGCGGGATAACAGCAACAGAACACTGCTTACGCTTGTGTGTGGGCGCCGAAGGGAACAATGAGCGTGCGTTGATCCCCTGACAGTGCGTGGCCTGGGCACCGGCCGCAGCAGCAAATGTTCCTTGGGCTGGCTGCGTGGCCACAGAGCCGCTCGCTGGTGTGCAATGCGCAACGAAAGGGACCACAAATCGTTGCATGCTTAGCAAAATTGTACCTAGCCCCCATGACAAGCACTCCTACTGAGGTTACTACATATTTGCGCCATTGCGTCCAGGCTTTTGTGGTGCACCGGCTGCATGGCTGCTGCCTGGTGCTCATTCGAATGCGCTGCTGGCTGGGTCTGGTTGGGTGACGACTGACGACCTCGCTTTGACGGCTTGTTTGGATGGAGACCTGCCAGGGCTGACTACGGGTTGCACCGGCGGGAGGCGCGGTGTGGCCGTGGACTCGTCGCCCTCATCCTCCTCCTCACGTAGGGTCTGGCGCAGGTAGGGGCCCCAAACTTTTTGAGTGCATGTGTTGGTATATTTCTAGCATCGGAAAAGATCCACACCACAGCGCATGATAACTCGAATCGGCCCAAGTCCAAGACCGGGGTGGAAGCTGGGTAGCCATAGATAGGCACGTTTTGCTACTTTTCATGTCTTCTTAGACCCAAACCTTGGATCTCAGTTGCTACTTTTAGTTTGTTCTCTGAATAGCATCATAAGCTCGATCAGTTCTCTGAATCTCAGTTGTTCGAACCTCTAAATTACAATGATACTCTATCAACTTTTCGTATGATCTCTTGACAGTAATTCAGTTAGAAAAAAAAAAATCATTGGTTCAAAGTTATGTGTATCATTCACACAATTACCCATCAAATTGAAGAGGTAAATTCCACAAAGTTGATCAAGATACTTTTAGTTGTTCTCTGAATAGCATCATAAGCTCGATCAGTTCTCTGAATCGCAGTTGTTGAGATAATCGTTTTACCTCTATTTTCCTATAAATGATAATTGTAATATTTTCGTTAATTAGCTATCGAGAACAATGAATACGTGCTACTGTTTCAATTAATCAGTTTGTTCTTTTTTATTTTTATTGGTGAACTGAATACGTACGAACTTGTGTTTATTTCTTTTGACACTTGATATAGGGATAAAAGTGGATCGGAACGGAGCGGATAACACATTTTCCCTATGTTTATCCATCTTTTTTGTCGGATGCGCGCGGGAGCTGATATTACACGGCTGCATTTTCAGAGACTGATTTTTTTGGATGTTGAAATGATTCGGAGTTGGACCAGACGTGGATTACTCTAATCAGATAATGCATGCCTACATGTATATTTTCTTTTTTTTCAAATTAAAGGCCAGAGCACTGCCACATCATATAAGAAGAAGGTGTCTCATATTAAGGGAAACGAGATCAAACCATACAACACACCCAACACGAAGCCAATCCACACCACACCCTGGGAGAGAAACCAACAAGAAACCACCAAGGCAAGCTCCGTCCTTCAACGTTGTTCCACACCATCACTGGCGCAGCCCGCTGCAAGCCCGAATGAAAACCACGCCCCCCCCCCCAACCATTGGCGTCATCATCCTCAAGCCACACGCACGTAGACGTCGACCTCCCAACCGCCACAACAAAGCAAAACCAAATCCTGACCCTCCAATAAAACTCAACCACGTGGGGGCCTTGCCACATCCACCGTATCGCAACACAAAGCAACCACCTTAAAGCGACACTCTGTCGCTGGACACTGAATCGCCAAGACTTGCTTCGCCGCAATGGCTCAATAATAAACCTTGCCTCCACCAGGAACATCGCCGCACCACAAGCGTTGACCCAAAGCTAACATCAACCATGGGCCCTAAACACCTTTCAACTTAGCCATGTGAAAGAGCATCTACGCCCCTAATTCGTTTTTGGCGATTAATGGCAACATTATCATTGCGACTAACAAGTGTTTTGCAGAAACTAAGTTAAGTTAGTGCAATAATGGCTTTCATGGTATTCTTGGCCCCCATCATTCGCGAATGATCGTATTGGTGCAAAGGATATGATCGAAGATTAAGGATAAGCTAGTTCTAAGTGCCGTTTGGATGTTGAGAGACACTTAGAGTAGTTTAGGTCTTTGTTTTTTCTTTGGCCGTACTATAAAGGGGGGTTAAAGATTGGTAGCTTGACCTAGGTAAATCTAGAGTCTAGGTGTGGTGCACACTTGTGAAACCTAGTGCTAGGTAGCTATGTCAAAGCCCTTGAGAAGGTTGGTAACTCAAAGAATTTGAATTGGACGAGTTTCAACCTTAAGAAGTTTGAAGCAGTTTTACTCAGTAGGGACCGACTATTTCGGTGCTCACTGGGGCAGTGACCGAATTAGTCGGTGCTCTGTTTGCTTTGTGAGGCAAACAGAGGCACCGACTCATTCGGTCCCTGTCAGCAGGGCTCACCGAATCAGTCGGTGCCTTTGGTCACTTAACAGGCTAAGTCCCAGAGGGGACCGACTGGTTCGGTGGGCAGCACCGAATCATTTGGTCATTCTGGCTGGAAATGGATGTTAGGTACTGAGTGAAAATGGAGGGGGACCGATTGGTTCAGTGTATCCCATGAAGACCCACCGAATGAGTCAGTGGCCCTCAAGATGCTGTTCTAGCCCATGTCCCAAGGGGGACCGACTAATTCGGTGGGCAGCACCGAATCAGTCGGTCATTGTGGCTGGAAATACCAGTTCGGTACTGGTGCGCACCGACTGGTTCGGTGCTGCACTGTGGGTGGTCACCGAATCAGTCGGTGGTCACTGGCTAGCCGTTGGAAGTTCAAATCAAAGGAGGCACTGACTGTTTCGGTGGCCATCTTTGGAGGGCACCGAATCAGTCGGTCCCTCTGCGTCAGCACTAACGGCTAGGAGCTTTTGAGTGGGCTATTTATAGCCACTCTCCTCCTACTTGGAGACTCTCTTGCCACACGTTTTCACTGTTCATCCAGTTGCTGTTGGGGAGTGTTTGAGGGCAAGAGAGGCACTTGGATTCATTGGTGTTCTTGATCTTGAGAAGATTAAGGACTCTCTTTAGTGCTTGGGAGTAGCAAGTGTGCATCCATCTAGCTCTTGGAGTCTAGGTCAAGTGAAGATCTTTGGCTTGTTACTCTTGGTGATTCGGCATCACCTAGATGGCTTGGTGGTGTTGATCTTGGCAGCTCACGTGGAGATTGTGTGAAGCCCCAAGAAGGTGTACACGGTTTGGAATCCGCCGTCCCGGAGTGGGAAATGGATATCCCCTACGAGAGCACTTGATCCTTGCGCGGATCAAGGGGGAGCTATACCCATGCGCGGGTGCTCCAACGAGGACTAGGGGGGAGTTGCCGACTCCTCGATACCTCGGAAAAAATCGGCTTCCTACTCTTCTCTTTACTTTGAGCAAGTTTACTTTCCGTATTTCTATTCCTAGAATTGCCATGATAGAGTAGGATTGGAACTAGGATGCTTATCTCCTTTCAACACTTGCTAGGCACAAACCATACTTGTAGGCACATGGGGTGAATTGGCTTATTGCATAGGATTGTTTTATCGCTTAAATTTTTGTAGAAGCCTAATTCACCCCCCCTTAGGCATCTTGATCCTTTCAATTGGTATCAGAGCCTCGTTGCTCAAAGGATAGGCTTCATCGCCTAGAGCAAGATGTCTAGTGAAGGGCCTCCCCCGGTTTTCGATGGCAAGGATTTTTCTTATTGGAAGATCCGTATGGAAGCATACCTTGATGCCATGGATGCCGATGTGCTTAGGTCTACCACCATTGGCTTTCCCGCGCCCGTTGATGAGGATAACCTCACCGCACTTGAGGGCCATGAAGATTATATGGGCTACTCAAAAGAATATGAGAAGTATGAAGTCTCATCTTCCTCCATCAAGCAAGACATTGCTTTCAAAGCTAGCAGAGATAAGAAGATGAAGAAGGTGATTGTTGAGGAGTCAAGTGAAGATGATGATGATGGCAAGAGTGAGGAGCTCGATGAAGTTGTCCTCCTTGTGAGAAAGACCACCAAGATGCTTCGAAAGCTTGACAAGAACGGAATTGACTTCAACCACAAGAGCAAGAAATTCTCTATCAAGAAGAACTCCATCAAGGATATGGATTGCTATAACTGTTGTGAGCTCGGCCATCTTGCACATCAATGTCCTCTCCCCGACAAAAGAAAGAAGAAGAACTACAAGAAGGAGGAGAGTGATGATGATGGTGACTACAAGAAGAAGAACTTCAAGAGCAAGAAAGATGGCAACAAGAAGAAGTCTTCCACACCTACTAAGAAGAAGCAAGGAAGAGCTTATATTGGGGAGTGGATCACCGACGACGACACCCCATGCAACTCATCAAATGAAAGTGAAGATGAAGGAGTTGCCGGTCTTGCAATTGGTGGTTCCATCCCTCCACCACCTTGCTCAAGCTCCAAGTCAAGAAAATATTTTTGCCTCATGGCAAAGGGTGATAGCAAGGTGAGAAAGCCTTCCCATCATGAAGATGCAAGTGATAGTGATAGTGATAGTGATGATGATGATGATGAGCCCTCTTATGATGATCTAGTTGCTTATCTTAAACAATATACTAGCATCATTAGAGAATCAAATGAGAAAATTGATAAGCTTGAGCAAAAGAAGGCAAAACTAGTTGCTAAATGTGGTGATCTAGAAGCTAAGAACATAGAGATAGAACTTGACCATGTTAAGCTTGCTAGTGATCATGATGAGTTAAAAATCAAGTTCCAAGAGCTCACTACCCACCACAAGTTACTTGAAGAAAAGTTTGATGTGTTATCAAGTGAGAAAGTGATTGAGGAGAAGATTGTGAAAGTCAATTGTGGTATTCAATGTGATGATCTTCTTGAGGAAAGCATGGGGAAAGTTGATTGTGGAATTCAATGTGATGATTTGCTTGAGTTTTCACCTAATCCCCCAATGAAGGCAAACGGTGTAGCTATGAGTGAATCGCCTAATCCCCCAATGGAGGCTATTCACTCAAATCAAGATGAAGGCTCTAGCAATGATAATTCAATCAAGAGTTGTGTAACATGCAAGGGCAAGTTTGTGTTGGGTGTGTCACCAAATGGCATACTTGGCAAAGATTATGTGGACCTTCAAGTCAAAAACAAGCATGCCATGATTGAGATTTATAGGCTCAAGCAACAAGTGAATGATCTCAAGTCCGGTTACAACACCCTCACAAATGGCAATCAACTCTTTGGCAAGATGTTGTCCGATAGAGCAATCAACTACAACACTCAAGGGCTTGGGTACTTGTCCACCAAGATTGTTGAAGCAAAGAACAAGATACCTCAACCCAAGTCATACAAGCCCAAGATCAAGTATTGCACCGAGTGTCAACAAGAGGGCCACTTTGCTCATGAATGCAATACTCCTCCTCCTCCAAAAATGAAAGGTCACTTGAGACCCAAGGGATTCAATGCTCATTATGGTGTGTCCAAGACATCAAATGGGAAGGTGATAGTGAGATTCTTTGGACCTAAGGATTCAACTAGGCCTAAGCAAATTTGGGTGCCCAACATTCTGGTCACAAACTTGAGTGAACCACACAAGTCAAACTTTGTATCATCATCAACCTCTAGCTCCCGAACTTTCTCAAAGGTTTGGGTAGCTAAACCTCAAGGTTGATTTGGTTTGTTGGTGTAGGTGAACTACAAGACCGGTGGACACCATTGGGTTATGGATAGTGGATGTACTCAACATATGACCAGTGATCCCCGGATGTTCACCTCACTAGAAGAGAGTGGTAGTCATGAGAAGATTACATTTGGTGACAACTCCAAGGGCAAGGTTGAAGGGATTGGCAAGATTGATATCTCAAATGATCACTCCATCTCCAATGTGCTACTAGTTGATACTTTGAGCTTCAACCTCTTGTCCATTGGTCAATTGTGTGATTTGGGCTACAAGTGTATTTTCACCGATGAGGGGGTAGTTGTCACAAAGAAGGAAAGTGATGAAGAAATCTTCAAGGGCTTTAGATACAAGAACCTCTATCTTGTTGACTTCAACTCAAATGAAACAAGCTTGTGCACTTGCTTATTCTCCAAGGCTTCTAAGGGTTGGTTGTGGCATAGAAGACTTGCACATGTTGGTATGGGTACTCTCAAGAAGCTAGTGAAGAAAGATTTAGTTGTGGGCTTGAAGGACATCAAGTTTGAGAAGGACAAATTCTGTAGTGCATGTCAAGCCGGCAAACAAGTAGCAAATACACATCCAACCAAAGCTTATGTATCTACATCAAGACCTCTAGAGCTTCTTCACATGAATTTGTTTGGGCCAACAACTTATACAAGCATTGGTGGGAATCTCTATTGTCTTGTGGTAGTGGATGATTTCTCTAGATACACTTGGGTGTTCTTCCTTCATGACAAGTCCGAGGTTGCAAAGGTCTTCAAGAAGTTTGCCAAGAAAGCTCAAAATGAATATCAAGTAACCTTGGTCAAGATTAGAAGTGACAATGGTACCGAGTTTGTCAACACCAATATTGAAACATATTGTGATGAGATTGGGATCAAGCATGAGTTCTCCGCAACTTACACACCTCAACAAAATAGAGTAGTGGAGAGGAAGAATAGAACCTTGATCACCTTGGCTAGAACTATGTTGGATGAATATGATACACATGAGAAGTTTTGGGCCGAGGCGATCAACACCGCATGCTATGCATCAAATAGGCTCTTTCCTCACCGCCTCTTGAAGAAGACGCCATATGAGTTGCTTGTTGGGAGGAAGCCAAATATCTCTTACTTCCGGGTGTTCGGTTGCAAATGCTACATCTACAAGAAGCGCCAACATCTAGGGAAGTTTCAAAAACGTTGTGATATTTGTTTTCTTCTTGGTTACTCATTGAAGTCCAAGGCATATAGAGTATTCAACTTGGCCACCGGCTTAGTTGAAGAAACATATGACGTGGAGTTTGATGAATCTAATGGCTCCCAAGGAGCAATTGAAAATTTTGATGATGTAGGTGGTGAACCGTTGAGGGAGGCGATGAAGAACATGCAAGTTGGAGTCATCAAGCCTAAGGAAGATGATGATGAAGAGCAAGCTATCAATCAACCATCTTCTTCCTCTATGGTGCCTCAAGTTGATGTGGATGAAAGCAAGAATGATGAAGATGATACACCACTTCCTCATGAAGATGTTCATATTCCACAAGAAGAAGTAGAGGCTCAAGCTCAAAATGTTGATGCTCCAAGGGCTCCTCAAGAACAACCACCTAGAAGACACAATCCAAGAATTCAAGCTCATCCTAAAGATCTCATCACTGGAAGCCCCACCAAAGGAATCATGACAAGATCAAAGAATCAACAAGCAATGTTTTGTGAGTGCTACTCTTTTGTCTCAAAGAAGGAGCCATCCAAAGTTGAAGAAGCCTTGATTGATCCAAATTGGGTGAATACAATGCATGAAGAACTCAACAACTTCACCCGGAATGATGTATGGACTTTGGTGGAGAGGCCAAGTGGTGCTAGAGTGATTGGTACAAAATGGGTGTTTAGAAACAAGCAAGATGACCAAGGGAATGTTGTGAGGAACAAGGCAATATTGGTTGCAAAGGGGTTCTCTCAAATTGAAGGACTTGACTTTGGAGAGACTTTTGCTCCGGTGGCTAGACTAGAGGCAATCCGCATTCTCCTTGCTTATGCTTCTTGTCATGATATGAAACTCTACCAAATGGACGTCAAGAGTGCATTCCTAAATGGGTACATCAATGAAGAAGTATATGGAGAACAACCACCGGGCTTTGAAGATCCATCTAATCCCAATCATGTGTTCAAGCTATCCAAGGCACTCTTTGGACTCAAACAAGCTCCAAGGGCTTGGTATGACCGTCTCCGGGATTTTCTCATTGCCAAGGGATATAAGATTGGGAAGGTTGATACTACACTCTTCACCAAGAAGGAGAATGGCGAGCTCTTTGTTTGCCAAGTCTATGTGGATGACATTATTTTTGGCTCAACAAATGAAGAGATATGCAAGAAGTTTGGTGAAATGATGTCAAGGGATTTTAAGATGTCAATGATTGGTGAACTTACTTTCTTCCTTGGGTTTCAAATCAAGCAACTTGAAGAAGGCACCTTTATATGTCAAGAGAAATATACCAAGGACCTTCTCAAGCGCTTCAAGATGGAAGATTGCAAGCCCATCAAGACCCCCATGGCAACTAATGGGCATCTCGACCTTGATGAGGGAGGTAAACCGGTAGACCAAACTCTTTATCGTTCTATGATTGGTAGTCTACTCTACCTTACCACATCTAGGCCCGACATCATGTTTAGTGTATATATGTGTGCTCGTTTTCAAGCCAACCCCAAAGAAGCACACATTAAGGCCGTGAAAAGGATTTTTAGATATCTCAAATATTCACCAAGCATTGGCCTTTGGTATCCCAAAGGAGCACACTTTGAACTCGTTGGCTATTCCGATGCGGATTATGCGGGTTGCAAAGTGGATAGGAAAAGCACTTCCGGTGGGTGCCAATTGCTTGGTAGGTCGCTAGTCTCTTGGTCCTCCAAAAAGAAAAATAGTGTGGCTCTTTCAACTATCGAGGCCGAGTACATTGCCGCCGGCTCTTGTTGTGCACAAATCCTTTACATGACTCAAACACTCCTAGACTATGGCCTAGTTCTTAGTAGTGTACTCTTACTTTGTGACAATGAGAGTGCGGTAAAGCTTGCAAACAACCCCGTCCAACACTCACGTACCAAGCACATAGATATCCGTCACCACTTTATTAGAGATCATATAGCTAAGGATGATATATCTTTTCATGGTGTAAGGACGGATGATCAATTGGCGGATATCTTCATAAAGCCTTTGGATGAGAATAGGTTTTGCAACTTGCGGAATGAGCTTAATGTGGTTGACTTCTCCAATTTCATCTAGAATGCTCTATGTTGCTTGTATATAGATATGCTTGAAAAACTCAAAAAAAATTAGGTGCTAGACTTGTCTTCGCATATCATGTGTAGTATATCTCATATGCATTAGGAGCTTGTCTAACCTTTGGAAGATAGTGGTGAAAGCCATGAGTAAGCTTGCAAAGGGTTCAAACTTGGCAAGATAGATTTAAATTCTAGCATTAAATTCTTGTCAATGCACTTGCATGCATCTTGCATTGTGTTCTTTTAGTCGTTTTGTTGGCATTTGGTTGTGGCATACATTTAGAGGGAGCATGGACTGCTTTTATCATCCCTTGTGCTCTCTCTAGATGTTGGTGCCCTCCGGTGCTTTGGCTTTGGTTTTCAATTTCAAAACTATGTTAAGCCACTTGACCATATATGAAATTATCTTGAAACATGAGTGTTTGAGAGAGGTTCGCTTGTCTCTGTCCAAGAATGATATCTATTTGTCTATCTTTGGATTCATGGACTTGAGACAAGAAAATTCCGCGAAAAATCCTTGAAAAATCCTCACTGCAGAAGGACCGACGCTTTTCCTGGAGAGGACCGAATCAGTCGGTCATTCCTTGTCATATGCTGTTTCGGCTCTGGTGCGGACCGACTATTTCAGTGGTACACGGTGGAGGCCACCGAATCAGTCGGTGCTTTGTGTGTGTGCGGTTAAATCCACACCCCACCGACTGCTTCGGTGCCCGTCACCGTGCACGACCAAATCAGTCGGTCCCCCCCGATGCCGAGCAGATCTGGACCGTTGATTCGAAATCGTTCAAATCTCGTCCGTCCTTTCCGTCTTACCCTATCTGTTCACAGCTCAAAGGGGCCCACTTGTCAGGCATTCATCTTCTTCCTCCTCCCTTCCCATACGCCTGCCGCCGCCGCCGCCTGCAACGCCGCCGCCCACAGTGCCGCCGCTCGCAGCGCCGCCGCCCGCAACGCCGCCGCTCGCTAGCCACCAGCCGCGCTGCCGCTCCACTGCCTACGCAGTCGTGCTCCTGCGCCGCCATCGCCATCGCCGCCGCCACGCCATTAACGCCGGCGTACGGACCCCCTCTCGAGCTCGTGGACTCAATCCACCTCTCCCTCCTCCGATTTCGTGCAAGGTGCAACTTTTCCCCTCTTTTCCTCTCTCTCTCACTCCTTTTGAATCTCAAACCCTAGAGAGATGAGAAATTTGAACTAAAATTTGAAATTCAAACTAAAATTTGAACAATGCACCTTGCCTATGCTCTATGTGCTCATGAGTAGAATTACTTTCATATTCTCACTATATGACACAATTAGAGCTAGAGTAATTTTTGCTCTCATTATCTCTTGATGATTATAATTCATATGATTTATTTGGATTAATGAGAGCTACATTTCAATCATATCCTAGGATAGACGTGTTTCCAAGCTCTTATCTAATTCATGCTTTTCAGGATTCTCTACTAATTAGCTATGCCTCTATGTATACATTTTCTTTTTGCGAGCAGGTGTGGTTGTTGAGACAGGGTCAGTGACAGTGACAGAGGCAGTTAGCAGTGACAGTGCTTGAGGCAAAGCCTCGGGTTCTTTTTCTGGACAGTCAAGGCAAAGCCTTGATCGAGGACCTTGCCAGTCTCAGGGGTTTTCATAGAGCTACTCTCACAGTTACAGTATGGCAGATGTTCAGGGGAGTTCTGGCAGTGCAGGGGGTGATGACCTACCTCATCCGAGTCCCCCATGGGACCCGAAGAAGGGCAAGGCCAAGGCCAAGGTCGTTGTCTAAGAAGAAGAAGAAGAAGCTTCCTCCTGGTCATCCTGACAACTGGGAGGCCACTATGGCAGCTGTCAGAGCTGCTGAGCGTGTTGAGAGTGGCGCCGCTCAGTTCCAGATTGTTGATACTACAGGGTCACCAGCAGCTCCTAAGGGTCCTCAGCCACCTCAGCCACGCCGCTCAGGGCGTACTCGTTCTCAGACGAAGCCTCTTGTGACAGAGACACCGGCTTCCACCACCTCAAAGGCCCGTCCACGCCCTCCTTCTACTGCCACACCCACTGCTACTCGTGGCAAGAAGAGGGCACGGGAGGTTGTCTCTACTTTGCCAGAAATCCCAGAGGCACCAGAGAGCTCAGACTCAGACACTCTTGCAGCTGTACCACCATATCAGGAGTTGAAGAAAGCCACAGCAGGGACAGTATGGAAGCTCAGGCTTAGGAAGTAAAAAACCTGGTTTCCTGAGACCAGAGAGACTCCAGATGAGTGCATCTTCTGGACAGACAGGCAGGAGGCTTTCTACAGAGCGTACATCAACGCTCCTGCTCAGTTCTTCAGTCACAGGGTACTAGTCCCAGAGACTCTGGCCAGGGCAGCAGATATCACAGTTGCTGAGCTTCGACGCTATATTGCTTATATGCCTGGGTTGCTTCAGATCTTGACGACACCTGGCAGAGTGGTCAAGCAATGGGTTTATCAGTTCTATGCCTCAGTCTGGATTGACCTAGAGCACAGGTTCATTGAGTACATGTTCCAGAACCACCGATACAGACTGACTCGTGCTCAGATAGCTGGAGTTTTTGGTGCCAGGGCAGAGGGTCCGAGGATACATCAGCTTGCATACACCAATGTTGAGCCACCTCGTCGTCCATACTCTGTGGGGATCTATGCACCAGACCACAAGACAGCAGCTGCTATCTACCGTCCTCCATTTAGTGCAGCGTCTAAGAGACACCCGTCTGGCCTGACTCAGCTGGCTTACATTCTCCTAGAGGCTCTTCGTCGTTCTCTGCTGCCCCGTACAGGCAACAGAGAGGCTGTGACAGCTCTGCAGCAGTGGCTCCTGGCTCACATGGTTCAGCGCATGCCTTTCGATGTCATTGATTTCATACTGTGTGAGATTGAGGATGTGATAGCAGATGGACTTAAAGTTGGCAGATTTCTTCCATATGCACACATCATCAGCTGTATCCTTGCCGCTAGTTGTAGAGATGAGGCTCACACAGAGTGTCTTGCTGCTAAGACTCATGTTCATTGATTACAAGCCTGCCAAGCCAACTGATCGTCGCCGTGGTCAAAGAGCTCTACACCACGTGGCCCAATAGTGGACACCTGAGCAGAGAGCTCAGTATGAGGCAGAGGATCAGCAGCTACGCCAGTCAGAGATTGAGGCAGGCCTTGAGGGCATTCAGCAGATACTCGACAGCGACTCTCTCTCTGACACTGACTCGGAGGATGATGACTTCGAGATACCGTTTGTCCCTCCGTTCAGTGCTCCTCACGACTCCGAGGCTGGAGGCTCCCGGTCCATACCAGTCACAGAGGCCACTCCTGTCTCACAGGCACCTCAGCAACCTGGAGCTCCTCCTCCTACCACTGGGCCCTCTACTGCAGAGATGATGGCAGTCATGATGCAATCCATTCAGACCATGTCCTCCGCCATTGTTCAGATGCAGGCTCAGCAGCAGCAGCAGGCACGACAACATGCAGAGCTCATGCAGTCCTTAGCTGAGCAGCAGAGGAGGCAGGCGGACTATACCCAGTATCAGTTTCAGTATCTCTTCAAGCAGACGGGTATTGCTCCACCTCCGGTGTTCCCAGGGCCCCCTCTTCAGAGCTTACCTCGCCCGGCTCACCCTGGCCTTCCTCCTCGTGTACCGATGTCCCCGGTGCATCCCATGGCTTCCCTCAGCTCTCCACAGATGGCACCTTTTGAGCCAGTCCCGACGAGTGTGTCCGCTGGTCTTCCTGATATACCTACTACGTTCGACACACCTACGTCTACCTTCGTTGGACAGTTTGGGAGTACACTGACAGTGACAGCGGTGATGACTGAGACCACCCCACTCACTTCACCAGGGTCCAGTCAGTTGGGGTGCAATTACACAGATCTGCTCAACCTTGATACCCCCCAGTCGAGTCAGCCCCAGCTTGTTTCTCAGACTCAGCAGCCACCTCAGCCTGTGCTAGACTCCGCTATACAGTCCGCTCTTGAGGCACAGATCTTTGAGGCTATCAGCTCGGGGGTTGAGCTTCCGCTTCCAGATCCTCCAGTACGTACCACTTCCGGAGCCACTCCGTTTCTAGATGAGATCGAGAAGGAAGCAGAAGAAAAAGCACCAGCCGCAGCAGCTCCTACCTCCATGGCTCTCGACCCACCTGCGAGCGCTCCTCTCGCCTCCGACGCTTAGCTTTGGTGCTTGACGCCAAAGGGGGAGAGAGTGAGATATGAGAGATAGGGGGAGCTTGGGTAGCATAGACTTTTGGCTCTTTGAGTGAACTCATGCATCATGTTTACTTCATGCACTTGTCTCTTTGTTTATATGTGTGTTGACTTATGTGTGATGCTTGTTATGCTACCCTTGGAACTCTTTGTGGTTGACATGTGCTTTTGTTAATATATCTCATGTCATGTCTCTCACTCTTATGTGCACTTATGCTTTCTCTATCAATTCTTATGCAGTAGTGCTCATCTTGTCTTGTATGAACTATGTGTTTCGCTTCCGCTATCCTTTATTAGTTCATGCAATTCAAGCTCATTTACAGCCCTTTACCTCTTTTTACTTCTCTCATATCCTTTTAGAGGTTGTGTTGTCATCAATCACCAAAAGAGGGAGATTGAAAGAGCATCTAGGCCCCTAATTCAGTTTTGGCGATTAATGGCAACTTTATCATTGCGACTAACAAGTGTTTTGCAGAAACTAAGTTAAGTTAGTGCAATGATGGGCTTTCATGGTATTCTTGGCCCCCATCATTCGCGAATGATCGTATTGGTGCAAAGGATATGATCGAAGATTAAGGATAAGCTAGTTCTGAGTGCCGTTTGGATGTTAAGAGGCACTTAGAATAGTTTAGGTCTTTGTTTTTTCTTTGGTCGTACTATAAAGGGGGGTTAAAGATTGGTAGCTTGACCTAGGTAAACCTAGAGTCTAGGTGTGGTGCACACTTGTGAAACCTAGTGCTAGGTAGCTATGTCAAAGCCCTTGAGAAGGTTGGTAACTCAAAGAATTTGAATTGGACGAGTTTCAGCCTTAAGAAGTTTGAAGCAGTTTTACTCAGTAGGGACCGACTATTTCGGTGCTCATTGAGGCAGTGACCGAATTAGTCGGTGCTCTGTTTGCTTTGTGAGGCAAACAGAGGCACCGACTCATTCGGTCCCTGTCAGCAGGGCTCACCGAATCAGTCGGTGCCTTTGGTCACTTAACAGGCTAAGTCCCAGAGGGGACCGACTGGTTCGGTGGGCAGCACCGAATCATTCGGTCATTCTGGCTGGAAATGGCTGTTAGGTACTGACCGATTGGTTCGGTTTACCCCATGAAGACCCACCAAATGAGTCGGTGGCCCTCAAGATGCTGTTCTAGCCCATGTCCCAAGGGGGACTGACTAATTCGGTGGGCAGCACGGAATCAGTCGGTCATTGTGGCTAGAAATACCAGTTCAGCACTGGTGCGCACCGACTGGTTCGGTGCTGCACTGTGGGTGGCCACCGAATCAGTCGGTGGTCACTGGCTAGCCGTTGGAAGTTCAAATCAAAGGAGGCACCAACTGTTTCGGTGGCCATCTTTGGAGGGCACCGAATCAGTCGGTCTCTCTGCGTCAGCACTAACGGTTAAGAGCTTTTGAGTGGGCTATTTATAGCCACTCTCCTCCTACTTGGAGACTCTCTTGCCACACGTTTTCACTGTTCATCCAGTTGCTGTTGGGGAGTGTTTGAGGGCAAGAGAGGCACTTGGATTCATTGGTGTTCTTGATCTTGAGAAGATTAAGGACTCTCTTTAGTGCTTGGGAGTAGCAAGTGTGCATCCATCTAGCTCTTGGTCTAGTCTAGGTCAAGTGAAGATCTTTGGCTTGTTACTCTTGGTGATTCGGCATCACCTAGACGGCTTGGTGGTGTTGATCTTGGGAGCTCACGTGGAGATTGTGTGAAGCCCCAAGAAGGTGTACACGGTTTGGAATCCGTCGTCCCGGAGTGGGAAATAGATATCCCCTACGAGAGCACTTGATCCTTGCGCGGATCAAGGGGGAGCTATACCCATGCGCGGGTGCTCCAACGAGGACTAGGGAAGAGTTGCCGACTCCTCGATACCTCGGGAAAAATCGGCTTCCTACTCTTCTCTTTACTTTGAGCAAGTTTACTTTCCGCATTTCTATTCCTAGAATTGCCATGATAGAGTAGGATTGGAACTAGGTTGCTTATCTCCTTTCAACACTTGCTAGGCACAAACCACACTTGTAGGCACATGGGGTGAATTGGCTTACTGCATAGGATTGTTTTATCGCTTAAATTTTTGTAGAAGCCTAATTCACCCCCCCCCTCTTAGGCATCTTGATCCTTTCACCAAGAACGAGCCACCTCCACCCGACGTGCCACTCCCACCCTTAGCCACCTTCCTTCACCACTGACGACACACCCCTGCCACAGCCTAACCCCAATCTCAAGAAGCGACGCCTCTAAGGAGGAGGTGACGCCGACGCTCGTCCACGAGTGGACAGGGTTTTCACCCAGAGACATCTCATGCAACAAGTAGAGCAGCTCCATAATAGCGCCCCCACAGGGAGAACGACGCCCAAAGGCACCGTCACCAAGGCTTTCGCCCGGAGCAACCCCTACATGCCGCACAAACACGACACGCCCTGCGCTGATGAGACACGGCAATGAGCCGGCGGGGCAACGCCCGCGAATACTGCACCAGAAGGATGGCCCAACATGCCCCGCAACACTACCACGATGTCACAAAAATGCGCCAGGCCACCCTGGCACCACCACCATGGCGGATCCGCAAGCTCCATGCAGCAGTCGCAGAAGACGATCAATAGAAAGTGGGGAGGACCATGGCGGTCATCTCCCACCCTCACCACCACCGCCACCAAACGTCAGGCTACGCACACAGCCGCCAAGCAGAGTCATCGGCCAAGGCATGCACGACGCCGAGCTGGGCACGGGGGCGTCAGATCAGCCCACCTGGGCGGCAGATCTAACACCCCGCACCCCAACGCAGCGTCGCCCGGCGGAGCCGCAACCACCATGTGCCGCTGTCGCCGTAGCAGGAGAAGAACCGCCACCACTCGCCATCCCTCTCCACCTCCTAGGGGCCTCGTTCGGAGCCCCGTCGTGCCCCGCCGCACCTTTCCACCATGGACGTCGGGCACCGCCGCCATGGATGTTGGGCACCGTCCTCCGCGCAAGATCTGGCCACCATGGCCACACAGGCGAAGGCCTTGCCGCCGCCATCCTTGGAGGCACGCACGAGCTTCCGGCGACCCTCCTCCGACGGCGTCGAGGTGGTGGAGTGGGGGGAGGGGCCGGCGGCGGCGCTAGGGTTAGGGCTCCGCCCGAGTCGCCCACATGGGGGGCGACATGGGGGACGGGTCGAACCGTTTTTTCCTACATGTATATTTTCACAGCACTGAATAATTCACTAACCAATGCCATAAAATAATGACATAACAAAAAAATTACATTTACTATTTTCCGTGCAATTAATGATTTCCAGAGTTGACAATGACACTAAACGCTTGACATCAAATGACTTAACGATGCATGTGTATGCAGTATACATAGTTGGTGGATTGTAGGTTATAAAATAATATTTATGGACTGGGCTTGAGTTATATACTCTATTATTATAAGGTTCAGATAATTCATGTTAAATTATTTGATAATCAATATCCGCTAGATTTTTCTGACATCATATCCTACTTCGCATCCGCATGCAATTGGATTCGAATTATCCATAACCTCGTGGATAACAAAAACTCTTCCCATATCCGCAAAATTTGGATTTCATATTGGATTGGAGTCGGAAATTATCCGCACTACTTTTACCCTAGGAGGAAGAACGTTGGGTCATGGTCGCATATCAGAGCTTGTACATACCTAGCTAACTAGGACGTCGCCGACGTTAAATTGGTGCCTCGTGACCCAGTGGTTGGGCATCTCGCCATTGGATGGCGTCAGTGGCACCACCACGGCGCTGGTGGAAGCACTGCACGACGCGCACAACCATACGATGTCCGGTCTCACAGTGCGCCGGTGATCCAGCAATGGAGTATACGAAGTCTGCATCGTCGAGCAAGAACATGGCCTTGTCGAACCGTAGAAAGGGGCTCACCGTGCGGCACAGCTCATATTCGGCATGGATCATATCACAAGGAGCATGGAGTAGGGGGCACCAGCCCCCCTTCCCCACGCTGGATGTACCATTTACCACCACCGGTCCTCTAGGTCGTCGCCGCGGGACGCTGGTGGAGGCCGAGAAGACGGCGAGCAAGATAACGCAGGCAGCTAAGACATGCCTGGTGGAGGCCGAGAAGATGGCGAGCAAGATGATGCAAGCAGCGAAGACAACACGATGGAGGCTGACCATCACCGATCACGGTGTAGCTAGTGCACAGGGCCAGATATCCCACAATCAATAAGAACTCACAGTAGCTAGCATGTCAGAAGCTGAGGCCTGAGGCCAGTGTGGTCTGGTGCGCCGCATATTATATGGGATGGTGCGCCACAGTCGTTTGTTCCACTAGTGCGTCGCAGACCGGCGACCGCCTGGCACAACGGGTTCCAGCAGGCCAGCCAACCGTTGAGATGATCGAACAGTTGAAGGCTTCCGTACGTACATAGGAACATGCAGTGAAAAGGAGTTATGGTTTATTCATGATGCACACTCGCCATGGACTGGCTCCCACTGGATGAAAAATTGTTAAAAAGATTGGAAGGTTGGAAAGGAAATTCCCTATCCATTGGGGGTAGATTGACCTTGGTGATGGCCTGTCTAAGCAGCATCCCAATTTATTGTATGTCAATGTACCTCCTCCCAAAAACAATCATAAAGAGGATGGATAGAACAAGGAAAAGATTTTTGTGGCAAGGGGGGAGCATGAGGAAAAAATACCATTTAGTTAAATGGACAAAAATCTGCTTGCCCAAGGTCAAAGGCATCCTGGGTGTACACGATATAAGGAAGATGAACCTTAGCCCGCTCAGCAAGTGGTGGTGAAACATAGAAAAAAAAGGTGTGATACATGGTAATAAATTTGCAAGTTTTAGCCAAATTAATCAAAGGATTATCAAATCAAAATTTGTATATTCCAAAACCCCATTGTTTACTAAGTAAAATCCTACACATTGTTTATAGGGTTTCTGGCCAAACCAAAATTCATGGTGATGAGATATTAGGTGAACTACCACTGTGCACAAGTTTTATCTTTTACTGGTGCATAGATTATTTATGAAAATTGGTTTATGCAAAAGAAAGAAACGTTTATCATTTGAAGCATGCAGAAACAATTGCAGTAAAAATAACCAATGCACAGCGCAGAACAAAAAGGAACTTAACGACATTTAGTTTTCATTTTTCCCATGAGTAGGTATTTAAATATATTTTATCTAAGGTTTAGCTTCTTTGAATTTTGAAGAGCAAGATATTCAGAAACATTGAAATTTGTGCTCACCTTTAGATAGATCTGGCACTAAGGATTTTGGAATTTTTTAGTTCCTAAAACTCTAGATATTATTTTCTAAAGGTTTTATTCATTTTCTAGGATTTTTTTTTAAAACAGGCGTGCGTGGTACGTACACGGTGGCTGGAGTGCAGGAGGTGCACAGCCGGAAAGCTCATTGTATGGCGTTCTAGGCGGCGGGGTTCAATGGCTAGCTCACTGGAGCGTCCAACTTGGCTAGAGGAGCATGGAGGAGGGGTTAGGGAGATACATGCCCACCGAAAAAACGGTCGGCGGCGAGGAGGCGGAGCAGGGTGAAGTTTGGCGTGTTCGCCGTCAAGGATGCACAAGACACCATTCATTCGTATAGGTTCATGGGATCGTGAGGAATACCGTCATGAGGAAGTTCGTCGATGCAAATCGTCAAAGTGTGGAGGTGGCAGTGGCCAGAGAGGAAGCTGGGGAAGAAGACCCAATGCTGGCCTTCTCAGATTGCAAGGGCGAGAGGGAAAGGGTCAGAGAGGTGCACTAAGATGTTGCGCACTCTTGGAAGCAAGGAGGGAGTGAGGCTCACAGGTGGTGTGAGAATCGGCTCGAACATTGATGAAGGCCGAAAATGGGGTTGTCAAAATGTTTGAATTAATACTAGCTTGTCGCTTTGACTCAGTACTCGAGATTTGGTGAGGAGCTAGAGCAGGAGATTGCACGTCGATTGAGCAGGGCGATCCATTGTGACCGGTGGTGGTGCAGCGGCGTGAGCTCGATTGCTCGAAGGAGGAGCAACGGCAATGGCGGGGAGAGCTCGGGTGCGGGAGAGAGAGGAGGGGACAGAACGACAACCACAGCTGCGTCTTAGGAAGTACAACAGTTTAGACAGATGCTATCTTTTTGTTACACATAGACAGCTAAATAAATAGCTTATACAACAGTTTAGGCAACTACTGTCTATTTGGTTGTCTGCAAGAGTTATAATTAATTCCTTGACACGTAAATCATGACAATCTAGTATAACTTGATCTTTATAGGCATTTTGTTCACCATGTGGGATCGATGGGTTCATAACCAGGCACGTGAAGCTAGCCAGCCAAATACAAGTTTAATTGGCGGTGATTGACTCATAATCGAGAATGATTTCCATAGATAACAATAACAATGACTTAAAGAACTGAATATTCTAGAATTATTTACATCATGACAATAATCAAAAGGAGCTAATCAACTAGAGCATCCATGAAGATTTACTCGAACACATGGCAACAGCAAGCTAAATAAATCATGAGTACACCGCAGCAGCGAGCTAAAAAGAAATCATGAATACACGGCAACAGCAATTAGATATTTACTTCCCGTTCTCTCTTTCTTATCCTTATCCACTCGATAGGCTTCCATCAACCACGGAACCACCGCAGCTCCGCCGAGCTGTTGCTCCCGCACCGCTCCCCCACCACGCCGTCGCCCAGGCTCTGCCCAGCCGCTGAGTCCTCACGAGGCCACGAAGTCGCGAAGCTCGCCGTGACGCTCCACCACCACGCAGTCAGCTAAGCTCCGTCGCGCTGCCATCGTCCGGGCTTCGCTCCACCAGTGCGCATCCACCCCAAGACGTCGGCCCGTCGCCGGAGCTCTGCGTTCAGCGCGCTGCAGCCGCGTCTGAGCAAGAGCCAGCGAGCCCCTGGATACGGCCTTGAGCCCTTCTTCCTGTGCTGCTTCCGTTCATCAAAAGGCGACGGCGCAGACGGGTCCCCGTCGGCCTCCTGCTTGCGCGGCACCGCAACAGGGACGGGGCGTCGGTGTGGGAAGAATGAAGTGACGGAGAAATCGCCCGTGCGCATCTGATCTGCGTACAGCGGGCGCGAGATGCCGTCGCCTTGCGTGGGAGCACGCGCCTGCCGTAGTCGAACGAGACGACGGCATACCCCTCTCTCTTCGTTCTCTTCATTAATTACGGTCCACGGAGGACGTTGATGCTGAGATGCACATGCTGTCTCTCTGTTCTACATGCCCTTAGAGCAAGTATAATAACAAGTGTGAAGCCGGCGAAATCCAATAGGAAAGAGAGAGAAACGCATAACGAGCGTCTCGCGACGCGCCCGCGTGAGCTTGGCGAGAACCAATGAGCATGCAGATGGCCTGCTGCCTTTCTTTTGCACGTGAAATTCCACTGGGACCCACCACCAATACGGCTGGTCATAGTACGAGTCGCCCGCTACCACCGTATTCATTAGCCCTGCTCTTATAGCAGGGGCGAGACCGACCAGGTGGGGGAGACTCCCATGGCTGGCGGGCATGTTGTGGCCGTTGTACGGCTCATGGCGGGTGTGTCCGAGCGCCGGCAACCAATATTCGTCGGATTTTTCCTTTTCTCGATTTAGGGCTTGTTCGGTTAGGCATGGACTCAATCCCACCCATCCCACATGGAACCCAACCAATCCATGCCTAACCGAACAAGCCCTTGGTTGGTTGCTCAATTTTTCCTTTCCATGGGCCATATAAGCTAGAGGCCTTGATTATATAAATCGATATATAAGTTGGGATGTTTATTTGTTGAGAACATGAGCTTTTGTGAGCTGGATTAATAGCATGGACTGGAGTATAACTAATAAAAGACGGAAAATTGTCAAAAAGAAAACCCTAAAATTGTCATAGAAAATATAAAAACAGACTGCAATATATATAATACGCAAAAGAGAAAATGTAACTGCATAAACAACAACAAAAAAAGAGGCATAAAACATGAGACACTTCATTCAACAAGAAACTGCATAGTGACCCACACAAAAGAAAATTTGTGCGTGCGTGGCTCGTTTGTAATGTTTGCAACATATATATGCTTCTCCAATTCTTCTCGTCTTTGATTAATGTGTTTCCATGATGTGCCTTGCTGAGACTTCGACGTGTCCGTGGATCCGAGATCCGTCGGGCGTCGGCCCACGAAATCGGGCCGACGCGGACGCGTAAAATGAGCTGTGCGTGCCGCGATGCACGGTGACCAAAAGCAGAGAGGACACGCCGCCCTTTAACCTTTACCTTCTTTCTGGGTGTGCGGCTATCATGCGCGCACGACGGCTCAGATCATACATGGCTTCCATGTTTGCTTTAGTTTATTTTGTTCAACTTATTACATGGAACAGCCGAAGAACAGGCGTGTCACGTTGGTCATCTCTGACCAAACCGACTTTGTCATAGCTCTCCGGAAACAAAAGAGAACCCAAGCAGTAATCTAAACCGATTGGTTCAAATATCTGGTGCGGTAGGACGTTTCAGTAGCAATATAATCGACAGTCCTTTTTACTGGTGGGTGGTGGCTGTTGTATTCCTTTTACCTTTTTTTGGAAAGAGAAAAGTGAGCATGTATATTACTATCTCCTAACAAATATCTCTGTATCTAGCTGCCCTTTTTCAGATAAACCGATAGATTATGGACTTTGTGCGTGCCTTGATGTGAGTTGTGACAGTGCATCCAAATTGATGCGGAAAAAAGAAGTTGAGCAGCCCAGCCAACTACATACATTTCTCCAAACTGTATACTCTTTTTTTTTATTTCGCTTTTATTGATTCCTTGAAACCTTTGAGCACATGAGCAATGTTCCCCAAAAGAACTAAAGAACATGACTACTAGTCCGTTATGTTAAACCCTACCTCAAGGAAAGCATATATTCTCTCCCTGCCCAACTTTATTATACTCCTGCTACTTACATTACACTACATGCATGCTTCCATGGGATTATTAATTTTGATCATCCCCATGTTAGTTAATTAACCATCATTTATATAAACTTGGCATGCATGCATGATGTCAGAGAGGGGACAAGGATCGGAGATGGTTATCAGATCAGGCGCCCCTCTCGAGCATCTCGCAGAATCGCTTGAAGGAGTCGAGCTTCTGCAGCTTGAGCTGCCGGTGGATGCGGCGGATGAACACGTCGGCGACGTGGTCGATCTCGTCCTCCAGGCTGAACTCCGCGCCCTCGCCGGCCTCCCTCTCCCTGGCGTCACGCATGACGTCGATCACCGACCCCGGCGCGCTCACCAGCTCGTCGTCGTCTTCCTCGGCGAACAGCGAGTGGGTCAGGTAGTCGTCGCTGTCCTCTTCCTCCTCCTCGTCGTCGTCACCTTGCTGATCATACGACGGCGATGACGATGACGACGCCTCGACGTTGTGGGTGCCGAGCTCCGACGATAAAATGTAGCTCGGAGGCGTGTAGGTCACGATGGCCTTCTTGTCTTCGTCGGCGGCATCGATGGCGCTGATCTGTGGGTCTTTGTCTGATGGGTGATGCTGGTGGCCCATGATGGCGTGGAGCTTGTGGTTGATGGAGGCCATGAGGAGCTTCTTGTTGCGGAGGATGCCGAGGATGAGGAGGCGCGTCTTGAGGGCGCTGGTCTTGACGCGCACCGCCGTCGACTTGGCCTTCACCGCCGCAACGATGGTCGACACCATCTGCTTGAAGAACGACGACGCCTTCGTCTTCATAGTAATTTCTCTTGTGGTTGCAGCTAGCTAGGTGACAATTAATAATCGATCTAGCTAACTCAATTTGGTGTTGTTATCAGAGGAGAGATTGTACTTGTGTCGTAGTGGTGTTTGTGACAATGGCAGCTAGAAACAGTGGTAGCTAGGTGTGTGTTGGTGGATGGTTGGACATGGAGTTTGGCCTGTGAGGCGCCAGGGGTTTATATAGGGAGGACAGCCAGGAGGGTGGTGGTGGCCGGTGATCCGGAGCCAGGGAGGAGGAGGTGAGCAAGTGGGGTTCCACTGCATGTGCTCCAGCCTCTCGCTAGAAGCCTCAGGGTCACGCACGAAACTAAAGCAGACAGCAGCGGGTTTACAGGACGGCTAAGGAAACGAACGTAACGGGCAAATCGACGGAGAAAAATAAATATATAAAGGGCGGCGCTGGCAAAACTATAGCTAGTGGAAAGCAAGAAAAAGCTAGCCGCAGCTAAAGGTGACGGTGGGCACGACGCATGCATTGGGGAGAAAAAGGTTGATGGATGCGTGGTGTGTGTCGTCGTTGTCTGTAGACGTTGTGAGCTAGAAATTGTTGGAGCACGTACACCGTTGTGCATGGTCCAGATGGAAGTAAGATAAGTAACTGTAAAGCTATAGCCAAACGCCGGGTGATTTGATATCCTGGCCTGCCGTGCGCCCGGACAGTACTAGCTCGTGCGCAACAGTTGGCAACCACAGTGCGCAGCAGTTCTCCATCAGCAACTTCGTCGAGGCATCATCCACTACATTGCATTAATTAGCCTCTCTTTTTAACAAATAAAACTATACTAATTATAGCTATTACTAGCTGTCTACTTTGATACAAATGGCATCGCAGGACTTTCTCGCTAGCTTTGCATGCAGCAGAGATGGCCATGTTCTTCCCGGTAACAAAAAAAAAAAACAAACAAAGACATGCTGTATGCTAATGGTAGTCCTAATCCCCTGCGGCTGCCCAAACGCCTCGTTGTGGCATGCAGTACGCGCCAGTGGCTGCTGGCTGGACGTAGCGTCAGTGCACTACGCACGCAGAGGGGGGAAAGCCTTCGCCGCTAAGGCTCCTGCTCGCCGTCGCTAGTTAGTTTACCGGCGCGCGCGGCTCAGAGGAGAAAGCCGTCGTGTGGTCACGCACACGCCTTTTCCCTCTCCGCCGCAAATGGCGTCCAGTTTGGGAGCATCCCGAAGCAGCAAAAAGACCATAGTTTTATGTACGGACGCACCGACCCGTCGGTTTCCCTGGCCAGGGAATAAAGCAATACGGTCGAGAGCCAGCCGAGGCAGCCCGGCCGGCCTACTAAACCAGTGTGTGATCGACCGACTGAAGCGTGCGAATAACCTTTCGATCACTAGCTAGCTCCCCGTGAACTATTTCTAATTATAAGTGCTACTAATTAACAATCTGCATGAAAGATTTCTTTAGAAAAACGTTTATCTAGTATGCATACAGTTTGTATGTATGAATATCGAAGCACATGAATGAAAAGTGTGTGTACGAATATTCGTGCTAGAGGTTACTATTATCTTTGTAAACAGAATCTAATCACAAGCTCTTCTAGCTAGCTAGATGAGCCCGTACAAATGTACACAGAAGCAGCGCAGGGGAACTAATAAGGGAAAGGTGTGTTTTTTTTCCCTTATAATTATATGGATTAGTCAGCCCTCGTGAGTGCGCGTGCATGTGGTATAATATCAAGGTCACGTACGCGCGCTACGCATACGTGCGTGCACTCGTGGCTGCAGGCCCCGTTACACGTATTCAGTTCAGACCTATGCTTTTGCCAATTCTAGCCAATCGTGACTACTCATGACTAGATCGCCACTCAAAGCTAAATGTGGCACCTGTGCCGTGATCAAGCCAGCACATCAGTACGTGTGCCCTCGATCATTGATGATCTAGCACGATCAGGAAGGAGGAGAACAAGAAGAAATACTCCACAATTCATGATTTTTTTTAGAAAATCCACAATTCATTTTTTAGCATCGAAAATCCACAATTCATGATGGCAGGCCGCAGAGAACACCACACCAACTAGGCTTCTTGGGCTGGCCCGGCTGTGGCTTCACGTTCGTTTCGTTTCTTGGGGAGGTAACAGGCCCAATTGCTAGTTACAGGGCTATGCAGTTCTGGTATTTAAAACAGGCCAAATTGTTTGTTACTTTGGCTACCTAAGGACCTGTTTGTGCTAAAAACCAAACCTAAGGACCTGTTAGGATGAGAACGCAAAGTTTGGCTAAGCAGGTGGCTCTACTCTAACTTTTTCAGCACTGTTTAAATTTTTTCTTGCTGAACGCATCCAGCTCCAGGAACTTTATGTCCAAAATAATCCTAGGGTTGTAGACCAACTTCATGATTTCCTATAGCTCGTGCTCCTAAAACCAAATGTTACAAACCTAATCATGGAGTTGGGGGACATAAATAATGAAATTTGCTTCAACAACAATCATCCACCATGGATAAAATAGGCTATTCCCACCAAAACCTACTGTTTATGGAGTTGAAGTCCTAGAGTTGTAAATCCTAGATTTACTAATCCTGGAGTTGGCTTTTTAGAGTTGGAGTGCTTCCAAACACACACTTAATTAGTATTCTCAAACTACACAAAATTTTTCGACACCAGTTTCAAAAGGCACAAATGCCGTGTGATACCAATACCACAGTTTTCAGTGCCGTATTCAATGAAGTATTTTTTCCTTTTATAAATCATATATTACTATATAGATAGGCTAAGTAGACTCTATGGAGCTATTAACATGAAAGGATATAGATTAAAGCAATGAAGACATTGATAATGAAAGAATCACCTTAGCTTATTATATCCATTGTCACATAACCACAGCAAGTTCTTCTTGCTGTGAAAAGGGAAATAATGAGTGCATGAGGTTTTTTGATCGATTATCTCTCTTACTACATATTGTTGGGGTTTCTTACTCTTTAAAATATCTTAAAAGCAAATGAATGCAGTGACATATCCACTGAAAGAGGATTAAATCAATATATGGTGTTAGTTAGGCGGTTAGACTCGGTCGAGCTCTCATTGCAAAACAATTTTTCCAACAATATTTGGATGTATCCAACAACCTCTGACGTACTCATAAGCCTTGTGGTGTACTTCACAAAGAGGTGATTGGACAAACATACACACTATGGCTTTGGTGTTAGACCAATTTGTATTTGTTTCCAGTGCCACAATTGATTGCTACAAATCTTATATACGCAAATGAGTTTTCAGAGTGTTTGCAAAGAAGACAGTAGGATATTCTCAATGCAATTTCACTTGTTAACTTGGCAAAGAATATGCCACACTTGAAGTTTTATGTTTGGGTTGCATTCCTTCAAATTGGTCGCTTTGTTTTGCAACAAATATGGCAACCAAGTTCCTCCAATGGAGGATGATTATATGCCTTGTGGAGGATCAAGACGGTTTGCTACAATCTAAACAAATGATGATTACTTTAGAAGAGCAGTGATATTAGCATCATTGATCAAATTAGTCAAGAGATTGATACTCCGTTTTTGAAGAGGTTAACATGGAGTTGATTTCATGTATGGCGGCCTTGAATCCTTCCAACTCATTTTCTTCTTCTGACACCAACAAGGTATACATAGATCACCATGTGAGCTCCAATTTCTTATTTTGATTCCCACATGACTTGCTACTAAGTCTTGAAATGACAATTTATCTCCTCTCTCTAGTTCTGAGAAGGTATATAGACTGCTGAATTTTACCTGAATGATAATCCATGCAATGCCTTGCTAAGACTTAAAACGCATGATAACTATATTGATGACCTGAGAAAAGATGCGAGCTTCAAAGGCATAAACAATAATCTTGTCGAGACAAAGCTTATGATTTGGTGCATTTCAAGGGTTGAAATAGCATGTCAACCAAAAATTCGGTTAAGAGCCACTACCGGATTCAGCTTCTTTGCCGTGAGCCCTAATGCTCACGGCAAAGGGGCCAAAACTTCGTTGAGCGAGATGTTTTCTTAAATGTGAATGAAGATAATATGAGAGAGAGACTTTCATGGCCATTAGAAAGCGTAATCCTAAAGAGATAAAATAGTACTGTAATCTTATTTAAACTACTGCAAGTGTGTAATCTTCATTTAAAGCAAATTGTATACTTAATTATGTAATTATGGATTCAAAGATATTTGTAAGACAATTTATTAAGCGTTGTATTTTTGTGATATATAAAGATGTTTATTTTGCCTAGTTGGACCACCTTAACTTCATATCATAGATTCGTCTCCACCGACAATCTACTAGGACCTGTATTATCTGAAACAAACTAGAGAGCAAACTAAACATGCTTGCAAAATGGCAATTGCGAAGCACAGATCTCAAGAGCAAGTTAGCCAAATGTGTATTTAAATTACTAAGGGCAGATCTGAGATGCACAACTGTGACTGTAGCCTGACTAACTTTTGTTTCCTAATCTTTTTATTATCATTTACCGTCCATGTACAGAGCTCTTCATTAGTTTATTAACCAGTTAGTTTTTAAACATACATTAGTTTATGCAGTCATCCCAATATAAGGTCAATGGTTTAGAGTATTTGCAAACAAGTGCTAATAAGCCGCCGCCTGAACGTCTGGCATAGAAAACACAGATCTTAAGCATGGTCCAGGGCTAAGGATTAATGTTGTTTGATTGGTTGGCTTATTTCTTCCATCCCACGCTCGTCCAGGAGCATGCATGTATATGGGCATGTGTTCTCACTGTCTATATATACGGTCGTGCTTGCCGGGCTACATAACATGTGTGCCATAGATGAAAGCACAGGGCGACGCCATGTTAAGCTACCCGCCTGGTGCCAATGTTCCAGGATAAAAAAATTATTTCGCCATTAACTAGGCTCCTAATCACCATGTATCCCTGCGGAATCATATGCCCCTTGAGTTGCAGCTGCAGCCGTCAGCAAGCTACGCGTTAATTGCCGGTAGCTGCAGCTAGCCACAAGTAGCACAAACTAAGGCTCTTCGCTGACCGCTGACGTTGAAAGTAGACCATGTGCATGCTGTGCAACCTAAAATGAGTAGATTTTCCTCGTGATGCATACTAACTGAATAAAATAGATGCTATTTGACCTAATGATTGCACGATAAGCCGACAATCAGTGATATGGAAATTTCTATTTCTTTGTAGTATAATACTTTTTTCTGATGGGTTTCAATAGAGATGCTAGATTGGAACGTGCATGATTGCATGAATCAGTGGGGCTTTTCTGGTGACTTGTTTACAGGTACAGTTCAATCCCTCAACCAAACCCTTCCACCGATGCCAATATAATTCAACTCAACTGCTGAGGTGCTTCGTCCAAGTGAAAGTGGTTATTATTCAATTTAATACACTGTGTGTTCTTTCTCCCTCTCCCATCTCAATGTAATGCATAAACCTTGAAAGCATGCAATAAGAATCTACACTTCATAAAGAAGGTAATATTATTTCCAAATATTCACAGATAGATATTTAATTTCCAAATTGATTCAATAAAGGTTTTTTTCCTCAGCTATCAGCTATGCATGTGGCATGCATATGACTACAATTGTGTCTTAAGGTACTAGTCCTTAAATTCAACTCCACATATTCATCTTTATTTATTGTAGTATAACATAAATGAGTAATTGTGTTTTACTCATTTTTATGTTGTAATAAAATGTTCATTATCACTTAACCATTGACATTGTTAGTGTTGTACTAAACTGGAAGCATCATTATTTATTACCTCCGTTCTAAAATACTATTTGTTTTGGCTTTTCTAGATATATATTTTTATTATATATCTAGACATACGTATATATCTAGTGCTTATCAAAAGTTATGTGTCTAGAAAAGGCAAAACAAATAGTATTTTAAGTCAAAGGGACTAAATTAATTGTACTAGTGATTTGCGCGCGCCTTAGCGCACGGCTTAATATTTGATTAAATAAATAAAGTGAAATAGATGACTTGTTTGGTTGGGATCCAACAATTAAAAGGCCATCACTCCAGGTCTTTTAGCAACATATCAGTAAAAAAGGATCTCCTCGTATTGCTTTTTGTTCTCGAGCAAAAATCAAGTCGATCCTTAATAATTGCCTATTCGCCCTTACTGATGATATGCAATCGGCATTTGAATAACATAGTACACGATATCTAGTAGTAATGGTACATCATGTTATCATATTGTTCGTTGTTACAGAAACGCAGGAGAAGAGCATCGTAGTTGGAGCCATCTAAATACATAGATTAACTTGTATAACTAATTCCATGTGGGATATAGTAATTGCATTCTCTGTGCATGATATGGCAGCTAAAGTCTGTTAATGAGGGTAGCTGCATACATTGCACCTTCCTATTATACAAATATTGTGAGGTGTTTATTATACAACTGTCTAATAGAGGATTATATGTCATGGGAATCCTTAGATTACTTGGCCGTTCACGATTTATTTACAAACAAAAGATCTAGCTACGAATCTCGTATAATCATTTGTAGGAACAAATTACTGAGACACTTTGAATTTAAAATTTCGGTGCGGTCTGAAGATTTTGATTTTTGAATTTTGATTGTTTTTTGCATTGAACACTTCTTAATTTGAGGACATTTTGGTATCTGAGTCATAGATAGGACGGGTCGTAGATAAATATCTGCATGAATGAACGCGGAAAGTGTTTTTGGGTTTAAAAATACGTTATATAATAAAGTTGTAGGTTTTGAAATTGTAAGTAAATTTTATGTCGGACATCTTTTGGTTCGAACGCGTTTTGGTGGTTGAATTGTACGTATAGTATTGCTCGTAGGAAAGTAATTAATAGAATGAGCTGCTACATAATTTTAGTAAAATTTAAGGGTTTGTTTAAGAAAATTTCTAAGAGAGGGAAAAGGAATGGGGGTTGATTCTAAGAAAGTTTAGGGTTTTGTTTGAAAAATTTTGGTTGGCCGGTTGGGGGTGGACTGCGGGGTAATTCCGAGGAAATCCGAGGGCTTCTTTAAAAAACATGAAAGAGGGGAGTGGACGGCGGATTGTATTTCCATAAAATTTAGGTGTTTTTTTAAAATGATTGAACGGCGGGTTGCTTTTTTATAAAATTCAGGGAGTTTTTTGTAAATTGATGAGAAATGGCTCGATCTTGGCTATCCGTCTCGCCGATCGGACGGCCGGGAATTGCCACCCACGTGGCCTATCTGGCGCCGCCGAGAAATGGCACGATCTTGGCCGTCCGTCTGGCTGATCGGACGGCCGGGAATTGCCGCCCACGTGGCCTATCTGGCTGGCCGCCGAGGGCGCCAAATTTCATATGTTCTAATTTGATATGTAATTGTTTTAATATTAATAGGCAGTTAGGCATTCTGTAATTTTAGCCGGCCATTTAACCATAAGTATTGTTGTCATAGTTGCAGCTATATGATATGACGACAATTACAACCATATGATATGACTTCCATGAACCAATATTTTGCTAGATAGATATAAAGCAAATGGATTAAAGTGATCCTCTCTTACCGAACATATGGGCCCCTATGTCATTCCCCTTTTTCACCGTTTTTTTTTGTCAATTCTCCGGTTCTATCTTCAGGGAAACCTTATATATAGAGTCCTCGTGTGCATTAGAAATTAGAAATATATACTTTTCTTATATGTGCCATCACTTTATTTTTTTTCCATTCGATCTATAGCCTATACATGCAAATCATACACGTTCGGTGCAAGCACGCATCTGAACTCACGCACGAGCTGCCGTTGTGATGCCTCCTCGCCCTGCACCGCCGGCCGCCGAGTTGCCTACCTGGCCGCACGGAGTGACTTTACTAGGCCACGCGCCGCTCATTTGGAAGATGTAGCAGATATTTTTGTACTCCCTTACGCGGGTGCTGGCAAATGACGAACTCCGTTAAATTGATATCGTACGGTTAAATTTTTTTTTTACTGTCGTGGATGGGCTAGCTGGCCGCCGGAGGCGCCAGTTTTCATAAGGGGAAAAATGTTTTGCATACCATTTCTGAATAGATAATACAGAACCAAATTAGCATCGGTGATAGTTACTGAACATCAATCACCAAATTACTTTACGCCAGTATATATTTAAAGGCCTTACAGGGATTGAGAAATATTCTAAGGTATACCAATAAATATTTTCTACCCGCAAAAAAAATATTTCCATTCATAACATTTAAATTTGTCTCGAATACGAGGGATTGAGGATAAATCAAGCCTCATTTTGTTAATTCATATATTGCAATTGTGCACCTCTTTTTGTTTTGCTCAGTTGACATTTTTTGTGACAATATGGATTGAGGGCTTGTTTGGTTCATGGCCAGAGCCCAGAGCTACTTGGCCTAGGCAGTGATCTTAGGCATCCATTTTTGGAACCCTACGCTTGCAGGGCTGTGAGCTGCCTAGCTGGGTTGCAACCTTACAAAACCCCCGACAGAATGGGTAAACGGCTAATTAATATTGTGACATGCACCAATCAAAACATATGCATTGATGTAAAGTTGTTCATTTCTCGAACGATATATAACTATATAATAAATACGGTAACATAGATGCAGTTTTTTTATACTTAACACATATAACTTTACAAAAAGAAAGAAATGTGATACTAACAAATAACTTTACACCCCCATCGGATTTGCAGCACCATCACGCATGCATGCCAGCTTCTCTTCCACTACTTAAGCCTCTGGACAATTTGCTTTACAGAACTGTAAGTGCCTAGCACAACAATGGCCGCACCTACCACAACAATACACACGCATGCCTCCGTCTCCATCCACAGCTTCTTGGACCCGACCTTGGCACGGACCCTAAGGAAGCACAGGCTGGGCAGGAGCATGGTGGCCGTGCAGCTGAGGAGCGCGCCGGTGAGCGCGACGACGTCGGCGAAGAATGGCACGGACAGCGCGACGATGGCGGTGGCGACGACGATCGCCATCCTGACGAGCACGCAGAGGACCCGGCTCTTGCGGACGCCGAGGGCACCCTCGATGGCCTCGGCGATGGGTGTCACCACCAGCGCGTACTTTGTCAGTGGGTTCACCAGCGTCGTGTAGATGGCGATCTTTGAGCTCACCTTCCCTGATGGGAGGTTGAGGGTCACCTGTGACATGAGCACGTCGCCGTACATGAGGTAGCCGATTATGCCCATGAAGCCGTAGCTCAGCGTGCTCACGAGGAAGCAGATGAACAGCACCTGCATGCATGCACATGACGTGGAGATTCGTTCAGAAAAGATCGTCCACCATTATATTTCACTGTTCTACTCCCTCTATTTTAAATTACAATTCATTTGATTTGTGTAATATAAGTTTGGTTGCTGGTATTATTCAAAAATTATATAAAATGATATTTTTTGCTTGCTTTATTGTTAATAAAAAGTTTTAAAATGACTTAAATTTGTATAATTGTTTTGAATAAGATGAACAGTTAAACTTGAGGTAAAAAAATTAAACGGAACAGAGGGAGTAAGGATGAAAAGCTTGTTTTTTTAATAAGATTCTATTTAATAAGATTCTATCTATCTAAGAAGCTAGTTTAATAATTAGAGGTTGTGAGTGACTAATACCATTGGGAATTTCTTCCTATCTTTCATCCCATTGTAGATCATGGGGAAGACAGCATGTCCACTGAAGCAAAACGAGTAGAGGCTGACAGCAGCCGGCAAGCCAGCCCAATGCACAAGCCTTCCACGCTCATGGAACCCGACCCCATCAAACACGGCGACCCACATGACGGATGCCACGAGGACGACGGAGGCGAGCGCGCCGCCGGCGGCGACATAGGCGAGCACGCCGAGGCTGCTGAACCACGTGGTGGGCAGCACGGCCAGCGTGGCGGCCAGCACGAACCCTTGCTTGGCGCTGACGTGGAGGCCGCCGACGTGGAACCCGGCGTCCGGGAAGAGCTTGTGGAGGTTGTCGCCCTCGAGAATGAGGAAGTCGACGGCCACGAGGAAGAGCTCGAGGTACATGAAAATGGCCACGGCGAGACGGCCTCTCCGGCCGAACGCCAGCGCTCCGATGTCTGGGTAGGTTGTCACGAGTGGGCTCGCTTCCATGCAGCGTTGTAGGAGGATGCCCGTGTAGCAGCAGACTATGGCTATGGCGAGGAAGATGGCCAGGCTTGACCAGCCGCCCTGTGATAGTGCGTAGGGGATGGACAGTAACCCGATCCCTGCGTAAAAAGGAACAGAGAAACGATTAGGCGATCGTCTCGTCTGTCGACTAGCATGCAAGCATTAATTATGCTCGGGTTCATTTTTGAGCTGACAGTGAGATGGTTGTTCATCCGCCATGGCAGACTAGGGCTAATGAGATGAGGGAGCTAGCTAAGCCATGGTAGATATATACCTGAGAGAGCATTGACTCCATTGAAGCAGGTCTTGAGAAAACCCGTCTTGGAGCTTGCAGGCGACGGCGACGGTGGAGGAGGATCGGCATTGCCGGTGGCGGTGGTGGTCGTGGTGGCCATTGTTGTTAGGAAGCTTATTAGCTTTGCAGTTTCTCGAAACGGAAGAAGTCACGTACGGGAGCTAGTTAGGTATCGGCAGATACACATGCACATGTACTAGAACGTGTTGGATAGATGGCTAGGTTATTACGCGTCGTCCTCCTTTTATAGGCGATCGAAGCCTAGGAGAAGGTCAAAGGTGACGGGTGCGGTCAACCTCGGCGACCGCGTCGTAGCATCATCGCTGCCGTTGAAACGAAGCTCACCTCCGAACGGGTGTGATCGCCAGCACAACGCATGAGCTAGCTGCTCTTCAAGCTCAAGCTGCGAGACGACACGTACGATTTGGTCGTAAAGGTAATTAAGCAGTAAAAAGTGACAGTGTGTGTGTGGAGAAATCGGAGCCGCACGAAACCAAGTCATGGTGCTGAGATGCAGATGCGACGGCGAGACTAAGCAAAGCCGTGGTTGGTGAGAGCGAGCCGCGCCACCATTTAATTTGGTCACTGCAAGGTCTCCCTCCAACGTTGCTTTCTTTTTTATCTCTCCAACGTTGCTTTCTCCTGGCTGTAATAACGATGGATCGAGCCAGTGTGACTGTGCAGTACTGCACCACAGCAGAATACATCTGCGACAATAGGGTACTGTGCCAGTGGATCGAGCTAGCAGCTAGGGTACTGTGCAATGAGCTAGCTCTCACACATGTTTAGTTCCCAAAAGTATTTTTACTTCCTATGCATCCTCCTCACAGAACACGCATCCCAAAAATTCTCTTTTCCCTTTTCCTATTCATCTCCTCACATAACACGCATCCCAGAAAAAAAAATACTTTTTCCAACCTCAACTAAACACGTCCGGAGCCATTCGAGCCTATTGTTCTTTCACTGTTGGTGGTTGGTTTCCTTCACCCCTGTTTAAAGGCAGCCACAATGTATCGAAAAAGTGACCTTAAGGCAAGGATTGCTATGAAATGAGCCATAACCATTGTGGAAAATAGCTTTAAGCTAAGGCGCACCTCAAGCTTGAGGCCGAACATAAGCAAAATAAAAGTATTTTTTTCTCTTCTCCTACTCCACAAGATTTTATGCTTCCTCTCCCACAAAAGCAGTTACAACTCTCGTGCGGGTCCTATCTTATAGCTCATTTTAGACCAAACATTGTGCAGATTGACATAACTAACCATTCATGGGCCATACTTAAGTTCACAATACACCTTTGCCATGCATTGAGCTGAGATGCGATGACGAGGGGTCATTGCCAATATGACCTTAAGGGGAATCTTTATGCCTGATGGCTATAACTATTACTATCCCCACAATATGTTAATGTTTGCTGCAAATCAAATGTGGATCCCACTTACAGGGAAAAGCACATCCATATTCAATTGTAAGAGAGGGGAAAATATGATGAGAGGTGAGAGAAATATTTCTTTATTTCCTGTAGTCACATCTTAAGCTTAAGGCTAGCTTTACAAATTTGTGTCCTTAAGATGCATATCCACCATGGTTATTGCTCTAGCATTTACTGCTTAAGGTCATCTTTTTGCAACATTGTAGCTGCCCAACCAAAGCCGTGGTTGTTGAGATAGCGCACCACCATTTAATTTGGTCACTGCAAGGTCTCCCTCCATCTTTGCTTTCAGCTAGCTGCAACGATGGATCGAGCCAGTGACTGTGCAGTACCGTACCACACAGAATACATCTGCAACAACACAGGACCGAACTAGCTAGGGTACTGTGCAATGAGCCTAGCTCTCATACACATGGATTATTTTACTGGTTGGTGCCTGGTGGTTGGTTTCCTTCACATCATACTCTACAGATGCTGACTGAAGAAGGAGAGAGTTTGCTGATTCAAACTCAATCGATCGCTCAACGCCATCGGTCCAAAAGGACAAGCATGTTATTATCGCTGTGAATCTGAGGACTTGATCAAGGAATCGAAAAAGGAAAGTTAGATTTTCATCTTGATCAATGCAATGTTTTCTTTTTCATGCTTCGGAAAAAAGGGATTTTTCTTCTTAATTTTGGGCTAGTTTCATACACCAAGGTCCGTTAAGAAGCACTACATATAGTTCAGAACATTTCCACTTTTTGCAAATCTGAAAATGTCCCAGCAATGAAGAATGTAATGTGAGTAGTCTACACGGTCTAGTTAAAACGCAAGGGAAAGGGACATGCATGCATACCATTATTTAATTGATATATCAGTCATTAATTCCCACTGTTTTTTACCCTCTTAACGAAATGCATAGGGACATTTTTGTTTCTACTCTTCTCCCTCGGTACGACCTCTGCACCAAGGACGCGACACGGCTGCACGAGACGACGATCGAATCACTTTTGATTGGACATGGCACGTGCGTAGTAGATGTAACGGCGTCGCTGTTACTTTCTAGATTCTGGTCACCGTGTACGATGGTCACTAACTAACTAACTAACTAACGAGTAATGAGTTATTACCAGTTTACCACGTGCACGCCAAGTGCAAATTACTGTCAATTGGCATCTCAACAAGTAAACACACTTGTCTTTGCATTCCTTCTTATTTGATGATGTCATCCTTCACTTGACTGGCTTCCAAACCATAGAGGCTTCTCTTGCTGTCGTTTTTTATTTCTAATTTCGAGCGGCAAGAGATATTGCAACTTGCAAGCACATGCAGGTGGCCGGCGGCATGGCGCCGCATGTTTTTCATTTGCAAACTATGCAGCAGCCCACGTGTCTTCGCAATTCAAATAAGCCGCTGCCGGCTGGCCCACAATATAGAAGCAAAGCCGCCGGGGCAAATTGACAATCCCCCGCTTAGGCCACTGGGACCTAGTAGTAGAGAACTTAATTAGGCAGCATATACATCCCGCTTAGTACAAGATTACAAATTTACAATCCATCTCACATGGAGAAGTCCTCAAAATTCAGGAAGATATGAAAAATAAAAAAGGTCATAACCTGGACGTTTCTGGTCAAAAATATGAATTTGTTTATAACAACAATAACAATAAATATACTAGAGTGAAGCCATTGAGGTGCAACATTAATCAATGCCCATGTCCATTTTGACCTCATAGCCCTCCTCCTAGTCAGCAAGCTTCATGTATGTAGACATAATATTCAACTAGCAGTACATAGCATTTTTATTACAAAAAATTAAAAAATCTACAAAGCATGATTTATATATTAGCCTTGACATACCAATCCACAAAAGGCAGGAACAAGCAGATGCAGAACTTTCAGTAATGGTACCAATTCAATTCTAGATAGAGTTAACCCCAGTTTCAAAAATGAAGCCAATGCAAAACAACAATAGACAGACTGAAATTTCAGTTATTCAGTAGGATATAATTTACAGCCAAATTATAATTGGCCCTAAATTAAACAGTTACTAAAAAGGCAAAGGGTTAATTGGTTCTCAAAAGAACTTTTAATATGCTGCATATCACCAAGGAATTCCAAACAGATTTCCTCCAGTTACCAGTAGAATGAGATAGTAGCAATACCATATAACTACTGCAATTTCCATTCTAACATTTCAAAGGCTAATGAATCAGATATTCTCTCAAAATGACATTGACTGAACCATGATGAAAAAGGTTCAGATCTGACTCCTATTTCAATCATAGTGACATTTTCAGAGAATACATCATTGCATAAAATGGCTTTATTAGTAATCTCAATGTCATTATATATTCTGAAATGGACGAAAATTTCAGTTGGGAGTATATCCACAAGATCCATACAATTGTGTCCAATTTTTTCAGAGACATATATTTAATGACGGAGGGAGTACATCAACAGGATCCATACAATTGTGTACAATTTTTTTCAGAGACATTTATTTAATGACAAAGGGAGTACATCAACAGGATCCATACAATTGTGTACAATTTTTTTCCGAGAACTCAATCGCAACAATAATATTTTCTTGAAATAATCCAACTCATTGGATTTTGTTTGCGAGCAAACAATTTGCACCCAAAAAAATTGAAGATGTCAATATAATGGTTCCTAAACTTGCTATTAGCAAAAGTATATCGCAATCAGGAAGTAAAATAGGTAACAATGAGTCTCACCTTTCAAAAGTTCAGGGTTTCCAAAGGTTACAATTATGTATGAACCTAGTATAGAAATGTCATGGATGCAAGATAGAGTTCATCCTTATTTCATAACTAGGTTTCTATGAGAAATGGCACAATAGTTGTTTATCTTACATTTCCCAGCTAAATTGAACACAACAAACAGTAATAGAAACTATCTAACATAATTTGCCTAGGCCTCTGCACATCGTGAGATTAGAGTATCGGTATAGAATGGCAATTGTTCATCGTCTATTTCCTAAAACATGACTTGAATAGCAAAATTTAATCTCTTGTAACATGGTAATGCTGCTAACAAAGCCATGGTGGCAGTTCACCAAGCACGGCGCCTCCTTCTCTGCATGCATCTTGCTGTGCAGTGGGCTTTGTCGCGCCACGAGGCCACGAGATGCGTGTTAGTGAGGGGAGAGGGCAGTGCGGACGCGTTGGGCTGAGTGGATTAGCCAAGTGGGGGGCTGTGGTGCGGGATAGTCCAATGGCTCAGCTTGCACCATTTGCATCCCTAATTACCATGCGGGTCGGGGTCCACAAACTTATTGGTGTCTATATAGATTCAAGTCTTTTGCATGGTGTCTACAGATTCTACTTGGCATCACGTTAGGCATTTGTGAAATGACACCTACGTCATCCGATCCCTTCGTGCTTGCCCGTTTGGATCCGGATTGGATTGTGGAATCCGATTTAAAAGAAAAAAAAAACCGAAACCGATCCAAACGAAAGAGACTCTAGGAGATTCTTGGCTTGTTCATGAAATCCAAGGCAACAATCCACTAGCATCTCAAAACGAGATTCTTGGGTTTTCTATATGCAAAAAGACTGTATTGTCCACTCAAGAAGTGGTAGTCAGATGGAAGCAAAATGCATACAACATCCGGATAGTATAATCTAGGATCCAAACAAAGTTGATTATCACTATTCAGAATTTATATTTTTAAAATCACTATTTGTAATCTTGATTCTCATAATCCTTTGTGGATCCAAACGCAGCCTTAAGCACCGTTTGCGGATCCAAACACAACTTTATGGTGAGTTTAGATTGGGGAAGTTAAAGAAATACAATGTAGCAACTTTGTTTTTTTAGGCAAAACACAAGAACTTTACTCATTGATAGAGGCAAGATCAAAATTCTTGGATGCCACCTCCGAAAGACACACTGGGAGATGATCAGACCAAGAGAACACACGATTATTACGGGGAGGCTTGCTTGCACAGCAGTCAGCTACACAATTTGTGTCCCTTCTAACAAAAACAACTGAAAATAAACTAAAGGACTTGCCTAGCTCTTGTATGTCCTGCATAAACCAGCAGCTGCGATCTACCAGTGTTAGGTTATTAGGGTCGAGCACCACTTTATCACAACCCATTGTTGATGCCAGAAGAAGACCATTTCTTGCTGCAATAGCCCTCAAGGTAAGCACATCAGGAAGATTGTCATACCATCGAGCCTCCACACACCACACCCTTCCATGACTATCTCGCACAACAACGGCCACTAGCACATGGCCACTAGTACTCGCAACAGAGGCACCATCAGTATTCACTTTGACCCACGGGGCTTCTGGTGGTTTCCCATCTGGCTGGCGTTTTCGGACGAAGAACATAGTGTCTACATTGATGCACACCAAGTCTTCAACCATTTCTACAATATGTCTGACAGCAGCCCCTGTATTTCCAGTTAGCTTTGCCATGGGCTCCTCGCATTCCTCCCTAACCAGAGAGACCATAATCACATATAACACAGGGATGCATCCCCGGATCACACACATGCCCTTCCAGGAGATCTTTGGTCCATGACACCGAATGCAACCGTGGATATTTTTTGCCGGTCATTGTCTTCACTGCCTCCCAGAATCTGTGCACGAAAGTACACACAAAGGCAATGTGATACAGAGATTCACATGGGTTACCACATGCCTCACAGTGACCCTCCTTTACGACATGCCTTCTTTTTAATTCCACTTTTGATGGTTAGAAAATTGTTGAGAGGATCCGCCACCGGAAGATCCTAAATTTGGGCGGAATTTCCATTCTCCATAAGATCTTCCACCAACGAGCATCATCTGATGAATTCACTGTATTCTCCCCCACTTGCTCCGTTTGGAAACTGCAGTGATTTAAGTAGCCTATAGGCTGACCTCACAGAGTATGTCCCTTTCTTCTCCAGCAGAGCCCAAGCAAAAATATCCCGTTGCATATGTACCCTATGTTTCAATTTTTAGAATTTCCTCCGCATATGTATGCATGAAGGAATCCCTGATGAGCTGTTCATTCCAGCTCTGATTATTGGACATAAACAGATCATTGACCGTTGAAACATTTGCTTCATTAAGATGACACGAGGCTTCATAGAAAGAATACCTTGTATCCAATTATTCTCCCAATATTCACGAGTGGACCCGGTCTGACTCTCTTGGACAATCCCCTTCTTGATAGAGTGTTTTGTGACGGGAATGAATAATAAGAAGCTTGATAAGTATAAAAATTTGTTGATGAATAATGAAAAGTGAATAATAAAAACACAAACTTTAAATGCTTTCAAAAACGAAGGGATATACTCCCTCCGTTCCAAATATAGGTCGTTTGACTTTTAAGCCCCAACTTTGATCGTTCGTCTTATTCAAAAAAATTTAAAAAATATCATATATTTTGTTATGGCTAGCTTTAGTAATAAATGAATTTCAAGAATCACCTAAATTTGACTATATTTGTACAAATGTTTTGAGTAAGACGAGCGGTCAAACTTGGGGCTGAAAAAGTCAAATGACCTACATTTTGGAACGGAGAGAGTAGTTACGTAGGTAGTGCCAATGATGCACTGTACGCTGGCGGTGGCGCAATAGAGAGAAAGTTAGCAACGTCATGTTTTGGAGGAAAAAAGCAAGATCATCGTTAACACCTCAATCGGTTGGCTGCTGCGCAAAATCGATTAAAAGGAACCATTTGTTTCGGGCTGTGTGCAATTGGGTAAACATCTTCAACCAACTGGTCATTCGAACTCTTCTTCTAAAAAAAATCATGTTTTGAGCTGAGCTGAAAGGGTTTTCTTAATATATTTCATTTCAATTTTAGATATTGAAAGTATACCATTACAATTCGACTAATTGGAAATTTACCATTACAATTCAACGAGTCCCTTAACTTACCTTTATGTATGCATTTCACGACACATGGCCTACTTGTTAGCGAGGCATTGCAAAGAGATGGACCAAGGGCAATTTGGCAATACGAAAATACGATAGCCTGCAGGTGGGCCAAGTGTCGTGTAAAATGTACACAATGGCAAGTTTCAATGACTAGTTGAATTGTAATGGCAAATTTCTCATTTAATGAATTGTAATGGTATATCTCTAATTTCTAGAAATTGAAGTGGCATATATATATAAAAAAAAACCTTTAAAAAATTATGATCTGGCCCGACACGTGGCTAGGTCCACGTCGCTTTCGGGTCCGACCCGAGCCGAGCCTCTTCCGGTCCAGTCGCATCCGACCGCGCGGCCTCCCCTCCCCTCCCTCCTCTCGCCCGCTCGCCGCCGAGCCCGATCCCACCCGAGCAGCTTCCCCCGCCCCGCCGGCGCCCGATCCGGCCGGCCCGGCATGTACCAGTGGCGCAAGTTCGAGTTCTTCGAGGAGAAGGCGGCCGGCCGCGGCGGGGGTCGTCCGCCGCCGTGCCGGCCGAGATCGCGGGCCACGTCACCTGCTGCTCGGGCGGCCGCGGCCGCGTCGCGGTGGGCTGCGACGACGGCACCGTGGGCCTCCTCGACCGCGGGTTCCGCCTCTCCTACGGCTTCCAGGCCTACGCCTCCTCCGCCCTCTTCCTCCAGCAGCTCAAGGTACCCACTCGATCTGATGCGGCTGGATTCTTCCCCGCTTCGGGGAGCCGTTGAATTTGCCGATAGCTTTCTTGTTACTTTATACTATGTATCAAATCAGTGTTGTACACTCGTGGGTCGTGTGGAATTGGGGTGCACTAGAATAAAAAAGAAAAAAAAAACATTGGCATTTTTCATCTTACTACTTGGAATTAGCTGCTCAGTATGACCAACTGACGTTAGGCTGTCCAATCTTACATGAGCCTTGCACTGAACTGAGTCCCTGAAGCAATGCCCCAAAATCATATCTGAAATTGGACACGCATCGTGTTGAATTAGTTGATTATGGCTACATTTAACATCAACCATTTCATTTGTTTTGTCATATTGAATTCCCTATTTTTGGTGGAAAATGCATTTCGGTGCCAGTACCAAGGTTCAGTTTTTGCTAATCTGTGTATTACCTGTTACTGCAGTTTGAAACATTTATTCGATGTATCATCGTGATATAAACTCAGCTACATAGTTTACTCAATCAATGACTTATTTGTCTATGGCCAGCAAAAAAATGTTCTTGTCACGGTTGGAGATGACGATCAGTCATCTTCGCAGTCATCGGCAATATGTCTAAAGGTTTTTGACCTTGATAAAGTGCAAGAGGAGGGATCAAGTACAACAAGCCCTTTCTGTGTTCAAATTCTGAGGGTCTTCACTGATCAATTTCCTCAAGCAAAGGTAAATTATCCTAGTGCATTTTTGACCCCAGAGTAATACATTCCAGATAATCTTTTATTATGACGATTTGTATATAATATACGTATGTTAACATATGTTTCCAGTTTAATTTTCTTATTTTCTTACTTTGCAGATTACATCATTTATGGTTCTAGAAGAAGCACCACCTATACTGTTGATTGCCATTGGACTGGACAATGGATTCATTTATTGCATCAAAGGAGACATCGCCCGTGAGCGTATTACCCGCTTCAAGTTGCAGGTTGAGGCTGCTTCAGATGGCAGCACTAGTTTGCCTATCACTGGTCTGGGTTTCCGAATTGAGGGGCAAGCCACATCAGCTTTTTGCTGTAACTCCTAGTTCTGTATCCTTGTTCAGCTTGCATGTTCAACCACCAAGAGGCAAACACTTGATCAGATTGGTTGTCAGACCAATGCTGTGGCAATGAGTGACCGAATGGTAAGGATAGTTTTGCACATGTACCTCTGCTAATTTTCTAATCATATAACTTTATGGGTTCAAGTTATATTTTGGGCAATGCAATGTGGTGGTTTAGGACTTGTTTGGTTAGTTGCATGGCTTACATATAATTTAGGCAGGTTAGGATGCAGTTCATGTCTAGAAGAAGTTTATTGGCAGGAACTTTTTCGTTAATTAGTCTAGCTTCAAATTTGCTTCAACCTGCCAACTAAAAGCTGTTGCAGCAACAGCAAACCCTGTGGCATATGATACCCTTGGCATGTAATGTGCGTGCATTGTCCAAATAGTGGTATTAAAAGAGAATTCTAATCCACAAAATCACTATCCAATTGGTTACAGATGCTGACCATATGGTTTTATCTGCAAGACATTGTATACACTAAAATTTTTATAAACTTTAATCTGGTTCTATAGTTTTTTAGCAAACAGTTACTTTCTTGCCCATGTACTTCTTTATCTATCAGTGACTGTGTTCTAATATTTGTGTCCCTATATATTTTACTTTTGTAGCTCCAAACCTTCATTTATTCACAGTTAAATTCAATTGGCAGGATCTGATTATTGGAGAGACCTGAAGCTGTCTATGTTCTATGAAGTTGATGGTAGGGGTCCTTGCCTGGGCATTTGATGGTGAGACAATAAAAGTTCGAATAAGGTTGGTTTCGGGGCTATTTACTTTGCATTATTGATATGATCAGAGAACTCAGAAGGTACCCTTAATGTTTATGATCTTAAGAATCGGCTGATTGCACCATAGCATGCCTGTGGGGGATGTTCACACTTGGTCTGTGAGTGGGGTTATATTATTCTTATTTATGGCTGACAAAAAAATCCTGTGCATTGGAGAGAAAGACATGGAAAGTAAGCTGGATATGTTGTTCAAGAAAATCTTATACAGTTGCCATCAATCTTGTACAAAGTCAGCAGGCGGATCCTGCTTCGACTGCTGAGGTGCTGAGGTAAGTATGTGACCATCTGTACGGAAACAGGAATATGATGAGGCTAGTGTCCAGTATATTCCACACTATTGGTCATCTTGAACCATCATATGTTATACAGAAGTTCCTTGATGCAAAGCGCATCTATAACCTGACAAATCTATTTTAGAGAGAAGTTACATGGATAGATGAGGTTAGCGTCCAAAGACCACACCACCCTTCTGTTGAACTGCTATACCAAATTGAAAGATGTGGAGAAACTATAAACGATTTCATCAAAGATGAAGACGGGATAGTGAAATCAAATTTGATGTGAATAAACTGCCATAAGAGTGTGCCGTGCTGCTGGATATCATGAACATGCTATTGCTTTGTGGCAAAAAAGGCTGGAGCAGTGAGTTGTACTTAAAAGATTTACTTGCAGGATCTGGGGCAGATATGATGAAGCACTGCAATATATATCTGGCCTTGAGGCAAATCAAGCAGGTTTTACTGTGAAAAGAATATGGAAGATCTCTTGTGGACATAGAACCTGCCGAAACAGTTGAAATACTGTTAGGTCTGTACCGATGTTGGAGATCCTACAACAAGAAGAGGTTTCAAACAGCATGCACTTTGCTTACGGGTACCATCGCCAATGGATTTTGTGAATATTTTGTGCACAGCACAATATCTGATGAATTTCTGGAAAACTATATCAAAGCAGTAAGATTCACCTGCACAAACAGAAATTCATGACACCCTTCTGGAGCTATATATTTTCAAAATGATTTGAGCTTCCCATCTATCTCACGAGAAAATGGCTTTGAGAATCACTGTATCAAGAAACAAAAGGTAAAGAAACTGCAAATGGCTATAAGTCAGGAACAAGGGACAAAGCAAAATCTTGGAAAAGAAGGTACTAAAATAGCAAAGATATTGCTGATAGGAGAAACAAAGGGCTTGCTTACTCAAGTCTGCTTGGCACACCTGAGATGGAAGATCTTTATATATGATGTTGATCTTGCTCTTATTCTTTGTATACACATGCATTCAAAGATGGTTGCTCTCTATATGAGAAACTAAAACTTTACAAAGAGTTATTAGTTGTTACAAGCAAGTCCATGATCATCAAGGTTTAATTGCTTGCTGCAAGAAGCTTGGATCATTACAGAGGGATTCCATCTCTGTGGGGTGATCTGTTGAGCTATTTTGGGAGCTTGGGGAAGATTGCTCCAAAGAAGTTAAAGAAGTC